>CAIGQV010014432.1:20952417-21002080 GCA_903798115.1 Danio jaintianensis | reverse complement strand
TTTTTTTTTTTTTTAAGCCATTTTATGGTCAATATTATTAGCCCCTTTAAGCAATATTTTTTTCTGATTGTCTACGGAACAAACCATTGTGATGCAATGACTTGCCTAATTACCCCAACTTGCCTAGTGAACCTAATTAACCTGGTTAAGCCTTTAAATTGCACTTTAAGATAAATATTAGTATCATGAAAAATATCTAGTAAAATATTATGTACTGTCATCATGGCAAAGATAAAAGAAATCAGTTATTAGAAATGAGTTACTAAAACTATTAGGTTCACAACTGCTTGTGTGGATATACATGAATGTGCTCTTTTATATTTTTTTCTCTGAGAAAATCTCACATTAGTCTTTTTAATTTTATTAAAATATCTTAATTTATTTGTTTATTACTCAACATAGGCTCATTCTGAAAACGTAGCCCTATATACACTTCTGGAGATCGCGAATTATGTAGCCAGAAGTACGTATGGCTGCATTTCGTCTTTAAAACGAACGCTACGGGATGGTATGATGCCGTTCCTTTTCTAGCTTACTAGCTGACCGCTTACCTCCGTATGGACGGCTTTCCTGCTGTTACCAGTTTGTCCAGTAGCTGGACACGTATGTCGGTGGCCTTGACACGCAGAGCAGAGTTGACCGGGACGACGGGGTTCGAGTCTGGTAAAGAAAGAACGGTTCCAGAAAGCAGGTAAGACAAAAACAAAAGCCAAAAAATAAAATAAACAAGCAAATAACAGGGTGAGAATGTGGTGAAACCTGAAAACGTGGTAAAAATCAGGCAAGGGCTTTTCTTTTTCTGGATTTCTTTTGAAAACACTGTCGGTTGGGTTTAGGAAAGGAGGTGGGCGGGTCGATCTGTCCTTTTTAAAATACTATTGGTTGGGTTTAGGGAAGAAGGGTGGGTCAGTCGATCGGTCGGTCAGTCAGTCAGTCAGTCAGTCAGTCAGTCGACAGCGGCCACTGGTGGATTTACACGAGAACAGCAGGCGCGAATGGCACTCTCGAAAGAAATTTGAGACCTTAAAAAGCGTACACAGCAGCATCTGGTGGATTCATGAAAACAAAAACTGCTAAATAACGTACCTCCTGGGACGTATTTGGTGCTCTCCAAAAATGTATATAGAGGTAAGTTTTCAGAATGAGTCTGGGTTGTTATTACTACTAGGATATATGTCAAATATAATTTAGAAAAAGTCGGTAAGTAATCTATTGAATTAAATATGAGGTTTTGAAGTAGAAATACTGTAATACTTTTTTTTTTACTAGTTTAATTTACAACTTTTAAAAAAGATTTTCAACTGCTTCATTTATTCATTTTCCTTCGGCTTAGTCCCTTTATTCATCAGGGGTCGTCACAGCGGAATGAACCGCCAACTTATCCAGCATTTTTTTACACAGCAGATGCCCTTCCAGCTGCAACTCAGTACTGGGAAACATCCATACACACTCATTCACACTCATACACTACGGCCAATTTAGTTCATCTAATTCACCTATACCGCATGTCTTTGGACCGTGGGGGAAACCGGAGCACCCGGAGGAAACCCACGCCAACACGGGGAGAACATACAGTCTCCACACAGAAATGCCAACTGACCCAGCCAGGACTCAAACGGGCAACCTTCTTGCTGTGAGGTGACAGTGCTAACCACTGAGCCACCGTATAGCCCTCAACTGCTTAATATTTCTGCATATATTGTATACATCCTGCTAATTTCCAGCAACTTAATTTCCTAAATGAAAATAAAATGGTAAATTATCTGCCAGGATATTGTCGGTTAATTTACAGACATTTCCATTAACACTAAACACAATGCAATTCAATACAGGTGCAATTCAGGCAAAACAACTGTTAAAAAATCCTTGATATTATTACAGTACATTATGCACAATTTTTAAAGATGTTTTTTTTTCATGCATGCAACATACAATAGAAAATGGTGTTTGTAATAATGCATGCCATAGTGCAATGCATTCACAATTCATTTCCAGTCTGATAAATGAACTACAATATTATATTGAAAGTGGTCGACGTGAGTTATTATTTGGCCCATATGGAGTCTGTCCCAGTGGATATCCATAGATTTTTGAGCCCTTATGTAAATGTGTGTAAATATATTGAGCTTTTCAGTAATCTAATTGAGTTGAATTGCCTCTAGGGGATAAATAAATTTTTTTGAATTGAATTTGAATTGAATTGAATTAATTCACTAATATGCTGATGTTCTAGATGATTTATGTACTATATCATTTGTAAAGTAATAATCTGTCTTTTAGATGTTTTATTTGAGAGACCTACTGTAGCTTTGTTTATCAAACAAGTGGTTCTAATTGGATTTGCATTGTAAACTTTTTTTATGTGTTAAGTTTTCAGCTCCTTTACTCTCAAAATATTTTTTATTTACAAAAATCTGCACAGAAAAAAATAAAGTCTGTTTGGCCCTACATAATTATTATTATCTTTTTTTGCTGGTTGTTCAAACTACTTATTTAAAATGAGCCGAATCAATAAAATTTTTGTTGTATTTTTGGGGAAAACTTAATTGTTTTATGTTCAATCCACTTAAATTTGCAAAAAAACTATTACGTTAACTTAATTGATTTGTGTTGGGACAAGAAGGCATTGTGTAGCATTTTTTAGACTGTAAGTAGTCTACACTGTTGAAATGCTGAGTTCCACATAATCGATTTCTTTTGGGACAACATGAAGGAATTAAGTTAACTTATTAATTTTTATAAATGAAAGTGGATTGAACATAAAACAATTAAGTTGTCTCCCCTAAAAAAACACAAGAATTAATTTTTTTCAGCTCATTTTAAATAAGTTGTTTGAACAAACAGCAAAATATTTTTTTTTTTGGAGTGTAAGTAGTCTAAGTGACCTCTCTTTGGTTTTAAGATGGAGATGTCAGTGAACTGCATTTTCATGAGCATGTACAGTACATGTGTATGTTCCAGACTGTTGGTGCCGTCTGGGTTTGCTTGCTTCAGTGGTGAGGAATCTGGTGAATGTATTTGAGAAAGGTGGAAGAAAGTGTAGAAGACTCTGACAGGAGCAAATATAACAGCAGATCACTGCTGCTCAATGTAGAGGTCAGCCAAAGTCTGTGTATGTGTGAAATCTCTGGTCGCTTCATGACCTAAAATAGACGTGTAGTGTGGGTGCCATTTAGACCTGTTTTTCAAATGTTTCTGGGATCAATTTTTTGAGCACTCATTTTGATTACCCACACATACACACTGCTATCAATTTTTGTAAATTACACAGTATTTAACTGTAATATGAGCTGTATTTTACTGTAGGACAGTTATGCAGTATGTTACTGTATTTTAAAGTTGCATTGTGATAATGACTGTATGTTTTACAGTAAAGATATACATAACGTTCTGTAAATCCATATACAGCAAGATAAATGGTGCTGTAAATGTAAATACAGTATTTTTGCTGCAATTGATTTACAGTAAGTTACAGTAGATTCTCCAGGAAATTGTTAACAGTGCAGAGCATTGTGATGCAGAGAGTCACAAAATCACATTCACTGTACTTCACTGTAAGAAATGCTGGGTTCCACACAATTCTTTCATGTTGTCCCAACACAAATAGATTAAGTTAACTTACTTGTTTTCACAAATTTAGGTTAATTGAACATAAAACAATTACGTTATCCCCCAAAATCTCAAGAATTGTGTTGATTCAACTCATTATAAATAAGTAGCTTGAACAAGCAGCACAAATATTTTTTTTGAGTGTTTTACTATTTTTTTATGAACGTTTTTACTGTTTTTTTTACTGTTTACGTTTCCCAGCTCAACATGATTAAAGGAGCCATTTTCAACATTGTAAAAAAAACGTTCACAACTTAAAATTGTAAGGCAACTTGGTGCACAGCTTTTTTGAGTTGACTCGACTTTTAACTCAATGACTGTAGTTGAGTCAACTCAAAAAGCTGTGCAGCAAGTTGCCATACGATTTTAATTTTTTTTTTAATTAATTAAAAACGTCACACTCCAAAAAATAGCACTTTTGTTGAACATGATTTAATTGTGGACAGTGGTTCAAAGTCGTGATTTTTGGCCAATATGGTGACCCATACTTGGAATTTCCACATAAGTTCTCCAGAACAGTTAAACGGTTGAATGGTTCCTGCTTGTTGTCAAATTTCATAATTGTAACAAGAGGCGATTCAATTATACACTCAAAGAAAAGCACTTTTGTTGAATATGATTTAATTGTGCACAGTGGTTCCACATGATTACATCACATTATCACTGGATGATGTTAAACCAGCTCAAAATATTTGTGTTCATTTAACTTGAACAAATGATGTTGATTAAACATTCATTCATTCATTCATATTCTTTTCGGCTTAGTCCCTTTATTAATCTGGGGTCGCCACAGCGGGATGAACCGCCAACTTATCCAGCATATGTTTTACGCAGCGGATGCCCTTCCAGCTGCAACCCATCACTGGGAAACATCCATACACACTCATTCACACACACTACGGACAATTTTAGCTTACCCAATTCACCTGTACCGCATGTCTTTGGACTTGTGGGGGAAACCGGAGCACCCGGAGGAAACCCACGCGAACACGGGGAGAACATGCAAACTCCACACAGAAATGCCAACTGACCCAGCCGAGGCTCGAACCAGCGACCTTCTTGCTGTGAGGCGAACGTGCTACCCACTGCGCCACCGCGTCGCCCGTTGATTAAACATGATTGAAATATTTGTATTTAACTTGAATGAATGAAAAAAGTTTTTTTGTTGAACTTAAAGTATTCTTGTTAAATGAACACAAATATTTTGAGCTGGTTTAACATCATCCAGTGATAATATGGTGTAATCATGTGGAACCACTGTCCACAATTAAATCATATTCAACAAAAGTGCTTTTTTTTGAGTGTATAATTGAATCGCCTCTTGTTACAATTATGAAATTTGACAACAAGCAGGAACCGTTCAAGGGTCAATAACATCACCACATTGAAATGGTCTATAAAACATTTATTGCTCTGGTCCTCCAACACTCTCATGAATCAGTTTTTCTATCTATTCTATATACTTTTTTAGCTTAATAAACTTAATCTGTCTATGACATTTCTCTGTCTCTCTTTATAGTTCTCATTCTTAAGTTGCTTGATAAAAAAGTGTTTACCAAATGTAATTTTATGCATTTTATGCAAATGTAATTTTATGACATTTTATGCAACTGTGTCAACCTAAAGTCTTAAATACAAAAAATTATCATTTTCATCTACGGTTTCTTGAATATTAAAACTTTAAACTCCACAAAATGTTCTTTATTGTGGGAAAAATCTATTAAAATGTTCTATGGTTCTGTTTCCTTTCTTTAGGAATCCCAAGATAAATCTCTGTGGCATTGATGTGAAAACCCCATATTGAAACCTTTATGTTTGAAGGTGTAAGAAGAATCACTTTTGCTGTAGTATTCTTCATGTTATGCAAATGAATACATGTAAAGGCTCTCACACAAATCAAAGGCTATTTACAAAGCACACCGTTCCCACTCAGACTAACACATTCAGTGTGACAGACAAAAAGTCAATGAGATTACAAATCACTTGTCCTACACATCAGATGAATGAGTAAACTACTTCTTAAAGCTTCATTATATATTTAAGTATCATTAAGAATTAGAAACATGCAGGTTATTTTTTTTGTTGTTGTCCTTTTTAATTGCTTCCTGTTCTCTCTCTCTCTCTCTCTCTCTCTCTGTGTGTGTGTGTAAGTCAGGTGGAAACTTGAGCTGATTTGTGTGTCTGATAAACTGATCACATTCTGGAGGGAGAGCGAGAGAAAATGAACGCAGTGCAGTGAATTGTGGGACTTGTGTGTATCCAGACTAAAGGTGTTATCATTACCTACAAAAAAGAGAGATCGGAGAAAAAGTTGGTGGCCAGACTTGAGAGTATATCAGTGTTAATCAATACAGGCCCAGCTATGCTACATAGACTCTGATACACAATCTCTGTTTCTCACTGCATGGAGCTAAACATGGACAAAAATTACAAATCCATTCATTCATTTTCTTTACGGCTTAGTCCCTTTATTAATCAGGGGTTGCCACAGCGGAATGAACCGCCAACTTATCCAGCATATGTTTTACACAGCGGATGCCCTTCCATCACTGGGAAACACCCATACACTCTTGCATTCACACACATACACTATGGCCAATTTAGCTTATTCAATTCACCTATATCACATGTCTTTGGACTGTGGGGGAAACCGGAGCACCCGGAGGAAACCCACGCGAACACAGGAAGAACATGCAAACTCCACACAGAAATGCCAACTGACCCAGCCGGGGCTCGAACCAGCGACCTTCTTGCTGTGAGGCGACAGCGCTAACCACTGAGCCACTGTGTACCCAAAAATCCCAAATTGTTAATTTAATTAATTAATACTGAAATCCTCAACATTGTCCAAACCACTTATTTAAAACGGGCTGAAACAACACAATTCTTGAGTTTTCTTGGGGAAAACTTAATTGTTTTATGTTCAATACAAATTTGCAAAAACTAAGCAAGTTAAAATTAATAGGTAAAAACTAATAAGTTAACTTAATTCCTTCATCGATTGTGCGGAAGTGGAACCTAGCATTTTTTACAATGTAGATTAAAACTGTGGCTGACTTCTGCATTTAACATAACATTCATATGCAATGAGGCATTTTAATTGAAAAATTACCACGTTCTCAGGACTAAAGACTGGGTCAATTTGTCATTCATTTAATTTTTTTTTTTAAATCATAATCTTTACAATTTAATCATTCTCATAAGATTTGCTCTTGCCTTTACTTTTTACTCTGACCACTTGAATGATGTTTTGTGCATTAGGGCTATACATTTAATTCACAGCTTAAATGAACTTTACTCCTGCATGGACAGTTTTGCAGGACACTGAAAATTGATGTCTGGTGAACACAAATACCACAGATTTTCCCTGCTTATGTCCATAAACAATCGAATTACTTTTGGACTTGTATCAGCTAATTAGGAAACTCGATGTTCGCTTGTGTTTGTGTTCACTGTACCCGCAGTCTGTCTCACTCAGGAAACTCTCTGCATCCCCGTGAAAACCACCCAACTTGTCACGGACTGTCCGGTTATTAATTGCCCCCCGCCGAGGCGCTAAACGGGACATCAGCGAAGCAATTAGAGCGAACAGGAGCTCGCATGCGTCAAGAGGACATTCAGCTTCATTCATTTGCCTCAAAGTGTAAGGGCGACTTTCTCACACAGCAAGTGACATGTTTCAGAACGAACTTTTCTCAGCCATTTACGCATGTATAAATGTTCACCTCAAATTCAATTATAGTTATTGGCCTATCAAAGAAATATTTTCATCTGCTCAACACAGCATGTTCAGTCGTTTTATATAGGCTATTCATATACATATTTCAGAATAGTCAGTTAAATAGTTTTTATTTTAAGAGTAGTCTAGGCTAAAGAAAAACAAAGTTTCGTTCCACGTCTCTCATACTTCTTAAAATAATTTACTTAACAAAGGGAAACGTGTTTGGTGATATTTTGTTTTCAAATTACATTTCATTAATATGATATAATTGTCAAAATACTTTTTGGAGTCATTGATACATAATTAAACTTAACAGGAATGTGGGCATTAGGCCTACACTGTCACAAAATGCCTTTTGATTGTCTATTTTGTACAGCTCTTGCGTTCCAGTCTCCTTTTAAATCTAATTAATGCAGAATAAATGCGAGTTCAACTATGCCATAATCACATTTTCAACAGGAAACAAATTCTGGAGAGATTACGAACAACCTAAACATGCCATAAGACTTGTTTTCAACCTCAAACTCAGTGTTTGGACATAGGGTGGGATGTAAACAGAGGTGAAATAATTTAAGACATACAAACCATCTGCAGCGCAAACATTTACTCTCCAGGGATGCTTGATTAAATTACCGTGAGGTTCCGCCCTTGGAAGCCTATGATTGGGCGCTGAGATAAAGGGGCGTGTCACGTCTGTCCTTTGTATAAATGGACACACGCTTCAGGGGTTTGACAGTCAAAACAAACTGGACACTGTACGGAATCACATTTGTATTCAGCGTGTATGCACAGCAGGCTATTCTGGTGTCCGGTAAATACAGGCTATGCTTTTTATTTTTATTTTACTAGGCTATAATTAAATAACAAAACGACTCTTGCCAGCGCACATGCCAGCGCATCCTTTATTTAGCAGACAGAAGGGAGCGGTTGTGCGAAACTGACCGAGGATGGACTCGCCTACACAGGGGACCCACTGGTTTGCTCTCGCGCTCTGCGTCCTGCTATTGTGGAGCTCCGTGTGTGGCCGTGAGCAGGTCTGTCAGGAGATTTCGGTGCCACTGTGTAGAGGGATTGGTTATAACTACACCTACATGCCCAACCAATTCAACCACGACAATCAGGATGAAGCCGGACTTGAGGTGCACCAGTTCTGGCCCCTCGTGGAGATCCAGTGTTCCCCTGATCTGCGCTTCTTTCTTTGCAGTCTGTACACGCCTATTTGCCTGGAGGATTATAAGAAACCTTTGCCGCCGTGCAGGAGTGTGTGCGAGCGGGCGAAAGCGGGATGCGCGCCGCTGATGAGGCAGTACGGGTTCCCGTGGCCAGACAGAATGAGGTGCGATCTTCTACCTGTGCAGGGGGATCCAAACACTCTGTGTATGGACTACAACAGGACTGATGCTACAGCATCTCCGGCTGCCCCAAAACCAACTAGCCGTCCGGGGAAACCATTCAAACGGAAAAATAAAAGCAGTCATGGATCTTCATCTTGTGAACCGGAGTGTCACTGTCGCGCGCCGATGGTGCCCGTGCACAATGACCATCATCCGCTGTATAACCGCGTAAAGACGGGACAGATCCCCAACTGCGCTATGCCCTGCCACAACCCCTATCTTTCCCAAGAGGAAAGGACCTTTGCTACATTTTGGATAGGGATTTGGTCGGTTTTGTGTTTTTTGTCAACGTTCGCCACAGTCGCCACTTTCCTCATTGACATCGAGAGGTTTAAATACCCAGAGCGTCCCATTATTTTCCTGTCGGCCTGTTATATGTTCGTGTCCGTGGGCTATATTATCAGACTCATCGCTGGACATGAAAGAGTGGCGTGCAACCAGAATCATGAGGTGGACCATATACACTACGAAACTACTGGTCCTGCACTTTGCACGCTTGTATTTCTCCTCATCTATTTTTTCGGAATGGCGAGCGCTATCTGGTGGGTGATTCTGTCCTTTACATGGTTCCTCGCAGCCGGACTGAAGTGGGGAAATGAAGCGATAGCGCGATACTCGCAGTATTTTCATATGGCCGCTTGGCTCATCCCGAGCGTTAAATCCATCGCTGTTCTCGCGCTGAGTTCAGTGGACGGGGACTCGATTGCGGGAATCTGCTATGTGGGAAACCAGAACTTGGACAACCTGCGGGGGTTCGTGCTCGCGCCGCTCGTGATTTACCTGTTTATCGGCACGATATTTTTATTCGCAGGCTTTGTGTCCATGTTTCGCATACGGAGCGTCATTAAACAAGGAGGAACGAAAACGGACAAACTCGAAAGGCTGATGGTTCGCATCGGGGTGTTTACAGTACTTTACACAGTTGTTGCAATAATGATTGTGGCTTGCTATGTTTACGAACACCACAATCGCGAGGCGTGGGAAATCGCGCATGCGTGCAACTGTTCGTCCGATAAAAAAGCCCCGAAACCGGACTACGCTGTGTTTATGCTCAAGTACTTTATGTGCCTTTTGATCGGGATCACTTCGGGCGCGTGGACGTGGTCCAGTAAAACTCTGGACTCCTGGCGCGCCCTGTGCACGCGCTGCTGCTTCTGCAGGTGGGCGACTAATGGCACGAGCGGGTCAGTTTACAGTGATGTAAGCACTGGACTGACGTGGCGATCGGGCACAGCAAGCTCTGTTTTGTGCCCTCCAAAACAAATGCCACTTTCTCGTGTGTGATGATAACAGCAGGACAAGCAGAACGTCCCAAAAAAAGACTGAAAATTGAGCAACTGCTGCTTTCCTGAAGTGATGTAAGATGCAGAATAGTCTACTGGTGATAACAGTGTATCTACACAAATAATGACTTGAGTAGAAAGTGTGAAGGTTTTAATTCAACCAAATGCCAGTCATTAAAGGGATAGTTCATCAAAAAAAAGAAAATGTACTCATTATTTACAAACCTTTTACTTGTTCCAAACCCAAACCTTTATGACTTTCTTCTGATGAACACTGAAGAAGATACTTTGAAGAAAGCTGAAAACCTGTGACTATTGACTTCCACAGTAGGAAAAACAAATGCTATGGAAGTCAATAGTCACAGGTTTTCAGCTTTCTTCAAAGTATCTCCATCAGTGTTCAACAGAAGAAACTGATAAAAGTTTGAATCAAGGGTGAGTAAATGACAGAATTATGAACTATGCCTTTAAATCACAGCTACAGCACGTGTATAAATTGATGAATGTGCCTTTAAAAATTTGTAATACGGGTTTTTATATTTTCTTATGTATTTATATGATGATGTTTAACGTTTATACAGGATTGTTTGTATTTATCTTTTAGTTTTGCAGAAAAACTATTTTGACAATAAAACACTATATGTGAAACATCACCAAGCATATTTTATTCAACATATGTGCATTTCCAGGTTTACAATCACAAACACCTCACCGACACAAATAATGTAGTGTATATCTGGCTTTTTTTCAAAATATTGCAACAATTTAAGCATACTAAATGAGCAGCATATTATAGTAAAGAATAAAACTGAATATCAAGTAAAATCAGAAAAAGGCAAATATAAAATGTCAATATTAACTAAAAAATTTAATAAAAATCACTTCTTTTGCATTAAATTTGTATAAGATTGAGAATTTAAGGTAATTTGAAGTTATTAAGATATGACTTATTAGAAAAATGCAAATGTCAGATGCTTATATTATTAATTAGAGAGAGAGGTTTTGTACTTTTCATTTATTTTTGTTGATTAGATTGGCTGTTGTTGTCTAAGCATACTAAATGAGCAGCATATTTTAGTAAAGAATAACATGTAATATCAAGTAAAATCAGAAAAAGGCAAATATAAAATGTTAATATTAATTAACAACAAAAAAAAAATCACTTCTTTTGCATTAAATTTGTATAAGATTGAGAATTTAAGGAATTGTGAAATCTGAAGTTAAGATATGAATTATTGAAAATGCAAATTTCAGATGCTGATATTAATTAGAGAGAGAGGTTTTTTTTCTTTAATTTTTGTTGATTAGATTGGCTGTTGTTGGTCATTTAAAAAGTAGCCTAATTGGATAATATGAAAAATAATAATAACATTCAGCATAGCGAGACATGGAACGATAAGGCAGACAGGCAACTAAATTAGTTAGTGTGTTTATCTGGTAATAATTACACAAATTACTATGTTCATTAGTCAATCAGCATCAAGCATTTTACACCCGACTGAATAAAGCTCTGTTGTTTTAAAAGTATAAGACATTTGTTTTATTAATTTACAAACCATGATCATATCTAAAGGTCAGATTGTCTTACTAGTTCTGATCATCACTGCTGTATGTACTTTACAATGTTTTGCAGTGCAGGTTCAAAGTGAGCTTAATTTACAAGCTGAATTATCAAAATAAACTAAATCCAGAGATTTATCAGTGAAAATGTTCAATGGTTTTCTTTTACATTAAAGATAATGTGAGATAACGAATTTAAGGACTTATTTACAGAAAAATGTAATGCCACTGTCCTTGTTTTTATCCAGATTTCTATAGACCACATGCATTAATATTCCACAATTAACCATACTCCACGAGTTAATTAGTTTGCGATGATCTTCTGAAGCTGTAAATGGTCTATAAATCTAGATTACACAGTTTCACGGATGAGTGCAGATTTAAAATAAACCCGGGATAGAGCGGCTGAGTGAATGTGGTCTGGACTCTGTGTATGAGGCTCATTTCTGTGTCAGAAACGCTGAAGAAGGACAGAATTCCTGCTCTCTGATCCACATACACTCCTATTCTGGAGTTGGAGACTACGGGGAGTTCAGATTTGTCATTGTTGTGACTAAATATGCACGTAGAGGCAGAGCAGAACAATCTCCAGGACTGATAATTACTTCCAAATTTACACTCAATACCCCATCCCTTCCTGCTGATGCTCTTATACGACACTGATATTCCCACACCAGCCGCCCCGCTCCACTCCACCTCCCAGTAACAGCGTCCACACACACTCTCTTTGCACAACACCTGAGGCCAGACATCAAATCTGTCCGGATGACCAGGATACGGGTGGAGTGTAGAAGTGTAAGTAGCTCCTCTCTTCCCCGCGGACAGAATGAGGTGTTTATGCACCGACTCTGAATTCAGAGTAAACTGATGGGAATCTGATGGAGATAAAACACAATTTTAATACTGAAAATTTAAGTTGTGAAGCAACAATCAAAATATAATAGTAGTAGATATAATTACACTGTAAAAATGATGCCAAAACAGTCATGACGACAAATGTTTTTTTATGTTGCATTAACTCAAAAGTTAATCAGGTTTCAATTAAATGTATTGAATTATACAAACTTCAGGTTAGGATTTTATTGTCAGTTTGACTGATGCAAGTTGAGATGCCTAGAAATTAAAACATTTATGGCAGCATTAACGTGTTTACAGTGAACCACAGATCTTTTCCACAGGTAAAGAAATTGCATTTTAAATGTGATATTAAATTATTATATAAAAGCATTGCAAAAAGTCATTAATATATACATTTACCAGCCACTTTATTAGATACACCGGTCCAACTGCTCGTTAACGCAAATTTCTAATCAGCGAATCACATAGCAGCAACTCAATGCATTTAGGCATGTAGACATGGTCAAGATGATCTGCTGCAGTTCAAACCGAGCATCAGAATGGGGAAGAAAGGTGATTTAAGTGACTTTGAACATGGCATGGTTGTTGGTGCCACACGAGCTGATCTGAGTATTTCAGAAACTGCTGATCTACTGGGATTTTCACGCACAACCATCTCTAGGGTTTACAGAGAATGGTCAGAAAAAGAGAAAATATGCAGTGAGTGGCAGTTCTGTGGGCGCAAATGCCTTGTTGATGCCAGAGGTCAGAGGAGAATGGCCAGACTGGTTCGAGCTGATAGAAAGGCAACAGTAACTCAAATAACCACTCGTTACAACCGAGGTATGCAGAAGAGCATCTCTGAACGCACAACACGTCCAACCTTGAGGTGGATGGGCTACAGCAGCAGAAGACCACAGAATAAGAACAGGAAACTGAGGTTACAATTCGCACAGGATCACCAAAATTGGACAATAGAAGATTGGAAAAACGTTGCCTGATCTGATGAGTCTCGATTTCTGCTGCATTCGGATGGTAGGGTCAGAATTTGGCGTCAACAACATAAAAACATCCTGCCTTGTATCAATGGTTCAGGCTGGTGGTGGTGGTGTAATGGTGTGGGGGATATTTTCTTGGCACACTTTGGGCCCATTAGTACCAATTGAGCATTGTGTCAACGCCACAGCCTACCAGAGTATTGTTGCTGACCATGTGCATCCCTTTATGACCACAGTGTACCCATCTTCTGATGGCTACTACCAGCAGGATAGCGCAACATGTCACAAAGCGCGAATCATCTCAGACTGGTTTCTTGAACATGACAATGAGTTCACTGTACTCAAATGGTCTCCACAGTCACCAGATCTCAATCCAATAGAGCACCTTTTGGATGTGGTGGAACAGGAGATTCGCATCATGGATGTGCAGCCGACAAATCTGCAGCAATTGCGTGATGCTATCATGTCAATATGGACCAAAATCTCTGAGGAATATTTCCAGTACCTTGTTGAATCTATGCCACAAAGGATTAAGGCAGTTCTGAAGGCAAAAGGGGGTCCAACCCAGTACTAGTAAGGTGTACCTTATAAAGTGTCCGGTGAGTGTAAATAGATAATTATGACCATTTTTAATAGACAAGTTCTTTGCCACCACTGAGATTACTATTGCAGTACTGTTTGGTGCTAACTGTGGCAGATAAATTAAACATTTTAATTGCTTCTATAAAGAGTTATATACGCAAAAACTATTTGGAATTTTCCTCCAAAATGAGCCTTCAATGTTTGTTCAGTTATTTCACTATAACGGCAATAAAAAGAACTAGTCATCACCCTAAAAGTAAAACCACTGGGCCTACACACAAGAGCTTGAGAAAAATGCTCATTTTAGAAGAAAATTTCGGAATTCTGAACTCTTCATATACTTGTCTGTGTTTGTTTTCATTTATAAAACTTACACTGTAAGAAGTCCTCCCGGGTTTTGGGATCAGCCACATAAATTATTTTGCAAAATCTCCCTACAGAAAAAACAGATATTTAAAATGTGATTTCAATAAAGACACCAAGAGCAATATATTTTGATAACAATAATAAAGTAATTACAATTGATTGACCCCTACAGAAAAACATTAGGGCCAGGTGAAATTCACATATATAAGATGTTAAAATCTGAAAAATGTGGAACATTTCATGTTCCAAAAACCACAATATGTGTTCCACGCATGGACACGTGAAGCTCATGTTGTTGTTTTTTTGTAAGGGAAACGTTATATAATTATGTTATTCAATAATTATTACTTGTTTACCTCCAGCAGAAATCTTTTCCATCTCCAGTTTGCAGAAATCCTCGACTTTCCTTCTTAACACACACACGGAGCTTCTCACATCAAAATAAGAGCGGAAAAAGCAGGAAGCAATGCTGTCTTTAGATCCAGGAGCGACAGAAACAGACTGGAAATTCTACACATGCAAAAAGACGTGAATTAGTGCCAAAAGAGGATCACTTAAAGAGTATGACTGCTCATTTCTACATAATCTGCATCATATATTCAAACCTAGATATATTCAAACATGGATCTCATGAAATAAATGATAAACCAAAAGATTGTTCAGTACTATCACTAATATATATTTTTTCTAAACCTGTAGGAAGTAGATGTGATCATCTGTGTGTGAAATCTTCTCCAGCTCAGTGTTTCTCCTCTTCAGATCTTCAAGCTCCAGCTCCAGCAGTTTCAGGTGTTCTTCGGCTCGACTCACTGCCTCCTTTTCTCGATCTCTGATCATCTGCGTGACTTCAGATCGTCTTCTCTCGATGGACTGGATGAGTTCAGTAAATATACTCTCACATTGCTCCACTGCTCTCTGTGCTGAGCTCTGTTAAGACACACTTGAGTTACTCAAAATCAGTTCATTTCAATCGGGACTATTGTTCTACACAGGGGCGAATTTAATCAATAAGCAAGGTAAGTGGCAGCTTAGGGTCCCAAATAAATATAAATATAGAAGTATAAATTATACCTATAAATTATATATAACATCATTTTCTGTCCTATTTTGTATGATGAGGGTCTAAAAAAATAAAAGTTTAATTTGTATTACTTCTGTGCGAATTTGTCCCACACCCTCAATCATGGAGCAGTCCAGCAGCCAAATTAGGTAAAGATTTAGTTTTAAAACGTAATAAAAAATATTTGATTAAAACGTAATTAAAACTATTAAAAAATTGTTTATATATTATTTTAGTTGTGAATTCATTTTAAGAAAACAAATCATTTAAAAAGTTTTACAAGATGCTTTACATGTTGTTGTTATTTTGCATTAAGACAAAATATAGAAAAGGAGATTGAGTGATATAAGAAAAACAAAACAGCAAAATAAATCAATTAAGAATAAATTAAAAGTACAAACTTTTGGGCCCCATGGCTGGAATTGCTAAAGGCCCCCAAATCACTAAATCCGCCCCTGGTTCTACAACACTCACCTTGTGAGACTCCATGGATGCGCTCAACCATTGCAGCTCTTTTTGCCTCTCTTGAATTTTGTTCTGTAATATTATTACGGTCTCTTCAACCTGTTTCTGAGGAGACGAGCAAATTATCATTAACATTAGAAGTATAACGCTAATTAGGGCTGCACAATATATCGCTTTAGCATCGATATCACAATGTGTGAATACACAATAGGGATTATAGTTGAGCGGGTACAACAGTTTAGAACACATGAGAATTTTGGGGTCATTTCAGTTTAGCCATAATAAAGGGAAAGTTTATCAATTGCTTGTGTTTTTAAGGCCTGTGTAACCATTTTAAGCAAGTTTAAAGCATTTGGTCACAAGGAAATGTTACATTTGTAGCTTTAACAAAGATTAATTGTATTTAATTATTTGTATATTTGCTCTATCTCTGCGTGCAACTTGTTAATTATATTTTACGTGCTCCTCTACAAAATCATCCCAATCGATCTAAAATTATAAATGAAATTATAACAACTGCAGGAAATTTAAGTATCGCAATGCATGTTTTTTTCCAATATCGTGCAGCCCTAACGCTAATACATATAACTGAAACATTACATCACAGGTATGCATTTACAGCTCATACCTGTTTCTCAGCCCTCTCTGCTTCAGCTGAAACAATGTTGTGATTTTTGTGTTCATCCATCACGCACATTAAACATATACATTGCTTATCAGAATGACAGTAAACCTCCAGCAGTCGGTCATGTTTAGAGCACATCATATCCTGGATTTGTCCGGTGGCATCAGTTATCTTGTGTCGCTTCTTTGAACGAGATTCTTCATGAGACTCAAAATGGCATTGACAGTAAGATTCAAGACACACAAGACAGGACTTGACCGCTTTGCGTTTCCTCCCAGTACAAACATCACACTCCACATCTCCAGGTCCAGCGTAACTGGGAGCAGGATCAGTTGTTTGGAATTTTATCGTCTTCACTTTCTCCACCATTTCAGCCAGCATCACATTCTTGTTTAAAGCAGGTTTTGGAGTGAAGGACTGTCTGCACTGAGGGCAGCTGTAAATTCTCCACATATCATTTTGATTCCAGTAGTCTGTAATGCAGTTCATACAGTAACTGTGTCCACAGGGGATGGTCACTGGGTCCTTCAGGAGATCCAGACAGATTGAACAGCTGAACTGATCCTGAGCCACAGAAATACTGGCTTCTGCCATTGTACTAAGTTACAAACAGACAGAGAAACGCAGCACATTGGCATATGTGCATGAAACAAAGTGTATACATTTCAAAAAGGGTTTTAAACGTAACTTACCTGCAGGAATAAAACAGTAGACAGCTTCTCCGTTCACTGAGATTACTTTAAAAAGTTCGTCAACTCTGCTGGCTGATAAACCACACTTTGGTCGTAGGCCTGCACAACGTTGCAGCCTACAAACAAAGAGCAAGGCAACAACTCGACTGAAAGGTTTCGACGGGGAAGCGCTTGTTTTCTTTATAATACGAGACCAAGAGTTTCCTGGTTTTGAGAAACTGAAATCAGACGTTTGTAAACACGAAATATGAAGCCAAAGTCAACCGATTCTGTTCCCCTCGAAATGTTTGTTTCCCTTTTTCTTCTTCTGGTATCTATGACTTGGCAAACCAATTTAAAGGTGCATATACCGCCACCTACTGGAATGGAGTGTGAAGCGCAACTTAGATTGGAACCTAAAGGGACCTATGAAGCTGAAGTGGGATTTTCCAAAAAATAAAAATACAAAAACCCCTTACCAATCCGAAAACAAAAAGAACAGCTTTCATAATTTCCATTTTCATGCTTCTTTTGCGTAGTTATTATCTGTATTCATGAAGAACAACTGGATGTACGGCAAAATGGTTAAAAAAAAACGACCACAGACAGACAGACAGACAGACAGACAGACAGACAGACAGACAGACAGACAGATAGATAGATAGATAGATAGATAGATAGATAGATAGATAGATAGATAGATAGATAGACAGATAGAATGCAGGTTTGATTCAAGCTCCTTTAACATTAGGTGATATTCTGCCCAGGCTGCCAAACTGAAATAATCAAGAGAGGGAATGCTATTCATTTTTTGGTCATTTATAGATATTTATTCAATATTACAGAGGCGCATATATAATTTGTTGATTACCTTGCAATGATTAATAGTTCACCTCAAGAATAGCAATGCGAGTTAAAGTAAATTTTGTCAGTTTTGATTTCATGAGGACTTTCATAGTAAAACATAATGCCACAATAAATATTCTATTGCATAAAATATATGTTCTACTTTATAAACTACAGAAAAGACAAGCTTTAAAAAGAAAATTATCATAGTTATCATGATAACGGTCTAATTTGATCCAATGATCTATACTAAGCTAAGCTGAAAGTGCTCTCGCCAGACATGGAGATCTACTGAATTTAAAAAATGGCAAAACTCTAGGAGAGTTGTAAAATATGCCTATTTACTTACTTACTTACTCCCAGAGCCATTTATATCGAAGTTGATATTTAGCTGCACCATATTGGTCTTTCGTAACATCTAGTTTTTATGAGGTCGGTTGTTAGCCCAACGCTCACCCACCAACCTGGAAAACCAGGACATACACACATACACTACGGTCAATTTTAGTTTATTCAATTCACCAATAACACATGTCTTTGGACTGTGGGGGAAACCCACGCGAACACGGGGAGAACATGCAAACTCCACACAGAAATGCCAACTGACCCAGCCGGGGCTCAAACCAGCGACCTTCTTGCTGTGAGGCGACAGCGCTAACCACTGAGCCACCCCAAAATGAGCCTATTTACACAAAAAATTGTAAATAAGAGCTTAACAGAATCCCACCTTTCCCATGTGGTGTCAGTGTGAAAAGGGAAAAGGAGGGTCTAAAATATTTAAAGAAGATGCACACACAGATAGACACTTCAGGTATACGATAACGTTAAAGATTGTTTGAGTTTATTAATGAAACAAATGCTACTTTTCATACCTGTTACATGATTATTCATTCATTCATTTTCTTTTCGGCTTAGTCCCTTTATTAATCTGGGGTCGCCACAGCGGAATGAACCGCCAACTTATCCAGCATATGTTTTACGCAGCGGATGCCCTTCCAGCTGCTGTTACATGATTATTAGAACTCTAAATTATAGATTACATAGTTTCACTGATGAGTCCCGGTTTAAGCCAAACCCAGGATAGAGCGGTAGAGTGAATGTGGTCTGGACTCTATGGATGAGGCTCATTATTGTGTCAGAGACACTGAAGAAGGACAGAATTCCTCCTCTGTGATCCACATACACTCCTATCCTAGAGACTAAAGGCAGTTCCCGTTTCTTGTTATTGTGACTGAATATGTATCCAGAGGCAGAGCAGAACAATCTCCAGGACTGATCATTATATCCAAATTTACACTCAGTACCCTGTCCCTTCCTGCTGATGCTCTTATATGACACTGCTATAGCCACACCATGATTCCCCCTCCACTCCACCTCCCAGTAACAGCGTCCACACACACTCTCTCTGCACAACACCTGAGGCCAGGCATCAAATCTGTCCGGATGATCAGGATATGGATGCATTGTTGCAGTGAAAGCAGCCACTCTGTTCTCATCAGACAGACTGAGGTTGTTATGCACCGATTCTGAATCCAGAGTAAACTGATGGAAATCTGATGGAGATGAAACACACAATCTGCATTTTAATCAAGAAACCTGAACTAAATAACAGACAATTCAATAATGAAGCAACAATCAGATTTTTTAAAATATACATTCATTCATTCGTTTTCCTTTGGCTTAGTCCCTTTATTCATCAGTGGTCGCCACAGTGGAATGAACCACCAACTATTCTGGCATATGTTTTACGCAGCGGATGCCCTTCCGGCCACAACCCAGTACTGGGAAACACCCATAAACTCTTACATTCACACACACTCATACACTATGGCCAATTTAGTTCATTCAATTCACCTATAGCGCATGTCTTTGGACTGTGGGGGAAACCAAAGCACCTGAAGGAAACCCACGCCAACACAGGGAGAACATGCAAACTCCGCACAGAAATGCCAACTGACCCAGCCGGGACTCATACCAGCGACCTTCTTGCTGTGAGGCAACAGTACTAACCACTGAGCCACCCAAATATGTTTTATATGCTCTTTATTTATGTTTGGTGCTGAGTGACAGTGGCACCACAATTTACATGTAAATAGATGTAATGTTTGTTTTATTTGTATCATCTTTAAAATACTTACACTTTAAGAAGTCATCCCTGGTTTTGGGATTAGTGGTGGGAAGAATCTGCTTTCTGCATCTCACTATAGAAACAATTAGTCATTTAGTGACATGCAGTCTGTTTTAATCTAATAATTTAGCTGTACTCTATTTCAGTGTTTTTCAACTGGTATGTCAGAAACAAAAGCATTAGTAATTGTT
Organism: Danio jaintianensis; assembly: GCA_903798115.1. Lineage (NCBI taxonomy): Eukaryota > Metazoa > Chordata > Actinopteri > Cypriniformes > Danionidae > Danio > Danio jaintianensis. Next base: position 20,981,744 of record CAIGQV010014432.1, on the reverse strand, counting down.
TGTTGTTGTTGTTGTTGATGCACAGCTTTTATTTAAATACTATTTAAATAAATGTTAGCAACCTACCCTAGTTTATTCATTAATATTCTACACCAAAAAACTAACTACCTAACTTACTAACTAACTAAATAAGTTACCCAGAAAACACCATTAACAAAGGGTTGTAAAGACCTGCTTTCTGCATTTGGCTATAGAAACAATTAGTCATTTAGTGACATGCAGTCGGTCCTAATTTAATCATTTTAACGTTCTCTATTACATATACATATATATTACATATACAATATAGCTGTATTCTGTTTTTCCAAAATTGTAATTATTTTGTTGTTGTTGATGCACAGCATTTATTTTGAAAGATATATTTGATTGACAGTTATGGACACCTTTTTGGCACTACATTAATAATTTCTCCAGATTTTCTATTCTATGGTGCATATTTAGCCCCTAGCCTGATTGTATTCATTTGTTTACTTGTTTGTATATTTCCTATTATTCCGTACTGTATAGCTGAGACTGTATTTGTATGTGCATGTGCATTAAAATAACTGACAATCAATAAAAAAAGAAAGATATATTTGAAAGCTGTTCATGCTTCTGTCAAGCAAGTGCTTAAGAAAACTGTCCTCCTAATTCAGTGTGTTTACAGTCAGATAAAATGCTGAAATGCAGTGCCAATATATTTAGTCATTTCAGTTGCTTTTTACAAAATAAAATGTCTCTCATATCAGAAAGTGTGAACTTTCCTGACCCGTAGGGTGTTATACTATGCTCATATGCATGCTCTTCAATTGTGGCACACACTGAATTTATTTTTACATCATGCAACTTTGTATTTGTGCAGCAAATCAGTCATGTAATTGCCAGTATTAGCCATAATCTTTAAATGTATATGTATGTTAAGTAAAGAGGCACAGTTCTTGTGTGTGACAACCATTTTTCTGAAGTAAATTTTCTTGGGTTTCATTTTTCATTCATTCATTTTCTTTTCGGCTTAGTCCCTTTATTAATCAGGGGTCGCCACAGCGGAATGAACCGCCAACTTATCCAGCATATATTTTACGCAGCGGATGCCCTTCCAGCTGCAACCTATCACTGGGAAACATCCATACACACTCATTCACACACATACACTACGGACAATTTAGCTTACCCAATTCATCTATAGCGCATGTCTTTGGACTTGTGGGGGAAACCGGAGCACCCGGAGGAAACCCACGCGAACACGGGGAGAACATGCAAACTCACAAAGAAATGCCAGCTGACACAGCCGAGGCTCGAACCAGCGACCTTCTTGCTGTGAGGCGATTGTGCTACCCACTGCGCCGCCCCTGGTTTCATTTTTATATATATATATATATATTATGGATGATGCCAACTACTGAGGACTACGAGGACAACACATACCCTTAATACACTTCATTAAACATGTACACATAGACATCACCTATATGCTATAAGATTGCAGGTTAACTATGTCTGTATAATACCTTATATTTGATTGTAACTTTAACTTAATTTGATTGTAATGCAATAACGTGCACCTTTTGCAAAGCTGCTTTGAAACAATAATTATTGTAAAAAGCGGTATACAAATAAACTTGAATTGAATTGAATATATTTATATATTATATATATAACATTTGTGTGAGGCATGGGTATTTTGCCCTATTATGCTCTATTTTACAAGGTGAGTTGGTGCTTTACCTGAAGCAGAAATTGTTTTCATCTGTTCTTTGCAGAAATCCTCAAATTTCTTCCTCAGTGCAGAGACAGATTTTCCCACATCATCATAAGAGGGGAGAGAACTGACACTCGTGCTGTCTGTAGATTCAGCAGGGATGACGAGAGACTGCAAACTCTACATAAACAAATTGTCAACAGAAATATAAAGATGCATTCATAAAGACATAGGAATTCACATGCTATAGTAATCACAGCGAGATCATCAGCATATTCTGCATCACCTGGTGCAATCTTGACAACATGCTGACATGCAAAGTCATTGGCCTTCAAACATAGATTTGCTCCTTTTGCTGTCACAAATCAAAATGAAATAGTCTGCAGTACAACATATAATAATCTTCTCAAACCTGTAGGAAATGTATGTGATCATCAGTGTGTGAAAGCTGCTCCAGCTCAGAGTTTCTCCTCTTCAGATCTTCAATCTCCTGCTCCAGTTTCTTCAAGAGTCCTTCAGCTCGACTCACTTCAGTCTTTTCTCGATCTCTGATCATCTGTGTGACCTTCGATCTTCGTCTCTTAATGCAGCGGATCAGTTCAGTAAAGATCCTCTGACAATCATCCACTGCTGTCTGTGCAGAGCTCTGTTAGGACACAAAAACAAGTCTTGTAAGAACCTAAAATATGTTTATTCATCTTACATTTTCATTTATTCATTCATTTTCCTTCGGCTTAGTCCCTCATTCATCAGGGTCACACAGCGGAATGAACCACCAACTACTCCAGCATATGTTTTACACAGCAGATGCCCTTCCAGCCACAACCCAGTACTAAGAAACACCCATACACACTCATTCACACACACTCATACACTACGGCCAATTTAGTTCATCCAATTCACCTATAGCGCATGTCTTTGGACTGTGGGGAAAACTGGAGCACCCGGAGGAAACCCACGCCAACACGGGGAGAACATGCAAACTACACACAGAAATGTCAACTGGCCCAGCCGGGACTCGAACCAGCGACCTTCTTGCTGTGAGGTGACAGTGCTAACCACTGAGCCACCGTGCCACCTCCATTACATTTTCTCCTGTCAAAACTCACCTTACGTATCTCTACAGACTCTCTCAGCTGCTGGAGCTTGCTTTGCTTCTCCTGAATTCTGTTCTGTAATTGTATTCGTGTTTCGCCAACTTGTTTCTAAAAAATAAATAAATAAATAAACATCAGAAGTTCTCAGGTTCACAAGGAACTAGATATGTAAAAGAAAAGTACATATTTAATGGCTAAGTTTTTCCCAATATATTACAATTTCTTTATAATGAAGCATTATAATCAATTACTAATTATTCCTAACTTATCAACTAATTTTGTATTTTTTTCTAATGATTGCTTTTTAGTAATGAAGATTACCAAAAAAAAAATTTTTTTCAGTGGATTAACTAGCACGAATTAATTGTTCATCTAAAGCATAACAATGTGCGCTAGCAAAATAAACATTATACAATTTTATTTCACACAGACCCAGCAAACAATTTTGTGTTTAATAGAAGTCTAATAGACATCTAAACAAGGACAGCTTGGCTAGAACAAGGCTAAAATTGGACTGTCTAATATAATGTGTGAAAATCTAATAGACGTCTAAGAACAGCCCAAAACTAGACTAGTCCTCAAATAGACAGACTTTATACGTGTAGTCATTCATTTCTGTTTATTTGATGACTAGTCTAGTTTTGGCTTATTCTTAGACATCTATTAGATTTTCACTGACAGTCCAAATTTAGCCTCGTTTTAGCCAAGACGACTATGTTTAGACGTCTATTAGACATCTATTAGACATCTTTTAAAAACAAAAAATGCTTGCTGGGAACAGACAGGATGCATTTGTTTACCTAAGACATTGCATAACTTCATTGTTTTGTGTTCTTACCTGTTTCTCAGCCCTCTCTGCTTCAGCTGAAACAGTATCATGATTTTTGTGTTCATCCATCACACACATTAAACAGACACACTTCTTGTCAGTCCGACAGTAAACCTCCAGCAGTCGGTCATGTTTAGAGCAAATAATCTCCTGGATTTGTCCAGTGGCATCAGTCACTTTATGGCGCTTACTGGAATGAAAGACTTCATGACATTCAAAATGGGTTTCGCAGTAAGAGTTCAGACACAGCATACATGACTTGACAGCTTTGCGTTTCCTTCCAGCGCAAACATCACACTTTACATCTCCAGGTTCAGCATAATTTACACGAGATCTTAATTCTGTCTTCTTCAGATTCTCCACCATTTCTGCCATCACCACATTCTTGTTTAAAGCAGGTCTTGGAGTGAAGGTCTGTCTGCACTGAGGGCAGCTGTAAACTCTCCTCTGCTCATCTTGATTCCAGCTGTCAGTAATGCAGTTCATACAGTAACTGTGTCCACAGGGGATGGTCACTGGGTCCTTCAGGAGTTCCTTACAGATTGAACAGCTGAACTGATCCTCAACAACTGAAGTACTGGATTCTGCCATTTTCCAAGTATATTATACAGCTTTAAAGTGTTTTGTTGTTGTTGTCTCGAGACAGGTGCAAAACAGGTCGGTTTGTAGGGTTTAACTCACCTATAAGAGAGAGCGTTGCAGCTGCATCTTAGTCTGTTTCTCTTGCTCAAAATCCCAAAACGAGCTGTTGGTCAATCAGCAAATCAATAGCCTATCGAAAACATTAAATTGAACAACACCGAGTCACTGATATGTTCACTCCATTAACACATGCACACAAAGATATATGCAACAAGTCATCAAGTTTCTGTTAGTCTCATTTCAAAGCGTTTCCTGGTTTTGCGAGAAATCGAAAGTAGTGCGTGGATAATGCCCAACAGAGGGCGCTCACACATAGTTCTTTTTTAATTTCTGTTCAAGCTGTGCCAGTGCAGCCTGCAATGAGACAATTTTATTTTTTTGTGATTAAGTTTTTATTGATTTTACATGCGAGTGGTCACAGCATCTTTAAAATTGTCTTTCCAATAAACAAAACAAGATCCCCTCTTCAACTACCCCCCCCACCCCACCCAGAAAAACACCCCTGCAGTGCCAAAGTCCATGCCATCTAACAAATAGCATTGCAATCAAGACAAATAACTAACAGAAAATATATACATACATATAAACATAAGATACACATCTTAAACACAAACATAATAAATACAGGGTATATTTACAGTCTATAATATTATAGAAAATAATACATATGTACATATATACATCCATGCACACATAGTAATAAAGTAAGCAGAAATTCACAGACTATCAGAGATTTAAGGATTCAGGTTGTACCACATTTCTATTATCCATAAGTCTTTCTGCCAGTTTGTCTGTAGCCGCTTTCCACGCATCAAGAGTTGAGGCTCTAGCTTTATTTATTCTGGCTGTTGAACGTTCTAACAATACTATATCATAAAACTGAAATAGCCACTGCCGAATAAATAAAGAATATGGAGGGAGCCATCTTTGCGCAATTATCTTTTTTGCAGATGTTAGTCCTGCCATCCAGACCTTTCTTTGTCGCTCCGTCAAACCCAAACTGGAATCATCATTTAAAAGTAGCACAACTGGTTGCACTGGTATATCTTTTCCTATAATAAGGTTTTTTCCCAAAACTGATACACCTTCTCACATTCACACACCATATGTATAAATTTTAAGTTTCTTTGGTGTCCAATGAGACAATTTTATAATGTTCTGCAATAAATTGCTGTAATTAATTAGGGATGAAGGTGATTTGATCTCTGAAATGAAATGATCTCTGGATTAAATCTTTAATGCTTTTCATTTAAGCTGTCCAAAATATTATGTCGGTAGGCCTACAGTACATGCTTTGTGTAATATTGTATTAAATGCCCCAATCAATTAAAATAATTCTCTATTATTTTGAAATATGTTTAGACATCACATTTATATTTGATACACAATTCAGACACATTCACTGGATTGTAGCTGTCATGCTTACAAAAATGCAGAGGTAGGTTTCACTCATTTATAACTCCAAACCCCTTCCTCTTAAAGGAGAATCAACCCCTCTCTTCTTAAAGAGGAAACAGCTCTAATGCTTGTATGTGTTGTGTGAATTGTGTCTAAGCATCAGTAGCTCCTACGGTATTGTGTTTAATTACAATTACAACAAAAGGGAAAGAAATCCAATAGGATTCCCCTGTATTGTGCCCTGGACACAGACAAAGTCACCTGCACAGTTTGTTATGTGAGATATTTAATGAGTTCATTAAACTAATTTAATTTCAAGAAAAAATAACGAGTGGATTAAAATGATAATCACCAGAAAGATAAGATAGAGGAAGCTGTTTACCACATTTCCTATCTGCATTTTGCATCAGGATGTCTATATTACCCTATAATTCATAAGGACCTCAACAATAGAAGTTTTATTGTTGATTTAAAATTGATCCCAAACCCAGGATAGAGAGGTTGAGTGAATGTGGTCTGGACTCTGTGGATGAGGCTCATTGTGTCAGAGACGCTGAAGAAGGCCAGAATTCCTGCTCTGTGATCCACATACACTCCTATTCTGGAGGATCTGGAGGATGCAGGGAGATCAACAACATTGCTATTGTGTCTGAATGTATAACCGGAGTTAGAGCAGGACAATCTCCAGGACTGATCATTGAATCCAAACACGCAATCATTACTCTCTCCTTTTCTTCTGATGCTATTATATGAGACCGATATTCCGACTCCAGCCTCCCCGCTCCACTCCACCTCCCAATAACAGCGTCCACAAACACTCTCTCTGCACAACACCTGGGAAAAGTCATGAAATCTGTCTGGGTGAGCGGGGTAACTCTGGTCGGCTCCAATAAAAGTAGCCACTCTGTTTCCTTCAGACAGACGGAGATATTTATGTGCTGTGTTTGAATCCAGGGTGAGATGACAGGAATCTGAACGATGCAACAAAAATTATATATATATATATATTTTTTTACATATTGAGAAGATAGAAAATTAGATCCTGATAAGAACATGTTGGAATTCAGGATTATTATTTCTTGAGGATTGATAAATGTCTGACAGTTTGTATTTGCTTTTTGTTAGTAATACTTACATTGCAAGAACTCATCTCTTGTTTTGAGTCCAGATGAGGCAACAATCTCCAAGTATGTAACTAACAAAACCAACAGACATACAGAGTGTAACACATGTAAAGGCAATATTAAACCAATTCCATTTATAATTCTATAATTATCTCTCTTTGTTTTTGTGGTCATAATACGATAAATAACAATACATCGTATCATCATTAATATTGCAATTTCAGCATGCGCAATAGTCACATCGCAGGATGTGCAATGTTGAGTCGGGATTATAATTCACCAGAAACCACAGGTCAAAACACATGCAGAATTTAACCACAATAGGGTGAAAGTTTATTATTTGCATGTGTTTTAAGGCCTGCAAGTGTATGGGCATTTCAAGAGAGTTTAAAGTGTTCAGGTACAAGAAATTTGTAACTTCAATAAAGGTTAATTGTATTGAATTATTTACACAATGTAGACTACACATTATTATTTTACATTTGATTATTTGATGTGTGTACCTGAATGCTGTTAGACTCCCCAGAAAATCATAAAGCAAGGTTTATTTCACTTGTATCTTTGCTGTTATTTATTTATCTTTCCTCGTAATTTGTTTATTGTAGTTTAAGCAAATACACTCCTCTGCAGAGTCATCCCAATCAGTCTAAATTAATGAATTCTTTCCAAACAGACCTTCTCAAGCCATCTGGTGAAATTGTATGCATATTGCAATACATTTAGCAGATATTTAGCAGAAAAGCAAAATATCACAATGTCAGATTTTTCCAATATGGTGCAGCACTAACAGCAAATAAACCTGTATGATTTACCTTTACCAGATATTATTTTTAAGTCCTCTTTGCAAAGGTCCTCAAGTTTCTCTCTTAGCACTGAGATGGATTTACCCACATCATCATAAGAGTGGAGAGAACTGACACTGATGACTGAAGATGCAGGAGGAACAGAGAGAACCTGGATACTCTACAGGAGACAAAGAGCACAGAACAGATTTGAATCCGTAACGTCATCCAGTGTATAAGCACCGCATGAGCTTTTTTATAATTCCTAGATCCATTAGCGAAAGTGTGTTGTTTTCTCAGCCTTGGGGATATTTAGCACTACAAATTTGTGGTTTAGTCCACTTTTTTGCTTTTTCAGTTGCATAAAATTTACATTTATATTCATCTCCTTTATCACAACACAATAGAAACCCAGCTCCTCCATCCTCCACTGGTTGATTTTGTTGGATGCTTATATCACTGTCCGTGTGCTTACATAAAAATGTCTAGTGACTGTGTGAATGCAATCAGGAAAATGGTTAGATGGGAAATGTAGTTCTTAAAGAACTGGCCTGGTGGCTAATCCTATAGTTCATAATATAACTACCTGGCGCAAAAGCCCATAAAGACAAAACAACGAAAATCTGACTGCATCACTCGTGAATTGAATACAATGACCTGACCTCTCTGTAATAATAGGATGGTCCTAAAGTTCATGTTTTCCATATCACTGCTACCTGTAGGAAATGTATGTGATCATCAGTGTGTGAAAGCTGCTCCAGCTCAGAGTTTCTCCTCTTCAGCTCTTCAATCTCCTGCTCCAGTTTCTTCAAGAGTCCTTCAGCTCGACTCACTTCAGTCTTTTCTCGATCTCTGATCATCTGTGTGACCTCAGATCGTCTTCTCTCAATGGACTGGATGAGTTCAGTAAAGATCCTCTCACTGTCCTCCACTGCTGTCTGTGCAGAGCCCTGGTAGAAAATATAGACAATCAGACCAGCTCTTAAAGAGTTTCAGCAAGAGAAGGACTTGTAATATCCTGTTCCAGCACTGGGCTCCTAAATGACAGAGCTTAAATCTTTTCTCATTAAAACTTTAAAACGGACCTTATGAATCTCCACAGCCTCTTTTAGCTGATTTAGCAGCTTCTGTTTTTCCTTGATTCTCTGGCCGAATTTTCTTTGAACGTTCCCCAAGGGTTTCTGTATCATGGAACAAATGCAAACACACTAATCAGCACTTTTCCCTAAATCCATAATTCAAAGGTTCTGTCATTTAGCTAACTTTATGTTGATTTAACCCTTTATGACTGAAATTAGAAACTTCAAATTCCAGGCCTCCTTTTCTGAAGTGAAAGGGAGTACAAAATTAGATTTTTTTTAACCAAAATGGCACAAAGAAATAATTTATACTAAATAAACAGATAAAAATGTATAAAATAATAGATGTCTCTGTTTCAAATTATTATTTACTGACAGTCTTCCTCTCTTGTTGTCATACTGCATTAAAAAAAATTTATCTGTTAAAATAAAATATTCTAATCTGGTAACTGTTCCAGTGGTGATTCGTGCAAAATTGTCTGCTTCCTCTTGATGTTACATGTATTTTTCAGTCATATAGCTCTTCATGTAAAGCACCAACAAACACTTCCCTGACATCTCGGCTATATACAGTAGTAGCTTTAAGTTCATACCTGTTTCTCAGCTCTCCCTGCTTCAGCTGAAACAGTATCATGATTTTTGTGTTCATCCATCATACACAGTAAACAAATGCACTTCTGGTCGGTACGACAGTAAACCTCCAGCAGTCGGTCATGTTGAGCACAGATCATCTCTCTCAGTCGTTCAGTGGCATTGATTAAATGATGCCTCTTATCTTTAAAGAAACTGTCATGTTGTTCAAGGTGAGTTTCACAATAAGAGTTCAGACACATCAGACAGGATTTAACAGCTTTGTATTTTATCCCAGTACAAACATCACACTCCACATCTCCAGGTCCAGCATAACTGGGAGCAGGATCAGCTGTTTGGACTTTTGTCATCTTCAGCTTCTCCACTATTTCAGCAAACACCACATTCTTGTTTAAAGCAGGTCTTGGAGTGAAGGTCTGTCTGCACTGAGGGCAGCTGTAAACTCTCCTCTGCTCATCTTGATTCCAGCAGTCAGTAATGCAGTTCATACAGTAACTGTGTCCACAGGGGATGGTCACTGGGTCCTTCAGGAGATCCAGACAGACTGAACAGCTGAACTGATCCTTAGCCCACAAAACAGCTCCTGCCATTTTATTTTAGACACCGAGAGATAAACAAGTTTGTGTTTGGAAAAAACAAAACAACGGTGTGTTTTAAAACTCGCTAAATACAATAGTTCCTGTGACACCTGCTTTACCAATTCTTCAGCATCGCTTATGGCGAACAAATTAAATACTGTAGAAGACAAATAGCCTGCTGTAACTGGAAAGAGGGAGAGAGAGAGAAAGAGAGAGAGAGAGAGAGAGGCGGTTAGACAGCCGTAAAACAGATTAAAAACGTGTTTAGCAGAAATAAAAGCTCATTTACTTTTACCTGAACCGAAGACTTTCTTGTTCCGCGTTTGAGAAAATGAAAGTAACCGTTTGTGTAAATAGAAGCCAAATAGACAGGTAGAGGGCGCGCGCACACACACACACACACACACACGTCACACCTGTAATGACTTTTCTCTTTTGCTGAGCTTTTCTATAAGAAATAGGGGTTTTTAATGAGATGTTTTAAAACGCTATGTAAAACCCATTAAAAACAGTTAACTGAGATCAAATATCTTAGAGAGTGAGTGAAATATGCTTGTTCCCAGAACTGTTTATTTTTAAGATTTATTTTTTATGATTGGCCTTAAAATTCAGTGTTTTTATATTAAAATAACTAAACATTATTTTGACAACAAAAATCACAGGCCCATTAAAGAAATGATATCTGGTAACGAAATTATCAGTATCAAAATGAATTTAAAATCAGAAGTGGTATGTGGCTGATTACACATACCATATCACATGTACAAGATATTTTGAATACAAATAAACGCACGCGCTTAGTATCATAGACATTATAATAGATAGTTATAAATATTTATGCCTTTGGTCTACGCTTAGTATGATCAAAGTCTCTTTAAGGCATATATTCTAGTCTTTGGTATGATCTCTACGTCATAGCTTCAACCTCCAGTAGGTGGCGGAAATGCACCAAACCGCCATTAAGTTAAAAGAACAACGAAGTGGCAGAAAAAAAGATGGGCAGCCAAGTTCCTTTGAACAACCTATTTTAACAGTTGTGCTTGGATTTAACTGGACTTACTCAAGTAAAGGTAAGCATATATTTGGTGCATCTCTTTCTTGGTATAACAAATACGTGTTAACGTTACATATAACGCTTATTCTGCTTATTTCATGGGAGTTGTGTTTGTTATTTGGGTATATATTTTGGTTTACTTTTGTGGACTAATTGCAGTTGTGTTATTTTTGTTATATTACCCGCTGTATTACCTAATCCTTTGTTTCTTTTTTATCGGGGTTAAGTTTGCAGTGGAATTGCAGTAGAGAGTGTCAATCTTTTCGGAGATTTGCTATTTTTCAACTCCCCGTTTTACCACTTAAATCTTTTAACCCTAAACGACCCAAATAAAGAAAACAATGTGAGCAGTCTGCTGTTATCCGCCAGTGTATTTCCTTAGAATCTGTTGTTGTAGAAAAGTAGTAGCTGAGCAACATACACACAGAATGTTTCATAATACTACTTCTTTATAATAAACAAGGATTTATTAGTTGGGTGTACTGACACCAGTGGTGGAAAGAGTACTGCAAAATCCTACTCAGGTAAAAGTACTTGCCCAAAAGTGTAGTGCAAGTAGTGTTAAAGAATCTGCTGTAAATATTACTCAAAGTATGAGTAAAAAGTAGACCTTTCTAAAGTACTCAAGAGTAGTGGGTATTACGCTGTAAAAAGCTGATGCATTTAAATGTAGTGCATTTAGTTATTGTTTTTTTTTTTCTCTGGGTTTTCACCTTTAATGGACAGGACAGTAGAGAGTATTGACAGGAAAGTGTGGGGAGCAGAGAGAGGGGAAGGATCGGCATAGGACCTCGAGGCGGGAATCGAACTCGGGTCGCCGTGAGCACCGAAGTGTGTCGACGCACTAACCACTACACCATTGGCGCCGACATTTAGTTATTATTTAAAGCCATTTCAGTCATTATACAGTAGACATCCATCACTTTCTCATCAGTAACATGCAGTGTAAACAGTCTCTGGGCCATTGCATGTAAATATTTCGGACATCTTCTTAAATACTTTTAATGCTTCCAAACAGTTTGCTGCATGTCTTGAGGTAGTTCAGTATGATGCGATTTACTTTCTATGTGCGATTTGATTGGATAGGAATCACAGGAATGATTTTTCTAATCCCCATAGACAGGAAAAAATAAAGTAGCGACTGCAGGTTGAAGGAAAGTAGTGGAGTAAAAGTACCGATACAGCACTAAAAATGTACTCAAAAGAAACTAAAAGTACACATTTATAATTACTCCGTAAATTACAATTCCTGAGAAAAACGACTCAATTACAGTAATTTGAGTATTTGTAATTTGTTACTTTACACCACTGACTGACACTGATTATTTTTCATGCTAAATCATCTCAATGCAGTCCAGTTCATGCAGGTTTTAAAGATTTTACGAAATACTGTCTGGTTAGCTTAGTGTATCTTCTACCAATATGCAAATGCCCTTGATATATTTTTAATCTGGCAAAAATGCAAATTTTTAAGGTGGGAACAAATGAAAAAATTGCGTTCACTAAAAATCCTGCACCTGCTTGTGGTTCCATAAAAATGAAACAAACTTGAATAAATAAACAGACCGTGAACTGAATAATAGTTCAGATTGTGAAGGAAGTGTGCAGGCATTTTTTTTACCTCCCTTTTTATTCTTTTTCAGTCTCTTTAATCTAAAGCACATTGAAATGGCAGAAGCCAATATTTCAGTGGCTAAGGATCAGTTCAACTGTTCGATCTGTCTGGATGTCCTGAAGGACCCAGTGACCATTCCCTGTGGACACAGTTACTGTATGAACAGCATTACTGACTGCTGGAATCAAAATGAGCAGAGGAGAGTTTACAGCTGCCCTCAGTGCAGACAGACCTTCACTCCAAGACCTGCTTTAAACAAGAATGTGATGTTTGCTAAAATACTACAGAAACTGAGGGGGGCATAATTTCAAACTGCTCCACCGCTCAGGTACGCTGGACCTGGAGATGTGGAGTGTGATGTTGCACTGAAAGGAAATACAAAGCTGTTATATCCTGTCTGGTGTGGCTTCAGTCTTACTGTCAGAGTCACTTTGAGCGTCATAAGGAGTTTCACTCGGGCAGACACAAAGTGACCGAAGCTACTGGACAACTAAAGCAGATGATCTGCCCAAAACATGATAAACTGCTGGAGTTTTACTGTCGTACTGACCAGAAGAGTATATGCTTACTGTGTACGATGGACGAACATAAAAATCATGACACTGTATCGACTACATCAGAGAGGACGGATATACAGGTAGGCATGGAAAATATTTAAATATTTAGCTAGAGAACACTTTTATAATAAGACTACACTTTCTTCATATATTTTCCAGAAACAGCTGGAAGAGACACAGACTTATTTCCAGCAGAAGATCCAGGAGAGAGAGAAGAAGATTCAGAAGCTGAAAGACACTGTGAAGACTAATAGGGTAAGTGAACAGCAGATGATAATAAAAATAAAAGTTGGATGTTAGGAGAGCAGATGTACAGTATTTAGAGTTTCCTTGTTTTAGTCACACTGAAGCCCACTATGCATTACATACTAAACTGAATGAATCAAATGATGATTGTGTATGTTAACAGCACCTTGCACAGGCGGCAGAGAAGGACAGTGAAAAGATCTTTACCGAACTCATCCGATTCATTGAGAGAAGCCGATCTGAAGTTATATGGAGGATCAGAGATCGAGAAAAGACTGAAGTGAGTCGAGCTGAAGGACTCTTGAAGAAACTGGAGCAGGAGATTGAAGATCTGAAGAGGAGAAACACTAAGCTGGAGCAGCTTTTACACACTGATGATCACATACGTTTCCTAAAGGTAACTGATAAATAGAGCAAATAAATAAGGATTCTTTGTAATATAAAATGGTAATATAAATATAAGTTTGAAAAAAAAAATAATAATAATAAAACCCAGGATTTTCTCAGTAAACTACAAATTATAAATACAGTAAGTATAAGGTATGTGTTGGAATGTGTTACCAAATCACACAATCCAATGCATATTTGTACCTTTTTATTCTCTCTGAACCTTCAAAAATGACCGACATATCCAGAGTCAATGTCAGCTCCATCCTCCTTAATGAAGATGTGGGGAAATCTGTCTCTCAGTTGAAAGAAAAACTGGAGCGGTTCTGTAAAGGTATTTTTTTATATATATATATATATATATCTACAACAAAATCTGTCTTGCTTACAAGAATAAAACTAAGAGCAGGAATAACTTCTTAATTTATGAGTTGGTACAAACACAAACAAAGAGGCATTTAATTTAACGCACAGACTTTTTACATGTTGATTCATATTCAATTTTCATAAACTTGGCCTGATTTACTTAATATGAAGAGATGGATATTAGAAATTAAACATCTCGGTGACGCTAATGTTGTCTGTTTATTTCCAAAGAAACAAAAATCAACAGTACTAACCAGACTGAACCCAAGACCAGGAAGGACTTCCTACAATGTAAGGGTGCTTTCACACTTGGTTCAGTTGCCTGGACCGTACCCAAGTTCGATTGTCCCCCCTTCCCCCCTTCTCGGTTGGTTTGTGTTCACACTCTTTTTTCCTTCTGAACCCGGTACGCTTGCGTCATCGAGCCGCTGTTTTGTGTACGGCTGTTGCTAGGTGACGGACACGAAAGCAAAGCGCCAAAATGGAAAGACGTCCGCACATCGCAGTCATTCAGCTTTTACTGAATCTTTTGGTTTTGGACATAAAGAAAGCGACTCGCGTCTATCTGCTGCAAAAATATTATAAACGTTCAGAACATAACGCGATGTCCACAGAAGCTGTTTTTGGAGGAGACAAGCAGACATTATCACTGTGCTTACCCTGGCTTATTACTGTGCTTGCCCTGGCTCAGTCCCGCTTGTCACCAAGGTACAGTACGTGACACACACACACACACACACACACACACACACACACACACACACACACACGCACACACACACGCACACACACACACACGATTGCATTCATACTAGACGTGAACCGGACCAGAGTTAGTGTGAACCGTACCCCAGACCACCTCTTTCAGGGGGACTCGGGTACGGTTCGTGGGTGCCACCCGAGTTCAGAAGACACGTTCACACTAGCTAAACGTACCGAACTCTGACATCAAACGAACCCGGGTGCGGACCAAAAGTGTAGTGTGAAAGCACCTAAAGTTAATACAAAAACCCACAAAGGCCCTTGATTTATAAGACATGATATTTAAATGGATTAGTGTGATTGAGTGTGATTTTTAGCATACTTTAAAGGCAGAGTATGTAAGATTTGTTTCATTAAGATATCCAAAAAACACTCAGACTTCTATATTGCATAGGATGTAATAAAGACAACAACTCCCATGATACCACACTTAAGGCTGATTTATACTTCTGCGTCATGCATGTGGTCGCATAGCCCTCGCCCTGGCCGTCGCTGACCTCTCAAAAAAAAAATGTAACTACACGTCGCAACAACACTGTGATTTGGTCGGCTTGGTAGCGCTGACGAGTGTGGGCGGGGGTGAGAGCCGCGCGAACCCGAGGGAGCGAGTGTTTACAAGTGTCGAGTCCCATGAAGGAGCTCTAGATGGAAACTTTTGTTTTGTGTTCACCTTATGATTAAAGTTGTTGCATGTCCGCCGGTTCCCGCCTCAAAATGAGCAAGTTTGAGCCACTTGTACATTAAGGTAGCGTTCAGAAAAAACAAAACACCAGTGAAGAAACTTGACACAGAGGAACATAAAAACCTACTGCTAGCTAGGGTTTTAGAAGTGCTATTGCAGAGCAACACAAACAGTGTGCAGAAGTATAAATGCACGACAACGCGCATTGCATGCGCCGTGGGTCACGCCGATCACTCAACGCAGAAGTATAAACCAGCCTTTAGTCACAATCATTAAAATGTGCCTTTGTTTGTTGTAAATACACTCCCTCTAGTAGTGAAACTTACATACTCTGCCTTTAACTGTCATAACTGTTACTGTAACTGTTAAAGAAACTCATGTTTAGATTTACACATTCATTGTAACACATGTATTCACATCTACTGTAGTCTATACTGTCTGTATTTAGCCATTAAGGCAAGTCATTTCACTCGGCGGCCATCTTTAAAACGCCTCTCAGGCAGTATGCCCGGCATTCTGTCTGAATGGAGAAACATCAAATTGTCTTGCCAAGCTTACGATTAAATTTCAGATTAGGAATCACAAATAAAATGAAACAACAACCGTCTCTTTAGTTTCATTTCTAAACGTTCGAATCACACAAAATCTGCAGAAACTCACGTTTGGTCTGAGCCAATCCCCCGGAGAATCGTCAGTCTATAGCGATCACTGATTGGCTCTTGTACTAGAGGGCGAGGCTTCATTTGCCATTTTGACCGTTACACTTTTCCCTATTCAAAACTATACGAGTGACATGCCTTGTGTATGCTATAGTCTTTGATTTAGCGTACTGCTGCAGTTATCCTTCCTACCAAATTAACATAAGACTGCAAAAATGGAAAACCAAAATAGAAATTTTCTTTTTTTTTTTCCTTCAACTTTCCTTGGATCGAAACACAGCACAACAATCCCTCTGTCTGTCTGAGGGCAACACAGAGGCGACCTACACTCACACAGTCCAGCAGTGTCCCGATCATCCCGACAGATTTACCAACTTTTTTGGTGTGTTGTGTTGAGAGACTGTGAGCGGACGCTATTACTGGGAGGTGGAGTTGAGCGGGAATGAGAGACTGTATGGAGTCGGTGTGGTGGTCTCTTATAAGAGCATCAACAGGAAGGGAACGAGAACTACAAGTGGATTTGGGTATAATGACCAATCCTGGAAAATGATCTGCTCTAGATCCTGTTACATTTTCTGGCACAATAACATAAAGACGAAACTACCTGCGCTCTCCAGATCCTCCAGAATAGGAGTGTATGTTGATCACTGAGCAGGAATTCTGTCCTTCTTCAGTGTTTCTGACACAACAATGAGCTTCATCCACAGACAACATTCACTCAACCGCTCTATCTTGGGTTTTGGGTAGATCCAGGCTCAAGGGTCAAAATTTGTAGAATTTAATTGTCCTATACCAGACTAGACGGATAATTCTGCTCATTTGGGACATAATATTCGAGAAATTAAGAGTCTCTTAATCTCTTCCATTCCAAAATCCAAAAGGAACTGGCCCAAAACTTGAAAGTCAAACTAAATAACACTATTTACATTTTTCAAGTTATATTTTTGGCTCTAACATCTAAGAATGGGTCAAAATGTGGAACTGGTATAATTGCAATCACTATGTTAGATTACTGACACAAATAACATCACATTTCCATATTAAAATTGCATTGATATTAGGGTTGTCACGATACTGGAATTCGGTACCAATCGATATTGAAATTTTAAAAACGTCCATTTCCTGCTAACATTTGATCGCTGTTGAGCACGTTCTTAAACAGCCGCTGATTTGCCACTGTGTTCACGTGCTCAACAGAAATGACTGTGATTGGCCGTGAAGGTCATCAGTTCACAGAACTCATTGCTGTTTACTAAGTGTAACCACAGATACTGGAGTGTTTTAAAGCCACGATTCATCAGCGGATCGCTCGTATGTCAGCTTATAGACAAACCAGCTGATCGACATGACTTTGAAACGCTCCAGTGTCCCTGTATCTGTGGTTACACTCAGTAAACAGTGGTGAGTTTGGTGAACTGATGAACTTCACGGCCAATCACAGTCATTTCAAGAGTTCGCCCTTAGCTGATGATTGATTAAAGCGTGTTTGGCATGCTGTCCCGGGAGAGAGCCCTGAGCTCATGAGATCCTCGAGCCCGGGGCTCCCTCCCGTTGCAGGGCGAGAGGGGAGTTTGAGCTCAGGTAGGTCTCGAGAACTCCCCTGCTTGATAAAGGTGAATACGAATTATGAATAATTATGGAGAGAAATTGCTGAATTAATCGCTCGTCTATGGTGTCGATTTGGTTGGTCAATTTACTTATGTTACATGTTTTTGGTCTGTGGGAGGAAACCGGAGAGCCCGGGGAAAACCCACGCAAACACGGGGAGAACATGCAAACTCCACACAGAAATGTCAACTTGGCAAGGTAAAGGCTTGAGCAAGTGACATTCTTGCTGTGAGGCAACAGTGCTAACCACTGGGCCTCCGTGCTGCCCTGTCGAGGAAAGGGGAGGAGTAGGGGTGGAAGGGGGGATTCTTCAAGACGAAGATGGCTAAGGTAAGATACTCTGGTTATTTATAGTGGTTTAGGAATCATCTGATTGGTGGATCATGCATTAGCTAATGCGGGACCAGCTGCTATCAATCATAAGCACGTGCTCCTCTCGAAATTAGTTTATAAATAAACTTCACTTCGATTGAGCTCAACAGCACTCGGGAAATGGATGTTTTTAAAATGTCAGTATTGTGACAACCCTAATTGATATTGAACGTTTTACACTTGCAAGTCCTTTGAATGTTCTCCTAGTGGACTGGCGAAGAATATACAAAATTGGACCACATCGGTCTTTATTTGCAGTTGTGAGAGTTAAATTTTTTTTTGAATGATGATGATGTCAAATGAAATGTGCACTGGTGAGGACATTATTATTTTGCTTCATTAACCAATATCACAATTAAAGTGAGTTAATGCACAAAAAGTAACATGTTTGTGTTCCTTTTAGTGTTCTACACAGAATTCTTTAAATAATTTACATAGTTTAGGGATAAGTTGAAGAAAAAATAAGTTTGTTAAAGATTTATTTATAGACATCTCACATTTGAGATATTGTCAACATTGCAAAACCTTGTCGTACGTAATTGTATGTCTATGTGACTGTCTAGTGTGGTAGAACTAGGGCCAAGAAAGAAAAAAAAAGTTACAATACAATCCTCTGAAGTGCTTTGAAATGTGCATTTTTTATTCAATGTTTGACAATCTCAACTGAAAAATTAAGAGAGGGGGCGAGACAAAGTAGCTCCTCACCGCTTTTATATCTTCTAAACGTGAATTGTGTCACTGTTTTAGAGCACACTAGCTTATAGATATCCTTGAAGACTAACATACTGATACTAACACCAAAAAAAAATATTTTAATTTCACTGGACTTTTAAGAGAGAAACGGGTAAAGCAGTACATCAACATTGAAGAACCTACAATTTCCTAAATTTAGAGTTCACTGATTAATCCCTAGTTATCCTGACAGGAGTAAAAGCGCAGTCACTAAAGCACATTTCATGGGTTACATGGGTGATTCTAGAATTGCAGTACATTTTGCGTCCCTTAGATAAACCAGCTTATAACAAAAAAATTTTTAATGAAATGTTATATGATAGATAATTTAGTCTAATTTTCATTTTTTTTGAGTGTTGTTACTATGATATACACTCACCAGCCACTTTATTAGGTACACCTTACTACTACCGGGTTGGACCCCCTTTTGCCTTCAGAACTGCCTTAATCCTTCGTGGCATAGATTCATCAACAAGGTACTGGAAATATTCGAAAAATAGAGATTTTGGTCCATATTGACATGATAGCATCACGCAATTGCTGCAGATTTGTCGGCTGCACATCCATGATGCAAATCTCCCGCTTCACCACATCCCAAAGGTGCTCTATTGGATTGAGATCTGGTGACTGTGGAGGCCATTTGAGTACAGTGAACTCATTGTCATGTACAAAAAAACAGTCTGAGATGATTCGCGCTTTATGACATGGCGCGTTATCCTGCTGGAAGTAACCATCAGAAGGGGGGTAACACTGTGGTATGAATCATAAAGGGATGGACATGGTTAGCAACAATACTCAAGTAGGCTGTGGCGTTGACGCGATGCTCGATTGGTACTAATGGGCCCAAAGTGTGCCAAGAAAATACCCCCCACACCATTACACCACCACCACCAGCCTGAACCATTGATACAAGGCAGGATGGATCCATGCTTTCATGTTGTTGACGTCAAATACTGACCCTACCATCCGAATGTCGCAGCAAAAATCGAGACTCATCAGACCAGGCAACGTTTTTCCAATCTTCTATTGTCCAATTTTGGTGAGCCTGTGAGAATTGTAGCCTCAGTTTCCTGTTCTTAGCTGACAGGATTGGCACCCGGTGTGGTCTTCTGCTGCTGTAGCCCATCTGCCTCAAGGTTCGACCAGTTGTGTGTTTAGAGATGCTCTTCTGCATACCTCGGTTGTAATGATAGGTTATTTGAGTTACTGTTGTCTGTGATATTTCATTGAATTTCTCCTTCACTTTTTGAAAACTATAATATGATGAAAATACATAAAATTGTCAATAAAATTTATAACGTATTTGGTTTAAATTAAACATTTGTTGTATATCAATACATAAGGAAAATTCTAGAAATCATCTAGTTGATGATTTGGAAAAGTAACAGAAGGTAGATTTTTTCCGATGAATCATCTGTTGAGCTGCATCCCAATCATCACAAATACTGCAGACGACCTATTGGACTGCATGGCTTAAGCCCCTGATCTTTTGGAATATGTTGCACTTAAAAAAACTGCACTATCATCATTCTTTCATTATTTTTAGGAGCTGAAGCTGATGAGGTAATAATACAACTGTTTTGCGAAACAATAGTTCTAACTACTGATGAAGCTTAATATTTGTTTTCACAGTATAAAATGTGTGTTGTTTTGGTGAAATAAAATTTAATCAATAAAATGTACATCATATCAATGTAAATACATGCAAATTATTCAGAAAAACGTAAATTGTACTAGCTTTCTAGATATGATATAGCCAATTACATCCGTTTCTGTAATAGTTAAATCACAGTGAGTTCATGCATCTAGCTTATTATTCCATAGCTATATTCTACTGTAACATGCTATGTTAGTTAGCATCGTATTATAAATCGATTTTACTCTTGCGAAAATACCTAAGATGGCTGGAAGAACACATATAGACCATTTACTGTCACGCGGGGTGTTCAGCGGGGTGGATTAGAATTCTTTTTTTGGGGGGGGGGGGGGGGGGGGGGGGGGGGGGGGACTTCTTTGGGGCTAAGCCCCTTATCCCTTTTGACCCTAGCAATGCCCCTGCACCAGACATGAACATTATTGAGCATGCCTGGGGTAAGATGAAGAATGTTGATGAACTCTGGGAGTCCTGCAAGAACGCTTTCTTTGCCATTCCAGATGACTTTATTAATGTTATTTGAGTCATTGCAGAGATGTATGGATGCAGGCGGCCAAGCTCATGGGAGTCATACACAATATTAATTCTTTTTCCACTGCACCATGACTTTATATTCTATACTGTACATTATTTCTGCTAAGTGACAAGACTTTTGCCTAAGCAAAGTCAGACCTTACTGTCCTAATTAAATAATTAAAAATCAAGGCATGATCATATTTTATTTTGGTAAAATAAGCGTAATCTAGAGGCCTTTGCCTTTCATATAAGCCACTTCTGATACCAAATGATCAACTAGAAGTCAAGTTATTATTTGTTGTTCCTAAAACTTGGAGGCAAGACTTTTGTCAGGTAGTGTATATCCTTAATGTAAGAAAATCTTAAAGACACACAATCTTGATTAAAATTACCAGTCTGTGTACAACTTTGTCACTGAACACTGCTAACCACATGTGCTCAGCCCTATCATAATGCTTAAACCTGCAAAATGACACTGTTAATCACAGATTCTCTGCAGACTTCAGTTTCACAGTTGACCCAAAATTAATCCCAAACCCAGGATAGAGAGGTTGAGTGAATGTGGTCTGGACTCTGTGGATGAGGCTCATTGTGTCAGAGATGTTGAAAAAGGACAGAATTCCTGCTTTGTGGTCCACATACACTCCTATTCTGTAGGAGCTTGATGGTACACGGAGTTTGGTGGATACCTGTTTGTGTCTGAGTGTATACCTGGAGTTAGAGCAGGACAATCTCCAGGACTGATCATTAAACCCAAATACACAGTCAAAACCTTCCCCTTTTCTTCTGATGCTCTTATATGAGACCGATATTCCGACTCCAGCCTCTCCGCTCCACTCCACCTCCCAATAACAGCGTCCACAAACACTCTCTCTGCACAACACCTGGGAAAAGTCATGAAATCTGTCCGGGTGAGCGGGGTAACTCTGGTCGGCTCCAATAAAAGTAGCCACTCTGTTTCCTTCAGACAGACGGAGATATTTATGTGCTGTGTTTGAATCCAGGGTGAGATGACAAGAATCTGAAAACAAATTTACACAAGTTCAGTTATTGCATTTATTTATTTATTTATTTGTATATTAGTACATCAATTAAAACTAAATGTAATTGAGAAACAAATCTCCAGGGAAATAAGCTGCAAAAAAGAACATTTTAATTTTAGTTCATGTTCATTTCAAAGTAACAAAAACAGGCATTTTCTAGTTAAGTGTTAACTATTATATACACTACCGGTCGGTCAAAAGTTTTAGAACAGGAGGATTTTTAATATTTTTTAAAGATGCCTCTTCTGCTCACCAAGTCTGCGTTTATTTGATCCAAAGTACAGCAAAAACAGTACAGTTAAATATTTTTTTTACTTAAAATAGCTTTTTTTCTAATGTTAACTTTAAGCCTTTTTCTATTTTTATTTTTTAAATGTAATTTGTTCCTGTGATTTCAAAGCTGAATTTTCAGCATCATTACTCCAGTACATGATACTTCAGAAATCATTGTAATATTCTGATTTGCTGCTCAAAAACCTGCTCATTGAATAGTAAACAGTTGTGACGGTTGCAGAAAGGACCGCACACAATATGAACAGAGAAACCAATCGGTAATTGGTTTATTGTTGATTGTTTGCGAATGGATGGACTTGTTAATGTTTCACAAACTTGAGTGAATAACGAATAATTTGAAGTGTACAACTGACTTGAAAACTGTTGATTCATTTTGTGAAATTGAAGGGTCGTATATGTTTGTTTTCCATATTGGTTGCAAACCCACAATATAATTTACTCATTTTTTTTCCCAATTTATTTTGTGCTTATTGTTTGTGTGTAATTGGTGGTTTGAGTTATTCCAGGGTAAAGAATTTCATAGTAATTACTTTTATGGTAATTGGTAGAATAAAAGTTTCTTCCCTCAGGCAATCAATCTCATAAACACTTGAATGATAGTAATTATGGAACAAACATCACTACTTGCTATACACTTTTTATACACAAACACTTATTTAACAACATATTTTACATGCTAATTTGCACATAACAGCTGCCATATAACGTTGTATATAGTAATATTCCTGTACATACACTTGTCAATTTGTATATTTGCATTCACTATTACTTTTATTTTTAAAATATATTTAATATCTGTTTTTTGTCCTGTCTCTGTAATTCTGTTGCACTGTAGAAGCTCTGTCACGAAAACAAATTCCTCGTATGTGTGAACATACCTGGCAATAAAGCTCTTTCTCATTCTGAAAAAAAAAAAAAAGCTACCTGGCGCCCAAATTTATAATTTTGTTAACATAGCTTATTAGAGCCACGGCCACCGTTACACAGTGTTGGGGGTAACGCATTACAAGTAACTTGAGTTACGTAATAATATTACTTTTCTAAGTAACGAGTAAAGTAACGCATTACTTTCAAAAATAAGTAATAATATTTGAATTACTTAAAAAAAAAAGTTATGTAAGTTACTTTTTAGTTTAGTTAATTCACTTTTTATAAAATAAATTGCTGAATTAAAATGATCGTAGTCACGTTGAATCCTACACGCAATGAGAAATGCAGGAACAGACAGAAATGAAGATGGAAGAGCCTTACATTTCTGCAATGCAAATATTCTCATTATTTTGAACAGATGGAAGAAAAAGAAAAGAGGATTATCTGAATGGACAGTGATTTTACTTTTTAATATGTCAAAAAGTACAAAAGTAGCAAACACATTGCTTTAAACTTTCATTAATCTGTATATACGGCATGTATAGCTCTGGGGTCAGAAAGTTCTCTGAAGATAACATTATTGTACATTCATTTTTAATGTGTTTTTTTTAAAGGTAAATAAAGGTTATACAGTGTGTTGTTAATTGCAGAGCTTCTCTATTTAAAAAAAAAAGAAGATGGAAAAAAACCCCCTGCAAGTTCTGAAAGAGATCAAGCCTCAGCCAGGTCAGAAAAAGTAACTCAAAAGTAACGTAACGCATTACTTACCATAAAATGTAACTAAGTAACGCAACTAGTTACTTTTTTGGGGAGTAACTCAATATTGTGATGCATTCCTTTTTAAAGTAACCCCCAACCCCCAAATCCCCAACACTGATAGTAAATCACATAGTAGAATCATTTCTGAAGGATCATGTTACTGGAGTAATGATTCTAAAAATTCAACTTTGAAATTACAAGAATAAATTACGTTTGAATATATTTTTAAATAGAAAGAAGCTATTTTTAAATAGTAAAATATTTTAATAATGATTAATAATAAATGACTAATTTTATTTATTATTATTTTATTATTAGATTATTAAAAAATATTTTTATAATAAAAATTATTCTGTTTTCACTATACTTGGATCAAATAAATGCAGGCTTGGTTAGCAGAAGAGACTTCTTTAAAAAAACATAAAAAAATCATACTGTTCTAAAACCTCCGACCAGTAGTGTAAATATTGTATGGTTTTGTTTTAAAACTGTTGTGGGTTTTACATGCAATTTTTTTATAGTTGATAATTTCAACTCTGTTTCCAAAAGTAAAAATATAGAGGGGCCCAATATGAAAACTCTATCACAGCTTTATTTCTTTAAGGTGCTGTATGTAAGTTTTTGACTCTTCTAAAGCATAAAAATACCATAAGATGTTTGCAGATATTTAAGAAACATGCCAAGTGAACATTCTTGTTTATCTGAAAAACAAGTCAGTTATTCTTGAAGTCAGTTATTCTACTTTGAAAATGTGTTTTCCGTGCCGGAACATCCGTCTTTGTTTTGGTTCTTTTAACCAGCCCAATGCCACTTTAGCCAATTATATTTCAGCACCCCGGGTTGCCTTGATGGAAAACAGCATATTACATTCATTCAGTCAGGAAGGCTCTCAAAGCATGCGCCCGTGACCGAAATGCAACCTCCGGTGGACAGTAGGAAACTTCGAAATGAGACAAATAATATACATATTACGAACGCAACCATTAGGTGAGCAGGTTACATTGTAACTGTGTGTCCTAACAACAAGCTAGATGATGAGATTTGCAGTGATAAGCAATTGGGCTGTTTGCACCAGACGAAACACGACAGAAATTTAAATACAGCCATTCAGAAGCACAGAATATGCACTCACTCACGAAATGGTAAGGGTTATAATATAATTAATACATATTAAACCTCTTTAACATTATTAAATGTACAAGCTGATACACTGTGTTGGTTTAATTATTTCAGAGTTGTAAAGTTAAATTTCAAACGGTTTAATTTATTTTCAAGATCTGCTGCTGCTTTCAGTATATGGCAATAAATGTCATGTAAAATGGCATTCAAACTCAGATTGTTAGAATTTAACATTGAATAAAGCACATGAGGTGTAGCTAAGGTGATCATTGTCAGTTTTCTGTTGTTCAGCTTCAAGAAATGGAAGCTGTTTCTAATATATTAATTCAAGGTGTTGGTTAGACTTTTAATATGGAGAATATTCTTTCTATCGTGTACCGTTGCTTTTATATAGAACACGACTTAAGTCAGCCTTTAGGCTCGATCGTCAGACTCGCTCTTTTTGGTCCTCAATCTGGCAACCTGCGCTTGCGTTTGTTTTTTATCCAGGAATGCAATACCTAGTTCAACCACTGGGTGTCAAACTTACATACTGCACGTTTAAATGAGATTTTTTTTTTAAATCATTAATGTTTACCATTATTTACAGATGATTTATGACTTGCAGAACACTCTCCTTAATGTAATTTAGTGTAACAGTGCTTTTTGTATAAAATATCTTTTCATGGCATATTGAGAACAAGAATCATTTAACAACAGATGGAATGACTGGTACTACACATGGTATTACAGGCTCAAAATACAAGCTTATCATTTGAAATATTTTCCAATCTTTGCCACTATCCTTTAAACCAGGTTTTTAATCAGAGATACATTACAAAATGCAAATATAAAACATTTAAAAGTACAGGTCAGAGCAAATGTTTATTTTCGCATAAATACATTACTCTGAATAATATTGGAACATTACTTCACCTGAATTTTGACATTTCATTTTAACAAGTTATTTGAAACATTAAATTAGACGCTTTGCTTTCATTTAATTTGCTTTCTATGCTTATGAAATCACTTTTATATTATGACTCTCCAGTCGCCATTGTCTTGCTTGGTTTGGGATTTGTGGAGCTGCGCATTGATGGATTTGCTCTTCAGTGTTTGGACTTTCAGCAGTGAAAATTAAACCACACTGAACTGAACTTCAACTCTGAAAACTGAACTGACACAGTTTCAATTTACTAGAACTTCTACGTTAAGCTGCTTTGACACAATCTACATTGTAAAAGCGCTATAGAAATAAACATGAATTGAAATTGAACTTACATTGCAAGAACTTGTCTCTGTTAATCAGTTCAGAGGTGGAAATGATCTCCATGTATGATGTCTCTGAAACCAAGACAGACAATGTGATCAGTTTTTTATATTCTAGTTTTTATGACATTATACATTTTTCACACAAATTCTCCATTACTTTACCAGACATATTTTCTGTTGCTTCCTTGCAGGCGTCCTCAAGTTTGTCTCTCAGCACAGAGATAGTTTCAACCACTTCATCATAAGATAGGAGGAGGGAAGTAACATCGCTGCTTTCTGTAGATGCAGGAGGAGCAGAGAGAGACTGGAAATGCTACAAAAAGACAAAAAATAAAGAAGTTTAAACACATAGGACCTGTTGACAGCTGATCACTTTATGCGTTCTCTCTGGTTGAATAGCTATACGAGTGTTTCCATTTACACATGACCACATAAATGCATCTCTGCTAAACTGACACAATTCTGATCTTCAAATCCTGTGCTATATGCAAATTTGACTAGTTTACATAGATTAAATACACTGCATTTTATATCGGTAATATAATTTTTTTTTTTACAGAAATGTAACCTATATATCTTATTCACCATACAAATGATTTTATATGGCTAAAGGAGGCTTTGTGGGCTACTTCACTCATGTTCCAAACATCAAAACACAAGCGGCTGGTTCTGTGATTACTGTTATTAGGCTAAAAGTAGCTACACCTATTTTTGTTGTGCAGACATCTCTAGACATGGCATTTCATGAAAAATCAATGTGATCAAATCATCTTGGGCTTAAGATCAGTTACCTGTAGGAAATGTATGTGATCATCAGTGTGTGAAAGCTGCTCCAGCTCAGTGTTTCTCCTCTTCAGATCTTCAATCTCCTGCTGCAGTTTCTTCAAGAGTCCTTCAGCTCGACTCACTTCAGTCTTTTCTCGATCTCTGATCATCTTTGAGACTTCAAATCGTTTTCTCTCAACAACGTGGAATAGTCTAGTAAAGATCCTCTCACTTTCCTCCACTGCTGTCTGTGCATAGCGCTGTTAGGATAAAAAAAACAAAAAAACAAGTTAGCAAACAGTCCTTAAAGAAGCTAAAGATTCCTCTTGAAACTCACCTTATGAGTCTTCACAGCATGTTTCAGCTCCCAAACCTCCTCCTCTCTCTCCTGGATTGTCTTCTGGAAGTTTCTCTGTATGTCCAACAACTGTTTCTGTAACAGCAAGAGACGTTCATACTACATTCTGCGTCTATGTTACTAATGTTTGCAAAAACAATGGATGCTTCTCTTACTTGTTTCTCAGCCCTCTCTGTTTTAATTGAAACAGTGTGATGATCTGTGTGTTCATCCATCATACACAGTAAACAAACGCACTTTTGGTCGGTGTGACAGTAAACCTCCAGCAGTCGGTCATGTTTAGAGCAGATCATCTCTCTCAGTCGTCCAGTGGCATTGATTAAATGATGTCTCTTATCTTTAAAGAAACCGTCGTGTTGTTCGAGGTGAGTTACACAATAAGAGTTCAGACACATCAGACAGGATTTAACAGCTTTGTGTTTCCTTCCAGTGCAAACATCACACTACACATCTCCAGGTCCAGCATAACTGGGAGCATTTCTTGATCCGGTCTTCAGTTTCTCCACCATTTCTACCATCACCACATTCTTGTTTAAAGCAGGTTTTGGAGTGAAGGTCTGTCTGCACTGAGGGCAGCTGTAAACTCTCCTCTGCTCATCTTGATTCCAGCAGTCAGTAATGCAGTTCATACAGTAACTGTGTCCACAGGGGATGGTCACTGGGTCCTTCAGGAGATCCAGACAGACTGAACAGATGAACTGATCCTCAGCCACTGAAATACTGCTTTCTGCCATTTCACTGCATGTAAACACACACAGGTGATTATATTATTGCAGGTAAGGTACCTTTTGTGTTATTTTCATACATCACAAGATGTTACATGCCATAACAATTCAATTTTCAGTAAAAAGTATCTTATATAGACAAAGATTATGATTTCTTGATTACGAATTAGTCCTAATTTTTTCAATCATCTATAAGTGTAATCAAAATGTTTTATTTTACATTTATTTTGGAAATGTATTTATAAAAGCTTTAAATAGTAATTTTTCCAATTCTACAACGTTAAATTGTTTAAAAAGTAACTTTTATATAACAAAAATGTGTACATCTTGGCAAATCTTGCAAAAAGTATGTTACCATAGCATACTTTGTGTGAGATAATTCTACCAATTTAAAGGCAAACTAACTAAAATGTACATACACACATAACTTTCTTTCTGTTAACGTTCTTATGGATTGAAGCGAGAAAAATGTGTTTAGCCAACTGGTGACATTACATTGTTTATGTGAATTGTTGCCATGCAGACGTAGGCTACTCACAAACATTTGGCGTACCAGACCATACAAAGCATGCGTAGTTAAATGAAACTGGCTTTACAGAGCTCGCATATTATGCAGATAACATGCAGTGCAATAAAAGTCATATTGTTTAGGACTTACCTGGCGTGCGTCACGCTTTAACACTGCACACAATCCTGACCATTGTAAACTTCCGTCCGTCAGTAAGATGAACTCGGAAGTACGTCATCACTGTTGTAACGCGAATGCCTTGTCTACAACAAGAGAAACCACATCATTTGAAAGATAATAATAGTAATAACAATAGTGATAATAGTAATAATAAAGTGAATAAAGCACCGTTGTCATTGTTCCAAATGTTTTGTGTAATTATTTGTGACTATTTATACGTAAGACAAATCATAAGAAGATCTTATTAAATGAATGTTTTCAGATCTATAATGGTTTTACTTTAGGGTGCTGCTGTCTTAGTTAACCAATCGTAATAAAATGTCTGTACATTTAATGAACTCTTTTAAATTGTAATAGATATAAGTTGGATATTTGTTGATTTTTGAAAGAGTTAATTTTTTTTCTTTCTTTCTTTCTTTCTTTCTTTCTTTCTTTCTTTCTTTCTTT
>CAIGQV010014432.1:20927096-20952407 GCA_903798115.1 Danio jaintianensis | reverse complement strand
TTTCTTTCTTTCTTTCTTTCTTTCTTTCTTTCTTTCTTTCTTTCTTTCTTTCTTTCTTTCTTTCTTTCTTTCACCACTAAACAGCACAGCAATAACAGCCATTTGTGTTTATTTTACGTACTTTTAAGTTAATGTATTATTAATATGTACATTTCATTATATGTAATTTTTTTAAATAAATCTGATTGGCTGATAGCCATGCGATATTCTGCAATAACAGCACTTGTACAGCCTCCTCACTCTTCTGTATTACTCCGCCCACATAGAGGGACAGCAGATCAATAAACTCACTACAGTTGTATTATGGATATCTGCAGTCTGGAGCCATGTGCGTGGCTAAAGGTAGGGGCGTGGCTAAAGGTTTTTTCATTGGTAAAGTTTTTTTTTTTCCCGGTAGGGGTGTGGCAAAACGGTTTTCATGCCGGAAGTGCGATATCCACATCAATATAGCAGCATTTTTTATGACATTGTGTAACAATAATTAAGATTGTTACAGTACTGTGATGGTTGGGTTTAGGGTTGGGGTGGGGGTAGACATTAGAAAATTTATTTGGTAATTTAATAGACTCTCTTGTTTAGTGTAAAGGTGGACTGGTGTTTAGAATAAAGAATAAAGATACCTCTTACCTTTTGGCTGCAGACTGCAGTTACCTCCTTCTCCTACAGTTTGACAAATATTGCAGCTGTTGGCCAACATAATGTACTTTAGAATGTAGTTGTTTATATTGCAACTATGCAGTTTATTTATAAGGATAGTGCCTATTTTAAATATTTAAAAGGCACTCATCAGCCTGTCATACTGAGCAGAGCAAAGACGGTTGACGCTCCGCCACAAGATGGCAACAGAGACCGCATAATAAGCCCTTAGAGGAGAAATACTCAGCGTAATTTCAAACTACAGTGGATCAAATTATTATAAAACAGGTGACATTCTAAGCCGATCTCTCTCATTTGTATGTTGTAGTTCTGTACTGTTTCCGGTAGTGTTTGCTTTGCTTTGTCTTTTTTGGGGTTAATTATTGTGAAATCCCGATTGCAACAGAGAAATACTGGGAAAACTCTGTAGACTGATGGCATTTCATGCCGTTCAGGCTTATAATCTTAAAATGTGAGCAGAATCACCTGTTTTGTCATTACTTTAGACATTACGCTAGAGAATCATTCAAACACTAGCTCTAAAGTGACGTTTGTGATGTAGCAACGGTTTCTGCTGTTCTGTTCTGTATACAGCCATATCGCACTGCTACGAGACAGCCATATCGCACTGCTACGAGTGTGATATTGTGAATTCTGACTAAAGATGATAACAATAATGCCAATCATATTCATTATGTATATGATGTTAATACACAAACTTCCCCTTTTTATGATGTTTTCTTCTGAAAAAAAAAATAGCTTCAGGTCTATTTTGTGTGATAAAGCAGTCAATGCATGTTTACTGCAAGGTGGGCCTAATGGATATAAACCGTGTACAGTAATTATTCTTTCAAAAGTGTGATTTGTGTCCTGGAATGTACTGTGAAAATCGTTTCGTCATTCTAAAATCTCTCAGCCAAAGTCTATTATCAAAGTAGTTCATTATTATTACCCCCTGAACTTTCTTGACCTAAGAGCGGTCTCGTGACTCTAAAAGCCCCGTCTTCATCTTCTGAAGTTCAATTAATTTATTCTATAACAAAAAAGACCCGCGGTGGTTTCTCCTAGCACAGCAATTTCCATTTTTCTTTTTGATATTTGGTCCCAGTTTATCAGGAAGTGATGATTTTGTTCTCTTTGACTTATTGGATGCAAAAGGTGCTTTATTCACAAAAGATTTATGTGACATTCCAGTTTAATTTGCATCTTTAGATGGAAACATAGTTACAGACTGATGTATATATCAGTATAAAAAGAGTGTTCCTTAAATCAGTACCACTTCCTTGGGTCAAAGTGTCTGCCAGTAACTGCATAAAACAAACAAAAACACAAACTGCCTTTTGGTTATTAAAATAATGAGCCTATCAGCAAGAGACTGACACCTAGTGTACGTTCTCTGTTGTGGACGGAAATATCTCTTTATTTCAGAGAAAACGAAAGCGAAACATCTTTCAATCTGAGTGCACGTGTAGTGAAATGGCAGAATCCAATATTAGATGGATTCGGGATCGGTTCAGTTGTTCAATTTGTACGGTGGTCCTGAAGGATCCAGTGACCATCCCCTGTGGACACAGTTACTGTATGAACTGCATCACTGACTGCTGGAATAAAGCTGACCTGTGGAGAATTTACAGCTGCCCTCAGTGCAGACAGACCTTCACTCCAAGACCTGCTTTAAACAAGAATGTGGTGCTGGCAGAAATGGTGGAGAAAGCAAAGGTGACAAGAAGAACCCAAAGAGTTGATTCTGCTCCCAGTTACGCTGGACGTGGAGATGTGGAGTGTGATGTTTGTAATGGGAGAAAACGCAAAGCTGTTAAATCCTGTCTGTTGTGTCTTGAATCTTACTGTGAAAGTCATTTTGAGTGTCATGAAGAATCTCGCTCAAAGAAACGACACAAGATAACTGATGCCACAGGACGAATCCAGGAGATGATCTGCCCTAAACATGACCGACTGCTGGAGGCTTTTTGTCGTACGGACCAGAAGTGTATTTGTTTAATGTGTGTGATAGATGAACACAAAAACCACGATACTGTTTCAGCTGAAGCAGAGAGGGCTGAGAAACAGGTATGCCATTTAAGCCATTTCCATCCACCTATTTATGCCATTTTGGTATATCACGTAACAATGCTTAATGGAAATGCCAAGATGTGCTTACAATTTTGAAAATGCGCATAAAAAACTTATGCGCACAACTGAGTAGGATAAACTTTTGATCTGATAAGAAAAATGTGCATATACTATGATGGAAACACATTTACCAAAAAAATTACACCATGCGCATCAAAAAAGTCATGCTATTTGGCTGGGAAAATGGGAATGATGGGCCAGGATTACTGGAAAATTTCTTGGTCATTCTAAAATCCCTTAGCCAAAGTCCATAATCAAAGTGGTTCAGTATTATTACCCTCTGAACTTTCTTGACCTAAGAGCATTCTTGTGACTCCAAAAGCCGCTTTCTTTGCATTCAAGGCACAAGTAATTTAATCTATGAGAAAAAAGGCCCTCAGTGCCTTCTCCGAACACACCAATTTTCATGTTTCTTTTTGATATCTGGTGCTAGTTTATCAGGAAGTGACGTTTTTGTTCTCTTGTGATTCATTGCATGGAAAAGGTACTTCATTTACAAATGTTTTATCCAATATTTCAGTTTTGTGATTAAGTTTAATTTGCATCTTTAGATGAAAACATAGCTACAGACTGATGTATATTTGTGCTAGAAACTTTTCAAACAAACTGATGATACTTATTTGTTTCTAATATATACCATTTTTTCATGCCTCAGAAACAGGTTGGAGAAATACAAGGAAAACGCCATAAGAAAATCAAAGAAAGACAGATGGAGAATTGGAAGCTCAGAGAGGATATTAAAAATCACAAGGCAAGAGTCAGACTAACCTAAGCAGTGTTGGACTGCATTTTTCAGTTTCACTGAAGCCCATTGATGAACTTATTGTTTTTGTATCTTAACAGCACTCTGCACAGACAGCAGTGGAGGACAGTGAGAGGATCTTTACTGAACTCATCCAGTCCATTGAGAGAAGACGATCTGAGGTCACACAGATGATCACAGATCGAGAAAAGACTGAAGTGAGTCGAGCTGAAGGACTCTTGAAGAAACTGGAGCAGGAGATTGAAAATCAGAAGAGGAGAAACACTGAGCTGGAGAAGATTTCACACACTGATGATCACATACATTTCCTACAGGTAACAAACTGAAAAAAATAAGACTGTCGTAGAAAGACATTTCCTAAATTTAATGTAGTGTAATAGTTAGCCACTAAAGGAATAATTCATATATACAGTCCCTATAGAAAATTGTCATACCCCTTTGAAATAATTACTTTAATTGTCATACAGCCTGAAATCAAATCACATTCCAAATAACTTTTCCAGCCTGTGCCTTTCTACAACTTTATCCTGAAGGTCTTTTGAAAGCAGGGTGTAATGTGAGTAAAATTATAGATTTTACAGGGTATGATCATTTTCTGTAGGCGCTGTATATAAAGTTTGTCACTTTTTGAAACCAGATTGAAACAAATTA
Source organism: Danio jaintianensis (assembly GCA_903798115.1). NCBI lineage: Eukaryota > Metazoa > Chordata > Actinopteri > Cypriniformes > Danionidae > Danio > Danio jaintianensis. Next base: position 20,948,224 of record CAIGQV010014432.1, on the reverse strand, counting down.
AGTATGAGTAATTAGTTCAAGTTCTGTCTCAACACAATTTAATGGAGCTTATTGGAGATTAAACAGAACAGTCAAATTGAGAACGTTATAAGCTGCTGTTTTTCTGTCGGCTGGAGTTTTGTGAGGAATGCTGTCAGTTTGTGGTGTTTTATGCCATTTATGTCAAAACCAACTGATCCTACACTAAGATGAATTTAAATATTTGATGAGGACATGTATGGTTTCTGTCTCGCCCTGCACTTAAGTCCATGGGAAATTAAAATTTAGAATGTATATTTTGCTAGTGCACATGTTATTCTTTAGGTAAACAACAACTCAAGTAAACAATTAATCTGTACAATTTAATGCATTTGAAAAAAAAAGAAAAGTTAATTTTGGTAATCTTCAATCAAAGTTTAACCATTTGCTTCCGTGTGTATCTTTTGTTGATGTCAGTGCTTGAAAAGTCGATTTCAGCCACAATATTCTTAACCATTATTCCTATTATTCCTCTCTGACTGTACCATAGTTTGCTATGAGGGAATGATGCACAAAAAGAAAGCCCCACCTCTACTCAATATTCCGTTTCAGTTGGAAGCACATTAACATATACTGACATAAAAGTCTCAGCAACAAGATACAAGGAAGTTCTGATAGATTGCAAACAAAACGTTTAACAGCATTAAATATCAGTGCATGAGAGCATGAGGTGCTCGTTTGTTGTGCTGGTTTTAGTTTGAACATCCTTCACTCTTTCAACAACCTGATTTCCCCAAGTAGGATATGTTCCTGGATTAACATCTATGTTGATCCTGGAACAACATTCCTATCAGCCAATCAGAATTAAGGAATATGTTTACCGTTTATGCTAAGTTTATGCTTACGGTTAGATTTATGCACTTCTACATGATTGTTATCCAACTATTATTGCTCTCTGATTTTGGGAATGATTTACAGTTATGGTTGGGTTTAGGGGTAGGGAATAGGTATGGATTACATTTTCGAACAAAAATGATGTTCCAGGATCAACATAGATGTTAATCCAGGATTGCATCCTACTTGGCAAAACCATGATGTGCTCCTTTCTTTTTTCTAAAACTTCTAAGCCAGGAAGGCAATCATAAACTCTTCTACGCAATCTACTACCTAAATCTGCATTTGCGAGTACCTGCAATATTTTTATTGTCTTTTGCAACGTACAATCCGACTGCATCCGTGATCACTTTTCACAGGGCTCCATTCTTCATCATTTCATAAGATTCCTTTTACAGCATATATAATGTAATTTAGTCAAAATAAAGTCTGTTAAATATACTTAAGCATTCATTTAGTTAAACATGATGAAAGGCTGTTTGAGGAACAACAGAAGACCGCTCTATTGAAGATACTGGAGTAAAACAAATGGTCATATTTTAATGAAATGGCGTGGCTTTAATATTTCTGTGTATTTATTCTCTCTAGAGTTTTCAGTCTCTTTCTGAATCCCTGAAATCTGCAGGCGTCCGCAGGCCAACCGTCAGTTCTGTCCATCCTTATGATGATGTGAGAAAATCTGTGTCTAATATGAAACTAAAACTGCAGCAGCTCTGTAAACAGACATCAGAGCAGATATCTGGTCAAGGTAAAGTGAGATAAAAGTTACTTTCAGAAAAACTTACATATTTTATCATTTTTATGTAAAAAGAAAACTGTTCTAATGAGAAAAAAATCATTCCTGTTTAATACCCTTTTTTAATGAATAATTTGTAAAAACTAAAATGAACTTTGTACATTATAGGCAGTTCATTCTGCTGTGGCGATCCCTGATAAAGTGGGGAATGAGCTGAAAAGAGAGTGAGTGAATGAGTGAGTGAGGGAGTGAGTATTCTCATTATATGTGTTTATTTTTTTAGTAACATACATCAACATTATTTCCAACAATGAACCCAAGACGAGGACAGAGTTTCTACAATGTAAGTCAGTGTGGACACACACACACACGCACACGCACACGCACACGCACACACACACAGGTTTGAGATCTCGGTGTGAACTCTTAATAGATATAATGATGTTTCTATTATGCAGACTGTATATTTTATCCCCCAAACCCAACCCTCACAGGACAAAATCAGTATTTTTACATTTTCAAAGTAATCAAAGTCACCATGAGTCTGTGTGTGTTCAGGTTTAAGCCCTCACCGAGATATAAAAACAAGTATAAACACACACAAACGTAATATTTTTGTGTAAGATAATTGAAGCAACGATTTTTAATAGCTACATAATAATAAAAGAAAAGGATAAAAAAAAAAAAACACAATCACAATGGAGTAGATTATTAGAATTTCATTGCATGTTATTTATTCATTCGTTCATTCATTTTCGGCTTAGTCCCTTTATTAATCTGGGGTCGCCACAGCGAAATTAACCGCCAACTTATCCAGCATATGTTTTACACAGCGGATGCCCTTCTAGCTGCAACCCATCACTGGGAAACATCCATACATACTCATTCACTACGGACAATTTAGCTTACCCAATTCACCTATAGCGCAAATCTTTGGACTTGTGGGGGAAACCGGAGCACCCGGAGGAAACCCACGCGAACAAGGGGAGAACATGCAAATTCCACACAGAAATGCCAACTGACCCAGCCGAGGCTCAGACCAGCGACCTTCTTGCTGTGAGGCGATCGTGCTACCCACTGCGCCACCGTGACGCCTGCAAGTTATTTATTAAAAACATATATTTTTTATCTTAATCAAATATGTTTACTATACTCATTTTAAATACAGGTTCTATATTGTTTCATGACTGCGTTTCTGGTGTTATATATATATATATATATTATAGCTGCACGATATAAGAAAAAGTTACATTGCGATATTTTGAATTTCTGTGATTTATATTGCAATACTTCACAAGATAACTTAAATAGTTCCATATGAAAAGAATGAATAACGTTAGGTTGATTTGGGTGATTTTGTAGGGGAGTGAATCTGCATAAAATATTATAAACAAATTACAAGCGTAGATAAGAACAGTAGAACAGGGGTGTCAAACGTATGGCCCGGCCCGCAAATGGGTTTAATCTGGGCCGCGAGATGATTCTGTAAATTATAAAAATGAGCTGCAATTTTTCAATAAAAGAAACTGCTGTTCCAATTGTGTCCACTCGATGGTGCAATAGCAATTGCAAACTGTTAATTTTATCCAATTCAGAAACCCGAATCAGCATCAGTTTGACAGCCTTCTCAGACAGAAAGACCACATCTATGACCTGCCATACCACACTGAGGTGTTCTCACATGGAAACGTAACTATTTTATGTTTTGTCAGTTTAGTGGCTAATTCGTAAGAGTTCAGTTGTATGAAAATGTACAATATACAAAAGGAGGCGTGGCACCCAACCACACCCCTAAACCCAACCGCCATTGGTGGATAAGCAAATCATACTAAAATATACGAATGAGATCATAAAAATTCATACGAATTAGCCACTAAATCAAAAAGTTACGAATTGCCGTGAGATTGTGTTGTCCTCAGGCTCCAGGTTTATGTTTTATGTTGATCGTATTAAAACAAAGAAAACAATCTGAAGTTGTTGTTTTTAAGTTATATATTCCATGATTTTACCGATCCGGCCCACTTGGGAATAGATTTTCCTTCAAGTGGCCCCTGGGCTAAAATGAGTTTGACACCCCTGCAGTAGAGCAAATGTACAAATGAAGGAGCCTAACAGTATTCAGGTACAGAAATAAAATGATCAAATGTACAATAAAGCTGCATAGCCTTCATTGTATAAATGATTAAATACAATAAATTTTTGGTAAAGCTACAAATGTAATAATTCCTTGTGGCCTTATGCTTTAAACTCGCTTATAATGTTTACACAGTCACAGGCCTTAAAAACACACGCAATTGATAAACTTTCACTTTATGAAAGTTTTACTTTAAACTGAAATGACTCCAAAAATCTCGTGTTCTGAACTGTTGTACCTGGTCAACTACAAACCTGAATCACATTCTGCGATGTGACTATTGCGGATACACACATTGCGATTTCTATGCTAAAACAATGAATTGTGCAGCCCTAATATATATCCTGTTTTTCTGTAATGCACATTCAGTTTCTTTCATAATTATATGGTGTCATGCAAAACAATTTTTTTAAATATTGAGCATTTGTAATATTTAGATGTGCAGACCATGTTTTATAGTGAGGGAATTTTATATCAAAAATGAAACATTGCTTAATGAAACAGAGCTTCACTCTACTTCAAAATCAACAAACTTAGACTTGAACAAGGTGCAAATACAAACTGAGAAACAGAGTTGCATTAAAAAGCTAAATATGTATGTATTTTCATCTCTCTCAGATTCCTGTAAGCTCACTCTGGATCCAAACACTGCACATAAACAGCTTCATCTGTCTGATGAGAACAGAGTGGCTGCTTTCACTGCTACAATGCATCCGTATCCTGATCATCCGGACAGATTTGATACCTGGCCTCAGGTGTTGTGCAGAGAGAGTGTGTGTGGACGCTGTTACTGGGAGGTGGAGTGGACTGATGGAGTCTCAATATCAGTGTCATATAAGAGCATCAGCAGGAAGGGAGAGGCTAAAAATTGTTCATTTGGACATACTAATGAGTCTTGGAGATTGCAGTGTTCTCAGTCCAGCCACTTATTTTTGCACAGCGACATAAAGACTAAACTTTGTGTATCAATGAGCTCCTCCAGAATAGGAGTGTATGTGGATCACAGAGCAGGAATTCTGTCCTTCTTCAGTGTCTCTGATACAATAATGAGCCTCATCCACAGAGTCCAGACCACATTCACTCAACCTCTCTATCCTGGGTTTGCGGTTTACGGATCAAAAGTGATACTGTGTAATGTAAAAGAGTAGGTCAAGATTTAGTTGTTGTTGTTTTGGTTTGTGATTCAATATTTGAGCCACACTGCATTTTTTTTGTCAAACCAAAATTTACAATGTTTATTTTGCTAGTGAGGGTGGCATGGCGGCTCAGGGGTTAGCGCTGTCAAAAGACGTGGTATAAGTTAATGGGGTAAACAAAATTGGCGACAGTGGCGACACGGTGGCTCAGTGGTTAGCACTGTCGCCTCACAGCAAGAAGGTTGCTGGTTCGAGTCAGCATTTCTGTGTGGAGTTGGCATTTCTGTTGGCATTTGGGGGTGCTCCGGTTTCTCCCACAGTCCAAAGACATGCGCTATAGGTGAATTGAAGAAACTAAATTGGCCGTAGTGTATGAATGCGTGTGTGAATGTGAGAGTGTTTCCCAGTACTGGGTTGCAGCTGGAAGGGCATCTGCTGTGTAAAACATATGCCGGATAAGTTGGCGGTTCATTCCGCTGTGGCGACCCCTGATTAATAAAGGAACTAAGCCGAAGGAGAATGAATGAATGAAAATTGACGATAGTGTGCGAATGTGAGACTGTATACCCAGTACTGGGTTGCAAAGGGCATCCGCTGCGTAAAACATATGCCGGAATAGTTGGCGGTTCATTCCACTGTGGCAATCACTAATAAATAAGGGACTAATCCGAAGGAAAATTAATGAATGAATTAATTTTGCTAGTGCATATTGCTATTTTTAGGTAAACAATTAATCCATGCATGTTGATCCACTGAAAGAAAAAGTTTGTTTTGGTCATCTTTAATCAAATTGGAGTGGTGGTCCTTCTCTGTTGATGTCAGTTTGATGATACAACTGTAATATTCATAACCACGGCCCTCTTACCTTTAGTTTGCTGTCAGGGGTTGATGATGCACAAGTAATTAGTTAGCCCCGCCCTCTACTCAATATTCTGTTTCAGTTGAAAGTTTATTAACATACTGTTATAAAAGAATCAAAAACTTCCAGTTGACACAGACTTTCAAATAAATATAAATTTTAGCTTAACTGTGTCTCAGAAACAAGACATCATAAGTCCATGTTGGGTGTATTTAAGGTAATTTTAATTACAGTAGCTTAAAACCTAAATACTGTAAATAAATTCAACGGTTCTGTATAAATCAATTCAGAGAAGCAGAATAATTGTATTTTTTGAGATTGATAATATATATATAACAATATATATATTTTTGTTGAATAATTCTACTAAGAATGAAAGAATTATGTCAGAAATTAGTTTATGACAATATATGGTATACATTCACAGAAGCAGAGTAATTGTATTTTTGTAATATTTATATTGTATTTTTATTTTTGTCATTCAGATATTTTCTGTTTTTCAACTAAAGGAGGTTACATTTGTCTCACAATTGCACATACTCAAGAAACAATGAATTGAGAAAGAACTGTGGTGTCATTACTTTGAAATGTTGATGAAACATGCTTCATGTTTGAAAAATTGGATATGTAACTTTTCATTTTTGTCAATGTTGTTCTATTTGTTAACTAAGGAATGCTATGTCTGTTATTACAATGCTTTATTATTCTATTAAAGTATTATTTTCTAGAGCTTTTTTAAAGCTAAAAGGCCATGTTTGACTCAATTGACTCCTATAATATATCCACTAAAAGCCAGAAAGTATTATTTTACAATATTACTTTTATTCTACATACATTTTCCAAGCATTTTATTCAATAATATTACTTGCTTACTCCCAGGGCCGTTTATATCGAAGTTGATATTTAGCCGCACCATATTGGTGTTTCGTAACATCTAGTTTTTACGAGGTGGGTCGTTAGCCCAACCACTCAACCTGGAGGACCAGGCCATACACACATACACTACGGACAATTTAGTTTACCCAATTCACCTATAGAGCATGTCTTTGGACTTGTGGGGGAAACCGGAGCACCCGGAGGAAATCCACGCCAACACGGGGAGAACATGCAAACTCCACACAGAAATGCCAACTGGCCCAGCTGGGACTCAACCTTCTTGCTGTGAGGCGACAGCGCTACCCACTATGCTACCATGCCGCCCATTCAATAATATTACTGAAATTAATATAAAAACTGAGCAAAAATACATACAATTATTTAAGTAAATAAATAGATTGTATGATGGGCTCAAACATCTGTGGAAATCTGCGGATTTGTGCAGGTGCATGTTCCCTGTTGACCTACTACTGTATAACTTTTGACAAGTAAAACTGTAACCGTGAAATCAAGTTAACAGCCAGCGTGAGACTCTAAAAGGAACACGATTGAATAATGATTGAGTTAAAGAGAATTATCAAGAAAGAGACTGTTAAATATAACATTTATTCATTCATTCATTTTCCTTCGGCTTAGTTCTTTTATTCATCAGGGGTCGCCACAGCGGAATGAACCGCCAACTATTCCGCCATATGTTTTACACAGCAGATGCCCTTCCAGCAGCAACCCAGTACTTGGAAAGTGAAACACCCCTACACTCTCACATTCACACTCATACACTATGGCCAATTTCGTTTTTTCAATTCACCTATAGCGCATGTCTTTGGACTGTGGGGGAAACCAGAGCACCCGGAGGAAACCCACGCCAACACAGGAAGAACATGCAAACTCCACACAGAAATGTCAACTGGTCCAGCCAGGACTTGAACCAGCGACCTTCTTGTTGTGAGGCGACAGTGCTAACCACTGAGCCACCGTGCTGCCCAATATAACATTTAATACTAATAATTAATAATGCAGATTCAATCATTCATATGGTTACTCCACCTCATAGTTCAGATAATTTGCTTAACATTTTTCCCATAATTTTGCCCAAGCCTCCAATGTGCAGGAAAAAGTCACAGCCAATAATTCAAGATTTAGCTTGAGACTGACACCTACTGGATGAAGATTAGCCATTCTCACCAAACCATCTTTGCACATGCAATACCAGGAAATCCATCTTAAATACCAGGAAATGATTTCAGCGTCTTGTTTCAGAGAAAGTGAGTGAAGTGTAGTGTGACCAAGTATGGTGTCCCATACTTGGAATTTGTGCTCTGCATTTAACCCATCCAAGTGCACACACACAGTTAGTGAACACACACATACCGTGAACACAGACCCGGAGCAGTGGGCAGCCATGCTGCGGCGCCCGGGGAGCAGTTGGGGGGAACGGTGCCTTGCTCAAGGGACTCACCTCAGTCGTGGTATTGAGGGTGGTGGAGAGTGCTGGTCATTCACTCCCCCCACCCCCAATTCCCGCTGGTACCGAGTATCGAACCAGCAACCTTCGGATCACGAGTCCAACACTCTAACCACCAGGCCACGACTGCCCCCAGAAAGTGAAACCTAAGTGCTGATAAACAGTATCTGTATGTATGCACAATAAAATGGCGGAAGGCAGTGTTTCTTGGGCTAAAGAGCAGTTCAGCTGTTCAGTCTGTCTGGATCTCCTGAAGGACCCAGTGACCATCCTCTGTGGACACAGTTATTGTATGAACTGCATTACTGACTGCTGGAATCAAGATGAGCAGAGGAGAGTTTACAGCTGCCCTCAGTGCAGACAGACCTTCACTCCAAGACCTGCTTTAAACAAGAATGTGGTGTTTGCTGAAATGGTGGAGAAACTGAAGATGACAAAAGTCAAAACAGCTGATCCTGCTCCCAGTTATGCTGGACCTGGAGATGTGGAGTGTGATGTTTGTACTGGGATAAAATACAAAGCTGTTATATCCTGTCTGGTGTGTCTTCAGTCTTACTGTCAGACTCACTTTGAGCGTCATGAGGAGTTTCACTCGGGCAGACACAAAATGACAGAAGCTACTGGACAACTGAAGCAGATGATCTGCCCAAAACATAATAAACAACTAGAAATCTTCTGTCGTACTGATCATTGCTGCATCTGCTATTTATGCACGATGGATGAACACAGAAATCATGACACTGTAGCAGCTGTGGTGGAGAGGACAGAGAAACAGGTTGGTTTATGATGTTTTAAATCCACATTTCAAAATTTTTGACAATCAACCATTATAATAAAACAACAGTCGAATCAAAAAGATTTAGTTGTATTCATATATTTATATATTCTATATTGTATATTTGTATCAATAATCTGATGTTAAAGGGGTGGTCCACTACAATATATTTTAAACTTTAGTTGATGTGTAATGTAGCTGTGTGAACATAAACAACATCTCTGAACGTAAGACGCTCAAAGTTCAATCCAAAGGCAGACATAGGCATTTACAGAGTTATCTTAGCAAAACCTACAGTGAATGAACTTTGGGGACTACAAAAAAATACATCCGGGCTAGTGAAATCACTAAGGGGTTTCCGGTTACATGCATTTACCATGCGCACACTGGCGTGGCCAGAGGCGCTGTAAGGTTACAGCAGAGAAAGCTATAATGCCGTCCAAACGCTGCTATTACCACAGAGCTTCTTCTGTTTCTGTATTTGGGCTTCCAAAGGACATGACACAAAGAGAGAAGTTCTTACAGTTTAATTTTAATTATGTTCCAGAGAATTATAAAAATATATATAGCTAGCATTTCACAAAGGAGAGCTTTCAGAATCTCTCCCAGTTCAGTGCTGGCTTCAGCTAAAACTCCTCAAAGGAGCAGCTCCAACAAGCAGAAGCTATGGATTGTGAGCCACAACCTGTAAGTATTTTTAATTTGTTAAAATTGATCTATGACATGCACAGTGTCTAGCGTTAACTGTATGTTGTAGCAAGGATGTAAACAACGGGAAATGCTGTTTGGCACTGTTAACAATTTAGCTACAAATTCATATTTATCAGTCAAACCGCTGTAAACAGCCACAATCTTCAGCAGTGCTGCAGTTTCTCTCTATGCGTCCGCTTTCTGTGCGTTCTACATCTCAGATAATAAACGTTTCATATTACTTGCACATGCTTATTCCGAATATATGTGAAAGACATGTAACGCGTTAAGTTAGGTAAAAAAATACAGGATAGCTTGCCTAACTCGTGTTGCAGCAAAAAAATCAATCAAAGAAAGATTTATTCTTCTGTCAACAGCGTCACTGTATATTACAGAAAAACAACCTAATTCGAGCATCAGAGAAAAAGAAAAATAAACATCGGTCCCACGCACATGCGCTTCTCGAGTTACATGCGTCTACAGACTGTTCACACACACATAAAATGGCGATTCTCTTAAAGATACACACCCTATTTTCACTCGTTACAGACACTTGTCAGATTTTAGTTTATAGAGCAGGCATGAGGTTCATCCTTTTCATTTTCTGTCTGATTAAGGCCCAAACAGATACTGCTAACAGCTACTCTGATTGACACTATTTACACAGCAGAATCAAAGCGTGTGCTTGTGGAGGCGTGACACTTTACTGGTGACTCGAGTCTCTTGAGGGCGGGCCTTTCAGAGGAACTAGGAAATATATGACAGTCGTTTTCATGTTAGCAGAGTAGCTGTATATAATCAAAGTAAGATATATGAAAAAAATAACGTGATTTTCTACAAGTGAAGCATGAGCATACATTGCTTTGCATCTTATAAACACAACCAAGCCTTAAAATTACATTCTGGATCACCCCTTTAAAGCATATTTTTAAAAAATCATTATTTAGTGTTTCTTCATTAGAAATAAAATTAAACATTCAATGCTGAATGTTCTAAATATGCGTTAACATCAGATTGAGAACTATACAAATCTGTGAATTCACTCCATTTGATGATTCTGCTTTTAAAATGAGTAAAATATTCAGAAAATATATTTTTAAAATATTTTTGAGTTTCATAGTTGGTCTGTTTGCTTTTAATAAAGGAAAGTTTGGAGGAGAAGCAGAGCATGTTCAAGCAGTCAATCCAGGAGAAAAAGAAAAAGCTTAAGGAACTGAAAGAGGCTGTGGAGACTCACAAGGTGAGCGAAGAGAGAAGGAGACAAGCAACTTCAAGAACAGATTCAGGCTGGTCTGATTGTCTGTATTTTTTACTAGAGCTCTGCACAGACAGCAGTGGAGGACAGTGAGAGGATCTTTACTGAACTGATTCAGTCCATTGAGAGAAGACGATCTGAGGTCACACAGATGATCAGAAATCGAGAAAAGACTGAAGTGAGTCGAGCTGAAGGACTCTTGAAGAAACTGGGGCAGGAGATTGAAGATCTGAAGAGGAGAAACACTGAGCTGGAGCAGTTTTTGAACTCAGATCACATACATTTCCTAAAGGTAACAGAGATCTAAAAAAAAGAACTATAGCCAAGGAGTGTTTCGTCATTTTTCCTAATGTTAACCCAGTGTTCACTCCTAAAAACGTAGCTAGCTAGACTGTAAGTTACTTCCTAAAAATAGCTAGTTACATTGAAGCTACGTTTTTCATTTAGGTGTATAGTACAAAACATGAATAAACATTTATTTTAATTATTAAATGGTGATTCTGATTGGTCAATCACAACATTACAGGGTATGTTATTTCCAGATTTGCATTGGGCTGCCGATAAACAACATGCCACCTTTTTTTGGAAATAGGCTTATTTTACAAGCCATCTTTAACCATTTTTTAATCCATTCCATTGCACTCCGGGTCTGACAGAGGCACTTTTAGCTTAGCTTAGTATAAATCATTTAATTAAATAAGTCAATGTATTAAAGTAAATGTAGATTAAGTCAAAGTCATGACGTGGCCAAGTACGGTGACCCATATTCAGAGTTTGTGTTCTGCATCTAACCCAGCCAAGTGCACACACACAGCAGTGAGCACACATGCAGCTGGTTATTCACTGCCACCACCTACAATCCCCACCGATGCTGGGACTCAAACCTGCAACCTTCCGATCACAAGTCCAACTCTCTAACCATTAGGCCCCATAAAGGCATGGCTGCCCTTACAGGCAGAAGCAAGCAGGTAATTAATACTTTGTTCTCTGTTATTTGCCCCTAGAATTTTCAGTCTCACTCTGCCCCATTTGTATCCACTGAAGGAGTCACTAGCAGTTCTCTGCTGTCTTTTAATGATGTGATAAAGACTGTCTCTCAACTGAGAACAAAAATGGAGGATTTGTGCAAAGAAGAGATAGCAAAAGTATTCGATGAAGGTAAAGTTTTCTATTATAAATGTGTCTTACATGATGTAATAATGAACTGAATATATATTTGGTTTCATAAGAATTAACCTTATATGCATTTATTTCTTTAGTAACATACATCAACATTATCCCCATCACAGAATTCAGCAATAGGGAGGAGTTCCTACAATGTAAGACATTACACACTCACATTGTGTTGTTTTTTTGCTGACTATTAGACCCTGCTAAAAATTAATATCATTAGAAATCGAAATAATTTTTCCTCCCATGGCTCTGGATTTATTCTTACAATGTTATCACTGTCTCTCATTTAGATACACACAAATAATGAACATGACTGCATGCCATTTAATATAACAAAATACATGTTTATCTCTTTCAGATTCCAGTCAGTTCACTCTAGATCCAAAAACAGTGAATAACAGAATTCGACTGCATGAGGAAAACAGAGTGGCTATTTGCAGAGAAATATTCTGGGCTTATCCTAAGCATCAAGACAGATTTGATTGTTTTTATGAGGTGTTGTGTAAAGAGGGTGTGAGGAGACGCTGTTATTGGGAAGTGGAGTGGAGCGGGGCAGATGGAGTGGGCATAGCAGTATCATACAAGAGCATCAGCAGGAAGGGACAGATAAATGAATGTTCATTTGGGTTTAATGATCAGTCCTGGAAATTGTCCTGCTCCAACTCCTGGTTTGCAATCAGACATAATCACAAAGTGATTAATCTTCCTGTACCAATGAGCTCCTCCAGAATAGGAGTGTATGTGGATCACAGAGCAGGAATTCTGGCCTTCTTCAGTGTCTCTGACACAATAATGAGCCTCATCCACAGAGTCCAGACCACATTCACTCAACCTCTCTATCGTGGGTTTTGGGTCAATCCGGGCTCATCAGTGAAACTTTGTCAACTAACCAAGCAGGCACAGGACGTCAACATGACATCAGTTTGACGTTGTACCCCATCGTTGTGGGGAAGTTGCATTTTGGGTGGAAATGAAAATCGGGTTGACATTCGAACCCAACGTCAGACCAATGTCAATGTCCAACGTCGGACAGACATTGGATTTTGGTCACTTTCCAATGCACCCTAAAAACAACCAAATATCAACGTCTAATGATGTTACCACTATAATGTCTATCAGATGTTGGAATTTGGTTGCCATACCTGGCAAATAAATATCAGTATTTTAGGTCAATATGACGTTGGTTTAAGATGTTGGCTTGACGTTGGATTTTGGTCACTTTCCAACACAACCTAAAATCAACCAAATATCAACGTCATTTGACGTCATTATTGGACATCAAAATAATGTTTTCTTTAGATACTGACACTGAATTTTTGTCACCCCACATCACAACGTAAATCTAACCTAATATTAACGTCTTATTATGTTGTGTTCCTGCTGGGAACCAATTAGATTTTGCTTGTAGAGATTCTACAAACAATATTCCCACATCACGGCTCTCGAACTGCAGAATTATTAATAGTGTTCTAATCCAGCATTGAATTCTTTAATTCTGCTGCACATAAGAGTAGAACTGATTACAGGTTATCACGCATTCACTGTAGTGAGATGACAATTTCTGTTACTTTTGACTTATTTTAATAAGATAAACATTTTTGTTGAAACCTGATTAATACAAAGTTTAATATTATTTTAATTCATATTAAAGTTTAACTTAATTTTTTTGTCAGTTTGACTGATGACAAGTTGAGATGACTAGAAAAGTTCATTTGAATCAACTAAAAAATTAAAGAAGCACTCCACTTTTCGAAGCTCTTTCACAACTGTCCTAGAGTTAAACAGTTGAGTTTGATTATTTTTGAACCCATTCAACAGATTCGCTGAGTCTCTTTATGTAGTTATATTGTGTACTAGGGCACAATTTTCTAGATCGATATGGCTAGGAACTATACTCTTATTCCGGCATGATAATCAAGGAACTTTACTGCTGTACAATGGCTGCAGCAGGCGCAGTGATATTACGCAGTGCCTGAAAATCAGCTAATTCCTGTATTATACTGTATATACAACACTTACTAAATCAGCCTTTCAAATCAAATAAACAGGCTGAGATTACAATATGTGTGCAAAATTGGCAAATTGAAAAGCAAATAATGTAATTTATCTTTATCAGATTTCCTGCAACTCTCTCTGAATCAAAACACAGCAAATAAGCAATACTGAGGGGAGTTGGGGATGGAGTCTGTGTGTGTGCCCATGTGTGAGCATTAGGTCTCACCCTTACATCATTTGTCATGCATGTGCGTGTGAGTGAACATGAATTTTCAATATTGCATTTGTGCTCTAGTACCAGGTCTTCATTTCTGTTTGGAAACGTTCAGATTTTTGGCAGATTTATTGATTTTTTTTTGACAAATGAAAAGAAAAAATATTTTTCCCCATTTCCCATTCATTTTCACAAACAGTTTGTAACAGATTTATAATAAATCAGCAATACTGAGTATCGTATTTTCTAATCAATAATATAATTCAGTTGACTATTTGTATAATTGCAATTACAGCATTAGAGTAATAACGCAAATATCATCGCATGTATTTTTATCAAACAAGAGACATTGGTGATGATAAAAATCATTGTTATTGTATTATATAAAAAAAAAAATTATACTCCTTCTATCGGACTGGCAAAATTATACAAAATGGGACTGTTTCTTCATTTGTAGATGTAACTAAGCATTACACAATAGCTTCTGTTTTATATTTGTGTTTCAATATTTGGTTCAGAATATTTTTAGGATATTCACAATATTTGTGCAGGTGCGTATAATTAGATCATTGGTTCTGACGCATTTGTTCCTTGAACAGGTTGATAATAAAATGAAATGTCTATACCTTTGAAATAAAGTTGGATATTCCAATCCATTTATTGTCCATTTCGTCAAAAGTAAAAAAGTAAACATCAAAAAAAAAAAACATAAACCATTCTCAAGTCCATCACAGTCAAAAACTTTGTTTGACCTTTTACACCAGCCAAGTCATCACTAGGAGAGCATAAATACATTATACACCCTCTAACGCTGTGAAAGAAAATTACGACCAAAAAAATGACTCCTACAATTTGTTTAAATTTTAAGGTTTCTTTTTACTATTATTGTGATTTAACATGAAATGTTGCATTGAGATATTGGTGGGACATAATTATTTTTTATAATTACTCTGCATAATCACAAGTAACTTCCACAATAAAGCTGCACAGTGCGCAAAATATAATGTGTTTGTGTTTTCTGATGGTATAATTTAATTTCTTAAAACAACTCTTGAACTTGATGCTAATTTACACTTACACTGTGTCCCAACAACATGCGACCCAACAAGATTCCAGCGACAAGTAATTTGTCTGTCTGCACCAAATGCAACACGACATGGCAGAAACATGTAAATACCAGCCACTGGACTCCCAACTAAATGCAAAAGGCTTTTAATTTAATTAAAACATATTAAACCTCTTTTACATTATTAATAGACTACTGAGTGACTGATGTTTTTGGTTTGCACTGAATCCCCTTTCTGACTTTAATTTTCAAACTGCTTGCTAGTTATTTTATTTTCAAGATCTGAGGTAAACTATCAGTAGTATGGCATGAAATGGTATTTAAAGAGCCCCTATTATGGGTTTTTGAAAATTACCTTCCATGAAGTGTGCAACACAGCTCTAAGTGAATGAATACATCCAGCTGAGGATTAAATCTGAAAATGCACCTTGTTTAAAAATATAGATTTTTTTTAAATAAAAGGTTTGACTCAGAGTCCTTTAAATGATTTGTCGTTCGTCCGGATCTTTTGCCTGTTCGTATCAACGTTGACACAAAACAATACCAAATATGAACTTCCGGATCAGGTAAAACGTGAATGCGCCTTTCCCTTCAGACACTAGCGGAGTGGGGGGGATCACGGGACTGATCATGACAAGAAGATGACGATCAGACAGATGGAGATTTGGCTGCGGGGAATAAAGGGTTAAAGTTCATTTTCACAACAACACCACAGTATAGCCAACCGTGTGCTGTGTTTGTTCCTGTCATTTTTCTGATGATTGATACAATAACCTACGCTGCAACGCGGGATTCGCCGGCCGTTTGTTATTAAAGGAAGGAGCAGCAAAGACTACTAATGTATGGGACTTTGTCAGTAACTGTTACAGTTTGTATGGACCAGTTTCTTCTTCCTCTAGATCCTGTAAGTGTTTCTCCTTCCTACACAATGTGAAGTGTGATTAAAATGGTTGCCTCGTTTTCTGTAGTTTACAAAATATGTATTTAATTGTGTGTTGTAATTTGTAATCGCTCCGTGCGGCTTGTAACCACGTATCTGTTATAGATCAGTGTTTGTAATGTATCTCTCAGGTTAAATCTCTATGGTCTATTTCACGTATCGCGTCCAAAACCACATTGAAAACGCGACGCGTGCTTCTTCCTTTACCGATTTAAAAGCGTGTTTGTGCCTGCGATCTCCTGCTGTTTGTTGCTATGGCAACCATCACCATTGCTTTAATGCACTCCTGCATTGGGCTCACACATATACTTTGTGCTACTTCTGAGGCGCTTCTCTCCATCTTGCGCTGAACGCAGTCGACCAATCACAACAGACTGGGTCATCGGACCAATCAGCGCAGATTAGCCTCACGCAAAGGAGGGGTTTGGGAACAAATGAATCGCTGAACAAATCATATGGGAGTCGCTGGGATAATTAGGTAAAAATAAATGCATATTATAAGACAATGAAAGTGTTTTTTGACCTTGCATGCATATCAGCCTGTTGTTGGAGACCCCCAAAACCAAAATATGCATAATAGGGGCTCTTTAAAATCAAATTGTGTTGTGATCACCAGCGATGTAGCGCTCGCTGGAGAACACTCCCTGTCATTTACCTGAACTACATGTCCCATCATGCCCTGCAGTCAGACACAAGTTTCAGGTCATCTCTTGTTTACACACACACCCACAGCTGAAGCGGATCATGACTGATTACATGGACTATATACACACTACTCACACAAATATCCTGGCTGAGACTTGTTTCCCTGTAGTGAGCATTGCGTAATCATTTTTTTGCATTGTTTAGCCGTGTTTTTGACCCTTGTTTTTTTTTTTACTGTTAATGTTTGTTTTTCTGTCTGCCTCGACCCCTTTGCCTGTTATACCGATTACTCAAATGGTGAAGCAAGCAATTCATCAAACCCAAAAGAGCCATATAAATCATGCTGGAGTAAGTTGTAATTAAGACACAGTGGCTGCTTTGACATGCAGATGAGCACCTTCATTTCCTTCAGGTAACAGAGACTGATAATCAGAAGAGAATGTGTGAAATGGTGACTGGAATGATGATAGGAATCTGCTGCCATATTTTTAGCCTCATGTAATTATGAGACAAATTAAAAGAAACACAGATCGGTTTCTGTAAAGAGAGAAAAGCGAAACCATTTTTGGCTAATTACATTCACAACTCATTAGAAAACCGCTTTGGAACACCGATCCATCATTTAGAACAACTACACAGGAACAAATGTGTAAAAAACATTAGGATAACTTATTAACCAATATCAAACTCCTATTAACATATTATTAGATTCAGGAAATGGCACATAGCTGAATGTTTTAGTTCACTGTTAGTTAATCAGTTTTTTTTATTATTCTTTTCATTCATTCATTTTCCTTCAGCTTAGTCCCTTTATTCATCAGGGGTCCCCACAGCAGAATGAACCGCCAACTTATCCAGCAAATGTTTTACACAGCGGATGCCTTTCCAATGAGAAACCGACACGTCATCACTGGACAGGCAGATAGCGCTACGGCACCAATTTTGATCCCGCCCCAAAAATGATTTCAAACCCGGAAGATGAAATTAGCTGAAAAAAGTACCCGAGGGTTTCTTGAACCTTTAAAGCAAATTGAAAACAAACAAACAAACAAAAAAAACTGGTTAAAATCAGAAACCATATTTTTTTCCACTTAATCCAATATAAAAATATACTTTGAATGAAAGACACAGTAGTTTCACTTTTTTTCAGTGCAGTCACACCAGTCAGACCTGTTTTGTTTGCAACTTTTAAACAAAGAACCAGGAAAATGATTCAGCTCATAAGCTTGGGGAAAGTGATACATATATGCTGTTAAGCTTTTATACGCACCTCTGGATCTGTCTGTACGAGCAGTGAAATGGCAGAAGCCAATATTTCAGCGGTTAAAGATCAGTTCAGCTGTTCAGTCTGTCTGGATCTCCTGAAGGACCCAGTAACCATCCCCTGTGGACACAGTTACTGTATGAACTGTTTTACATGCTACTGGAATAAGCAAGGTTACTATACAGTATACAGTTGTCCACTGTGCAAACGGACCTTCACTACAAGATCTACTATAGGTAAAAACAATATGCTGGCTAAAGTGGTGGAGAAACTGAAGACGACCAAAGTCCAAACTACTAGTAGTGCAGGACCTGGAGAGGTGGAGTGTGATATTTGTATTGGGAGCAAACACAAAGCTGTGAAGTCCTGTCTGCTCTGTCTGGAATCTTATTGTCAGACTCACTTTGAGTGTCATGAGGAGTTTCACTCGGGCAGACACAAAGTGACCGATGCTACTGGACAACTAAAGCAGATGATCTGCCCTAAACATAATAAATAACTAGAAATCTTTTGTCGTACTGACCAGCGCTGCATCTGCTATTTGTGTACGCTGGATGAACACAGAAACCATGACACTGTAGCAGCCGTGGTGGAGAGGACGGAGAAACAGGTATGATCTAAAATAAGTCAAAAATGTCATTCTCAGTGACAAGCAAACACTACAAGAAAATGTTGTCCATAAAAGTATATGTATTTTGCTAAAACAATAAATAAATAAAAGAAATACATTAGAAAACTTCTAAAATGAACATTTCTTTCTATCGGTTCTTTTTATTGCCTTTAAAGTGAAATAACTGAAAATAAACAGAAGAGGCTGAGAAAAATTTTCATTTTAGAAATGTTCATATTTATTGGCCGCAAAAGGAGGCGCCTGATTTTGCAACACAGTAATTCATTAGTATGCCGTAGGACAGGGGTCACCAATCTCGGTCCTGGAGGTCCGGTGTCCTGCTGAGTTTAGCTCCAACCCTAATCAAGCACACCTGAACAACCTAATCAAGGTCTTACTATGTATACTTGAAACATCCAGGCAGGTGTGTTGAGGCAAGTTGGAGCTAAACTCAGCAGGACACCGGACCTCCAGGACCGAGATTGGTGACCCCTGCCGTAGGACCTCCTTTTGGGGCCAGTACAGCATCAATTCGTCTTGGTAATGACAGATACAAGTCCTGCACAGTGGCCAGAGGAATTTTTATCCAATCTTCTTGGAGAATTGTGGCCAGGTCACTACATGATGCTGGTAAGGGAAAATGTTTCCTGACAAAAACACCCCAAAATGCTCAATAATATTTAGATCCGGTGACTGTGCAGGCCGTGGGAGATGTTCAACTTCACTTTCATGTTCATCAAACCACTCTGTCACCAGTCTTGCTGTGTGTATTAGTGCACTATCATCCTGATACACGCCACCGCCTTCAGAACAACACTAAATTGGCCGGTGTCTCAGTTTTATTGTCCAACCCACAATTGAATTTTATACAAATATATTTGTATATATATATATATTTGTGATATTTTTCACAGTTATTTGATTTTTTTATACAGATGAATCTGAAGGAGAAACAGAGGACATTCCAGCGGTCAATTCAGGAGAAAAATATAAAGATTCGAGAGCTGAAAGACTCTGTGAAGAATCATAAGGTGAGTTTGTCATGTTAGAGGAAAAAAGAAGCTAAAATAGTGTTTTCATGATGTCATCTGTCGGCCATATTGGAGAGCAAAACAAAACTCACATATTATGTTGATTATGAATCTTGTCTGACCAGATGGGTGTAGTGCTTGCTGACACAATTTCCTCTCCATCTCAAGGTGAACAGATCCTAAAGTAATACCCAGTGAATTAAGTAGTTGAAAATAATTGTTATACAGTACATTCAGTTAGCTTGCATCTGCGCTGTTGTGGCATTTTGTACAAGGATCCCTAGTGTCTACAATGTCAAACATGGCTGACAGAGTTTCTATTATGAATGGGTAAAGCATTCTAGCTTCCTTATATACCCAGATGCAAGCACATTTTACTCTCAAGATTTCATTGGGCTGTTTTGTTTTTATTACAAGGGTTTGTAACAAGAGCTATAATAGTAACCAATCTATTTCAGGCTGATCTGAGTGTTGGTCTGATTGTTTGTATTCTCTAACAGAGCTCTGCACAGACAGCAGTGGAGGACAGTGAGAGGATCTTTACTGAACTGATTCGTTTCATTGAGAGAAGACGATCTGAGGTCACACAGATGATCAGAGATCGAGAAAAGATTGAAGTGAGTCGAGCTGAAGGACTCTTGAAGAAACTGGAGCAGGAGATTGAAGATCTTAAGAGGAGAAACACTGAGCTGGAGCAGCTTTTAGACTTAGATGATCACATCTTCTTCCTACAGGTAACAGATGTGAATAACAGAACATGACCCACCAGATTCATGATCGGGGTATCGTTGCACCAGCTGTTCATAAGTTTTTGCTTGAACTGGAGCATAAAGTCCACACTATAGGCTTAGTAACTACTAGCTAGTTTGAAACTAAATTTGTTTTTACTTTGGTGCAACCACATGTTCTTAAGGCAGAATGTAGTTCGTAGTCGCATTAAATAACGTAATACCCAATCAGAAGCCTTCAATTTTTTATCATTTGCACGTAATGCAGGTGAATTCAACATGAAGAAACTATCAAAATTAAAACATTAAACTTGAAATTAATTTAAAAGCCTTCACATGGAAGAGAAAAGGAACAGGACGAAAAATTCAGTCATGGAGAAATTATGATTTTAATTGAAGGTCAAACAACACAAAACACACCTTGAAAGAAATGTAAACTCATTCATTCATTCCTTCAGCTTAGTCCCTGATTTATTAGGGGGCCCTACAGCAGAATGTACTGCCAACTACTCTCATTCACACGCACACACGCACACACACACACACACACACACACACACACACACACACACACACACACACACACACACACACACACACACACACACACACACACACACACACACACACACACACACACACACACACACACACACACACACACACACACACACACACACACAC
>CAIGQV010014432.1:20888705-20926996 GCA_903798115.1 Danio jaintianensis | reverse complement strand
ACACACACACACGTTTGTTTTTGTGAAAAGTGGGTACATTACATAGGTTTCCATTGATTTTATACAGCACAAACCGTATTTTGTATTGGCCTAACCCCACCCTACCCCTAAACCCAACCATCACAGGAAACAGTGTACAGCTTTACTCTCTGATTAAACTCATTCTGTGTGATTTATAAGCTTTTGGAGAAATGAGGACATCAGCTGTGTCCTCATATTTCACCTCCTTTTTGTAATACCTGTGTCATACCTATGTCATTATACAGATTTGTGTCCTGACATGTCACAAAAACACGTACACACACACACGCACACACACACTACGGCCAATTTATTTCATCCAATTTACCTATAGTGCATGTCTTTGGACTGTGGGGGAAACTGGAGCACCCGGAGGAAACCCACACAAACACGGGGAGAACATGCAAACTCCACACAGAAATGCCAACTGACCAAGCCAGGACTCGAACCAGCGAGCTTCTTGCTGTTAGGTGACAGTGCTAATCACTGAGCCACTGTGCCGCCAAAATGTAAACTAAAAGCAAAAGGTTGTGAGCAGAGGGAGGTGAAGGAAAAGAACTTGTGGTTTTTTATAATCACAAGCTCATCACCAGGGATGGGCAGTATTTATGATACATGTATTTAAAATACGTATTTTAAATACAAAATAGTCTTTTGTAATTTGTATTTGATAGGGATGATAAAAATGGGTTAATATTTGTATCAAAATATAGTACATGATGACATCATAAAAATGGGGCTTCAGATTGGTGCTTTCTCAGTTATTTGCCTCGGCTTGAGATCAGAACAGAAAATTGATTAAGTAGGTTGTCAATGCTTGGAGTATGAATGGGAATTATACAACACACAAAGAAAATAACAGACAAATGGCATGGGTAGATTTGGGAGCAAGTCCACAATCATTGAAAAAAGTATACTGCACAATGCTAAGACCAGTAATATGTAATGGCAGTATAGTGTAAAATTTGGCATCACCATCTTTGCTTAAGAAATGAGATGGAATAAAATATCAGTCCTTAAGAACAGGATGTGGAGCTTCAGATCATTCTCAGTCTCAGTGCTGCAGGTGGAAATGCAGAGGAAATGTAGAAATATAAAACACCCAAAGACTGTGTGCTGGTGTTCACTAAGGGGGTAAACTGATACTCTTCCAGTTAAAGAAGAACTGAAAACATCTGGCAAGAATGAATATACTGTACAAATAATAGTAGTTTTGGATGGATTGCTGACGTAGATGCCAAGAAAATAAAACAAACAATGAAGAGATGTCAAAATGGCACAATACAGTATATGAGACACAAACATTTAATAATACTCCAGTCTACACGGTTGCAGCAGGATGTATAAAAAGAGATAACTCCATTTTTTAGAGATCTTGTTTTATGTTGTGCATTGTAAAGTACAATTGCAAAACACATGATTTATGGAAATGAAATAAATGGAGATTTGAGTAGTTTTCAGACATCATGTTTTTACATTAGGTATCGAAGATTTCAATTGCAAAAAAATCTACATTTATTGAACAAAAAAATAAAATAACCTTTTCATATGTCACCCTTTAAAACATAAGACTGTTAAGAGATGGTTGCAATTTCACTGGACACATAATGGACGGGATCACAATGAAGAGATATAGTACTTTATTCCAACTCATTATCTGCATTATATGGTTTTTACAGTGATTAAAAAGATCATCTTCAAGACAGGACTTTCTGTATGAAATTTGTACAAAATGTATGTTAAAATGAAAGAGTAAGTCAGTTTAATGGTGAAGGGATTGATTAAATATGCCTATTGATGGAAGGTTTGCGAAGAAACGTCATGCTCCCTTGTAAAAGTATTTTGTAGTATTTTCAAAATGCAGTATTTTATTTTGATACATGTTGTGGCTGCTGTATTTTGTAGTTTATTTTGATACACATAAAATTGTGGTATTTGGTATTTTATTTTAAAATACATTTCAATGCTCATCACTGAAATCTAATCCTGCTGTTCTATCTATTCTCACTTTTTTCACATTTTTTGTGTGGTCTTGATAAAAACTTCCTGTAGGAGACACACCCTCTCTTTACTTAATCTACGATGCATGGAAACATTGTACTCTTTCATTTTAGCATAAATTTTGTACAAATTTCATACAGAAAGTCCTGTCTTGAAGATGATCTCTTTAATCACTGTAAAAACCATGTAATGCAGATAATGAGTTGGAATAAAGTACTATATCTCTTCATTGTCCATCATGGCCTCCAAATTCAATTCAATTCAATTCATCTTTATTTCTATAGCGCTTTTACAATGTAGATTGTGTCAAAGCAGCTTCACATAGAAGATTATAGTGAATTGGAATGGTGTCCGTTCAGTTTTTAGAGTTTAAGTTCAGTTCAGTGTGGTTTAATTTTCACTGCTGAGAGTCCAAACACTGAAGAGCAAATCCATCGATGCGCAGCTCTACAGGTCCCGAACCATGCAAACCATCCCTATATCATAATTGGCTTCATCACTCTGTCTTCTCTCCACCAATCAGCTGGTGTGTGGTGTGCGGTCTGGCGCAATATGGCTGCCGTCGCGTCATCCAGGTGGATGCTGCACACTGGTGGTGGATGAGGAGATCCCACCTACCATTGTGTAAAGCGCTTTGAGTTTCTAGAAAAGCGCTATATAAATGTAAGGAATTATTATTATTATTATTGTGCAATTCACACGTGGGCTTGACAAACCTGTAGGTTCCTTAAAATCAAATGCAACTGTAAAAATCTGAACAGTATGAATTGGATTATTGTACCGGTTGTATAGGAAGAATGCATACAATTTTTCAATAATTATTATTATTTTTTTGTCTATAGAGTCTTCAGTCTCTCCCTTCGCCTGCTGAATCTACAGATGTATCGAGCATTGCTGTCAGCTCTCTCCCCTCTTTTGATGATGTGAGAATCTCAGTCTCTCATCTCAAAGAACAACTGGAAAGTTCATGCAAAGAGGAGATGGAAAAGATATTTGACAAAGGTAAAAAAAAAGTAATAGTTTTCCTTTAGAATCAACGTAAGATCAAATCAAATCAAAAGGTACATGCTTCTTTATTAATTAGAGAAAATACATTAAAAATATGTTTCTCTTTTTCTCTCTTTTAAAGTAAAACAGCCAATGGAGACCCCTCTTTACCCTGATATGGATAATTTACTTGTTTTCTCCCATCTAAGCATTTCCAAACGTAAACCCAGCAGGAGAAGGATTGAGGCTATTTCAAAAGCTCTGGCTGAGATTCAGAATTGGAAGACAACTTGATTTTAACAATCCGTCATAGTAAAATCAATGAAAGATAATAATAAAGTCAATTTATTTATGCATTGTGGTACCATTTTGTAGGCTTACACAATTACATTAATAATCAAATGTAACTGATCTCAAAACTCAGTATACCTTTATACATATAGGATATGGACATTTGTTTGCTCTTTGCTTTACACCAAACACACACACACACACACACACACACACAAACCTTTCATAGTTTAATTTGACCTGTGCTTTGTTCAATGAATGTCTAAAATATTTTGGGGTCTGCTATTAAACATGTGCACACTCACACACACGCACGCACGCACGCACGCACGCACGCACGCACGCACGCACGCACACACACACACACACACTGTGTGGAATGACTAATACTAATTAAAGCAACAGCATCCAAATACTTACAAAGAGCTCATTATGTTTCACAGTACAAGCAATGTCCAAATAAATACAATTACTGATGAATATCTTTTACAGGACATTATTAATACACTCAGATCACTTCTGCACAAATAAATAAATAAATAAATAAATGCATAAAGGAATACCTGCAAATTAAGGATAGAGATGACATCATCTTTTCCAAACATGCAGACTGCCTATTATTGCAGACACAGAGCAGTATTTGTCAATTTGTTTAGTCTTTCTTACTGAGTCCAGCAATTTGTAATCCTCTTACACACAGTTTATGGACGTGTCCTAGGCTACCACAAATTACAACAATTAGCTTTGTGTTTAACCACACAATTTTAGACCACGCACACACTTACATATAGATACAAAATTACCCAAAATACACATGGGTTGAGCATTACAATTGCCTACAATCTTACAACAGTTTATCTTATTAATCAGATACCACAAGTTAGATAAAAAATAAAGCTGAGAACAATAATCACAATAACAAATAGTATCTATTTATTTATTTAGTTATAAAAAAATCTAATGATCTGGTTGTGTAATTTAGCATTTGTATTTTCAGTCACCTTTATTTAGGGATGCTCCGATCGATCGGCCAGAGATCGGTATTGGCCGATAATCACGTTTCATGTTTGTTTTCGAGTTTACAAGCAGAGGACATATAAGAATTGAAATCTTTTTACATACACTACCGGTCAAAAGTTTTTTTTTTAAGAAAATTATTCTGTTCATCAAGGCGGCATTTATTAAACAAAAAAAAATGGTTAAATTGTTAAATATTTATTACAATTTTAAATAACTGCTTTCTTATTGTATGTAGTTTCAAATTAACTTGTTCCAGTCATTATTGCTTTTATTACTATTACCATTAATAATAATAATAATAATAATAATAATAATATTAATTAATAGTAGAGTGATTTCTGAAGGATCATGTGACTCTTAAGACTGGAGTAATGAAGCTGAAAATTCGTCTTTAAAATCACTGGAATAAAATAATTTAATTAAATGATAAACTACTTTTGAACAGTTCTTTTATAGTGCAATAACATTTCACAATTTCTACTGTATTTTTGATTAAATAAATGCAGCCTTGGTGAGCAGGATAAGCTTATTTTAAAACATTTAAAAATCATACTGACGCCAAACTTTTGACCGGTACTGTATAAGTACTGAAAAGTCTGTGTTTTCATCAATATTGCAAGTTCATTAAAACCTGGCTGCAAATAGAAGGGAAATAAAAAAAAACTTGAATATTTAATAATATAACTTATCGTAATACACTTATCGTAATAAACGTTTAAATAAAAGTAGTTTATAGGCCCATTTCCTTTTAGTAAAGAAGTAATGGATTTATAGGTTTGCATTTTAACTTCTTATGCATCAAATATGCGCTCTAAACTTCATTGAGACATGTTGAATTCTTCTTCCATCATTTGCAATGTTTCCAAATTGCTTTGTTAGAGATTGCTTTGTTTCTTACCAATTTTTTTATCTGTTTTCATTCATTCATTCATTTTCCTTCGGCTTAGTTCCTTTTATTCATCAGGGGTCGCCACAGTGGAATGAACCGCCAACGTATCCAGCATATGTTTTACTCGGCGGATGCCCTTCTAGTCGCAACCCAGTACTGGGAAACCCACGCAAACACGGGGGGAGCATGTAAACTCTACACAGAAATGCCAACTGGCCCAGCCGAAACTCGAACCAGCGACCTTCTTGCTGTGAGGCGACGGTGCTAACCACTGTGCCTTCTGATCATTACATGTCCACACTAAATGGTTATAAGAGATGTGTTTAAGGAATTATATGCAACATCTTTCATTCATTCTCTTAGGTTAGGCAAGATCTCCACTTAAGTATCATACTTAGAGTGAAAATGTGCTTTATGCATTATAAAGCTTGAAGCATCAGAATCGGTTGATATCGGCTGATCGCCATGACAAGGAATTGGTACTCGGTATCGGCTGCAAAAATCCTGATCATCCCTACCTTTATTATAAAGCTACTTCCACTCTGAAGTGCCTGTTATACTAAGTGTACTTAAGTGTTGTGCTATGAAGCTAGTAACCTTTTTTGTTCACTTTTTACCTACCAATCCTAAATCAATTTTACTGTACATCCCAATAGTTCACTTTTTAATTATTGTATTTATTTTCAGACATGTTTTCTAATTGACTCATTTATCAGACTTTAATTTAAAGTGGTGGTCCAGAGTGTATTTTTAAGGCTTGGTTGTGTTTATAAGATGCAAAGCAATGAGTGCTCATGCTTCATTTGTAAAAAATCACCATATTTTTTCATATATCTTACTTTAATCGTATACTGCTACTCGGCTAACATGAAAACGACTAACGAAATGTCATATTCCCTGGTTCCTCTGAAGGCCCGCCCTCAAGAGGCTCTGATTGGTCAGCTAACATAATGTGCTGTGATTCGTGGATCGACTCCACATCACCAGGAAGTGTCACGCCCCTACTAGCATGCGCTGTGCCCCTGCTGTGTAAATAGTCAGTCAGTGTAACTGTTAGCCATATCAGTATGAGCCTGAATCAGACAGAAAATGAAGAGGACACAGCTGAACCTCACGCCTGCTCTCTAAAATAAAATCTGACAAGTGTCTTTCATATATATTCGGGTTATAAGCATGTGTAAGTAATATGAAACGTTCACATATCTTTTGCAAGTTTGTTATTTGAGATGTAGAATCCAGGGAAAGCGGCCGCATAGAGAGACACTGCAGCGTTGCTGAAGATTGTGGCTGTGTACAGGGGTTTGACGGATAAATATGAATTTGTGGCTAAATTGTTTTTGTAATTTGCTTTTTTTATAATTCTCTGGAACAAAATTCTAATTAAACTGTATGCACTTCTGTTTTTGTGTCGTGTCCTTTGGAAATAGCAGCGTTTGGACGGCATTTTAGCTTTCTCTGCTATAACATTACAGTGCCTCTGGCCATGCCCCTTCGCTGCGGAGTGTAAATGTGGTAAATGTGCATAACCTGAAGGGTTTAGGACTTCATTAACATGAATTTATTTTTTTGTAGTCTCCAGACTTTGTTCGCTGTAGGCTTTACTAAGCTTACGCTGTAAAAGCCAATGTCTCCCTTTGCATTGAACTTTGAGCGTATTACATTCAGAGATGTTGTTTATGTTCACACAGCTACATTACACATCAACTAAAGTTTAAAATATGATATCGTAGTGGACCACCCCTTTAACAACATCAACATACTTAAAATATTTTTTATTAGCGCAACTACAATGTTTATGTTTATATTAAATGTCGAGCCAGATTTATTAATAGCTTAAGCAAATATATTCAAAATAACTGCGATTAAAATAAAATAGTTGGCGATAACAGTGAAGATTTTATATGTAATCTATTTGATATTATACACAATAAATATCAATTTTACCAGATGCTTCAATATACCACAGATCCTGGAATAGTCATAGCTTAACAACCCATAATAAGCCATAAACAGATAAACCTGATTGTGGTGAGCAGTCCAAGTCTTTGTTTACATCATTAAAAGACTTTGAGCTGATTCCTTTGGTAAATCATTTCTATTTCATATCTATTCAGGGTTAAAATATAGAAGCAATAGAGAAAAGATCTGAGGCTTTCCTTCACTCTGCTGGGAAAATATTAATAGTGTCATCTGCTAATGTTTTTCAATAGGTCCTTGTTATTTATGTGGTGATCTCTGTAAATGCATTAACCACAGCCTAATGGGTTTTTATATGTCCTATGGTCAGTTAGAATAGAAACTTTGGACAATTTTTTGTGACTAATTTGTATAACAATACCAAAGGGTCTGTAGTTTTTTATTGGCCTGATGAACCAAGTCTTACAAACAATACAAGCCTTAAAAAATAATGAATTAGCCAAAGCAATCTCACAGCAATTTGTAACTTGATTTAGTGGCTAATGTGTATGAATTTGTACGATCGTATTCATACATTTTAGTATGATTTGATTGAATCTCATAAAAATATAAATTAAATCATAAGAATCCATACTAATTAGTCACTTATCTGACTATACATGAAACAGTTAGCACCTTGAGTGTTAATAAAATGTATTTTTATTGTTATTAGTTATGTTTCCACATGAGATCGAGCTGATGTCATTCAGACACTTTGAATGTAATAGTATTAGATTATTTATTAACTGCATTTAATAGATAACACTATTGAAACATAGCTAATATCAAATAGGCCTGATTAGCTTGATTACATTGTTTTTTGAAGCTACTGGTTCAGTTTATTTGATATGTCTGACCAAAGACAAACATCAACATATAAATAGACCAACTTTGAGAAAGTAAAGTGTTGGATTTGGACATTCCTACCAGTCAAATATAGCATGCAAATAAATAACTGCACAGAAAGCAAGGCCTTTTTTTCCACCACAAAAAACATGGGTTTTCACTGACCTCAACTGCTTTCATTCTCAACCCATAAACTGAGCCCCTGTCATACAGCCAGTACACCATTAAGACCCTGTTTTCACCTTGCATTAGCATGCATTTGATCATACATCTGATGACAAGCGGTCAACTGAGTTACATTACTGTTTCTAGCAAGTATAAACATACATTCAAATTTGACCACTTAAGTTTTGAGACTCTTTCCTCCTTATTCATCACACTCTACATGGCTTACAAGCGAACAGCAAACAAATGAAAAAAATTTAATGTCAATAACATGTCTGATCACGTTTTTGGTGAGGAGTATGAGAGATTTGTTGCTGCTTGAACAACCATCCACATGTAATTGGACAGAAAAGATGTGAGATTACGCTGGCAGGACAGTAAAAAGTATAAAAATATCAAAGCACATAAAACCATAAACGTCTTAATACAATCAACAGGACTGACTATTTACTGTAAAAGTATCACTGTGATTAGTGCTTGTAATAAACATTTGACCCTTGTGTTGCTATATCTCTGTGGTGAGATGGTTAGGTATTGGCCATGTCAAGGTAAAAACATGGAAATCATCCCAACAGTATTTACTAAATCATTGTAATATTGGATATAATCTTGGATACAGATTTATATGGCAAAAGGAATATAAAATAGAGCTGTTGTTATGTTATTTTGGCAGACAAATATCAAAGACTAAGCAGGTCAAAGTGTATTTATATAGCTTGATTATCTTCCCTCTATGTGACACTCAATTCCTCCAAATAAAGGAAGTAAATGCATTTGGCATTTGCTTAATTGTTTAACTTAAAATATCAGAAACTGGCAGCTTGACCTTACTTTATAATGAATCCTAGAAATTAGCATCACTTTGATGGTTTTGGTAACACTTTAAGATTAATTAATATTTACTAACACGAACAAACAATGAACAGCACATTTTTAACAGAATTTATTAATCTTTGTTAATGTTAATTAATGAAAATAAAGTCCTTAATTGCTAGTTCTTGTAAACTCACAGTGCATAACTAATGTTAACAAGCCCACACTGTTAACAATTTCCTATGGAATGTACAGTAACTTACTGTAAATCAATTACAGGAAAAATACTGTATTTATATTTACAGCACTATTCACCTTGCTGTATATGTATTTACAGTATTGTATATCTTTACTGTAAAATATATAGTAATTTTCACAATGCAATGTTAAAACACAGTAACATACTGCGTAACTGTCCTACAGTAAAATACAGCTCACATTACAGTTAAATACTGTGTCATTTACAAAAGTTGTTAACAGTGCATAATTTTTGTAACAGTGCAATCTGGATTTTAATAATGCATTAGTAAATATTGCTCTATGATTAATAAATGCTGTACACTATTCTACTTAGTTCATGTTAGTAAATACATTAACTAACATTGACTAGTGGATCATTATTTTAAATGTTATAGTACCAGCTATTAATAGTGCCTCTATTCATAATATTCTCTATTCTAATAGTGCTATTAATGGTGTTTTAGTATATCTGCTATCATTTTTTTCACCTGCTATTAAAATATGTGGCTTCTAGGAGATTAATAGAAAATGATAAATGCTCTCCCCGTTTGCATGTTCTCCCCGTGTTTGTGTGGGTTTCCTCCGGGTGCTCCGGTTTCCCCCACAGTCCAAAGACATGCGCTATAGGTGAATTGAATAAACTAAATTGTGAATGTGAGTGTGTATGGGTGTTTCCCAGTACTGGGTTGCAGCTGGAAGAGCATCCGCTGCGTAAAACATATGCTGGATAAGTTGGAGGTTCATTCTGCTGTGGCGACCCCTGATAAATAAAGGGACTAAGCCAAAGGAAAATTAATGAATGAATGTTCTGTAATATAAATTGTTTCATATTTATGTATTTTCACTCTGAAATTGTTACATGTTGTCTTAACTAAAAAAAACCTACAACCACAGAGATAAACACTTATATTCAGAAATTAAGATTTAAAGTGTCTAAACTTTGAAGCACTAATATCGCCATTAAATGTATGCTTAGTAAATTTGAATGCAACTGAACTGGTAAAATGTTAGTGTCGGATTTCAGAGTCAAAGTTGAAACAGAGTGGACTTGAGACTGTAATATATTGGCAATAAAATATATATTATGCGCACCTTGATCTCAAACTCAGAACAAGGAACCTATTATAATATTCAGCTGTTTGCTGGTTGAGCTGCTTTAACTGAAATGGCAGAAGCCAGTATTTCAGTAGCTCAGGATCAGTTCATCTGTTCGATCTGTCTGGATCTGCTGAAGAAACCAGTGACCATCCCCTGTGGACACAGTTACTGTATGAACTGTATTACTGACTACTGGAATTATCAATCGAAAATTTACAGCTGCCCTCAGTGCAGACAGACCTTCAAACCGAAACCTGCTTTAAACAAGAACGTGGTGATGGCAGAAATGGTGGAGAAACTGAAGACAGGATTATTAAATGCTCTCAGGTATGCAAGACCTGGAGATGTGGAGTGTGATGTTTGCACTGGGAGAAAATATAAAGCTGTTATATCCTGTCTGGTGTGTCTGGAATCTTACTGTCAGACTCACTATGAGCGTCATGAGGAGTTTCACTCAGGCAGACACAAAGTGACCGATGCTACTGGACAACTGAAGCAGATGATTTGCCCAAAACATAATAAACAACTAGAAATCTTCTGTCGTACTGATCAGTGCTGCATCTGCTATTTATGCACGATGGATGAACACAGAAATCATGACACTGTAGCAGCTGTGGTGGAGAGGACAGAGAAACAGGTAGGAAACTTAAAGAAAAAAGAAACTGTCACAATTTAAAGTATTGAACAAATTAGGGCTGAATGATATTGGGAAAATATGACACTGCGAAAAAAAAGAAAAGAAAGAAAAATCTGCCATATATATAGTGATATGAATAGCTCTATGTTTAAAATAAATCATTAATTTAGATTTATTTGGACGATTTTGTATGGGAGTCCATCTGCATAAAATATAATACAATTTCAAGCATAGAAAAATACAATAGAGCAATGATTAAAAGTGAAATAAACAATGCTTTATGGTTTTCTGGGGAGTTAACTCTTCTGTATTGTTTAATTTGACTACCCTTTCATTATGTTAGTGACTGTTTTTGCCCCACTGACTTCCATTATAATGACATTTTTTGACAGCCACGACACCATATAATCATACATTCCTGATTGTTGCTGGTTTTCTTTGTAGGATCGAGGTAAAATTTGTCATTTTTACTGTTGATCATCAGTTGGCACAATTAAGCCTTTAGATAGGCCTGTACAAAAGGTTTCTGGCTTTTATATGGAGTTCTATGGGGTAAAACAGCAGATTATATTGTGTGTGCATATATACACTTACTATGTTTACTATGTTCTGAGAGCTGAAATGCTTATTTTGATTCTCAGACATATCAAGGTAAGCGTGCAAAGGTCTCTCTCTCACACACACCCTATACTCTAAATAACTCCATATAAAATGTCTTTGCAATCGTCGTTATAATGGAAGTCAATAAGGCGTAAAAATCCACTAACAACGAAAGGGTAGTATATTTGCCCAAAGTGTATTGTTGAGTTTTGGAAACTTTTCAAGGCATTTTCCTAAAATATGTGTCAAAATAAGGTTTGTCACATTAAATTCATCTTTATTAAAAGTTACATATGGTACACTTTCTTGTGCCTGAATACTTTAAACTCTCTTGAAATGTTCACAATCGCAGACCTCAAAAACAATGCAAACGAACAAACTTCACTATATTATGTTAAATAATGCATTAACTCCACAGATCTTGTGTGTCCTACACTGTGGCTTCTGGTCCACTTAAAGTGATGTAAAATTATACTTTTCGTTATTTAAAAAAAATTGCATACTGACCACCGGGAAAACACCCGATCATAGATATATGTATATATGTTTACATATCTATGGCTCTGGATGGCCAGTCCTCCGCTACACCTTGGTTCCACATTCATTTCAAAGGAGCGCTACCCTGTACTAAAATGGCGGCTCTATTGACGCATTCCTTCCAATTGACAACAACAGCGTAGGCGACATCTAATGTAAATATCTATGGTGCCTGAATACTTTAAACTCTCTTGAAATGCTCACAATCACAGACCTTAAAAACAATGCAAATGATCAAACTTCACTATATTATGTTAAATGCTGCAGTGACTCCACAAATCTTGTGTGTCCTAAACTGTGGCTTCTGGTCAACTTTAATAAATCCCAACTCAGCATTGCACATCCTGTGATTGTGATTTAGATGCTGAAACGATATATTGTGCAGCCCTAGAAGAAATCATGCATTGTTTTTAACAGAACCATTTCTAACGTAAACAGCTTTGGCTCTCTGTAGTAATCCTTTTATTTTGCTTAATTTTTCAACAGAAACAGTTGGAAGAAACACAGAGAAGTTTCCAGCAGATAATCCAGGAAAAGGAGAAAAAGCTTCAGGAACTGAAAAAGCCTGTGCAGACTACTGAGGTCAGTGATTGTCACTCATTGTTGAGTGTTGAGAAGAGCAGTTGCAGTTGTGTTTAGGGAAATGTACTTACTTGAATATGTTGTTTCTGTTCCACCAAAGTCTGCAGTATTTAACACGAGTCAATGGTCTGTATTTTCTAACAGCACTCTGCACAGACAGATTCTGTTCAGAGGATTGCTGAACCAGCCTACTCCACTGCGGTCACAGTGATCAGAGATCAAGAAAACACTGCAGCGAGTCGAGATGAAGGACAACTGGATGTGGGTCAACTGGAGCAGGAGATTGCAGATCTGAAGTGGAGAGAAGCTGAGCTGAAGCAGCTTTCAATCACAAATGATCACATCTGTTTTATACAGGTAATGGATGTCTGAATTATATCATAGAAGGCAACTAATATAATTGGCTGACATCTTTGAAAACCAAAATATTTCAATGTTCTGTTGATATAGCTGGATAAAGTAATAAATCCCCCCACAACTACCTCAAAACATTATGCAATTCTCAGTGTGCCTCAAACGAGTGAGTGGGCTTGACAAACCACCTGTAGAACACTCTTCTC
Organism: Danio jaintianensis; assembly: GCA_903798115.1. NCBI lineage: Eukaryota > Metazoa > Chordata > Actinopteri > Cypriniformes > Danionidae > Danio > Danio jaintianensis. The sequence continues at coordinate 20,913,753 of CAIGQV010014432.1, read as the reverse complement.
TCTCTAAGAAAAAAACACTCCCCCTCCTTCTCTGAGCATTAATAGTTCCTTTGTATAATTAGCACTTCTTGTGTGTATTGCCTCTTCTTCTTGCATCACTGAATGCCTCCTCAATTGTAAGTTGCTTTGGACAAAAGAATCTGCTAAATGTAAATGTAACTCTATTACAAGTAGCTTGAATACATCAGCACAGTATCAGCCTATACTTGAAGTTGTAAGAGAAGTGTGTAGCCACTTAAGCTTTTTCTCTTTTCTGTGTTCTTCACAGTGTTTCCAGTCTCTCGTTTCACCTCTTGAAACCCCACATGGATCCATTAAGAACAGTTCTCTTCTCTCGTCTGATGTGCGAAAATCTATCTCTGAACTGAAAGAGCAACTGTACAGTTTGTGCAGAGAGGAGGAGAAAAATATATCGAACAGTGGTGAAGCTAGACCACCCCTACCTCTCAGAACACAACATCCACTCCCACCACGCCTTCCGTCTCTCCAATCACCCCCCCCACCCCCCCCACCCTTCCAACCACCCCCCCCACCCCTCCCCCCCCTCCCTTCTCAGCAACCACTTCCACCAACACCTCCATCTGTCCAATCATCAAATCCACCACTCCCACCTCCCCGTTCTCAGCAACCCCTACCACCTCTATCTGTCCAATCACCACCTCCATCACTCCTTTCTCAGCAACCACTTCCACCACACCCCCCACCTCTCCAATCACCACCTCCAGCACTCCCCCCATCTCTCCAATCACCACCTCCACCACTCCCCCCAACACCCCCATCTCTCCGATTACAACCACCCATCCCACCACCCAAACCTCTCCGATTACAGTTCCCACCATCTCCAACTCTCTGTTCACAAACTTCACCCCCGCCACTACCCCCACCTCTCTTTTCACAAACTTCACCCCCGCCACTACCCCCACCTCTCTTTTCACAAACTTCACCTCCGCCACTACCCCCACCTCTCTGTTCACAAACCTCACCACCACCCTTACCCCCATCGCTTCGACCAAACCACTGAAGGCCTGGGTTTACTTTTTTTTTTTTTACTTAACCTTGCACAATGCATTTTAAACTATACTCAACTCTGGATAAGCGTGGATAGGGGAGTTTGACACATCAGCAGCACCACCACCAAGTGGACTCAATCTGTGTGAACATTCACCTTGCAGCTGCACTGTTGTAGGAGCTCTATGTGCCTACTGCCTAGAGATAAAAACTGGCCTGCACACAAACGTTCATGGACAGTTCTGATGACTCTAACTGCATTACAAGGAAATTGCACAGACCTGCTTTGTTGTTCCTTGTTTTTATCCAAGTGTAAACAATCAAAAATTCATTTTGATTCCCAGTGTTTTGGCATGTGGCTGGCCACAATGAAAACAGATCCTTATAAACTTCAAATGCAATCCTATTAACTAAAATGGACACACAGTGAATACAAAACCACCTCTATATAAATTTTTTTTTAAAGAATAATATAATTTACAAATGTTCATTGTAATACAACGATGATATATTTTCTTCTAAATTGTTCTAAACTTTGTTGTAAATTATTCTACACTTTGTTCTACACTGTGGTGTTGTGTTAAATGCTTTGATAATGCAATAGCATACTGTATTTTTGTTTGATCAGCGCATGGGTGTCAAACTCAATTCCTGGAGGGCCACAGCTCTGCACAGTTTTGCTCCAACCCTAATCAAACACACCTGATCCAAATAATCAAGTTGTTCAGAAGAGTCTCGAACACCTTGATTAGTTGCATCAGCTTTTTTTGATTAGGGTTGGAGCAAAACTGTGCAGAGCTGTGGCCCTCCAGGAATTGAGTTTGAGACCCATGGATTAGAGGGTATATTGTCACCATAGGTTTGACTATAGCGGGGTTACTGTGGTTACATGGGGACTCTGTTAGGTGCATGGTGGAATTGGCGACAGGAGGCTGTTAGTGTTCTGTAATAAAGAATAAAAGTTCTAAAACCCCGTCCAAGTGGCTTGTCATATGTGCATCTTAAGAAGAAACACTACATACACTGTTCTATAATACATACGTGAAGTATAGTTCTAAGACTGTATTTGCACGCAATTGACAAATAGTAGCAGGCAAACTAAACTTTAATGACAAGGCAGCACTGGTCCAATCATCATTCAAATTGCATGTGTGAAAGCATTTTGGCTTTCCTGTAAAATATAAAGATGACAGAAGTAGTTGTGGTGGCACCTGTGGTGAGTTATTAAATGTGTTTTCTGTCAAAACTTGTTTAGCCAGCATCAGCCAATCAAAATTCTGGATCTGAAAGGAACCACTTACGAATTCCCTTCTCCTCAGAGAAGATTAAAGGGTTAAACATTTGCTAAGTTGTAAGCACTTTATTGGTTGTTGAAAAGTGAAACAAGAAAGTTGAAACAGCAACGTTGACAACAATCATAAGCTTAGCACCCCTATTTTCAGGATTTTCTGCACCTGCCAGAATCTTCTCTTTAGGGATCCTTCATCTGTGTCAGACCTCTATCAGACTAGATTGTCTAGATCAGGCATGGGGCAAACTTAATCTTGGAGGGTGTGTGTCCTGCATAGTTTTGCTCCAACCCTAATCAAACACACCTGCATGTAGCTTTCTAGTGATCTTATTGCATCCGAAATTGCCTACTACTCAGTAGGTACTGCACTTGAATTTAAACGTACTACTCGGCCGTTAGAAAAGTACGTTCTATACCAGGGGTGCCCAAACCCAGTCCTGGAGGGCCGGTGTCCTGCATAGTTTAGCTTCAACTTCCTTTAACACACCTGCCTGGAAGTTTCTAGTATACCTAGAAAGAGCTTGATTAGCTGGTTCAGGTGTATTTAATTGCGGTTGGAACAAAAATATGTAGGACACCAGCCCTCCAGGACCGAGTTTGGGCATCCCTATTCTATACAGCATGAATGTCAGTAGTATGAATGGAACTTGGACATACCACAAATGCCATTTTGTCATCATCACATGACCTACCCATGTCAGTTGCGTCACTTCACTCTCATTCTCTCAGAATCTCGCCGGAGGTAGTAGGTCATCCGGGTACTTCTCACATACTGTATATAGTATGGAAGTATGCGATTTCGGACGATTAGTTTGTTCAGGTGTGTTTGATGAGTGCTGGAGCAAAACTCTGCAGGGACAGAGCCCTCTGTCTCTGGATATAGCCCTCCAGGATCAAGTTTGCCCATACCTGGTATAGATTGTTCTGCACAAATTTCAGAATTAAGCATTGTTCATCTGTGTGTTCCATAAAAAAGGACCTTCACATTCCCCAGTCCACAGCATTTGTCTTCAAGGTTGTTTAAATGCAATCAAACTCCTTCAACCACAGCTTAGACTCAGCAAAAGACCAAGAACCAAGCAGAACATAAACAAACTTTGTTCAATAGATATAGCCTTTATCGTTTATTATCACTTTATTATATTTATTATCACTATATACTGTTTTCTAATTAGTGTAAGATTTTCTTTAGCTGATGTCAGTGTATTTGTTAAAATCAGAACAAGATTTAACATTTTACTTCCAGAGGAAATACAGACAGAATATATCTCCAAAGGATAATGTATACCATCAAACTTAATCACTTCCATTTAGCTTATGCACTTCGTTTATTCATAGTTTGCCATTTATTTACTTTTGTCTATTAATTTGTTAATAAATAAAAAATATTGCCTGTGTCTTTTTTTGTGTTAATATATCAAAAAGCTCTACATGATAACAATATCTCACAAATCCCTCAGATTGTGAAAATTAGAAACTTACTCCAGTTCATATAATTTCAACCCCAAAACCATTACAGCAGCTTTCAGCAAGAGACTGACATCTAGTGGACATACATTAATATGGGCAGACACACTATTCTTCTGCACACATCACTTCTAGACTAGAAACTATTTGAGCTCTATGGCAAGCCGTTTTGACATTTAATTAATAACCCGTACTATTATCTATTTTCATGTTACTAGTGCTTGTTTTTTAGATACTAGTATCTTTTCCATGAAGTACTAGTACTTATTCATTAGCAGAGTTGGGTGTAACGCGTTCCACAGTAACACGTTACTGTATTCTAATGACATTTTTGGGGAACGCAGTAACGTAACGAATTACATTTTAAATTTGTGTAATGTGATTACAGGTACTAAAGTCAATGTAATTGCGTTACTTACGTTACAAATATAGTTTTTAGAAGAAAAAAATGCTACTTTTAAATAACTTTTTCTGCTGCAACGTGAGTTAGTAAGCATGCGATTTTAAATTGCTGGAGAATGCAAGCTGAAATGGTGATGGGTGCTGATGAGCGTGTTTGCTTCTTCAAGTGGAAATACAGACATTACTTTGATTTCATTGAGTGTAAAAACAAAAATGTTGCTGTGAAATGCAGTCTATGTCCAGTCTCTAAAGAACTTTCGACTGCTTTTAACTCGACCAGCAACTTGTTCAAGCACTTGAACAGAAAGCATTCTAAGACAATACTTGTCAGTAAGGAGGACAGCGGTGGCCAAAAACACGGAGGCCCAACTCAGCCTAAACAGGCTAAATTGGATTTTTGTGCAGGATTGGGAGTGAAGGTATCGTCTGAATGTGAAGAGAAGCTTAGCTGCTTATTGGGCCGATCACATATTGGGAGGGCATATTGCGCGCACTCGCATTTTCCAGGCACACTAGTTGAAAACAGCGAGTCACATGACAAGAACTGACCAATCAGCTTCATGCTTTGTACGGAATATACACATTTCGGTGGTCTAATTACCTCAGACAAACACAGAACACCCAAACACTTCAGTGCTTTTTCATACTATGGATGTCAATGGTTACAGGTATCCAGTTTTCTTCTTAATGTCTTCTTTTGTGTTAAAAAAAAAATAATAATAAATAAAAAAGGTTTGGAACAAGTGAATGAAGAGAGAATTTTAAGTTTTGGGCGAACTCTTGAAGTCTTCTGAATACAGTGCATCCGGAAAGTATTCATAGTGCTTCACTTTTTCCAAATTTTTTTTATGTTACAGCCTTATTCCAAAATGGATTAAATGTATTTATTTCCTCAAAATTCTACACACAATACCCCATAATGACAATGTAAAAAATTTGATTTTTTGAAATTGTTGCAAATTTATTAAAAATAAAAAAACCTGAAAAAATCACATGTACATAAGTATTCACAGCCTTTGCTCAATACTTTGTTGATACACCTTTGGCAGCAATTACAGCCTCAAGTCTTTTTGAATATGATGCCACAAGCTTGGCACACCTGTCTTTGGGAATTTTTGCCCATTCCTCTTTGTAGTACCTCTCAAGCTCTATCAGGTTGGATGGGAAGCGACGGTGTACAGCCATTTTCAGATCTCTCCAGAGATGTTCAATAGCATTTAGGTCTGGGCTCTGGCTGGGCCACTCAAGGACATTCACCGAGTTGTTGTGAAGCCACTCCATTGATATTTTGGCGGTGTGCTTTGGGTCATTGTCCTGCTGAAAGATGAACCGTCGCCCCAGTCTGAGGTCAAGAGCACTCTGAAGCAGGTTTTCATTCAGGATGTCTCTGTACATTGCTGCACTCATCTTTCCCTCTATCCTGACTAGTCTTCCTGTCTACAGACAATTCCTTTGTCTTCATGCTTGGTTTGTGCTTTGACATGCACTGTCAACCCTGGGACCTTATATAGACAGGTGTATGCCTTTTCAAATCATGTCCAATCAACTGAATTTACCACAGGTGAACTCCAATTAAGCTGCTGAAACATCTCAAGAATGATCAGTGGAAACAGAATGTACCTGAGCTCAATTTAGAGCTTCACGGCAAAGGCTGTGAATACTTGTGCACATGTGATTTTTCAGGTTTTTTATTTTTAATAAATTAGCAATAATTTCAAAAAATCTTGTTTCACATTGTCATTATGGGGTATTGTGTGTAGAATTTTGAGGAAATAAATTAATTTAATCCATTTTGGAATAAGGCTGTAACATAAAAAAAAGTGAAGCGCTATGAATACTTTCCGGATGCACTGTATGTCAAGCTGCTATGATCAACCCATTGTAATGTTTTTTCAGTGAATATTAAATTACTGAAGAGCTGCAGTTTATTTAGTATTTTTATAGGTATATTTTATATGTTTTAAAGTAACTTCAAAGTAAAGTAATTAGTAATCTGATTACTTTTCACATGAAGTAATTAGTGATGTAATCAGATTACAATTTTCCAGTAGTAGTCAGTAATTTGTAATTACTTTTTTTAAAGTAACTTACCCAACACTGTTCACTAGATACTATGTCAAATGTCAAAGCTGCTTGCCATACAGCTCCTCATTTCAGAGAAACGAAACCAAAACAAGAGAGTTCAGCAAGACGCAAATTTGCAGAGTTGAAGCAGTAACAGGGACAACGACCACAAGCTTAGCATCCAGATTTTCAGGATTTTCTTCAAATGCAGAATCTTCTCTTCAGGGATCCTCCATCTGTGTGTTCTATATTGTCTGGATTGTCCTGTGAAAATTAAAAAAATTGAGGATCATTCATCTGCATGTTCCAGGAAAAGGACCTTCACAGTTCACAGCATTTGTCTTCAAGGTTTCTTAAATGGAATCAAACTCTTTCTTCGCCACAGCTCAAACTCAGCACTAGACTTCACTTTTGACATTACATTACCCAACCTTTTTTCCAGAGATATTGCCAGAACAAACCCAGAACAAAAGCCTAGATAAGCCATTCTGTTTCTTTCTGTCTGCAAGTACCAAAGTGAAATGGCAGAGGGCAAGTTTTCAGTAGATCAAAGTAAGTTTGACTGTTCGATTTGTCTGGATCTCCTGAAGGACCCAGTGACCATCCCCTGTGGACACAGTTATTGTATGAACTGTATTACTGACTGCTGGAATTAAGATGAGCAGAGGAGAGTTTACAGCTGCCCTCAGTGCAGACAGACCTTCACTCCAAGACCTGCTTTAAACAAGAATGTGGTGTTTGCTGAAATAGTGGAGAAACTAAAGATGACAAAAGTCAAAACAGTTGACAAAACAACACAAAGACACATCTGTTTGGAGCATATCTCACCACTAAGTCATCCAACTTCTATGTCACTTTCTTTATTTTGTCTATACAAGCAACTGATATCCCCATATCATTTCAGTAATGACTTGATCTTTCATAAGAAATGTTATGAGGCAAATTAGCAATTTGATCAAGTCAAACGACTCTTGCTATATCCAATAGAGAATGGGAATCTATGTCATGGTGAGCTGCATAACGACATATTTTGGACAAGCTTGGGATCTCACAACGTATACCAATGCAAAACACAACAGAAAAAGCTGACTGTTTTATAGTAATATATTTTGAAAAAACACTCATCGTAAAATGGACTATAATACCTTTATAAACTCTCTTTATGTGTCTGAGAAACTTAAAATATGCATTCCATAATATTTTGTTTCCAGCGGTGAAGTGGAGCTAGAGAAGACGAGCACAGAAGCAGAGGGAGTGGATCAAAAAAATTAATCCATCTATCCGTTAGTGACAGAGTATCAGAGTAAATATCAGCTGCCACAAAAAAAAAAAAAAATATATATATATTTCCATACTGTATATGACTTTATTTGTAGTGTGATGCTTACACTTTATTGTAAGTCAGTGTATATATGATACAATAAACCTATAGAGATCAATTGGCTGAAGCAAAACTTGTATGGCTTTTAAAAAGTTTACGCAGTGACCCTCCCTTATGTATTTATTCTGAGTAAGAGGAACTACAGCTTTCTTATCGATTGTGTGGCTTTTTAGTTTGTTTGTTTACAGGATGACCTTCAAATAATGCAACACACGCGTTAGGCATGTACATATCCCATAATTCAGGCCCGTAGCCAGGGGGGGGGGGGGGGGGTTCGGGTGGTTCGAAAGACCCACCCCCCACTGATAAAAGGTCTAGAATTTGTCCCATACATGAGCTCATTTGTCTTATTGTGACTGCTATGCCATCATAAATTGTGAAAATAACCAAAGAAGGCTTACAATGCATGCAAACAATTATTGTTCATGAGTCCAACATGCAGCTATGAAAGAAAACATACAATATGACGAAAGTGAAGTCATCTTTCACTACAAGTAGCCCAACTTTTATTCTGAAACTTGGACCTTATTCTTGAAAGAAAAAAATACCAGTAAAAAGGTTTGAAGCACCAAAGCGGACCATATTAAAGTTAAATTCAATACTAATTAGGCTATTTTTGTTATCCATGAACTTTCAAAATGTACTTTTTTTAGGAAAAAAAACTAGAAAAATTGTCAAGTTCTAAATTATGAATATTATTATTATTTTTTTATTTTATTCAGATGGACAAATTGTGACTGAGGAAAGTCGAATGTGCTGGCCAGTTTGTTTGTTTTTTTCTAATGATATACGATGTAATACATTTGTATTTAAAAATAAGTTATTTTTTTATATTTCTTTATTCTATTTAGCAAATGAACCAAAAATGACAAAAACCAGATGACAACTTCAAATCTACAAAAGTGTTTCCAGTTAAGTGTGCCCTATAGTTAGTTATGATATAACTTGCATCATGCAAAATTATTGTTCTTAAATGTTTATATTTACATGGTTTTACTGTGGTTCAGCCCTGGCTCTAGTTTAAGACTGACACCTAGTGGATGTTTTTGTTATTGTCAGTAAAACACTGTTGAGCCGCGCCATACTTGTTTTGCACACGTCTCTTCAACACAGGAAGCTATTTCAGCTCCGCACTGAGAAGAAAACGAAACGTAAGCTTCTCTGTGTTTGTTTCTGTCTGTGAGAAAACTCAGTGAAATGGCAGAAGCCAGTATTTCTGTGCCTCGGAATCAGTTCAGCTGTTCAGTCTGTCTGGATCTCCTGAAGGACCCAGTGACCATCCCCTGTGGACACAGTTACTGTATGAGCTGCATTACTGACTGCTGGAATCAAGATGAGCAGAGGAGAGTTTACAGCTGCCCTCAGTGCAGACAGACCTTCACTCCAAGACCTGCTTTAGGTAAAAACACCATGTTGGCTGAAGTGGTTGAGAAAGTGAAGATGGCAAAAGTCCAAACAGTTGATCCTGCTCCCAGTATCGCTGGACCTGGAGATGTGGAGTGTGATGTTTGTACTGGGAGAAAATATAAAGCCATCAAGTCGTGTCTGCTGTGTCTGGAATCTTACTGTCAGACTCACTTTGAGCGTCATGAGGCTTTTAGCACAGGTAAACGACACAAGATAACTGATGCCAGCGGCCGAATCCAGGAGTTGATCTGCCCAAAACATGATAAACTGCTGGAGGTTTACTGTCGAACTGACCAGAAGAGTATATGCTTACTGTGTACGATGGATGAACATAAAAATCATGAAACTGTATCTTCTTCATCAGAGAGAACAAGGAAACAGGTAGAGAAGAAAATATTGTGCGTTAATCTACAGCAACACTAAAATTCCATAACTTTAAAAAATAGTTTCAATAATAATAAATAAAGTTTTAAAGCTATATAAACTTTACCTTTACACAGTATATTCTCATTTGTTCAACAGAAACATTTGGAAAACACGCAGAGAAATCTGCAGCAGACAATCCAGGAGAGAGAGAAGAAGGTTCAGGAGCTGAAAGAGGCTGTGAAAACTCACAAGGTGAGTTATAAAATGTGAAAAAAGCATCTTAATAGTTCCCTGCTGGTCTGATTGTCTGTATTTTGTAATAGAGCTCTGCACAGACAGCAGTGGAGGACAGTGAGAGGATCTTTACTGAACTCATCCAGTCCATTGAGAGAAGACGATCTGAGGTCACACAGATGATCAGAGATCGAGAAAAGACTGAAATGAGTCGAGCTGAAGGACTCTTGAAAAAACTGGAGCAGGAGATTGAAGATCTGAAGAGGAGAAACACTGAGCTGGAGCAGCTTTCACACACTGATGATCACATACATTTCCTACAGGTAACTGAGATCTGAATAACAGGATTATGTGACCAATACTTTAAATGATACGAATAAGCATCTAATACCCATCAAAACAAAGCAAATGAATGTTCATGAAGGTCAAATTCACAGACTCTGAAAAAACACAATAAAAACTGGGGCTGGAATGTGTTACTAAAGATTAATTTAGAAACACAAACTCAGTAAAAATTCTGGGTGATGGCAATGATGCAGGACAGGTAATGATTTTCTTGGTCTTTTTCTGTTAATTCTCCCTAGAGATTCCAGTCTCTCTCTGAACCCTTGGATTCTACAGATGTATTCAGTTTTGCTGTCAGTTCTGACTTCCCTTATGAAGACTTGAGGAAATCTGTGTCTCAAATGAAAGAACAAATGGAAGAGTTCTGCGCAAGGAAGACAGAAACCCTACATAGTCAAGGTGAAGTATTGCAAAACCACCAAAAGCAATATCATTTCCCAGAATAAACCCCAAAGTAGGATGGACGTCCTTTTACATCTGCCATAATGGCACATGACCTATACACATCAGTTCACTCCCAATCATATATAGAAAAGTGTCCATTATGATGCACACTTCAGAATCTTATCAGTAGTAGGTCATTTTGAGTACTATAATCAGATATATATTATCAGATATATCAGATATTTTACTCAGCTCACACTCTCATTTTTGCATACTATATAGTAGAGATGTATGTGATTTTGGACACACAGAGGGAGTGAACAGAGAACAATAAAACACAAAAGAGTCCAAAAACATCACTGGGGATTGGAATCACACGAAACTTGCATATTTTGCTGATTACTGCTGCTAAAAATGACCAATTATTGTCAAGTTTTGGTCTGTAATTGAGTCGGACCAGAAAACAAACTATTTAGAGTACTAAAGACTGCCAGAGATTTAACAAATCCGGCAGAATAAAGCATATTAAATTCAGTTTGTCTATTACATATTACATACCTTGCTGCACACAAAGTCTTTCTCTATATGATTTAGCAGGTTACACACGTTTTTTTCATGGTTTAGATGGCATAAATTTACAAATTCACAAATAAGGTTAAAGCCATTTTACAATGACATTTACATTCTATCTCTCCGGTGTCAACGTTTATAATTGGACATTTACCTAATAGGACATTTAATAGTGTATATAATAGGAGATTTAACTTTTTACTATCAAATTATAGAATCTAAATAACCTTAAGAATGATATGTATTTTAAAGTGTTTATGGCTATCTGCATTATTATGCTGTTATATAATCCTTATATAATTAGTGGCATAAAATGATCACAAAATGACAATAATATCGCTCATCGCTCATCACAACAAAAATTCCTTATCGTGACAGGCCTAACTAGGGCTGTACGATATTGGAAAAATCTGACATTGCAATATTTTGTTTTACTGTGATATATATTGCGATATGAATATAATTTCTCCAGATGATTTGAATAGCTCTATTTGGAAAGATTTCATTCATTTAGATTGACGGATGGTCAAGTCCTTTTCTATGCAGTGGATCTGCATAAATGATAATAAATGTCAAGCAAAAATACATAAATAAACAGTGCTTTATGGTTTTCTAGGAAGTCTAACAGTATTCAAGTACCGAAATTGAACAATCAAATGTAAAATAGCATGGTCATCATTGTATAAATAATAAAAAATTCTAATATTTAATAATATCTTATTTCTTTAATATAATCTTTAATAAATAATCTAATCCTGTGATGTTGTTCAGCCCTAATATATACTGTTGTCTACATCCAAGTATCTCCATAATGGCTGCGTATATGATTAACAGATGAAATCGTGATGTAAGTAAAACACACTATTCAGTGTTCAGAAACCTGGCCTGGCCTTACCAGTAACAGTGAGATACAGCTGTGAGGAGAAAGCAGGATAGATGATAGAAATGAATATGAAATTTAATCTTTTTTTACTCTGCAGTAACATTAACGTTGCCTGTTTTTTCCATAGCATCACAAATCAATATTATTTACCAGATTGAACCCAAGACCAGGAAGGACTTCCTACAGTGTAAGTTAGTAAAACAATACATGCTTTTCAAATAGGCACTATGTTAATAGGACATAATTTTTACATTATGTTTAAAAGAGTTTGTGTTCTTAATGATCATGAGAGGTATTTTCCTAACACCTGTTAAAAATGTTATATTACATTAACTGTTATTTGAAATAACAATAGCTGGGTTTCCATGCCAGCATGAAGCAAATCTCAGTCAAATCAAAGTTTGCAAAAAAAGGGGGAAAAAAAATCCCAAATGTGAATTAGGTGGGCTGCACGGTGGCGCAGTGGGTAGCACGTTCGCCTCACAGCAAGAAGGTCGCTGGTTCGAGCCTCGGCTGGGTCAGTTGGCGTTTCTGTGAGGAGTTTGCATGTTCTCCCCGTGTTTGAGTGGGTTTCCTCCGGGTGCTCCGGTTTCCCCCACAAGTCCAAAAACATGCGCTATAGGTGAATTGGGTAAGCTAAATTGTCTGTAGTGTATGTTTGTGAATGAGTGTGTATGGATGTTTCCCAGTGATGGGTTGCAGCTGGGAGGGGCATCCGCTGCGTAAAACATATGCTGGATAAGTTGGCGGTTCATTCCGCTGTGGCGACCCCAGATTAATAAAGGGACTAAGCCGAAAAGAAAATGAATGAATGAATTACGTGTGTTTCCATCAAGTTGTTAGAGTGGCTGAGGGTGTACTCACACTAGGTACATTTGCCTTGAACTGTACTGAAGCGTGCTTGTCCCCCCTCCCCTCTCCCCCTCAGCCTGCACTCACACTGCATTTTACCTTCCGAGCCGCAGCACGCTTACGTCATCGATGATGTGACTGTTCAGTTTAACAGGAAGAGAAGCGCTCTCGCTCAGCAGAGTGGACAATGCTTTAGTTCTATCGTTTTGTATTATTTTTAGTTGTTTGGGATCCAGTGGCACACAGATATTTTGCCAAACAGATCCACAACTTTTGATGCTCATAAATTATCATAAAAGTCCTCGAGATGCACGTAATAGGAGGTTTGCTGAAGGTGCAGCTGACGTGCAGCGGAGGGTTTGTATCTTTAATAAACTATGACAGTTCGTGTTCACTGAAAAGTAAGAATGATTAATAAATCCATATGAAACAGTCCCTTAAGAGTGATGTCGAGTTTTCAGTTTTGCACTCAGGTGCACTTTGCACTCACACTACAAGCGCCACTACAACTGAACCGTGCTCTGGCACAGCTCTTCCAGCCAGGGTCGGCCAACTGAACCACACCTGGGTGCGATTCGGAGCACTCACACTTGTCAAACGAACTGGGAAACACGCCCTGGCATGGTTCGGATAGCCTAGTGTGAGTGCACCCTGACTGTAGTATTGGTAACCTAGCAACCAACACTAAACAAAACAAGCATAATGGACACAGCTGATTGGTCATGTGGGTGTAATGTTCACTATGTCAGAGTTTATTCAGCAAATGTGTTTCCATCTCACCTTATTCGCATTAATCCTTTTTCACACAACTGAAAAATGACCTCAAGCAAGTGTAAAAATTTATTTGTGAATTAAGGGATACTTTAAAATGTGCATTAACACTGGGTGATGGACACCCAGCTAGTGTTTGATCGGACAAAAAACACATAATCAGGTTTGTATGTCTGAGAATCTAGTCTAAAGCTAAACAAAGTCCTTTTTAACTGTTGAAAAAAACCCATATTGAGAAAGTTTCCTGATTTCCTAACCATGTGATTTAAAGTGGACCCATTATGCAAAAATCACTTTTATAAGGGGTTTAAACACAGTTGTGTGGCAACAGTCTGTAAATATAACCAGCCTCTAACGGTAAAAATGTATACATTTTATTTTTTATAATCACACTTGATAAAAACAGTCTGCAGAAACACTTTGATTGACATTCTCCCTTTGTACGTGTCATCAGAGGGGGAAAGCCCCGCCCATTAGTGATGATCTCTCCCTCATTAGCATAGGACATTAGCCTTGCATTTGAATCTGCCACTATGCTGACACACAGGCATCCGCCCTTATTTGAAAAGATCTCATTTGAATTTAAAGCAACAGTCACCAAAATGGCACAATTAGGGTCAAAGCCTAAAAGGGTCAGTTTCAAAGAGTGATAAAACATTATTTGTGGGGTATTTTGAGCTAAAGCGTCATATACACACTCGAGGGACATCAGAGACTTATTTTGTAAAAAGGGGCATAGAAGGTCCCGTTTAAAACCACTTTTATTATTGTGATATTTGTGTTTTTTCGTTATGTTGGATTACGCAGAATGACACTGAAAAATGTTTGTGAAAAAAATAAATGAAATAAAAAAACTTTAATACTTTATACTAAATACTTTATCTTTCTCAGATTTCCTGCAACTCTCTCTGGATCCAAACACAGCACATAAACACCTCCGTCTGTCTGATGGCAACAGAGTGGCAGCTAATACTGACAAAGTCCAGCGGTATCCTTATCATCCGGACAGATTTGACAACTTTTCTGGGGTGTTGTGTAGAGAGAGTGTGAGCGGACGCTGTTACTGGGAGGTGGAGTGGAGACCGAATGAGGGTGATTATGGGATGGGTGTAGCGCTCGCTTATAAGAGCATCAAGAGGAAGGCACAGAGATATATAAGTGGATTTGGATGTAATAATCAGTCCTGGAGTTTGTTCTGCTCTAAGTCCCGTTACACATTTAGGCACAATGACCAACAGAAGAAACTCCGTGTATTCCCCATCTCCTCCAGAATAGGAGTGTATGTGGATCACAGAGCAGGAATTCTGTCCTTCTTCAGCGTTTCTGACACAAAAATGAGCCTCATCCACAGAGTCCAGACTACATTCACTCAATCGCTCTATCCTGGGTTTTGGGTTTATAAATCAAAGGTGAATCTGTGTCATCTTAAAACATTTCACCCGGACTGTGATAATTTTGATGATTAGTGAAAGATGCATTCTTGTTTTCTATTCAGGATTATATTTAAACCACTGAAATAGTATGCTCATATCTTTCATCATTAATAAAAACGTTAAGAGAACAAGATCAATCTAACAGTGTTTGTACTACAAGAGCGAGTCAGAGTATGGTAAAATGATTGTAATCATTACTTATTGATTTCATTTTTGAAACTCTTAGTACATATATCACAACAGATCATCAAAAGTGCCCTTTTCTCAAACATTTCAGCATATTTTCAATTGTGTTTGTACAATACACAATCACAAAATATCTTTTTCACTACATAAAATTGAAGTGTTTCATCTATATAAATGTTTATTTCACTGTCTTTTATAAAGCTATTACTATGAAGGTTTTGCTGTGCATGTTTTACCGTTCAGTTTAATACATTTTTCTGTCATTGAATTCAATTGATCTTAATGTTGAAATCAATCAATGAATCGTTTATTATGTCCATAGATTTTCAACTTGTCATATTGTCTGATAATTTGTAAGTTACAAATTGCTGCAAGAGTTTTCAGTCAAGAAATACCAATTACTACAGTGAATACCTTTTGCTTGTGTATGTAAATGGCTTGATTGTTCTAAGATCACATTTTGATGTTATATAGATGTATTTTTTGTCAGTTTGTCTGAACATAAGTGTAACATTTTGCTGTTATGGCTGTGTATACAATTTTACAATATAGCAATGTTCATTTAGCACCAATTTGTAACTTTTACCTTGTATTGTTTGCTACTGAATGAACTGAAGTACTATGTTGAAAAAAGAGACACTGGGATGACAAACACAAATGTGGAATTAATTATATTGCACAAGTACATGTAACCACAATAAAGTTCCACTATGTACAGAATGTTTGTGTTTGTTGTTATTGCTGCATGGTTCTGGTTATTTTTGAACTCTGTACTGATTTATACATTTTGGGTGGAAGCCATGAACGCCTGTTTCTGCCACAGGGTAAAATGTATTTAATTCTGACATGGTGGGATATTGTGACAATTAATAATAACAATTAAAAATATATAGCTGCAAGCAGCAATAATGGGGCCAAGCAGTCCAAAGGCCATGAGCAGCAAGCTGTACAGAAAGCATCAGATTAAGTGAAACAATGAGTTCTGAATAAATTTTAAGTTTATGCATTCATTCATTTTCCTTCAGCTTAGTCCCTTTGTTCATCAGGGGTCGCCACAGCGGAATGAACCGCCAACTTATCCAGCATATGTTTTACACAGCGGATGCCATTCCAGCTGCAACCCAGTACTGGGAAACACCCATGCACTGTCATTCACACACTCATAGACTACGGCCAATTTAGCTTATTCAATTCACCTATAGCGCATGTCTTTGGACTATGGGGGAAACCGGAGCACCCGGAGGAAACCCACGCCAACACAGGGAGAACATGAAAACTCCACACAGAAATCCCCCAGACTCGAACCAGTGACCTTCTTGCTGTGAGGCGACAGTGCTAACCACTGAGCCACCGTGTCGCATGCGAAGTTTATTTTGCTCAAAATATTTTTTTTAAATCATGAAAACAATGAATATGACTGATTAATTGGTTCATAATTCTTGACCAATAGGTGGCGCTTATAACAAATGTATGTATTGTGGTCGGTGTGAGGTGACAATGACACACATCAAGTTTGGTGTCAATATCTTTAAGTATCGCAGAGATACAGCCTCAGATGTATTTTGGCATCATGCCAGCACATTTGTCGGTGCAGTAAACAAAAACTGTTACACCTATTGACACAAATTCCATAACTTTTTGTCAGCATGGTCTGAAGATCTGAACCATCTAGGAGGAGTTCAAAAAAGTAACGTTTCAAACTGAATCAAAATGGTGGACAGAAGGTTTGGCAAACTATGGTATGATTTGGTATCAATGTTTGCAGAATAATCCAAGGAATATAGCAAGACAAGTCTCATGAAAATGAGGCAACGTAGCAGAAGTTATTAGCATTTTTCTAAATTTCTTTATATCTTCTGTCCACAAGGCTCCGAAACTTTCATAGTGTTTAAAATGCGTACCAACTTTTGTGATGATACCTAAATGCATTCGTAATATATAGCATTGTTTGAAAAAATTTAAAATGGCTGACACCCAAAATGGCAAACATGTGATATTGGATATTATTCGACTCAGAATGTCACTAAAAGTAATGAGACTAATTTTGTGAATTTTGGCCAAAGCGTTTATGAGCCGTTTTTCTTATCTCATGACCACGAGATGACACTGGGCCAAATCTGTGCAGGCATCTTCAGATCATAGTTGTTATAACAAATGCCAAGTTTAGTGTGAATACAGAGAAGCGTTGCGGAGATACAGCCTCAATTATGATTTTGCGTGTTTTTTGACTAATTTAATTGCGTGTGGTTTGAGAACGACTTCCTGCAGTTTATTTGATTTTTTTTATTCAGCAGTCTATGTTCATCTCACAACTGCCCTGATACTGCCCTGACAAAACGCTTAACTGGTTCTCTATGGAGGAAAGAATCATCTCACACCAATGGCATAGTATTGGTTTGAATATGATGGAGGGGATTGGGGGGGGGGCGCTTTATTATTATTATTATTTTTTTTTAAAGACTGTTTTTACAATTAGATATTGGGGGGTTTTGATTGCAAGTGTTAAATACTGGGGTGAGGGGGGGCGGGCTACCTCCCCTCTATCCCCTGACAAAATACACCCCTCCCTGTCTAACACTCACACACACTTCAAGTCAGGGCTGCATCTGAAATCGCCGCCTATACCATCATTCACTATTCCCAACATTAGTCCACTAACATAGTCCACTTAAAAGGAGTGAATGAGCACTGTTGAAGTACTTTGACTTCTATCATATATAGAAACTTAGAGGAGAGTGTTTCTGCGGGTGGATTGTCAAGCCCACTCACCTGTGTGAGGAATAATCAGTTTGGGCTTGTCTGTAAAGTAAAATCTGCAGGATAAGGCCCACCTAAGAGCCTGCCTTAAGTGATGGGACAAAAAAATAATATATTGAATCCAAAAACCATTACAACAGTCTTCAGTGTAAGAATGACACCTAGTGGATGCTCTTTAATATGAGCAATAAAATACAGGTGAGTCACACCTGACATTGGTGTTTAGCACACATCGCTTCTAGACCGGGAAACAAATTCAGCTCCTCATTTCAAAGAAAACGAAAGTGTACACAAGCCATTGCATTTCTTTCTTGCTGCCAGTACACAGTGAAATGGCAGAAGGCAGTATTTTAGTAGATCAGTTCAACTGTCCGATTTGTCTGGATCTCCTGAAGGACCCAGTGACCATCCCCTGTGGACACAGTTACTGTATGAACTGCATTACTGACTGCTGGAATCAAGATGAGCAGAGGAGAGTTTACAGCTGCCCTCAGTGCAGACAGACCTTCACTCCAAGACCTGCTTTAAACAAGAACGTGGTGTTTGCTGAAATAGTGGAGAAGCTGAAGATGACAAAAGTCCAAACAGTTGATCCTGCTCCTAGTTACGCTGGACCTGGAGATGTGGAGTGTGATGTTTGTACTGGAATAAAATATAAAGCCAAGTCGTGTCAAGTCGTGTCTGCTTTGCCTGGAATCTTACTGTCAGACTCACTTTGAGCGTCATGAGGAGTTTCACTCAGGTAAACGACACAAGATAACTGATGCCAGTGGACAAATCCAGGAGATGATCTGCCCAAAACATGATAAACTGCTGGAGGTTTACTGTCGAACTGACCAGAAGAGTATATGCTTACTGTGTACGATGGATGAACATAAAAATCATGACACTGTATCGTCTTCATCAGAGAGAACGGAGAAACAGGTAGAGAAGAAAATGATGCAAATTGTGATTTTTTTTTTTTTCACTTAAAATTAAAACGAAACTTTTCTTGAAATCTTAAAAGTGCCAAAGCTGCTCTACATTTTCTCTTTGCACAGCATATTCTTATTTGTTCAACAGAAACATTTAAAAGACACACAGAGAAATCTGCAGCAGAAAATCCAGGAGAGAGAGAAGAAGTTTCAGGAGCTGAACGAGTCTGTGAAGACTCACAAGGTCAGTAATGAGAAGAGGATAAAAGTAGCCTTTAACCTGAACAGATTCAGGCTGGTCTGATTGTCTGTATTCTCCAACAGAGCTCTGCACAGACTGCAGTGGAGGACAGTGAGAGGATCTTTACCGAACTCATCCAGTCCATTGAGAGAAGACGATCTGAGGTCACACAGATGATCAGAGATCGAGAAAAGACTGAAGTGAGTCGAGCTGAAGGACTCTTGAAGAAACTGGAGCAGGAGATTGAAGATCTGAAGAGGAGAAACTCTGAGCTGGAGCAGCTTTCACACACTGATGATCACATACATTTCCTACAGGTAATTGAGATGAAAAGTAAAGTATACAGTGTATAAGTAAAAGCATTTTATAAATGAGAAGTCAAGACACACATCTGATTCCCATTAAAAAGCAATTGTATGAGGTGAAACAAGTCACTAAAGATTGATTTAGAAATGGAAACAAATACAAATGTTGGCCACGAGGATGCTGTAATGATGTTTTGTTGTCTTTTTTACTGTTTTCTATTATTTCTCTAGAAATTCTGGTCTGTCTCTAAACCCTTGCCATCTACAGATTTATCCAGCACTGCTGTCAGTTCTGACTTTCCTTACGAAGACATAAGAAAATCTGTCTCTCAACTGAAAAATAAATTAGAGCAAATCTGTAAAGAGGAGATAGAAAACATACATGGACAAGGTAAAGTAACCATTTTTGATAGCAACAAAAAACAAATATGACTTATAAAATTAAGACAAGGAAGGATTGCAACAAAAACATACACACTGTGTTCAAAGGAAACCCTTGTGTATAGGACAGAATATCTGTAATACCAGTTATACACCTATACTAAAGAGAAAGAGATATTTATTAGTAAATAACATGTATTATATGTTTATTGTATGTTGCTGTTACACTAATATTGTCTGTTTGTTTCTACAGCAACAAAAATCAACTTCTCAGCACTTCTGAGCACTTCTCAGACTGAACCCAAGACCAGGAAGGCCTTCCAACAGTGTAAGCCAGTATAAAAATCACAAAATTTATAATAATACATTAAATAAAATTGTTCCGCTGTAGTGTCCTGCATTCTGTATTTGTCTGATACTGCTGCAGTTTCCCTTCACACCAAATTTAACAATAACACTTGCAAAAATGCGTAAACAAAATGGCTATACTGTACTTAATCTTTTTCAGATTTCCAGCAGCTCTCTCTGGATCAAAACACAGCACATCAACGCATCTGTCCGACTGAGGACAACACAGTGGCAACTTGCACTCATACAGTCCAGCGTTATCCTGATCATCCTGACAGATTTGACAAATTTAATGAGGTGTTGTGTAGAGAGAGTGTGAGCGGACGCTGCTACTGGGAGGTGGAGTTGAGCGGGAATGAGAGTCTGTATAGAGTCGGCGTAGCGGTCTCTTATAAGAGCATCAGCAGGAAGGGAGACGCAACTACAAGTGGATTTGGAAACAACGATCACTCCTGGAGACTATTTTGCTCAAATTCATGTTTCGATTTCTGGCACAATAACAAAGAGACTAAATTCCCTGTGGTCTCAAGCTCCTCCAGAATAGGAGTGTATGTGGATCACAGAGCAGGAATTCTGTCCTTCTTCAGCATCTCTGACACAACAATGAGCCTCATCCACAGAGTCCAGACCACCTTCACTCAACCGCTCTATCCTGGGTTTTGGTTAGATCGAGGCTCAAGAGTCAAACTTTGTCACGTTTAAATCCTTACAGATCTTCAGATTATCACATGAATCTTGTTTGTGTAAGAGTGGGTCAAACTAAGTAGAACAAAAGTGATGTAGCTACTAATCACTATAATAGAGTAGCAGCACAAATCACATTATACGTGTAAATTTGATCAAATCAGTATCTTCTTCCGTCAATCAAAATCTTCATATGATGGTATATAGTATATGATTGACAGATAAAGAAACCAATCACATTTGTTAAAATCATGATTAGGGGTGTGTAAATGTCTCCACAATAACAGAGCAGGGTGCAACAAAAGTAAATCATTAATTCAAGCACTTCTCAAACACAGATTCAGTTGTTTTTTCTGATAATGCATTTCTATATAAAGATCACAGAGCCTGAGATTGTGGAAAACCCAACCTATTTAGTTTCTTTATTTTACAAAAGCAAAAAACAGACTCTCAGTTTTGGATGATGTCTTACTCTTATCTATGACCTAAATGACAGAGAAAAGAACTTTAAATACTGTCATTAGAAAAAAGAAATTATAAGAGTAAAGATGCATTTGTTGACCTCATGTGGTTGAAAAGGTTATGTCGTGAACATTGCATACTTGTAAGAATTCAGTTTCATCGATTTTAATTACTATCCACCCACAACCGCAGGGGTGTGCAAGCAGCAAATCATTCAATTACAAATGCCTTAGTAGACATTTCCACTAAAACACTCAGATGTTGAACCAGAATAGTGTTACTCATCAATGTACATTGGTGTGTAGGCTTCACAACAGCCATGCCAACAAAAAACTTGTAAACATCTGGTATGAGTGGTACGAAAGGGTGCATGGCAGCAGAGATGTTCCAAGCAGTTCCAAGTGCAGCTTTTATTAGTGGCGGTTCTTAGTAGCTT
This sequence comes from Danio jaintianensis, assembly GCA_903798115.1. NCBI lineage: Eukaryota > Metazoa > Chordata > Actinopteri > Cypriniformes > Danionidae > Danio > Danio jaintianensis. The sequence continues at coordinate 20,892,181 of CAIGQV010014432.1, read as the reverse complement.
TTATTAGTGGGGGGGGCCTGTCAACAAGCTTGGCCCCCCTCTGGCCCCCCTAATTATTTTTGTGTCACAACTAAAACACCACAGAGAAGCAAGATCAGCCATCGGTGGCAAAGTGTGGAGATATGACTGAGGCCTCTCTCGCGCGCTCTCGGAGTCGCATGCACTCGCTCTCTCTGCATTCCCTTGACTTGTGTCAGTGATGGTGCTGCGCGCATCAGTTTCCCACATTCAGTCATGTTCATGTTGTGAAAAACTATCAAAATGTCCACTGTTGATTATATTAGACTTTTGTTTCCAATAGCGATTTTAAAACAGGAAGTTCTCGGCTATGCATACGCTATTATTAATCAGAAATCGAGTGTACATAGTTTTACGTTAGGAAATGCAGTCTTGAATTTACAAACAGTCGGCAAGTACCGGAGAACAGATGTAACACATTGATAAAATGTAGTTTTCAGTCACCCTCATGTAAAAGTAATATTCAACTCGTTTAGTTTTGCCTCCATGGTGACAGTTAGTACATAATATTTTACGAGTTATTTTTCAAGATAGTTGTATTCAGATTAAAGTGTAATTTAAAGACTTAACTAGGTTATGTTAACTAGGAAAGTTATTGTATAACTGGTTTGTTGTGTAGACAATCAAAAAATCTACAGTAAATATTTCTTAAGAAGGCTAATAATACTGACCTTAAAATAGTTTTTTTTAAATTAAAAACTGCTTTTATTCAAGACTATTAAAAAAATATGACTTATTATGACTCCAGAATAATTATTTTTGTTGTGAAATACTGTGAAAATTTCCTTGGTTTGTTAAAGATCACTTGGGAAACATTATTTTAAATTAACGTAAGGGCAAAAAAAATTGACTTCAATTGTATCTGTTAAAGTTTACAGGTGCAAAAATCTGCCTTGAATGTTAAAAATGTGTTATCCTACTACAATACAAAGTTACTTGTCAAATAAATTGACATGGAAGATTATTTTGAGTTTAAGTTATTTAATTAGCTTGACTATGAAGACTGCAGAGTGATGCATGAAAAAAATGACTTCGAATAATTGTTTAAGTAGTTTGTGATGCATGTTAAATTGTGCCCCCTAAAAGTACAAGTGGCCCCTGCCTGGCCACCCCAGTTACTCTGGTCTAGAACAGCCATTGGCTTTTATTGGAAGAATGGTCAGCAGGCAGGGCCCAGGGGTCAAACAGGCGTGAACAGAAACATAAGGGTAATCTTCAAAGATTAATCAAGAGACAGGCTAAGGGTCACGGCAGACAAAAAACAATGATAAAATCTAAAAAAAACTGTCCAAGGTCAAAACAAGAAACAAAGAAACGCTGAGTAAAGTTCAGTAATATAAAAGAGACAAGCAATGATGTGTGATGTGGATGGCTGACATGAAAGTGACGTTTCGACACAGTCTCGAGATCCCGAAGCGCAAGTGTTACTTGTTCGAAACAGAGTGCCGAAGCATGATCTGAAGCACCCAGGTCATGTGACTAAAGTGATTCGAAACATCAGCCATTTCAGAGACCTGGCGATTCTGTGTTTGACTGACAGGGTCGGAAAAATCCTCTATAACATGTAGCCTAGTGGACCGTGCAAATAGCCAGAGTTCAAATTCCGACTTGTACAAATATTCAGAAATTGTGACTTCATGTATTTTAATAATGTTAATTTTTTAATGACTAAAACAAGACATATTTATTCACAAAGTGTTCATTTGGATGTCAGACCAATGTTAAAACAAAACACGTTACAAGAACAGAGCGTTTAAAAACTAAAGTCTACAGTTGCATCACCCTGGATTCAAATTCATTATCTCTGCATGCTAGGACTTCAGGACTTCTCACCGCTTCACTAAATCACTTGAAACCTTAGATCTACAACGTGGGGTATAGCTGTTCCAGAGCAATACATAAAAATGAAGAGACGGGTATCGAAACGTTTCGAAGCTTCAACACATTTACTTCAACTGTTTCAGTGTTTCATGAAGCCTTGCTCTGCCTACCAGACTACTAAAAGAGGCTGTGGAGACTCACAAGGTGAGTAATGAAAAACGAAATAGCAGCTTAAACACAAATACAATTACAGAACAGATTTCAGGAGAAGCACAACAAGCTCCAGCAACTGAGAGAGTCTGTGCAGATACATACAGTAAGTTTTGACAGGAGAAAAATTCAGTGGAGTGAATGGCTTTTATAGCTGAAATTAATGGTAAACAAAAAATAAGGTCAATATCAATACGAATAATCGTGTTTTAGGCTCTTTTAAGACTCTATTCAGACTTGTGTTTGTGTCCTAACAGAGCTCTGCACAGACAGCAGTGGAGGACAGTGAGAGGATCTTTACTGAACTCATCCAGTCCATTGAGAGAAGACGATCTGAGGTCACACAGATGATCAGAGATCGAGAAAAAATTGAAGTGAGTCGAGCTGAAGGACTCTTGAAGAAACTGGAGCAGGAGATCAAAGATCTGAAGAAAAGAAACTCTGAGCTGGAGGAATTTTTACAGACTGATGATCACATACATTTCCTACAGGTAACTGAGATCTGAATAACAGGACTTTGGCCATGAGGGCAGTCTTGTTATCTTTCTTTAACCAGACTGTAGATTTTACATTGTAAATGACCAATAATTTTTTTTTCCTTTTTCTCTCTAGAGATTCCAGTCTCTCTCTGAACCCTTGGAATCTACAGATGTGTGCAGCATTGCTGTCAGCTGTGACTTCCCTTATGAAGATGAATTGAAATCTGTCTCTCAATTGAAAGAAAAACTGGATGAATGCATGTTGAATGATAAGGATAAAGTGTACTCTCCTAATCAACCGTTTGAAATTTACATGGATGATCTAATTGTAAAGGCCCAGAAGTTGAACAAGAAGAAGAAGAAAAAAGTTAGGCGCAAGTAGGCAAACCTCTGGCGACTGTTCGTTTAATTAGGAGAAAACAAGAAATATATAAGAAGATAAAACAACTTGTGAATGATATAAATTGTCAAATGAAACTGGTAAACTCAGTAATCTTTGCAATGAGGTTAATGTCATAAGAGATGAGGTCAAAGCTTTAGATATTAAAGCTTTTTGTTTCGATTTCTGTTTAAGTGACAGAAAAAAATCAATCAGAATTTCAATCACCTTTGCATAAGCAATTTGTGTCATTCCTTATCAGAGTCTTTCATATTATTATACTTTTGTGCTCTATCCATCTATCTATCTACACTGAAAAAAATTATTCTGCAAAATTGTTGCAAACAATTTATATGGCTTGAATTTAAACAAACAAATTAAATTTAGCAATGTTCAACTTAACTTGTTTAAATTCAGCCCAAATAAATTGTTCACAACCACTTAACTTAAAAAAATTTAATAAATCAAGGAGTCATCTTTGAATCATTTAGCGTTACATCTATCTATCTATCTATCTATCTATCTGTCTGTCTGTCTGTCTGTCTGTCTGTCTGTCTGTCTGTCTGTCT
>CAIGQV010014432.1:20866100-20888695 GCA_903798115.1 Danio jaintianensis | reverse complement strand
TCTGTCTGTCTGTCTGTCTGTCTGTCTGTCTGTCTGTCTGTCTGTCTGTCTGTCTGTCTGTCTGTCTGTCTGTCTGTCTCTTGCCTCATCTTTTTGATTAAAAAGCAGCAATGAACAATGGACATAAACTTTAATAACTTGCAATAGACCATTTTGAAAGATGTAAACAATAACAATGGTCCTAATGTATTTCCTGTATTATATTTTGAATGTCCATAGTTTCCAAGACTCCAAAAAGGTCCATATATTGATGAATAATGTCATGGCAGCTGTTTTAACATTAAGATATGATTAAATTGCCTCTTGTTACAGTTATGAAATAGTTTGGTAACAAGCAGGAAATGTTCATGGGCCAGTGACACCGCCACATTGAAATGGTCTATACTTTAATTTTACACGTTTTTTCCCCATTAAAGTGTTTTATGACAACAACTAGTACTTAGTTTATTAACACTGTATCACAATTGTTTTATTAAAGTTATTGTGAACCAAAAATTTGATATGTAATTTCAAAGAGAAATGTACGTTTGCTGCTTAATTGTCAACTAAGGTTTATGCAATAGTTTTAGCATTTTAATAATAATACAAAATAAAAAAAGTTGTTTGTGACCTCAGAAACTTAATTCTGTTCTTTCTTGTTTCCTGTACACCGTCACACAATTGTTCAGCGTTTTTATGTTCCTTTGTTTATTACTTTATTATTAGTCTTTGGTTGTATTATTTTCCCCTGGGTGTAGACGGGATCTGTCTTGTCACTATGATGTTTCACAACTGTGAGTGAATAATTGTGAATCAATTGGTTCATGTGATTCAAAAGGTTCAAACTCAACACTCTCAACACACGAACGTCAAACCGAAACAAACCCAAAATGAAGTAAGTCAAGTCAAGTCTGGATTCGAGCACTAGCCAAATGAACAGCGTGACAGTATAGATAACATATGACAGAAATAGCACGTGATTCTTTGAAAAATACATATGCCGTCCGTGAAAATTGGGTCTGGTTCTCGACACAGTTTGTGACTAAAGTATGACTAAAGACTAAAATATTTCGTCTCAGTGTGATATATCATGTCACTAAAGTTAAATTAACTTGTTATTCTTACCTCTGACCACGAAATGAGGCGCTTTTGAAAAGACGTCAGACATTCTCCGATCACCAAGTTTTCACGCCAGTGTTGTTCAGGGTTGCAGGGCCTCCTCTGTGATTAGTTTGTGTAACTTTCCATGGACGAAGATCTGTGCCAGTACATTTGTAAGAAAGGATGGCATGGCCTTTTGCAAAATGACTTAAAATGTTTGTTTTCCTCTAGTGCATGGGTAATCATCAATTAAAATGTCAATGGGTCCAGTTACTAAAATTTCTTCCACAACAAGGTCCGAAACTTATGAAATCTCATGCATCCCACATTAACATCAACACTGTATATTTCATTTTTTATTTCAATATTTATTTTTATTTTCACATTATGAACCATAATGCAAACAGGGGCAACTTCAGGCCTGTATTACAAGAAATGTAAATATTTCTTAATAATAATAAAATCAAAAGTGCTTTGTCTTGAAAAAGTGCCAAAAATGTTTTGTTCTTATTCTCTTCTCTACTGTCCTAACACGGTTTACAGTCTGTAGTGACTGAGATCACCTTTTTCGGATCAATACCCCTCTTTATCAGCATCTCCTTAACGGCGTCATATAGATCCTCTCCTCTTGTGTGTGTCTCAAGTGCCCTCACACCCAGCAAGTCCTCACAGATCTCTTTGTTTTGTTTGTGAAAAAATCTCACATAGACCAAAAGTTGCGCATTATCTGTGACATCTGTGGACTCATCCATGGCTAATGATATGCAATCTACACTCTGCATAACTTCCTCAAGCTGTGACAAGACATCATCTGCTAATATTTCAGATTTCCTGATTGTGGACGTAGCTGACATTGGAATTGGTTTGATTTTGTTACATACATATATATATATATAGATAGATAGATATAGATATAGATGTATATAGAGCTTCGATGCCCAGCGTCTGCATTTTAATTTGCTTTCTTGTTTACTTTTCTTGTTTGTTTACTTTACTTTCTCAATTGACATATTAATTTAGCCTATCCTTTTAGTTTAATTACATATAGTTAATTATTTTATATAATCTAAACATTATTGTATACTGTTTGCATATATTTAGATGTGTACTGTATGTATTAAATGCTGTGAAATATACAATAAAAAAGTTTAATTATATACATTTGTGTGGCATTTTTACACTTAAAAGTTTACATATGCAGTTATTAAATTAAAAAGGAAAAATGAATGAACAATTTTTAATATTAAGCAATATTAAATTATTAAATATTAAAAGGAAAATTATTACTGCTTATCCTGTATTCTAGGCAGTATTGATAAACTGCCAATAAAAAAAACATTAATACATGTAGCAAGAACGTCGTCTCACGGTTGCTGAATGTTACACGACAACGTTGCTACAGCCTTCTCACGTCTTACATTTCTACGTTGTAACAATGTAGCGAGCACGTAAGTGGCAACGTTGCCTTTGAAAAAAATTAACGTTGTACAGACATCGCTACAACGTAGATGTGTTTGTTGGGTAGTTCCTCTTTTTGTTTACCTTCAAGCAGCGTCTCTGCAGCGGCACTCAAACACTCCCTCACAGCCGTCACATCGTTGAAGCATTTTTTATGCTGTCCCAAAATCCATGCAATTCGCAGTGAACACTCATGCGCACGCTGCTGTGCAGTTAAAGAGTGTGTGATGAGTCGGGTTGATCTGTCGTACTGGACTCTTAGCTGGTTTATCTTCCGCGCTCTCACTTCAACTTTTTTAACCTTTGAGCATGCCATATCTACAGTACTCCTCTCTAGCTGTTTTTATTTTTCCAGATTACTTTTCAAACTGATTTAGCGTAACGTAACGTGATCTATACACCGTGCATAGATATATACACTAGATATCGCATACGGACCCTCAGCATGCGTCAATAGCGCCGCCATATTTGTACAGGGCTCCCAGGACAAACATCATTCAACAGCCTTAGTCAAGACAGTGTGCCAATGTGAAGATGCTGGACTTTAGCGCTGCTTACGGGTGTAGTAACGAGCAAACAAAGAAAACAAAGCACAAAGGCAGAACATTTCATAGGTAAGATTTCGTTTTTTACATGTTACACACTTTTGTGCTTAACAAGTAACGTTATTGATGATAATACAGTCTCTTACTGCGCTGATCATAAGGCAAAGTAGCATCAACTTGCACAGAATTCTAGGCTTATGCTAGTTTTATTGAGTAAAATAAGCAAACAATGTAAATGAAATATGACAACAAGACGCTGCGGTGCTAGAAACTTGTATTGTTGTCGGCGAAGTGAACAAGTCGTTCATAACGGGGATTCATTCACAAACGAATCGCTCCCTCCGTTAGAATGAGAAGTGAAAGCGGGAGAGGGGCTGTGTTTCAGGACACGGATTAGATCAAATTTAACACGGAGTGAGGATAATACATTTCCATGCACACAAACACACACTCTTTATCGGCAATGCCCGTGCGGTCACTGATCCATCGATGTAGAAAAGTGATGTAAAATTATAATTTTCGTAATTAATTTTTTTTTATAAAATTTTTTGCGTACTGACCACGGGGGAAAATTCCCGATCATAGATATATGTATATATGTGTATATCTCTGGCTCTGGATGGCCACAGTCCTCCACTGCACCTTGGTCCTGCATTCATTTCAAAGGAGCGCTACCCTGTACTAAAATGGTGGCTCTATTGACGCATTCCTTCCAATAGACAACAATAGGCCAGGCGACATCTAGTATATCTATGTACGCCGTGTAAGTACAGATCACGTTACGTTACGCTAAATTTACGGCGTAAATGGTTGGCAACTGTCGTAATCACTGGTTTAGCTGTTGTGCCCGCCGTCCAGGCATTGATCAAACGGTGCTTTGGGATTATGTATTTTGGGGCATTTCTCTATCACAAATTACCGGTCCGGACAAAAGCTTAACTTGGTCCGGATCAGAACCGAGGTCCGCCGTTTGGTGATATCTGCTCTAGTGTTTTCATTTAACTGGCTGCTATTGGCAAAGATACACTTAAAATAATTCTATTTTCCTTGAATGTGGTATCTTGTTCACAATAGTATACCAGCCATTAACTTAACAGAAGTATTTAAAATGGTAAACCCCATCTTTAGGTTCTTTTAAATGCTCAGATAGGAGACAACGGGTGTATTATGTTACCATGACCCCTTTTGGTAGACTTTATAACTACATCTGACAGCACACACCATCGTTATCTGCTAAAAGTCATTCAATAACATCTGTGCATTCTGGCTGCATTATTACAAACATTTTACCCCACCTCTAATAATCAGTGACCTTTTCTGAACGTTCAGGTGTGACATGACTTTGTTTCCATTGAGTGTTTTCATATCAGGAAAGGTAACCCCTGGCTAATTTTGGCTAAATGACACTGTATGAAAAATGAGCTGCTTCATTTTTAAGCTGCTTGTAAATCGTAGATTCAGTATATTCAGTCAACTTGTTTTCTTTCAATTAGAACATCTTTTATATTTTGTGCATAAACAGAAGTTAATCTGCACATATGCACCTAATGTCTGTTCATTTGTTGGGAATACAGGCCATTCACTTTTGACTGGAACCCCCCTTTAGTTTATTGCAATAACATTAAAGAGAAAGTTCCCCTAAAATGAAAATTGACTTATTTACTCTCTTTCAAGTGGATCCAAATCTTGATGAGTTTCTTTCTTCTGTTTAACACGACATTTTGAAGAAAGCTGAAAACCTGTAACCATTGACCTTTTAATAGGAAAAAGGTATTATGGAAGTTACAGGATTCCAGAATTCTTCCAAACATTTTCATTTGTCTTCAACAGAAAAAAGAAACTCAGGATTGGAACAAGTGGATTAATTGATAACAGAATGTTTAGTTTTGGGTGAACTATCCCTTTAACTAGAATATTTTAGAAAAAGAAAATAAAAATGACCAAAATGTAACATGAGGCCCAAAAACAACCCTACTGAGCAGTTTGTGTATAAAAAAAAACATAAAATGTAATAATATTTGGAAAAAAATCAAACAGTACAAGGGCGGCACGTAGCTCAGTGGTTCGCACTGTTGACTCACAGCAAGAAGGTCGCTGGTTCCAGTCCCGGCTGGGCCAGTTGGCATTTCTGTGTGGAGTTTGCACCCCTGAAATAGAGACTAAGCTGATAAGATGATATTGTTTTTATTAACACAACACACCAACATTAAATACTAGAGATCTAGTTTCTTTTAAAGAGACCCCCCCCGCCCCAAAAAAAGGTTAAACAATTGAAAAACAGCACACAGACACGTCTTGAGCAAATCCATTTTGTTTTATTAAGTTTTTTTTTTAAACTCATAACAGTAAGAGTCAATTCTAACAATAATAAATGTGCATAAAACAAGTCTTTTAGAATGCAGCACAATATCTTACAGCAACTATAAGCAAAGGGCAGGTGTAAGATTCCATGGAGGGCGTTAAGCATCCAAGCAAGTGCTTTCAGCAGGCAGGACCACCTGTGGTTTTTTGGGCGTCCGGGAAGGGACGGCCCACCAGCTTTTAGGCATTGAGTTTAGTGAAGGAAAAGTGATGCTTTGGTTTAATAGCTCTTGTGCAGCAACCTCAAATGAGTAAAACGCTGACCTCAGCGGAGGATTTGACAGTTACATTCATTTCATTTGTTGTTTTTTTTATGTGTGTGTGTATTGTTGTTGGTGTCCTTTCCCTGCTGAAGGCACATTACCATATAAGAAAGCAACTCTTCTGTCGTGTGTTAAGTGGACATCTTTTAGCATCTAGAGTCGGTCTGAAGGCCTTTTGTAATAACTGTACTGTACGGTTATACTCTGATGGGTTATCTGTGAACGGTGCCTCGGATATATCGATCGAGATACTTGATTTACACTATGCTGTGGTGATGATAGTTACTGTGAGAAATTAACTTATCTACGTACTTAATTATCTATTATGAGAGTTAATTTTACTCGTCATGCAGTTATTTATGTCCATCATAATATAACAAATACGCGGTTTTCTTGAAAGGTCTATTGGTAGGCTAAAGAAATCCCAATTTCCCACAGTGGAAATCATGACGAGGCGGAGTGTAATGCCAAATTCTCTAGGTACGTGTCGGTGTACTGTATGCAGGCAACGCGGAGCTTTATTATTTTATTTTTTTTTTGATGAACGTGATGGTCGGAGATGATAATAAAAGAGCTGTGCCGTATTTCTGCAAGCATCATCTGTTAGCTGGACTATTACTCTAATTCTTAAATTATCCTAAGAAAAATTTCTCATAGTTATAGAATCTTTTATTATTCAAAATAAGATCTCAATATTATACATGTTCCTTTTCTTTTCTTTATATTGACTATGTACAGAAGTGCAAAAAGTCAACCTTCGTCCCTTAAGTTATGGCTCTCTCTCTCTCTCTCTCTCTCTTTCTCTCTCTCTCTCTCGTATGCAGCTCGACCCTGTGACCTCCCTCTCCTTTGTTTTTAACATCTTTAAATATTCAGAAATCTCTAGAGACAAGTTGCTGCACGTTTTGGCCTCGAGGGATGTTTTTTTTTTCCTTTTTGTTTTTTGAAATATTACAAGACAATTTTTTATTTTAATTCTGAAATGCATACAGTAGAAAATAACTTCTTTCGCATGTACAATTGATACTTTAACCAGCTAATTGCACCTGCTTCAAATGTTATCACTTGATTGAATGGGCGTTATCAGTGGTTATCAGCTGATAGATATGGGCCACTAGGGGCCTTCTGCACCTACTGATAGGCTCAGAAGGCTGTTATCATCCATCCACATGGTTAATCAGCTATACTAATAGAGAAGACTCTAGATCCAGATCTGTTTTTACATTACTGTGACGGTTGGGTTTAGGTTTGGGGTAGGGGCAGGGGCGGATTTAACCAATAAGCCAGGTAAGCGGCCGCTTAGGGCCCCAGGAAATCTGGGGGCACCCAATAAATGCCTGGATGTATAAATTAAACCTATATATTATATATAACATTTATACATATATAACGTATAACATATATAACGTTTTCAATCATGTTTTGTATAGTGAGGGTCTAACAAATAATACGCTAATTATTACATCTATGCAAATTTGTCCCCCACCCCCAAATCAGGTAAAGATTTAGTTTTAAAAACGAAATAGTTTACTTATTATTTTTAATTTAAGGAAACAAATATTAAAAAATTTACAGATTGCATTAAGATAAAACGTAGAAAAGGAAAGAGGAAAAAACACCGGTATAAAAAAAAAAGAAAATAAATAAAAGTACAAAGGGTGCATTTTAGGACTGTTGGGCCTCTTTGCTTAGGGCCCCTAAATCAATAAATCTGGGGTAGACGTTAATAAAATACAATTAATAGGAAATTTAATAAATAATATAAATAATTCAGCTATACTAATAGAGAAGACTCCAAATCTGTTTTTACATTACTGTGACGGTTGGGTTTAGCCGGCAGCTAGGTCTGTTCCTGGATGGGAGACCACATGGGAAAGCTAGGTTGCTGCCGGAAGTGGTGTTAGTGAGGCCAGCAGGGGGTGCTCAACCTGCAGTCTGAGTGCGTCCTTACGCCCCAGTATAGTGAAGGGGACTCTATACTGCTCAGTGAGCGGCGTCTTTCGGATGAGATGTTAAACCGAGGTCCTGACTCTCTGTGGTTGTTAAAAACCCTGGGATGTCCTTCGAAAAAAAGTAGGGGTTTAACCCCGGCATCCTGGCCAAATTTGCCCACTGGCCTTTGTCAATCATGGCCTTCGTCCTAACCATCCCCATATCATAATTGGCTTCATCACTCTGTCTCCTCTCCACCAATCAGCTGGTGTGCGATCTGGCGCAATATGGCTGCTGTCGCGTCATCCAGGTGGGTGCTGCACACTGGTGGTGGATGAGGAGAATTCCCCCCCAAAAATGTGTGTAAAGTGCTTTGATGGTCCAGAAAAGCACTATATAAATGTAAGGAATTATTAGGGTTGGGGTATGGGTAGACGTTAATAAAATACAATTAATGGGAAATTTAATAAATAATATAAATAATTATCATTAACTCCCGGTGGCAGGCGTATGTGATGTATAGCTGATTAACCATGTGGATGGATGACAACAGCCTTCTGAGCCTACGAGCAGGCGCAGAAGGCCCCTACTGGCCCATTTCTATCAGCTGATAACCACTGATAACGGCCATTCAATCGAGTGATAACATTCGAATCGGCTGCTAATTGTAGATGTGGACACAAAATAAAGGGTTAAAATATCAACCTTACTATAGCTACAAATAAACTCTCTTTCTGTCGTTGTCACTCACTCTTTTTTTTTAAGACAAGATAAAACATTTTGTTCAACGAAAACCAAAATCCTTTGAAATCTCAAACGTTCTACGCTGAAAAAACTAACATGAAGAATTAAGAATACACTACTCGCTAGACATTATGAACTTAAACATGATGTGAAAGTAAAAGTGACAGTAAGAAAAACAATATTTTGTTTCCTACATTCTAAAACAGTTCAAATACAAAAGAAAAACTAAATCTTTATATGCAAACAACACAATATATTTTCTAAACAAAGGCTTCGAAACATTAAGTGTAACATGATTAATTAATATATGCGTAAAATAATTGTGAAGAGTAAAATCTTATCTGCTGTCATTGTTTTTTGTGATTGAGAGAATGTTTGTGTTGGTTCAAACACTGAAATATAAGGCTTTTAGTGAGGAAACGGCAATGGTGTGCATCCTTTCAAGTCTGTGCACCAAAACCAGGCTGAAATCCAGACTCAAGAACACCCTGAATTTCTTGAGAATAGGAGATTTATTAATTTCATCTTGAGTCTGGTTGTGGCGCTAAAAACCATTCACTGTAAAGACGTGAACGTTCCTGGTTTGTACATAAAATTAAACTAGCCTACACAAATGATTCGTCTTTCGTGATCAGTATACCCAGTCAAAACATATTTAAATAAAAAATAATAATAATAAAAGAGGAAAGAAAGACTTTGGCACAAAGTATTGGTTAAAACATCTCCGTTATACAGCGGCCAAATAAATTTGTGAAAAATTCGAAAACGAAATAGAGATCAACACAAATGAGAACTGAAGACGAACCCTGACCCAACACTAACCGTGACTTTCCGTGTACCAATTCTCACAATCTGTAACCAAATACTCAAGCAGTGCTTTAAATTTTAGAGTCTTCATACGGTGAAGACTGGAACGCTAAAATACGCTCTAAAAGACAACCTTCTCGGTGACATTCTCTCGATCAAGGCAATAGAAAGAAACAGGGCATCAGGAACAAGGCAACCCTGTTCTCAAAGGAGTCAAAAAGGCTTCATCGTTCTACAAGGCCTAATGGATGATCAAAATAAAAATGGCATGTTTCATAAAAAACCCACACACTTGTGAAATTATGTATAAAAACAAGCGCTGTAAAAAACATTAATCTCTGGTAAACATAATAACACTGTTGATATAACACTCTAGATCGGTGTCTGGTATTCAGCCGGTGGTTACGGTACATAAAGCTTGCAAGAATGTGCTTTTTTGAAAGGTCTCAGGTGATCGACCCAAAACATTCATCCGTCAATCTCCACTTTTTTTTTTTTTACAATCTAGTTTGACTAGAAGCCAGAAAGTGACATAAATTTAATTATTTCCGCTGGATGTTTTGTGCCATGTCGACTTTTCGATTCACCTTTGTAAACCATCGGACGAATTTCGAGGACAGAAAAATCAAGGTGTGAATCACAAATAAAAAAATAGCTCTTGGTCTACTAACATGCCAAAACGGTGTTCGGTCAGACATGAAAACAACTTTTTTTTCCTACTGATCCTACTGGCTTGAGAGTTAAAAAATCGGTCCTGTCTGACATGATGATGCAGTTCAATCGAATTCTACACATCATGCGGAAGGACGCTCAGATTCACCTCGGTTAAAGCCTACTATCGCCAAATTCTAATCTTCGTTGTATGTTCTAGCCAGCACAGGTCTTGACGTTAAAATTTTGAATTTTTGTTGGTTCGCCTTTTGTCCGGGACAACAGCACATTCTTTTGATCTGAGGGAGGAAAAGCACAGAAAAGGAACAGATTTAGAACACGTTTAAATATTTTGAATGTTTTAGAAGTTCTTTTCCATACAGGACTGCATCAGTGCATTCTAACTGTCAAATCTATACTGCATCTATATCTGAATCTATATCTGAAGTGGCATTTAGGTGTTTTTACACACACTGTTTTATAGGGGTGTAACGGATCACGGTTGATCCGTCATTCGTACTGATCACAACCCATGGTTCGGAACACACATGACCCGTGGATTAAATAATTTTTTTAACTTGTAGATTAATCCTAAATTTGTAACGATCCCAGGGAAATCGCCTCTTGGGTCATTCAAATCACATGTATCAAAGGATTTAGGCTTTCCTGTAAAATATAATGATGACGGAAAAAGTTGTGGTAGGTTATTCGGGATGTGGTGGGTTTCTTAGGTTACTAAAGGTGTTTTCTGTCAATACTTGTTTAGCCTGCATTAATGCATTCAGTGTAAGCTGCACGATTAATCATTAAAAGATCGGGATCCCAACACCCACGCAACATAAATTATAAATGATGATGATTTGCATATGTTTGTTAATCCTTCGAATCGCTGCATTCAAATCTGTGTTTGAAAAATGCAAAAACCAAGAAAGAAATTCAGTCTTTAGTCTTTTGAGTTATTTATGAAGTTACAAACTGTCAAATAACACAGAAGTACTGGGATAACAGTTTATAGTTTCGATAAAACCACTGATGTTTATAGTAAAGATTACAATCACTGTCATATGCATTTAATCACGCTGAAAAACAGCAATTACATTATTTAACCAATAGGTGGCCATCAAAAATATGCCACTGAATAATTCTTCAAAAATGATACATCAAGCAATGAAACAAAGTTTTATGAGTGAATAACTGAATCATTTATTGAAAATGAGACTAAAAATAAATATCAATTGTACAAATTATAATGTTAGATTTACACATTTAGCATTATCAGCAACAGTAGTAACAGTGAATGATTATTTCTTCATTTTATTTTTAATATTTTTTAAATATGTTTTTGTAATAAATGGAAAGCAAATGACATTTGTCTCCTCCCCTTTTTGGCTAACCCGAAAAATGGTCCGATCTGTAACTAAAAAACCATAATGTGATCCGATCCGTGAGATTTGTGATCCATTACACCACTATTGTTTTAATGCTGCTCTGAGGTGCCATCCATGCATTTGCACTCATTTTAAATGCATACTGTCAGTGGCTGCTCCAGGATTTTTTTGGTTGGCTGTTGAGGCTTAACACTTTGCTAAAAATAATTAATTTGATAGCTTCAGCTGTTCAAATTCAGTCACCTTCTGTGTTTTATTACAAGCCTTGAAAAAGGGCCTATTCTACTTTTTTGCCACTGTTAAAAAGAAACAGAAAAGAGAAAGTAGGGATTTATTTTCTTATTTCCTTTTGACAGGCTATATTCTCCCTTTTCTACAAATACTTAAGGTCCTGAAAATTCATATAACTTTCCAGGTAAGCTATTGTTCATAGTAGCTGCTCACTAGAAGCATATACAGTAGGTCAGTTTATTTATTGTCTAGATTAACAGCAAATGAGTATGATTGTATCCACACGCTTTAAAAAGAAAAGGAGACTACTCCTTCTGTCCTGTGTGATGGAAGCTCTTACTTTCCAGTTTGACCTTCAGATTAAGACTGCAGTGTCTGAAATTCATGGTCTTTTACTTGAAGTTAAATCATGCTCCATCATGATTTGATAACATTATCTACTAATGATAATGGACACTAATTTGAACTGTAAAGGAGTACATAACTGGCCCCTCCCCATAATGTCAAATTTGTTTATTAGTTACATTTCTAATTTTTGGTTTTCAGTGTAAAGTGGGAGGAAAATAGTTACATTTTAAGGGGAGGTGGGGTAACTGCCAGGGCTTAGCAATTTTCTGATGTGGCTATAGCTGTGAAAAAACATTTGCGCAGGCAGAGAAAAGACTTAAATTGGCTATGTAACAGTGAATACGTCAGTCTGGATGAGCATTTTCATTCTTACACTAGTGTAAACGGCATCTTAACGGCATCTTAATCAAATTTTGTATTGCATTGGATCTTTAAACACAATTGTAAGCAGGCACAGAGCAGCCTTAATTCATGCGTGTAAAGATATTACTTATCATCAGAACAACTCAAATGGGTCATTTAATTCCTTAAAATGTTGTTGGAATGTTTGCAGTTCAGAAAGTTCTTTTCAAAATCATTTTCAAACAAAGAATCCCCACAAAAAAAGCATAATAAAAGTGGTCCATATGGGATAATCAGATTGAACTTTAACTGCGTCATAGACCTTTTTTATAATTTTTTTTGTGGTATTTCATTTTTTTAAGCTTAACATGTCATTAGGAACTGCAGTTGTATGGAAAATAGCTTTATCTGAAATGTCATTTTATGTTCTATGTAAAAAAAAAAATAACAACCACATAATGGGTTTGGAATGACATGAGAGTCAATGAGAGTAAATCATGAATCAAATTGACTGCGCTTTTGCTTTAAATCAAACATTAAACTTTGAATTTCTCAGGCAGGCAGAGGACAAATCCAGGAAAATCTCACTGAAAATCACTCACTGTTGCGGACTGGAACTACATCTGCGTCAAGTACTTGTGACTAGTCAGATGCTCCGCAGATATTATTGGAATCTGAAGATGAAAAGAGAGAAATGCATGAAACAAGATTTTGATCGGGACCTTTATTTTGGCCAAAATCAGATCGAAGACTAAAATATTCTCCCTCACCCTCAATCCCTCCCCATGACAGTTAAGAAGAGAATGAGCCAAACAACACAAAATTAAGAAATGCCATTCAGGAAAACCATTGCTTATTAGTAAAACTCCTCGAGTGCGGCAGGGACACGTCAGTGTATCCTCATGCACATTCCATTTGTTTCCAACTTGTTGACCTCCACTTTTAATTTCAGAAACTGAAGGTATTTGCTAATGTTATGATTCATGAAGGAACTTTGGAAATATTTGTATCCTTTAGATCAGACCAGTGTTTCCCAACCCTGTTCCTGAAGGCACACCAACAGTACACATTTTCAACCTCCTCCTAATCAAACACACCTGAATCAACTCATCAGAACATTAGAAGACTCCAAAACCTTAAGTTAATGGGTCAGATAATGGAGACATCCAAAATATGTACAGTTGGTGTGCCTCCAGGAACAGGGTTGGGAAACACTGGATCAGATCTTCTTTTTTTTGATCATACACTGTAAAAAGTGATTAGTTACTTTATTTAGAAAAGTGACAAACCCATTCAACAACCTAATTTGTATAATTATGCACTTGGATCGTTTACTTAATAATTTTAAGGCAATGGTTTACTCACTTTTTAAGTACAATCAACTTGCTTTTTATAGTATATGAGCAGAATTAGAGAATACAGCTATGAAAAAAATTCAAGAGACCACTTGAAAATTCTCAGTTTCTCTGGATTTAAAATGTATAGTTATAGTGTCTGAGTAAAACATATTTTTTGTTTTATTCAACAAACTACTTAAAAAATATTGAATACAAATGTGATTTTGAGTATTTAATGACAACTGGTAAAAATGAAATAAGTTGCCATGTTTTCAGATGTTTTAACAGGCAACAAAATACAAATGTTTATCATCAAAAGAGTAAAGAAGAGTAAAGCCATATTTGTTTGAATAACACTAAATGAAAACATTCGTTTTTTGATACATTTTCTGAAAAAAGTAAAAGAAAAAGCTCGAAATTACAAAACATTCATTTTAAATTTTGAAAAAAAATTGTGCTGGGCAAACATTAATCACAATTAATCCCATCCCAGAACTTTTATTTGTGGATACACTGTAAGAAATGCAGGGTTCCACATAATTCCTTCATTCCTTCTTCAACAGAAATCGATTAAGTTAACTTAATCATTTTTACAAATTGAAGTGGATTGAACATAAAATAATTAAGTTGTTCCTCCCAAAAAATAAAGAATTGTGTTGTTTTAACTCATTGTAAATAAGTAGTTTAAACAAGCATCAAAAGTCATTTTTTGAGTGTATATATAATCAATATATCAATAAAATCAAAACTATACAAAACTAGATTTAAAATGTATAGTTATAGTGTCTGAGTAAAACGTAACTTTTGTTTTATTCTGAAAACTACTTGGAAAAACTGAATAACAAAATAAGGTTTTGATATTTTCAGACAGGCAAAACAATACAAATGTTTATCGTCAAATAAGTTAAGAAAGTCATACTTGTGGAATAACACTGATTTTCAAGCAAAACTAAAATATTTATATAGATATTTATATACATATATATTTTAAATATAAATATAAATAAACATTTTCACCAACGTATGCAAACATGTGTATCTTTATTTACATAATAAATATAACATGCAATTAACTTTTGGCCAGCACTAACACATTTTTTATCATACCTTTAGCGGGGAAAATAAGTACTAAACACGTCATGTTTTTTCCTAGGAATAATATTTCTAAAGGAGCTGTTGACATGGAATTGAACCAGATTTTGGTAAAAACGCAAACAATGCAAACATAAAAATAAAACAAAACAAAAACAAATCTGAAAAATTAATTGTGTGTAATAACAATGAAATGACACAGGGAGAAAGCACTGAACTACTGAAACTTATTTAATACTTTATATAAAAGGCTTTTTTGGTGACGGCAGCTTAAAGACGCCTCTCATACGGAGAAACTTATGCATTGCTCAGGTGTGAGTTTTTCACAGACTTCACAGAGTGTACAAATCTTGATGGTTCTGTGGGTCTCGTCTGTTAAATCTGATCTTTAATTTGTGTTTCATATTGGATTTAAGTCAAGGGATTGGCTGGGCCATTTTACAGCTTGATTTTCTTTCTCTGAAAGCATTTGAGAGTTTCCTTGGCTGTGTTTGGGATCATTGTCTTGCTGAAATGTTCACCCTGGTTTCATCTTCATCATCCTGCTAATGTAGATGTTGGACTGAAGCAGCTAATATTCAGTTACAATGACGAAGTGCAGAAGGTTGCTGAAGAACTACTGCTGTTTCAGCTGCTGTCTGGGCTTTCACTGCCTTTCTACACCTCCCTTTCTTCATGTGCTCAATACTTTTTCCCTGTGTCATTTTATTAGGCATAACTTAATTTGTAAACTAATTCGATTTGTTTTCTTTGCATATGTGGATTTCTTTGGTTGTTACCAACATCCAGGGAAAATGTCAAGTCAACGGCACCTTTAGAAGTGTTTTCTGAGAAAAATGGTGACGTGTTCAATACTTATTTTCCCCACTGTATATAGAATAAAGCAAATATTATCATTTTACTCAAACACATCCCTAATAAGAATTCTGAATTGGTCTTTTTTCAAATGCAATATAAGCAGAAATTATGCCAGTAGAAACTCTTAGTTTCTTCATCAGCAGGACAAGAAAATTAAGCGAAGAAAAAATTAATATATATAATAAAGTGTAAAGAGCCGGAAAAGATACCGTAAAGGTACCTAAAGCAAAAGACTAATGGAAAAACTACCTCATACATACCAATTGCATGTATTCGTTGGTAGTCAGCTTTGATAGAGAAGAGTCCTCAAAATAAAAAAGGACAAAAAAAACAATATTAAAATGTGATGTATATCGTCAGTAGAGCAAGAAATGCTAACAATGCATTCTCTTAAGCTTACAATTTTTACCCATAATTTTATGTTCTGCATAAAACTTATACAAAAAGATACTTTAAACAACCCTATTTACTTAAAAAATACATATATTTACTAGTGCTGGGCAAAGATTAATCACGATTAATCACATCCAAAATTAAAGTTTGTTTTGACATAATATATGTGTGTGTATTATATATATATTTATTATGTATATGTAATACACACACATACAGTGCTCAGCATATATAAGTACACCCCTCACAAATCTATCTTTTAAATTCATATTTTTAATAGGAAGCTATACAATATTATAATACAATATTATTTTTTGTGCATATACATTAGATTAGTCAGCACTGAAGCCAAATCTGGAGCTTATCTAACAAAATAACTTACGATAACAGTCCAGAAACTAGTACACCCAAATTTATATGTTATAGAAAAATATTAAATACAAATTTAAAAAAGAGGAAAAATCAAGAGAAGCAAAAAAAATTGAAAAATAGTTTTTTGCAATATTTTGCTTGAATTTAATTGTATTATCTTTCAATTTCTAAATATGTTTGGTGACTAAAATATTATTTGAATAAATATATCTGTCTAATAAATCTGTTTTGTTTAAATTCACCAAAATACATTGCCTATATTCACTGAGAAATGGATAAAAATATTCATTTTCAAAATGGGGTGTACTCAATTATGCTGAGCACTGTACATAAAAAACAAAAATATTAACTATTTAATAATATAAAATATATTATATAATATTAACTATATAATAATAACTATTTTGTTACATAGATATTTAAATGTATATATAATCTGTATCATATACACATATATTTTATATCTAAATATAAAATATATGCATGCATGTGTGTATTTATATATACATAATAGGGTTGGGTCGATAGATGATGCCATCGTCCATCGCAGATGGCCGATAGACATTATGATGCTGAGCCTGCATCATGATCCTCCGCCTCGCCCCCGTCGCAGCAGCAACCCGCTCGCGAAAAATACACACTTAGGCCCCGTTTACACTAATACGGCTTAGTTTTAAAATGGCATTTTAGAACAAAAACGATCCACGTCCACACTGGCGTTTCATCTAGCATTTCTGAACAGATCTCCGTCCACACTACACCGCTGAAAACGCACATCACGTGACCACACACACACACACACACACATACACACACACACACACACACACACACACACACGCACACACATACACACACGCATACACACACAGGCGTGCGCTGCAGCAAACGCGCACGTCTGAGCTCCAGGCAGTCAGCGGGTGCTTTGAGCACAAAACCCCAGAGAGCAGTGCACGTTGGACAGTTTATCAAGGATGTACCACTGGATCGCATCTCACTATAGTTGTTAAACGTGATATTTAATTAATTTTGTCTCCATCTAACGACTCTTCGTTCTTTTGAATCTATCACGTCAGTACACTGCTTCAATCTTTCGCTTTCACGCTTGTACTTAGTAATTTTAGTGAAAACCTCAGATACTGTTGGTTGTGCACCTTTTTTACCAACCAAGTTTGTAGACGCCATTATAAGGACACAGATCGCTCTGCCTATTCATGCCGGAGTCCCGCGGAAAAAGTGATTGACAGGTGGTAATTTGTGTGTAACTTATCTTTATTTATTTATGATTTGGTTATGGGTAAAACAAAGACCATGCCGGTCAGGTAGTTGAAACGGTGGGCTACAAATAATTAATTAGTTATGAATTAATTAATTATTCAAAAATAATTAATTCACCGCCGCCTATGACGACGATGCAATCGTCCATAGCGATGTTTCACATTAGACATCGTATGATGCCAAATTGGTCGACCAACCCTAATACATAATAAATATACATAATACACACACTTACAGTATTTTATGTCAAAACAAACTTTTATTTTGGATGCGATTAATCGAGATTCATTTTTGCCCAGAACTAATATTTACATTTACTTACTATAACCTATATTTTATAAAATACTTTATTCTCTAGCTATTTTCTTAAAATAGAAATAAAAATTCAACATATTGTTTGAAATATCATACAAATAAACATTTCAAAAACCTGTGTAGGCCAACAAGGGGGAGAGAGATCACTTTAAAAACAACAAAAAAGACCCCCAGCACTCAGAAACATCCCTCAGACAGAAAGATAGAGAGAGTGAGTGTGTGTACAGTATGTGTGTGCGTGTGAGAGAGAGAGATAGAGAGAAAAAGCCATAAAAGAGCAAACCTGATTGGCTGATGCAGATGCGAAGGGAACACTTGTGGCAGATGTGGTTGCTGCAGACACAGTGGCCGGTGAAGCACCGTGCATCATGGGAACTTTTTCAGAGGGAAAATGGTATAAGCACACGTACAGGGAGTGTGGCCAACAGATGCACAAACATGATGAGTGATGGACACAGAGGGGCATGGAAAGAAAAAGTGAGCATCGAAAAGGTGACACCAGCAAAACGGCCAACCAAAAACAAAGAGAGAGATCACTCTAAAGAAGACACAAGAGCAGGTAAAGTGTCATATGAGGCAACACATCAAGAGCCACAAGGAGAAGGAAACAAAGGCATGGCATCTCATCAACTTGTTTGGCATTTCGGTTTCAGCTTCCATATACTGCATTATATTTAACCCTGCTCGTACAGTGGCTTTTGTTACTGTATCTGAGCCACAAACAACTGCAGTGAGGATAAGTGCGAGGAATTAAAGGGACAGTTCATCCAGTAAAATGACAATTCTGGCATTGTTTATTCAGTCGCATGCTGAATTATTAGCCCTCCTGAATTATTAGCCCCCCTGTTTTTTTCCCCCTAATTTCTGTTTAAGGAAAAAAAAAAAATTTTCAACACATTTCTAAACATAATAGTTTTAATAACTAATTTCTAATAACTGATTTATTTTATCTTTGCCATGATGACAGTACATCATATTTTACTAGATATTTTTCAAGATACTAGTTTTCAGCTTAATGTGCAATTTAAAGGCTTAATTAGGGCAATTAGGCAAATCATTGTATAATGATGATTTGTTCTGTAGATAGTCAAAAAAAGAAATATTGCTTAAGGGGGCTAATAATATTGACCTTAAAATGGTTTTAAAAACATTTAAAACTGCTTTTATTCTAGCCGAAATAAAACAAATAAGACTTTCTCCAGAAGAAAAAATATTATAGGTAATACTGTGAAAAATTCCTTGCTCTGTTAAACATCATTTCATATTTGAAAGAAAAAATTCACAGGAGGGCTAATAATTTTGACTTCAACTGTACATTTATACTGTTATGACTATAAAATATGAAAAATATATACAAATTATCAAATATATTTTAGTCTTTGATATTTATTTGAATGTACGCTATTTATTACTATTGTATATTAAAGTACAATACATTTTTTGGGCTGTTACTCTATGGTTTTCAATTAACTTTTGACTTTATTATTTTGTAAACCACATATATACTATATACATACTACCAGTCAACAGTAAAATTTGAAGAAGCCAATTCTGCTCACAGAGGCTGCATTTATTTGATCAAAAATACATTAAAAACTGTTCAATTGTGAAATAATAATACATTTTAAAATAATCTTATTGAATGAAGATTCAAATTGTATTTATTCCTGTGATTCAAAGCTGACTTTTTATCATCATTACTCCAGTCTTCAGTTTCCTTCAGAAATCATTATAATATGATGATTTGCTGTTCTATTGTGATATATTATTGGTACAACATCACATAATAATAATAATAATAATAATAATAATAATAATAATAATAATAATGATTCTTACAATTTCTTTCTACAATTTTTTTATTAATAATAATGATTCTTACAGTCCTTTTGTCTTGCTTTGTAGTATTGTGCAAACTGTGACACGTTTTACTTTTAGGATTCTTTAATAAAAACAGCTTTGTTTGCAATCTTTTTTTTTTTTTTTTTACATTAGAAATGTACTTGTGATGTAAAACAATATTGCAAATATAAGGTATTTATAGTTACAGTTATTTTAAATTGTAAAGCTACTTCACAATTTAACTGTTATTTTTGATTAAATAAATGCAGCCTTGGTGAGCAGAATTGTCTTCTTTTAAAACAATAACAATTAGTGTTTCCAAATGTTTGACTGGTAGTATAATAATCATATATATTTATTGTATTTTTAGTTTTTATTCTTTTAAACCTCTAATATTTCATTTTCCATCCCATGTATTAGAGCTTGCACAGTAAGAGTACTCAGAATTTCTCCCTTTGCCCTCCACAAGGTTAAGTAAATGACAGAAATGTCATTTTTAGGTGAACAATCTCCTTTATAAAGCCACCAAAACCCACAAAACAGTACACAAAATTCTAGAACTAAAAGTAACAGAGAAATCCAATTTACATTTAAAGTCAACATGAAATCAAAACTCTTCTTTCTTAATATACCTACCCAGTATAATCTTACATAATAGCTACATTGATGCACATGAATGGAAAGATTATTTTTTTAGCTTCCACTCCATCATACGTGTGTCTAAAAGCCACTTTTCACAATCCACTGCAAAACCAAGTTCTGCTCCAGTATATATATTTGACATGGAAATACAGAGACACCAATATTGACACCCTTGGTAATATGAGCAAAAAAGGCTGTGAAAAATCTCTTTATTGTTAAACTCATTGATCTTTTGCTCAGAATATTAACAAAAAACAAACAAATGCAAACACAGCAGTTTTTATCAAAAAACAAATAACCTTAATAGGGATATTTCACCTAAAAACAAAAATTCTGTCATCATTTACTGATTGTTTACTTATTTCAAACATTTATGAGTTTTTTCTTCTTCATTTCTCCCATAGGCAACTGAATCGAAAGTTCTAAGACCATCGCAAAAACAAGCACACTTCCGCATTGCACAATAAGGTCAATACGATGGCCTTAATATAGCAGCCATGATTATTTTCACCCCGAATTGTCCTTCAGAGGGCGATATATCCTGTTTGGAATGCACCGCCTGTCATTGATCACAATGGGTAAAACTGAAGAACAGAGATTTGATTTGAAGTAGCTTTATTAAAGTAGCAAAAACATTAAACTTGCCCGTTTCCACCAACAGGGCAATAATTAAGAAACTCCAGTCAACTGTAAGTATTATGAAGATGTGTGTCTGTCTGCCAGGAGGAAGTTTTAAGTGGCTAAAAATATCTCTAAGAATCACTGCAGTAGTATTGCAGATGCTTGTTGGGTCAGAAAGTCTCCAAAACTACAATCGAACGTCATCTTTAATGACGTCACCTGACCGCGACGATGGGGTTTGAGTCCGTCGAACAGTTCCAGAAAGCGGGTAAGACAAAAACAGAAGCCAAAAAAATAAAATAAACAAGTAAATAACAGGGTGAGAATGTGGTAAAATCTGAAAACGTGGTAAAAATCAGGCGAAGGCTTTTATTTGTCTGGATTGCCTTTTAAAACACTGTCGGTTGGGTTTAGGGAAGGAGGAGGGTGGGTCAGTCAATCAGTCTGTCAGTCAGTCAGTAAGTCAACAGGGGCCTCTGGTGGATTTACGTGAGAACAGCAGGTGCGAATGGCACTCGCGAGAGAAATTTGAGATCTCAAAAAGCGTACACAGCGGCCTCTGGTGGATTTGCGAAAAACAAAAACTGCAAAAAAAAACATACCTTCTGGGATGTATTTGGTGCTCTCCAGAAATGTATATAGCGGTACGTAACCAGAATGAGCCTCGGTTGACAAATCCTCTACTCTCATCCAGAACTCAAACTTGCTCAGTATTTTTTGTGAATAGTTTTTGAGATTTTTCATAGCTTTCTTTGCTCATATTTGCCAATATCAGTGTGTATGGCACCATATGTGTCCTTTTATGGAAGTAAATATATTGCATGTACCGTTTCATGTTGACTTGAAATGAAATCACAGAAATATAAATGCTTCATATGTGAAGCATTTGCAAAAAACTAAAAATGCCCACTTTATCAATGTCAGTTTGTCGGCCGTGTGGATTTTGAGGGGGTAAGAACAACTAAAAGGAGTAAGTCTAGAAACCTACCCATGCTCGCTGCAGGGGTCATGCACAATATTGAGCCTGCCCATCATGCATTGCAACAGGAAGTGGATTGGAAAGGGTAGAAGAATCACAACAGCCCGTCACAAGGTTGGTTAGAGTGAAGAAATCATAATTAAAGGAAGACAATAATCATTACAGTGATACAGCATGACTGTGTCTGTAAGAGACCGATTAGTTGAACTCAGGAAGGGAGCATTTGTGTGTGTGTTTGTGAGTGTGTGTGTGTGTGTGTGTGACAGATGTTAGTATGACTAAAGGGCATCTCAGGGTTATTGGCGACTGTGCTTTGCAGTGAAAGCCATGACTGCAGGAGTTGTAATGTGATACGATGATGAGGTGATACAGAGAAACTGACAAACAGCTCCTGTTTTTGTGCACATTTTGCCAAGGTTCCCACACCAAGTGATCAAATGGGTTGCACAAAACTTTTCCAGAGTTAATTTAATGCTGTGATTACTTGTAATTGATGTAAACACCACTGCATTATAGAGAGTAGATAGAGCGAGATTAAAAAATATAAACTTGAAACTGGAAAATGGGCTTATATATATATATATGTATGTATATATATATGTATATATGTATGTATATGTATATGTATGTATATATGTATGTATATGTATATATATGTATATATGTATGTATATGTATATATATGTATATGTATATATATATGTATATATATGTAT
>CAIGQV010014432.1:20827392-20852841 GCA_903798115.1 Danio jaintianensis | reverse complement strand
TGCCAGTAATACTGTAAAATTGACCAGTAATACTGTAAAATTTACAAGTGCACTGTAAATTAATAATTACAATTGTGCTGTAAAACTACAGTGCAAAATGTACTTAGTAATACTGTAAATTTTACAGCAATTGTTTACAGTGTACATTTACATTTAAATAGTAACAGTACTCAATTTGTAATGAATGTAAAAACAAATGAACATAAAATATGCAAACTAAAATAAAATAAAAATGGCACACGCAAGTAAATACAAAAGTTGAATTACTAACAAAACAAAGTATTAATATGCATATTATAATAGTAATTAATTTTTCAGGTAATAAAAAATACCCCAAAAATTCTCATTTATTTTTAGTTTTTTCCCCTCTCCTGTTTTTACTGTTTCTGAGTGCTTTATTTGTACAAAAGTAAAGTAAATAGTAATAGTACTACATATGTAAGTCAATGAATGTAAAAACATATTAACTAAACATGCAAAAAATAAATTACATATGGAAGTATATACAAAAGTTGATTTATTAACAAAACAAAGTATTAACATACATTTTATAATCATAATTTTTTTTTTAGGTAGTAATAGATTAAAAATACATAATTAAAACTAAATTATAATAAAATCATAAACATTTTAATAGTAAGGAAAAAAGTGACAAAACATAAACGGAATTAATAAAACATGATGAGCATAAAAATGAACATTAGAATAAAACATTATACAGAAACTGAAATAAAACAAACAAAAAAATGATAATAAAAACATAAATAATGTAAGTAATAAGTAATGCATAAGTAACGTAACAAACAACTGGGGAGTTTTTTTTAAGAAGGTGGAATGAAAATAAACAAATAAACCAATGACAAAATATTATAATAAAAATTAATAAAGAAGGCGACATGGTGGTTCAGTGGTTAGCACTGTCGCCTCACAGCAAGAAGGTTGCTGGTTCGAGTCCCGGCTGGGTCAGTTGGCATTTCTGTGTGGAGTTTGCATGTTCTCTGTGTGTTCGTGTGGGTTTCCTCCGGGTGCTCCGGTTTCCCCCACAGTCCAAAAACATGCGCTATAGGTGAATTGAAAAAACTAAATTGGCCATAGTGTATGAGTGTGTGTGTGAATGAGTGTGT
Organism: Danio jaintianensis; assembly: GCA_903798115.1. Lineage (NCBI taxonomy): Eukaryota > Metazoa > Chordata > Actinopteri > Cypriniformes > Danionidae > Danio > Danio jaintianensis. The sequence continues at coordinate 20,851,717 of CAIGQV010014432.1, read as the reverse complement.
ATGAGTGTTTCCCAGTACTGGGTTGCAGCTGGAAGGGCATCCGCTGTGTAAAGCATATGCTGGATAAGTTGGCGGTTTATTCCGCTGTGGCGACCCCTGATGAATAAAGGTACTAAGCCGAAGGAAAATGAATGAATGAATGAATGAATGAATGAATAATAAAGAATAATAAATAATCACTGAAGCTTCTTTCCTGTTTAACTCTAGATTAACTTTTTAACAGCATAACATAATATAAAAAACCACCAAGCAAGGGTGTAGACCAATCACACAGAGCTTGCATTTGTAATTTAATTGCATTACCACTATAAAGCATGCAACTGTCTTCTCCTGTTCTGGTTCATTCTCTGAATCTACCAGCAGACCAATAAAAATGCCCTGTTGTCATTGCAATAACAATACTGAGTGCTTGGGAAAACCCTGTGCTCTAATGCATCTGCAGTCTGACGGGCTGTCACTCAATCCATTAGTGGAGTATTGATTAACAAGACCCATCAGAGTCGGAGAAATTCATCTGATGAGTTTATGGATGTACAGTAACCTCTGGTGAACTCATAGGCTGAGATGAGGAGTGTGTGTGTGTGTGTGTGTGTGTGTGTATATGTAGGTGTGAATGATGGTCAGTGTAGACGGTCAACCTGCTTGTCGTCACGTCTGTCTGCACTGACCAAAATAAATCCTGTGTCTGGGGCTAAATGCTCAATTATTTCCGCAACCTGCACTTTCGGAGAGTTACACAGGTGCGCACGGTAGAGGGATGATATCTGGATGAAAACGCAGGCCTGAAAGCAGCATTGGGAAGTGAATTTGTTTTTATTAAATGCAACATTGCAAAAAAACTGAATAACAAAATACTTTAAAAATGTAAAAATTATAATAAAAAAAAAAATAATTTAACAAATAAACAAACAAACAAATAAATAAAAAGCATTGTAATGACAACAAAACATTTTAATGATTGAATATAGAATTATTTTATGTAAATTATAAAAAATGATTTTAAATGATTAACTATTAAATTACTATGCAGTATAGTTTTTGTATATGAAATTATTGGTACAGGTATGATAAAATTATTACAATTGATTTACAATTATAATAGCAGAAGTAGCTAAACATTAAAAGAAACACAATATCAAAGATTTAGTTTTTTTATTATCATTAATTTAGGATTTTATCATGTATTTCATCGTTTAATATGTTGTCCAATGAAAGCTGTGGATCCGCTCACTTTGCACTGTTTATTTAATTTAATTTAATGTAGTTTTTAGTGGTGGCGCAGTGGGTAGAGCTGTTGCCTCACAGCAACACGGGCAGTCGTGGCCTGGTGGTTAGAGTGTTGGACTCGTGATCCGAAGGTTGCTGGTTCGATACTCGGTACCAGCGGGAATTGGGGGTGGGGGGAGTGAATGACCAGCACTCTCCACCACCCTCAATACCACGACTGAGGTGAGTCCCTTGAGCAAGGCACCGTTCCCCCCAACTGCTCCCCGGGCGCCGCAGTATGGCTGCCCACTGCTCCGGGTGTGTGTTCACGGTATGTGTGTGTTCACTAACTGTGTGTGTGCACTTGGATGGGTTAAATGCAGAGCACAAATTCCAAGTATGGGACACCATACTTGGCCACACTACACTTCACTTCACTTCACTTCACAAGAAGGTTGCTGGTTCGAGCCTCAGCGTTTGCATGTTCTCTCCGTGTTGGCGTGGGTTTCCTCCGGGTGCTCCGGTTTCCCCCACAAGTCCAAACATATACGCTATAGGTGAATTGGGTAAGCTAAATTGTCCGTAGTGTATGTGTGTGAATGAGTGTATGGGTGTTTCCCAGTGATGGGTTGCAGCTCGAAGGGCATCCGCTGCAGATTAATAAAGGGACTAAGCCAAAAAGAAAATGAATGAATGAATGAATGATATAAGTTGAGATGACTAGAAAAGTTAATCTGATTCAACAAAAAGAAAAAATAATAAGGCAGCAATCATTGTTTTACCGTGTAGTAAACTAAGGTACTGTAGATGTCAGACAAACACTAAGTGAGAGGTCGGGTTAGTTTATTCGAAGGGAAAATAGCAGAGAGTCGAATGTCGGCCACAGTCCCTCACACAAACAAGGCAAAATGTTAAGCCCCACAGGGTTTGTGTTCCTCCACCATCAGACACTGACCACCCTGATCAATTCATCACTGATGATTTCACAGGTGAAGAAAAGCCAAACATTGGAAATGAACTGTTCCAAAGACTATAAACACGATTCACTGGCATTACTATGAATGGGGAAAATTGCAATGCTCAGTATGGCCGCCACAAAAAAAAAAGGAACTTTCACAACAAAACACTGTTCACAACACAAATAAACAAGGAACTTTCCTATGATGAGTCTTGCACAGTAATCATATTAAGACACTTGCCAATATTCAATAATTCAATATATCATGATAATGAACATGCAAAATGATGATATTGTGGGCACTTCAAAATACTGACAATAATCATTTATATATTGAAACTGTGCTTTTTAAGAATATTCACACTGAATTTGCAGTGGTGTTCATAACTGTGCCAAATGCTTGGAGACTTAATTGTTTAATTAGTCTTAGGTGATGTTCATTTATTTATTAATGTCTAATAACCTGTTAAAATTGTAGTCATAAACTGATTACAAGTCATAATCGTTTTATTAAATGGAGTTAATAACTATTAAAATTCAATATTTAACTATTGAAAAGTTGTTTTTTTAACTAATACTAATGCAGCAACTGTAATTAATCTGGCCTTTTCTCACTGTTGATTATATTGCATTAACTAACGTTTACTAATGAGACTTTAATGTGTTACCTGTTGTGCTTAATAATACTTTTGCAATTCAGTTTAGTTGAAAGGATTATTTACTCTAATCATGTATAGGCAATAAAGCAATACACAAAGTACTTTTTTGTTAATGTATCTGTTGAAGTAAACTTTATTGGGGCTTACACCATATACCGTGATAAAAAAAGCTTCAGCAATTAATCACAACATGGAAACTTGATACCATCATAAATAATTATATTTATACAACAACTTCCTAGCAGACTGGTAACATATCCACCATTTCCCACACATGACTGCTGTATTTTAAAATTACATGTTGCACTTCTGGTTTGGGGAACTTCCATTTAAAAAAGCTACAAATAATAATCCACAACCCGAGAGAGAGGGGTACTTGGCTTTGTTCTTCATTTAAGCATGAAAATAAAGTTATGCCTGGTATTTTAATGTGATATTAGTAACACAAGCATATCTGTGGTCAAAGCTCTTTTGAGTTCAGTTCATTTCATCCCCCAGATTATTTTCTCTAAGTATTCTCTACAGTACAGTAACATTCAACACATCCAAAATTCCGCCATGAAAAGGCTCAGTTCAAGTTTTTGCTTGGGGTTATTCATGGTCTGCTGAAAGTAATTTTTTTAGTTCTAATAAGTTGTCTTTTAATCTTCAATGTATGAACTGTGAAAAGAATAATGACATCTTATTGGACCCAGTTTTGTTTTTAAAAACTTCACTGATTGGTACAATTAAACTAAAATAGCCTTAAAGCACTAAAGGGATTCACCCAAAAATTTTAATATCCTAATGATTTACTCACACTTGTGTGGTTTAAGTGGTGTCTTTCTTGTTGAACACAAAACAAGATTTTCTAAATAACAACCCAGGCTCATTCTGAAAACGTATATACGCTATATACGTATTCTGGAGAGCGCCAAATATGTCCCACGAGGTACGTTTTTTTGGAGTTTTTGTTTTCGCGAATCCACCAGAGGCCGCTGTGTGCGCTTTTTGAGATCACAAATTTCTCTCGTGAGTGCCATTCGCACCTGCTGTTCTCGCGTAAATCCACCAGAGGCCGCTGTCGACTGACTGACTGACTTACCGATTGACTGACCCACCCTCCTCCTTCCCTAATCCCAACCAATAGTGTTTTCAAAAGCACAGATCCCCCCACCCACCACCTTCCCTAAACCCAACCGACAGTTTTAAAAAGCAATCCAGAAAAAGAAAAGCCCTCACCTGATTTTACCACGTTTTCAGATTTTACCACATTCTCCCTGTTATTTACTTGTTTATTCAATTTTTTTGGCTTCTGTTTTTGTCTTACCCGCTTTCTGGAATTGTTCTTCACAGAACTTGACGGACTTGACGTCGTCGTGGTCAACTTCTCTCTGTATCTCAAGTTCACCGATGTACATGTCGAGCTACCAGACAAACTGGTAACAGCAGGAAAGCCGTCCATATGGAGGCAAGCGGTCAGCTGCTAGCGCGAAAAGGAACGGCGTCATACCGCCCCGTAGCGTTCATTTTAAAGACAAAATGCAGCCTTACGTACTTCTGGCTTCATAATTCGCAATCTCCAGAAATGTATATAGCGGGACGTTTTCAGAATTAGTCTATGTTGCTAAATAATGTTAAGAAAAAATAAATAGTAGGAGCAAAAAAATACTATGGAAGTCAATGACTCAATTTGTTTCTTAAGTATATCTCTGTGTTCAACAGAAGAAAGAAACTCAAACAGGTTTGGAACAAGTAGGATGAGTATGTTTTTGCGAGTAACTATCACTTTAAGTATTATAGGTAAGACTATTATTTTTTAGATTTAAAGTCTAATACAAATGAATTCACTTTCTAGGACTGGACAACGATCTAACAGTTGCAGGCTGAAGCAAACAGCAGAAGATTCTAGAAGTGAGCAGTAAGCTACGCAGCATGTTAAAAACACAAATAAAACACACACATACTCGACTGTGATCTGGCCAATCAACGAGTGCGTGGCTGGTATTCTGTAAGCTGAAGTTTCTACCATCTGTTTAAGACATTAGTAAAGCTAAGCCTCGGTGACAGGACGAAGACTCGAATAAATCTCTTTCGAAACTCTAACTTTATTTCTTTCTGCGTTTCTGCTACTGTGTTGTGTGCAGCCGAAAAAGACTGTGATAAAGTCTCACACTAAAAAAAAGAGAGTTCAGAATTTAACTGAAGCTTACTAAACCCTAACTTCAAATGTTATTAATCAATTAGCAACAATCTTTTTCAATGTAATTCTACATTGTTTTTGGATTATTAAAAAAAATGGAAGTCAGTTTTTAACCCTGAAGCTCAAACCGGGATTTAAAAAATGTTTATGTGTGTATGTATGTATGTATGTATGTATGTATGTGTGTATGTATGTGTGTATGTATGTGTCTATGCATGTATGCACGCATGTATGTATGTATGTGTGTGTGTATGTATGTACAGTGGTTTAGGAAAAAGTGTTTGCCCCTTACTGATTTCTTTTATTGTATGTTTATTACACTTTAATGTTTCAGATCACCAAATAAATTTTAATATTAGTCAAAGATAACACAAGTAAATGGATCATGCAGTTTTGAAATGAAGGTTTTTTTTATTATTAAGGGAAAATAAAATATAAAACTACCCTTTTAATTTTAAGGCGTCATTTTTAAGTGAAAATGGTTTGAAACATATTAAAGCTATATATGCATATTTTGCTCTGTGAGTTAAGTTTGTAAAAAGAATTTGTATATATAATATTAGGGATGTCCGGATCCAATCACGTGATTGGAAATCGGGCACGATCACGCGGTTTCAGACTCAATCGGAATCGGACATTACCCCCGATGAGGACTCGAATATATAAATATATATATATATATATATATTCTCATTATATTCTCACCACATCTATAGTTATGCGGTGGCACAGAGTTAGACCTCTTTCTTGACTTCACACAGAAACAGCAACGCGTGCGGCATGACATCACTTTGTTGCAGAGACGTTATTGATTAAATGCCGGCAAAGTAGAACACGGAAGCAGCTTGAAGCGGAAAGCGCGAGTATGTCGGCGGTCAGGAGGTATTATAAAGTTGATGACGACAACATTGTCATAGCAAACTGTAAGATATGTAAACTTGGGATTGCCCGCCGGATATTTTAAGTTAAGGTGCTATTTGTTTTTATATTTGATTTTTTTATATTTACTGTTGCAGTAAAATCCAAAAGTGAAGAATTTATGTTATTTATTACTTGATTGTTCAAGCTACCTCACAGAAGTGCTCTGTTCGTTAACAAAGTTGTTGAATGTTAAAATAAGGTGAATTAAATTAAAAATAAGGAACATCCTGGATCTGTTTATTCACTCTTCTTTATTCTTTTTTTATGTATTATAGAAGTATCGGATCGGGTTTCGATATCGGCAGATACTCAAAATCAAATGACTCAGACTCAAGGGTAAAAAAACCTGATTGGGACATCCCTACATAATATATCAGAATACATAACATGTTATGTGCTTGAAATATTTTGTTAATAATAATATTAAACACCGGTAATGTTACACTGGAAAATGAATAAACAAAATGTATAACAATATAATAATATCTAATAAAACCCACAAAAACAACAGTTTTATTTTTTTTCTGAAAAATAGCCTATATGCATGCGAAGTATCAAGCCACTGACATTTAAGACTTAATAATATACTTCAAAATTATCAATAAAATCAGATTAATCTATGAATGTAATGATCCTCTAGAGGGCACTACATCCTGCACCATTTCTATTCATCCGGACTTCATTTCCCAGAATCAAAGTACATTGATTACAGCTCCAGCTGATTCCCATTATCCTGACTATTTAAGCCACTCTCATACACACACATTGTTTCGCTTTAGCAGACATTTCTAAGCATGTTCCTTGTTCATTGTTTTGCCCTGCCTGGTTATAATCTTGGACTGTTTCCGTTGTTTTTAATCATTGTTTCCTGCCTGCGCTTACCTCTTGCCTGTTTATTGGATTATCCTGGAAATTGTCATTTACTTGTGTTTTGACCTTGTTCTTTTGAGCATCATTTTTATTTAATAAACTGCATTTTTGATCCTCAACTCTGTTATCATGCTCATTACATTCCAGAAAGCAATAAAAGTGGGTAACGGATATAAACGTGTGTGTCTGTTTTGAGCGGGTCTGTGCATGTAAAGGGTGTGTGAGCTGAGAACGCTGTGTGAAAGGTGTGACGAGGCTCTAGTGAGCATGAGCAAATAATGAACTGTACACCAGGGGTAAGAATAAGGAGAGAATCAGGGTGAAGGATAAAAGACAGAAGTGTTTATGGCCGCTGAGTGATACGGCCTGAGCCGAGCAAGTCGAGTTACATTCACCCCAACTAACCCCACTCACCCCTACCTGTCACCTTCAGCAGAACAGCCGAATGGGTGCACATGAAACACACACATGTAAGGACGTGTAGGACATGTAATGGCAATATTATGCCATTTTTAAATTATTCATAAAAATTGAGAGGCTTGCAGATGGAGAAACTAAGCTCTGGAGATCTGGAGAACTTCACAAAGACTTACAGTGAATCCAAAATGATCAAACTCTAGAATGACTGTAATAATATAACTCTTCAGTAGTTGCAAACATTGAAAACAACAGAACATTTTATTTTTATGGACACAAAAGTATATGAATGATGTTTTGCATTCATGATGGAAAGAACATTTGGTAACACAAATAATGGTCCATTAGTTAATGTAAGTTAATGTATTTTTTAACAAGAATAAACTATTACTAATACATTTTATTACTGTATTTATTAATCTCCGTTAACATTAGTTAATGTTATCTAAGTTAAATAACGTTAGTTCATGTTAGTTCGATAACTCATATTGCAAAAACTAAGGTTAATGTTTTGTAATGTTAACAAACTTTGGATTTTAATAATGCATTAGTTAATGTTGAACTATGATTAATAAATGCTGCACAAGATTATTCATACTTAATGTTAGTGAATACATTAACTAAAATTAACTAATGGACAATTATTCTAGTGTGTGTTACCGAACATTTGTATTTGGTTACCCATTATTCTAAATATTTTCTCGTGTTCAGCAGAATAAAGAAACTTGAGAGTGAATAAACAGAATAAAGACAGCGAATATATTGTCATCGGCAAAGTCATCTGGATGAAATTGAACAAACGTAATTATTTGATTAAACAACTACAACACATGCAAATAAAGAAATAATATTCTTCCTTTGCATGTGTTGTTGGTATTTTTTTTTTCCCAGGGTAAAAAGCCTTGAGTTGCGCATGGCAGGAAATGCGTTTGAAACAGGATCCTTAGACAGAATGCACTATAGACAGCCCTGTCAGTGAAATCAGAGAGGCTACAGAGAAAGTCATTCCTGATCATCACTCGGCCTCATAACAGCTGAGAGAGGGAGAGAGAGGGAGAGAGAGAGAGAAAGAGAGAGAGAGAGAGAGAGAGAGAGAGAGAGAGAGAGAGAGAGAGAGAGAGGATGCAGTCTTTCCAGCACTGGTATGGCAGGTCATTTCGGTCACTAAGCATATAAGCATTGCTACAGCACACACACAGGTTCCAACCACCTCAGATTTGTATATGTACATGTACACTGCGAACAAAATTATTAAATAACATTAACAGTTTTTCATATTTCATGATTCACAGGTGTTTACAGTTTATTTACGGTTATGTATTGCATTATGGGACATTTATCTCCGCTCTGTTGACTTTTGATGTTGAACTGTGCCATTTAACAGAGTGACTTTTATTGACATTTTAGTAGTTTGAAACAATATATTGTATAAGAAATTATATATATACAGATTTTAGATATTAAATTATTCATTCATTCATTTTCTTTTCGACTTAGTCCCTTTATTAATCTGGGGTCGCCACAGCGGAATGAACCGCCAACTTATCCAGCATATGTTTTACGCAGCGGATGCCCTTCCAGCTGCAACCCATCACTGGGAAACATCCATACACACTCATTCACACACATACACTACGGACAATTTAGCTTTACCCAATTTACCTATACCACATGTCTTTGGACTTGTGGGGGAAACCAGAGCACCCGGAGAAAACCCACGCCAACAAGGGGAGAACATGCAAACTCCACACAGAAACGCCAACTGACCCAGCCGAGGCTCGAACCAGCGACCTTCTTGCTGTGAGGCAAACGTGCTACCCATTTCGCCACCGTGCAGCCGATATTAAATTATATATATATAAATTTTACAGACTTATATACATACATATATATATATAAATAAGTCTGTAAAATAACAGAAAAGGTAAAGGCAGTTTATTACCAGGGTTTTGTACCATAACTTACAACACCAACCCAGCCAATATATCACTTCAAACTATTTAAACTTGTAATAAAAGTCACTTTTCACACTTCTCAACATAAAAATTGGTTGGAGAAAAGATCAAGACCCCATAATGAAATTTAAGAGCATAAATTAAACAAACAAGAAAAAAAAAAAAAAACATGATTCACAAAATACGGAAAACTGCTAATTCACGGATATTTTTGTACAGTAGTTTAATGGGGTTTCTATATTACTAATTATTCATCTGTGCATATTTTATTTATTTATTTTCTCATGTCATTCACATGATATTCATCAAGAAATTACAACTCCATTTAATCTTTCTATAGGGAAATAAATATTGAAATGAAAAGATAACCTTGAAAAGCAGACATGTTGTGAGCTCCAAGGTTGCTAACCTGAATTTCTTAATAACTTACTTTTTTGCATGTTCACTTGAATTGAACTTATTTTTAAATCTGCAATGTTTAGAAAAACAGAAAAACTGCATTATCCATGATGCTGTACATACAATTACGTCAATCAGAGGGTAGCAGTAAGCAAAGTGTGCCAAAATAAATTGCCATAGAATTGTTTGCCTATTCATATAAAACACTGGAAGATATGTAAACAAATCACTTTATCCTAAAAATATGTACTGTATATACATAAATATTTTTGTAATAAACTTGACATATATCATTGCTATAGGTCACTTTAAATGAGTAGTTTTATATTTCAATGTCATTCTACTGTATTTGACTATACATAAGTTCATAAGTACAAAATGCTCAGATTTTTATATTCTTCTTTGCTTCTCTATATTCTTTGCTTCTCCTCTTAGCTGGTTGATTTAGTTCATGGTTTATAATTATTTATGAATATTTTTTTTATTCAATATAAAGAATAAATGTGTGAAAAATGTGTCTGGATCCTCCATTGATGCACTCAATAGAAAACCACAACCATCCAAGTAATGTTTTTCTTCTTTCTAATTCAACAAGCCGTTTTACTCGGAAATACATCAACCAGGGAAGAAAATATTGCTACAAACCACCACAGCTATTTTACGACGACTTTATTCTACAGAAAAAAGTAACACTTTATTAACATAGTGTCTGAAAAAAAGGTCTTAATATCAGTTTTGCTTCTCAAGTACATTTATGTTTCACACATATAAGAAGTGCAGCTGCTATTTGTTATTATTCTGGTGAATTATTTTAATGTGAGCATTTCAACACATTCTGTCTGATCCCTTAAATTAAACAAGAAGTGTCCACTCATCCTTGTTAATTGGCTGACGTTCCCTTTTACAGCTGAACTGAAATTCCGGAAAAGAAAAAAGAGCTAAACTCAGCCCATCTAAAGTTTCAGGACGTTTAGCTGACTGTACAAGCATAGACAGAAATCTAGAAGTCTAAGAGCCGCCTGACTTATATCAATTTATACCATATAAAATCTGTTTAGCTTGGAGTTGTTGATTGCAACAAGAACATTTTAGCAATATCGCATTGCATCACTCATTTGCGGAGTAAACATGCTAAACAGCTGTCATACAGATGGCTGCAGACAAACAAATACTGTCTAAAAGTATAAACACCGGGATGTGGATAAAATTATTAGCCCAGATTAAATGATGGTCTGTGTGTGTGTGATAGAGGAGGGTCTCGTGTGTGTGCGTGTGTGTGTGTGTGTATAGTGTCAGCCGCTGCTGTCCCTCACTAACAGACTCTCTTTGTACTTGCACTCACTTACAGTGTACTGACGGACGGGTTTTACAATCTGTACGTGTCAAAGTGCTTAGTTTGACTACATTTTCTTCATTCCAAAATAAGTTGCTGATTATCATTTCGCTAATGAACTGAATTCAAAGTCACGTTTTCTGTAAGAATTGTTAAATTAAGCCTAAATTATAAGATTTTAAATCATAATTATAACATATTAAGTTATAAAGTCAAAATTATGAGCTAAACTGCATATACAGTTGAAGTCAGAATTATTAACCCCCCTGAATTATTAGCCCCCCTGTTAATTTTTTTCCCCCAATTTCTGTTTAACGGAGAGAAGATTTTTTTCAACACATTTCTAAACATAATAGTTTTAATAACACATTTCTAATAACTGATTTATTTTTGCCGTGATGACAGTAAATAATATTTTACTAGATATTTTTCGGGGTAGCATGGTGTCGCAGTGGGTCGCACAATCGCCTCACAGCAATAAGGTCGCTGGTTCGAGCCCCGGTTGGGTCAGTTGGCATTTCTGTGTGGAGTTTTCATGTTTTCCCCGTGTTGGTGTGGGTTTCCTCCAGGTGCTCTGGTTTCCCCCACAGTTCAAAGACATGCAGTACAGGTGAATTGAATAAGCTAAATTGGCCGTAATGTATGTGAGTGTGTGCAAGAGTGTGTGGGTGTTTCCAAGTGTTGGATTGCGGCTGGAAGGGCATCCGCTGCATAAAACATGTGCTGGATAAGTTGGCGGTTCATTCCGCTGTGGCGACCCCAGATTAATAAAGTGACTAAGCCGAAAAGAAAATGAATGAATAAATGAAAAGATATTTTTCAAGACGCTTCTATACAGTTTAAAGTGACATTTAAAGGTTTAACTAGGTTAATTAAGGTAACTAGGCAGGATTGGGTAGTTAGGCAAGTTATTGTATAACGATGGTTTGTTCTGTAGACTATCGAAAAAAAATATAGCTTAAAGGGGCTAATAATTTTGACCTTAAAATGGTTTTTAAAAAATTTAAAACAAACCATAAAACAAATAAGACTTTCTCCAGAAGAAAAAATATTATCAGACATACTGTGAAAATTTCCTTGCTCTGTTAAACATCATTTGGGAAATATTTGAAAAATATTTTTTTTTTAAAGGGGGTTTAATAATTCTGATTTCAACTGTATATTAATATTTATATATAATACAAATGATATACACATCTAAATATATTTCTTTTGTATATTTTTGTATTTTATGTACATTATATGTGTGTATTTTTTCATATATTCATAAATATGCACAGTGCACATAAATATATTATGTAAATACAAACTAGTTTATCTAGGATGCGATTAATCGTTTCAAAAAATTTAAACATGAGCGAAAATATCAAATATGACAAAGTCAAAATTATAAGTTAGTATTCTCAGAAATATATAATGTCATTAAAGTCATGACGTTCTCAATTATTTTTGTCAGTTTTTGTCAGCTCACAATTCAGACTTTGACTCATAAATTAAATTTGACTCATTTGCCGCGTTAGTTTAGACTACATTTTTAACCATTTTAAATAATAAATCAGTCAATATGTCATCATTTTAATTCAACAATTCAATCTCATTGTTGACTCAGTATTTCAATCCTGACGTATGTGACTCTGGGTCCTAAGTTGCATGGCATATTTTTGGCAGTATGCAAAAATACATTGTATAAGTCAAAAAAATCAATTATTATGCTAGTTTATAAATGATTATAGTTTTAAGTAAAGATCATATTCTACGAGGATATTTTTTTTACATTTCCTAACATAAAAATATTAAAACACAATTTTTGATTAGTAATATGCATTGCTAAGAATTTAATTTGGACAATTTTAAAGGCAACTTTCTCAATATTTAGATTTTTTTTAACTCTCAAACAGTCGTATTTCTGCTAAATATTGTTCTATCCCAACAAATATACATCAATGGAAAGCTTATTTATTCAACTTTCAGATAATAAACAAATCTCAATTTCCAAAAGCTGACACTTTGTGGTCACATAATAATTTAAACTTTTTAAAATACTATTATTATACTGTTATAATTATACTATTACTATTAAACAATAAACAGTTAATACTATTAATACTGCTTATAATTTGACCAATGTTACCCCTAACCCTAATTATTACACCATGAAACAACTGAATTATCAATTTTGTCATATAAATTATACCATAAATCATGTGTCTCATTGAGTACGTTTTCATGGACACCAATACTCTGATTTTAATACGGCTAAGACAATACTCTGATTAAGAGTCTACTATGAAAGGAACATTTAAAAAGCAACTCATGTAAACACCTTAATCATATTATTGTCTTATTCAGATTAAGGCAAATAATTTGATTACTGATGTCCATGTAAACGTAGTCATTGCGAAATGTCCTGCTGTTTTTCTAATCAATCCTGAGGCCCAGATCTGTGGACAGTTTCTGCATTTAACAACTCAGAAAATCTTAGCAACCATTTGGCAACCATTCAAAACACTCCAGCATCAAGCCTTTCCCTAGAATTTCCTTGTAAAATTGCAGTTGTCTTTTTCTGTGCACCTATTGCTTCATCATGTGAGCACTATAGTTCGCTGGCTGTGAAAGAGAGAAACAGAAGGAGTCAGATCTTGGTCGGCTGTCATGTTGACTGTCACTCCCTGTGCCAAATCGTTTCTCGTTAACGCTTTCTTTGCCTCTTTATTTTGTTCTCTCCCTCCACTGAATCCTCCAAGGGCTTCTCTCGGTGTTGCGTTTGTTGTCGTTGTCTCACGCCTATCAAGATTTCCTTACACATTTCTCACTCGACCACACGCCTGGCTCATCCGGAGCGAAGCGCTGTGTTAAAGGTCACGGAGCTGCTGTCTGCAGTAATTAATGTCATTCGGATGTGTGCATCTCCACACAGATGTTTGTTGCTTGTGACTTGCCTATGGAGCCTGCAGTTTCCATCCCATAAAACTACAGCATGTTTTGAGTTTCACATGAAAGCATTTTTATATTTACGGCACGGGTGCTGCAACTGAGCGACTATTGATGATAATCGGGCGATAAACCTTTCTTAAAGGTTTGAAATTAAAATAAAACATTATAGACGTTAGTTTTAAAGATATCTATTAGCTAGTGTGCTCCAAAACAGTGACAAAATTTCCGTTTAGTAAATATAAACTTGTAGCTTGTAGTTTGTCATTTCCGCCAATATAGATCAACGTTTTTTTAACATCCTCTCATATTTCAGTTTCTCATCAAATCTTGACCAATCAAATGCTCTCTAGTATCTGACATGCCCTGCCCCCTTCAAGATGCTTCTCATTTGCTTGCACTTGAGCTCAACCATTACCAATGGAAGAGCTCTGATAAAAACGAAACGCTATTGGCTGATTTAAAATGGGGAGGAGCTACTCTATGTCCCACTCTCTCTTCATTTTTCAGTTGAGATTACGTCAAAGCACTTCACGGGATGTTTAAAGTTCCACTGGCATCAAAATTAATAGTTTTTCATGGGTATTAGTGTCAATATGTTTTTTTTGAGACATTTTATTTTCCTCCTATTAAAGTCGATAGGTGACAGAAACTCAAAGTTTTAAAACCACATGAGAAAGAGAGTAAATAATGAAGTAATTTTATTTTGGGGTGAACTATCCCTCTAAGTTTATCTATAAGCTGATGTGCTTCAAAACGGTGACGAAATTTGCATTTAGAAGATATAAGTATGCAAAACTTGCAATTTCTCAATTCCTCCAATACGAATAGACAGTTTTTATGACATCACCATGCACTTCAGCTTCTCACTGAATCTTCTGACCAATCAAATTCTCTGTAATATCTGACAAGACACATATAATATCGGTCACTTATTTACATGCAACCAAGGTTTCTTACTACGGGTTCGCCTAAACACTTGTATATATATATACAAAGAAAATAATGATAAAAATGAAGAAATTTATAAAAAAAAAATCCAGAGAATATACAGTAATTAATGAATTTAAAGTAATATTGAGGGATTTTTGTTATTATTTATATTAAGAAGTTATGATAAATTGGTGAATGAAATGTAACACAACAATAAATATTAATAATTAACCAACCTTGGGTTATAATGAACAGCAATCTATCAATAAGCATTGCTGGCTCTTTTTGTTTTAATATGGATAATAATTGTACAAACCTGGTATATTTACATAAAAGAGATTCACCAAAAAAGTTAAATCTGTCATCATTTACTCCCCTTTTACTAGTTTCAAACCTTTATGAGTTTCTTTCTTCCGTTGAACACAAAAGAAGATATTTTCAAGAAAGCGGGAAACCTCTAACCATTGACTTCCATAGTATTTTTTTCCTAATATGGAAGTAAATAGTTACAGATTTTCAACTTTTCTTCAAAATATCTTCTTTAGTGTTCAATGGAAGAAAGAAACTCATAAAGGTTTGGAACCACTTGAGGATGAGTAAAAAGTGAGTACATTTTCATTTTTGGTTGAACTAAGTCACATTTATTTGATCAAGATGCATGAAAATTCCTATTATAATAACAGTGTGTATTTTATTAAATTGAAAGAGTTTATTTCTGTAATAGCAAGAAATGTGTATTTTCAGTATCATTAAGAATCCCCAATAGAGATTTGAGGAGATATGTAAATAATGTACAATTATACTGCAGAACAATTTAATGCATCCTTGGTGAACAAAAGTATTACTGTATGAAAAAAAACCCTGATTGGATCATCCCTTTTAATACTGCTAGATGATGGTATCGGTTGCTCCATACAGCTTCCAGGAATCATGCATAGAGAAGGCTCCAAAAAATCCTGATCAGACCACCCTTTATTTCCAGTAATACGTGAAGATCCTCAAAATGTGGGCCAAAACTGCTATGCACAGCCGTTGAACTGTGTGTATGATTACCTTATCAGTATGAGATTACGTGGATCTCAGTAACAGGATTAACAGTGTTCACAGTGGCTTTATAGGGCCTACAGACGATTAGCAGCAATGTGAGCTGTCCAGTGTGACACAGGATTAGGATTATAATCCCAGGATTATCCGTATAGTCTCCATGGGATTATCTGTCCCTCCCTCCTTTACCCTCAAATTCGGGGGTGATCTCATACAGGTCCTGTACAAGGCCCTCCCACAGACAATCATCTGATAACTGTTAAAATTCTGCTGCGGCCTGTGTTATTGTTATTAGATGTGGTGCAGAAAATGTTTATTTGCATATTCCTCAATGTGTCCTGAATAACGCAGCATTTTTAACACTTGAGCAGTATATTAGACTGATACCTGAAGGGTCATGTGTCAACGACGACTGTAATGATGTAATTACAGATTTAAAAAATATATATTTTACAGATTTTTTATAAATCAGTAATTACAGATTTTTTTCATTAAATAAAACTGAAAACATTAATTCATTCATTTTCCTTCAGCTTAGTCTCTATTTCAGAGGTTGCCACAGCGGAATGAACCGCCAACTATTCCGGCATATGTTTTACGCAGCGGACGCCATTCCAGCCGCAACCCAGTACTGGGAAACACCCATACACACTCATTCACACACTCATACACTAAGGCTAATTTAGTTTATTCAATTCACCTATAGCGCATGTCTTTGGATTGTGGGGGAAACCGGAGCACTCGGAGGAAACCCACGCCAACACGAGGAGAACATGCAAACTCCACACAGAAATGCCAACTGGCCCAGTCGGGACTCGAACCAGCGACCTTCTTGCTGTGAGGCGACAGTGCTAACCACTGAGCCACCGTGCCACCCAAAACTGAAAACAGACATTTGTAATTGCAATAATATTTCATAATATCACTGTTTTTATGGAATTTTTGATCAAAAAAATTAGGGTTGTGTGATACTGGGAAAATATGCAATATGCGGTTGTTGTTAAGCATTACAATAATTATATTTCTCACAATATAAAACACTACTTTATCAGCAATTATTAAAAAATCATTTATGTAATGATCATACTAAAATAAACACGTAAATTTTTCTGAGCTAATTAAATCTAAAAAACTATGTCAAGGTACAAACATTTAGATTTTAAAACACCACAAATGACTAAAAAAACCTCAGCGGAAATTCTGATTCTTATTGGCTGTTGTCATTTTCCTCTCTTACATAACAGCACCTACAGTACTTGAGAGGTAGGGATAGTAAAGATAGTAAAGGCACCATCTGATTGGTCAGATTTGGATAAACAACCTATGCATGCAGCACACAAATGCTTGGCACACAAAATGTATTTAATTTATTTCCCTTCTCTGCGATATGGATATTGCATATACTATTATCGATAATGATAAAAGCCCTAAAATAAATGTAACCTTGGTGACCATAAAAGGCCTTTTCCAAACACATTAAAATCTTAAAGTATATTGTATTATACATTTTGTTTAAAAATTGGACTAAAAATGAAAAACAACTTCTCATTTATTTCTGAAAATTTCATGCAAAAATCTGTGGATACAATATGGAATGTATTGAGGTCACGTTAGAATAATATTATTGTTTGAAATGTTTATTGCTGCATACTGCATGAAACCTCACCTAATATTAAAAATAGTGGGTAATATAAAACATTAAGTATGTTAATATTGCATTTCAAGCACAGACCTATGAGACCTATACAGACCGCCAGTCATTACCGCAAAATAAACAACCACAGGGTGATCAGGGAGTGGACGGATCTCATTTCATCCTGAAGGGGTTTATTTTAGGATAATGACCAGCTGACTTTATACTATCCTGTGTCTTTCTTAGCAAATAAAGAAATAAATGGATAAGAAATACTGTATTTTATACAACAATGTGATATGGGAGTCATCAACCTAGCTTAGTTTTTAACTTAAGTTTAGTTTTAACTTAGTTTAGCTTTAACGTAGTTTTCATGTTCCCAGAAAGTCTCAAGCTCAAAATACTTAAGATAATTTATAATACAATACTGTTAAAGCCCCTTTTTAATGTGCAAGCGAAAACACACCATTTTGTGCCTTTTAATAAATGCTAATGAGCAACTGCTCCCTGCCTCCTTTCCAATAGAGGGTGGAGCCTTTACAGCATGTGCCTCAGTTACTCCAGCAACAAAAAACAATACATGTGCACCCTAACACCCTTATCCTAACAGTTTTTTTTAACAGCCGTGTCAGTTTAAACTCCTAATATATGTTTTTCTGAGTACACAAACACTAAGTGGATGGACAAGAAGACTGTCTGTCAAAAGGTGTGCTGCGTGAATATAAAAGTTTCTTTTGCATTTCAAATTTGCAATGTTGTTATGTCTGAATGTCAACAGTTGAGGACCAAACTTGTATATCCAGTGCAGGGGTGCCCAAACTTTTTCTTATAAAGGGCCAAAAACCAAACTTGATTGAGGGCTGTGGGCCGAAGTTAAATATACCAAACCGTATTACATTAAATTTGACATGGGTAATTTCCTAATTTATTTCCATATTATTTCAAAATAACTTGAAAACGTGCTTTAAAACATATTAAATAATGATGCAGTATAATTTTTAACATTTTATAATGAACTTATTATAGAAAAAACATAAACAATCCCATTTATAACACAATGGAGTTCAATGCTAAATACACTACTTGAGCTCCTCCTGTCTGCCTTGATTTGCTCGCCGATGTCTTGTGCATTGTCCTCTATCTGTCAAGTGACAGTATTTACATTTTAAAAGTCTGATTCATTTACAAAATTTAAATGAAACATTTAATTTCAGTTGGCTTTTTGTAGCTTCTCAAATAAACAAAGAAACAAAAGGTTACATTCAATTCTAAATGATGATCTCTGTCAAAGGCATTCGCCCCAATCATCTCCCAATCATTCTCCCTCTCTTTTCAGATAGGATGGCGGGCCAAACCAAAGGTTACCATGAGCCAACTTTGGCCCCGGGCCCTACTTTGGCCACCTCTGATTTAGTGGCTAATTCATATGAATTCGTACAATCTCATTCATACAATTTAGTATGATTTGCTTATCCCTCAATGATGGTTGGGTTTAGGGTGGGGAATAGGGTGGGGTTTGGTGCCGTGCCTCCTTTTAAAAATCGTACATTTTCATACAACTGAACTGAACTGAATTAGTCACTAAACTGACGAAACGTAAAATAGTTAAGTTTCCTCGTGAGATCAGGCTGGTATTTCATATATACCACTTTTTAAACAAGAAACATTGTTTTCTGATACAGATTACAGCTTGTTTTAGCGTGGCTTTGTCTTGTGAAGAGATGGTATTTGACCCAAAGTATATAGGTGACCATCGTCAAGGGGTTGTACATGACCATCCTATTACTCAGTCAGAGACCTATAAGTACTTGGGCATTTACATTTAGAGTTCTTTCACATGGAAAACACACATAGAGTGGGTTTGTTCTCGTTTACACCAGAGATTGTATATAGAGTCCCTAAGTGTAGGTTGAACTAATATAAGAAATCATTTGTACCCATTTCAGTGGGTTTATTTAACAAGAGTTTATCTTAATTAGCATTATAATTATTGTAACTACTATATTTTGTATTATTTTTATTGCTTGTTTTTATGGAATGTCTGCAGCAATATGGTGATGCCCATAACAAATTTCCTGTCAAGCACAATAAAGTGTACTACTACTACTACTACTACTACTACTACTTTACAGATCTTTTTCATGCACAAACAGCTAAATTAATCAGTAAAAAAAGCTGAAAATGGAAAAAAGGGACCTCTTTAAGAATATAACAAATAGTAAACAAAGCATTTCATGCATCTAGAATGACTGACCAATCAAAATCAAACATCCAAGAAAGCTGTATATATATTGTATATAATAACTATACTGTATAGTCTGTTCATGATCAGAGACTGAGAATATATAACTTAACAACAAATTCATTTGCATGACAAAAGCATTTAAAATCTGACTCCTTTCCTCTGTCTTTCTTCATTATTCAAGGGCCTTGATAATTGTATTCAGTGTGTTTTCGAGCTGTTTCATAAATACACATCAGAATGAGCTGGGCTTAGATGGAGGGCTCTGTTGCTAGGAAACCACGACCACGACAGACACGACTTTTGAACAAACAGTCTGTGGAGGACCGGTCACATCTGTACCACCAGAGTGTGCTTTCAAAGAGACCCACACACACACACACACACACTGCCTCAAAAATGTCTAATTATATGCATTTCGACGATAATATAACGCTTCACAAACACAAAATGTACTTATGACACTCTATTACGGCCAAACAGATCATCAAACGTGGCCATGTGAGATTTTTTTCTCCCATAAATGCAGCACATCATGTGTACTGTGTGTGTGTTTTGGTCAATGCGCTTATGAATAATGCAGCTCGCTGGCTCCACCCTCTTAATGATTTATGCATTGTGGTTGATGATGCGTTTCCTGTCAGTCAGGGCTTTGATGACTCAGCCTGTTGAGCTCTACAGGAAGTGCAGGGTCCACTCCCAGAGTTCAATAGAAGCTGAGTCACGCAGCGCAAATCTCCCTCTCACAGCGACACACACACACATTGAAGTAGGTCAGGGCGTTCCTGATAAGCTGTGTATCTGACTTTCAGGGGCCAATTTAGGTTTAAAGTTTTTTAAAACTCATCCGCATGTCCTCTAGCGCATGACTCCCAGAGTGCTTTGCAGTTGCCACTAGGACAGAAAACACTTTGTAATGTTTACATATGAAGTTTGTAACGTAATGTTTGTCATGAAGGCAAAGAAAAGGCTTTTAATGGTCACACATCAGTAAATATGCAGCAATAACTACCGATGCACAATATAACGGCAGCCATAATGATATAAATAAATGATGATGATTATTTATGGATGATTAATTATGGATTATTTCAGCTCGTTGTTAATGGAAGGCATAGAAAAATAAAATAAGTTGTCCACTGTCCAACCATTGTTTTAGGGCTCTGCACGATATTGGAAAAAACTGACATTGTGATGTTTTACTTTTCTGCGATACTTAATGCGATTTCTTGATGAAATTAATAGCTCTATTTGGAAAGAATTCATAAAATTAGATTAAATGAGATGGTTTTGCAGGAGAGTGCATCTGCATAAAATATAATAAACCAATCACAATTGATAAATAAAGAAAAGATTTGAATGAAATAAACCATAATTTATGGTCTAGCAGGATTTAGGCACAAATCGAATAATCAAAGGTAAAATAACAGTGTGTAGTGTATCTTCATCGTATATGCGCATAAATAAAATGAATCTTTCTTAAAGTTACAAACATAACTTATTGTGCCTAAATTATTTAAAGTGGCTTGAAATGCTCACACAGTAACATGCCTTAAAAAAAACATGCAGATGATAAACTAATTATCAATTTATGGATAAAATTTGCAATGACTCATGTATGGTTTGAACTGTGTTTCCTGTTCAACTATAATACCATAATCCTGCGATGTGACTATTGCGGATACACACATTGCGATATCGATGCTAAAACGATATATAGTGCAGCCCTAGTTTGTTTGCATTTTTTGTAATCATGATTTTTAAACTTCAAACTTTCAAAATCATATCAAGATTTGTATTTATCAGCCTATATATACCGACTATAGTATACACAAGACGTTTCACACTTACAGTTTTGAATGCTTTGGTCAATATGGATGCTCAAATGAAAGAAGCCCTGCCCTGTAGTAAAGGAGCCAATGATCTATCTCTATAGACTGACCATTCTCTGGTGCAGGGGCTTGGTCCAGACGTGTTTTTGACCAGCCTGATCTCACGAGGAAACGTTACTGTTTTCCGTTTTGTCAGTTTAGTGGCTAATTCATACGAATTCATATGAGTTCAGTTGTACGAAAATGTAAAATTTTTAAAAAGAGGGGTGACACCAAACCCCACCCCTAAACCCAACCGTCATTGGGGGATGAGCAAATCGTGCTAAATTGTATGAATGAGATACGAAATATGCTCTAAATTAAAAAGTTACGCATTGCCGTGAGATTGTGTTGGTTTGACAGTTTCTGCGGCTTCATTGTTATGAAGCCTCTGGGGTCAAAATATACGATGTAAATTCAGTGAATACTTTCCTTACAGACATGAGACTTGAAATCTACATTCAAACAAACCAGCTGCACTTGAAAACAAATGTTCTCAGGTTTTGTAATCTGTATGAAACCGCCATGAGGTACAGTCTGTCCCATTTGACCTCATTATTTTATATGAATTCTCGCCTCTGCCATTCACAGCAACCACTTGAACGCCCTCAAACTTGTAAACAAAGAAGTTGTTATCTTTTTGGGAGGAGATTTGCCATCAGAAATAAGACCAGTGCAATTAGACGTGGCATTATGCAGAGGATGATATTATGTAAAACTTAAGTTATTGATTCCTATGATAGTTAACACAGTTTGATTGACAGGATGACATCTGATCATGTCCTCCGGAAACAGTCATAAAGGAGAATGATGTCGTGATCTTATTAGCTTGAGAAACCTGAGAAAATTCAGTTTTTTATTTGATTCAAATGTTTAGATGCAAAGTTTGAGATTCAGCTGTTGGTACATTTTATTAGTGACACCAAATATGAAATTTAATCGTAAGCTTGACAAACAGTTTTGGAGAACTGACATCAAGACATGACATCAGTCTTGTTTTTGGTTGTTTTAGATGTCTTTTTCAGCGTTGTGCTTATATTTCAGTTGTATCTCAAGGCAGATTTCACACTTATTGAGCCACACTAACACAGCAATCGCACCAGTGTTTGTTTTAATCAACCGAACCTGTCAGGTGTGAACACACTGGATGTTTGCTGACAGAAAACCATTATGAGCAAACGCTAAACACGCAATTTAGCATGTTGTGTTATTAATCTAGAATAACCTGTTTACCATCAACAAATGAAAATAATAGTAGGCCACAAGATCAAAACTGACAATTATTTTCTTTTCTTTTTTATGGAATACTGCAGGGCTTACATAAGACTTATATAAGTTTACATATTTGTGCACATTTCCTTTTAATTGCTCTATATTTAAATCTTATGATGTGTCCTGCATGAGGGTGGGATCCACCTGTCAATCATCAGATCCACCAATAGTAAACCCTAATCAGTTGAAAACATGTTTACAGATCTCTGCTTTTCGTCTTCTGAGAGCTGATATAAATAACTGTTCTGCAGCTCTATTGATGTTTGGCCTCCAGGTCTCCATGTGACTGAAAATCTATGAATACCAGGAATTGTAGTCCTTAATATTGAACAACTATGACAAATGAAGGCCCATTTTTTATCCTTATAATCTTATAGCACTTTGGTATACTGACAAGTGTCATGGCAGTGAATGATTAACATATTTATTAACATTATACTGCAGGTGATTCAAAAATACAACAGTACTATTAGCTTTAAAAAGGTAATGCATGTCCACAACAACCATAGTATTGCTATGATACATTTTTAGTATAAGAAAGAGGGAGTAAAAAAAGGGAGAAATTAGATGATTTTGTTATGACACATATGGAGAGTATGTCAGATAAACAGTTTTCTCAGGCTGCTGTGTGTGTGTTAGATCCCTGCACTGGTTTGTTTCTATGGCGTGATCCAGGAATGAAAACGTCCTCTGTGGATTTACTGCGCTCAATGTTTATGCTTCCAAACAGTCATTTATTCTCTAATGAATGCCCAGTGTGTCTGTGTTTTCTGTGAGTGTACATTCCATGAGCATGTTACTAACAGTGGTTCAGCAGTGGTAGGGCATTCACTCCTCTGTCTCCATACATGGTAAGACTGGTTCAGGCCCTTCTCTAGTGCTGCTGGAGAAGCACAACCTGCTGAATGTCTGTCTGTCTGTCTGTCTGTCTGTCTGTCTGTCTGTCTGTCTGTCTATCTATCTATCTATCTATCTGGTTTATCTCTCAGGTATACAAAACAATACACAAATAGATAAAACTAATGGATGGATGGATGGATGGAAGGATGAATGCAATAATGTGCATCTTTTGTATAACTGCTTTGAAACAATAATTGTGAAAAAAGCAATACAAATACAATTGAATTGGATTGGATTGGATTGGATTGTAATGGATGGACGGATGGATGGATGGATGGATGGAAAGAAAAATAAAACAATGGATGGATGGATGATGGTAAAAGGACAATTAAAATTCTAATTGACCGGATAACAGACTGATAAAACAATGGATCGATTTATGGATGGATGAATGATTAGGTAAAAGGATGGATGGATGGATGGATGGATGGACAAATGACATATTGATAAAACAACAGATAATTCAAAGGATGGACAGAAAAATAAAACAATGAATGAATGGATGATGGTAGAAGGGCAAATAATAATAATAATTGACCGGATAACAGACAGATAAAACAATGAGTGGGTTTATGGATGGATGAATGTATAGGTAAAAG
>CAIGQV010014432.1:20788347-20818785 GCA_903798115.1 Danio jaintianensis | reverse complement strand
TTTGTGTCTATTTGTGCATGTGTGTGTGTCCCGTATGTGTGTGTGTGGTTGTGTGTGTGAGTGTATGTGTGTATGCATGCATTTGTGCGTGTGTCTATTTGTGCTTGTGTTTGTGTGCACATTTGTGTCTATTTGTGCATGTGTGTGTGTGTCCCGTATGTGTTTGTGTGGTTGTGTGTGTGTGTGTGTGTGTGAGTGTGTATGTCTGCATTTGTGCATGTGTCTATTTGTCCATGTATTTGTGTGCGCGTTTGTGTCTATTTGTGCATGTGTGTGTCCCGTATGTGTGTGGTTGTGTGTGTGTGTGTGTATGTGAGTGTAAGTGTGTATGCATGCATTTGTGCATGTGTATTTTTGTGCATATGTTTGTGTGTGCATTTTTTTTGTCTATTTGTGTATGTCCCGTATGTGTTTGTCTGTGTGTGAGTGTATGTGTGTATGCATGCATTTGTGTATGTGTCTATTTGTGCATGTGTGTGTCCCGTATGTGTTTGTGTGGTGGTGTGTGAGTCTATGTATGTATGTGTGCGTGTGTGTGTGTGTGTGTGTATGCATGCATTTGTGCGTGTGTTTATTTGTGCATGTGTTTGTGTGCGTGTTTGTGTCTATTTGTGTATGTGTGTATGTCCCATATGTGTTTGTGTGCTTGCGTGTGTATACTTGCATTTGTGCTTATCTATTTGTGCATGTGTGTGTGTCCCGTATGTGTTCGTGTGGGTGTGTGTGTGTATGCATGCATTTGTGCTTGTGTCTATTTGTACATGTATTTGTGTGCACATCTGTGTCTGTTTGTACATGTGTGTTTGTGAGAGTGTATGTGTGTATGCATGCATTTGTGCATGTGTTTGTGTGTGCATTTGTGCATGTGTGTGTGTCCCGTATGTGTGTGTGGTTGTGTGTGTGTGTAAGTCTAAGTGTTCATGCATACATTTGTGCGTGTGTCTATTTGTGCATGTATTTGTGTGCGTGTTTGTGTCTATTTGTGCATGTGTGGGTCCCGTATGTTTGTGTGTGGTTGTGTGTGCGTGAGTGTATGTGTGTATGCATGGATTTGTGCATGTGTCTGTGTGCGCATTTGTGTCTATTTGTGTATGTGTGTGTGTCCTGTATGTGTGTGTGTCTGGACTTCGGCCCATGGCAATGAGTGTCAGAAGCCTCACAGTGTGCTTTTCATCCAGCCAGCATGATTCAACATGGCCAAAAGTGCTGTTACGCGCACACACACACGCACGCACGCACGCACGCACGCACGCACGCACGCACGCACGCACGCACACACACACACACACACACACACAAGACAATGTTCCTCTGTCCACATCTGCACTGAAACAATTTCTTCAGATCTCTACCTCTCTTTCTCTGTGGAACACACAAACACATGAGTCCGGCGCGAGATTCACGGCTCTCGCTGGTCTTAATTCACAGTAGATCTTCACATGTTCACAGTTTCAGCTGTTTTTCTTTAGCAAACTGTGGTGTGGATCTACTGTACCGCAGACGTGGTACATATTAAGAGTGTAATGTTCCCAAAAAGTAAGATTCAGTATGTATACTTTGGCTCTGTGGACACATTTACTGACATCTTTCCACTGATAAAACATTGATTTTATGATTAACTGAAATATGAGATGTTGATTCATGTTTATGCTATAATTAGTGGTAATAAGGAAGAATTGATTGGATTTACCCACACTCCCCTGCAGTTTGAACTGATAGCATCAATACATCAAAGAGTGCCTAATCAACATTTATTTTCTAAATATTCTAATAAAATGGACAGAATCTAAGAAGAACAGACTCGAAAGATTAAAATCACCAAGCTTCTTGTGATTATTGTGATAAGAGGTGCATTATTGAAGTCTAGTGAACTTTTATTTATGCATCGACCCAAATAGTTTAGGCTAAAAGATTCATATTTGATAAATTGGATGTACAGTGGTCCCTCGTTAATCGCGAGAGTTACGTTCTAAAAATAACCCGCAATAGGCAAAATCCACGAAGTAGTCAGCTTTATTTTTTACAATTATTATAGATGTTTTAAAGCTGTAAAACCCCTCACTACACACTTTAAACACTTTTCTCAGACAGGCATTAACATCTTCACACTTTTCTCTCTTGTTTAAACACTCTAAAAGTTCAAACTTTTGTAGAAAATCAAGTCCAGTATTATAGAATAAACCAAAGATCAAAACCTGTTGTCAGGTGCAAACAGTCATTGCTGTCCGCAAAAGGTTCATAAAGCTTTTTAGCTTTTGTGTGGATAATGTTGTCATCCAGTGTAATGTTCTTTTTCCTGCAGTCACTGATTCACAAAACTAAAGCAGACTCCATCCTTAAGGGGGTCGCACACCGTATGTGCCGCGCACAAGACAGTTGGAAGTAACGCACACGGACGCGCACATTCGCATGTTATTTAAAATGAAATTATTCAGATGGCGCTCTGTGGTGCGGTAGAAATATGAACAGTGTCCCGAGTCGTAGCTGTGCACCGCAGACAGCCGCCGACTTTCTGCGCCAGTGTGTGTACCCTGATAGAAACCTATGTTTACAATTCTAAAATGCATGACGCGGCACATTCGGTGTGCGACCCCCTTTACAATGGTCTTGCTGCCGACAGTTACAACCCTTTTTGCATCCTTGCTGAAACTCACACTGCTAGCGATCGAAGCTTTATGTTAATTTGGCAAGCTGAACGCATTCTGTACTGTACAGGAGACATGGAGGAGATTGATTGACAATGGTCTATAGCCAATCAGGACGCAGAGCACAATGCACTGTAAAAAAATTTAAAAACAAAAACATGTCAAATTGCACTAAAAAAAAAAAATTTGCGAAACTGTGAGGCCGCAAAAGGTGAACTGCGTTATAGCGAGGGACCACTGTATTCATTAAAATAAAGATTAAATTAAGTTCTGCAAATGCAGTGGTTACGACAAACTACACTCAAAAAATTATCTGTCCTGTTTGTTCAAACTACTTATTTAAAATGAGATGAAACAACACAATTCTTGAGTTTTTTGGGGGGGGAAAATGTAATTGTTTTATGTTCAATCCACCTAAATTTGTGAAAACTGATAAATGAACTTAATTCCTTCATGTTGCCCCCACACAAATCGATTGTATGAACATGATTGTATTGTACTGTATATTGTATACGGAACCAAAAGGCTGAAAATATATGTGTACTATTACAACCCAATCCAATACATAAAAAAAAAAACCTCTTTAAATATAAATAATGCACCACAGGGTAAATATTAGCAGCACAGCTTTTTCAGTGTTGATAATAATAATAATAAATGTTTTAAATCATTCATTCATTCATTTTGCTTCAGCTTAGTCCCATATTTATCAGGGGTCGCCACAGCGGAATGAACCGTCAACTATTCCAGCATATGTTTTACACAGCGGATGCCCTTCCTGCCACAACCCAGTACTGGGAAACACCCATACACACTCACATTCACACACATTCATACACTACGGCCAATTTAGTTAATCCAATTCACCTATAGCGCATGTCTTTGGACTGTGGGGAAAATCGGAGCACCCGGAGAAAAGCTACGCCAACACAGGGAGAACATGCAAACTCCACACAGAAACACCAACTGGCCCAGATGGGACTCGAACCAGAGACCTTCTTGCTGTGCTAACCACTAAGCCATCATGCCACCTGTTTTAAATCAGCATATTGGAAAGATTTATGAAAGATCATGTGTGGTACTGGAGACTTGAAAATTCAGCTTTGCATAACTGGAATAAATTACAATTTCAATTAAATATACTACAAAATACAAGGCATGTCTTTTAAAAATATACTAATGAATGGTATTACTTTCCTGGGAATGTCCAACAATGCTATAGTAATGCCATAGTGCTTTTATATGTCCTGTATATTGTCTTTACCACTGCGTATGTCCAATATAAACAAATGTCTTTATGTGTATGTGTGTGTATGTATATGTAAGTGTGTGTGTGTGTCAAGGGGAACACCTGAAATATTACCAAGTTTTCCAAGTAGACCAGAGGTTTAGCTTGATCCCATTGCAAGTGTGTGTCTCTGTGTGTGAGTGTGTGTGTTTGCTTTTCTCCTGCCATGTATAAATAGATGGAAAATTACAAAGTGGCTTTCCCTACTGCTCTGGAAGGGAAGTGGTCACACACACACACACACACACACACACACGCACACACACACACACTTACAGTTATTTAAAAAGTCCTGGCAATACAATTTAACGCCTAATAAAAACTCATTACTAAGGTTCTTAATGTTTCAGCATAATTGTTCATTTTAAATAATTCAACATATGTGGTCTTTTTAATATTTAAATATATTTAGTTAAATCAATAATTCAGCAGCTCCACACTAAGCCAAACACTGGACGGCAGGAACCGAAGTAACGGATTGGTGGAAATTCAGTGAAGCTCATTCTGGACAGATGTGACATCGGCCATCATTCATTTATCAAAGATGGAGATCTGAACATTACTGCAAAACCTTTCAGATCAACTCACTGTTATTATTGCTCATGTGTTGGGGTAGATGATGGTTCTAGAAGCTCGTTTCATTTCTGCTACGGGCATGAGTATTGTGTGCAGATGAATGAGGAAATGTGTGCTGACAGTGTTTGGCGGATGATAAAACAGATGATAAAGACTTGTAGATAACGAATGAACCTGAGTCATATCACATCACAAAGTCTTTAAAGTTTTAGATAATTTAATGATTGTCTGATAATAATTTTAAATACAAATGTTTTTTTCCCCAGAAACTGAGAAATTATATAAATGATATATAGAATATAAACATTTCAGAAAAGATAAAAAAAGTTGATATTTTATGCAAAAAAGGCTCTAAATGGCATTGTTATTTGAAATTTAAATGAAATGTCATTAGTAGTTAATACTTTTTTACTCAAACCACCAAAGAACTGAATTAACGTTTTCCTGTATATATTATATATTATGACACACAATATGTATATAATTATTAGGGATGTACTGAAAAGAAAATGCTGGGTTGAAACCCGAATCCGAAAATTCTGAACGTACGCTGAAAACTGAAACTGAAAATACGTTGTAATAATTATTTAAATAATAATTTAATAATGTAAACTTTTATTTTTTATTTGAAGACTTTTAAAATGTAACTTAACTTAAATGACACTAATTGTAAAAAACACAAGATCAGTGAACAGAGCACCATTTTTTCCAGCACTGTTATGACAGCACAGTATTACAAGCAGCAGGAACAAGTTTATGACATATCTGAGCAAACTTTGCTTTCCTGGTGAGCATGTGTGGTTCATGCTTAAATAATTGCGTACATGAGCATAATATTGAGCTATTTTGAACTTTGATCATGGTGTGCACAGAAGCTTTGGTCAGTGGAGCAAGAAACCACTTTTATGTGGAACAAGCCATTGAAATGAATGGGTTTCATAGAACAAAAAATCCACTTCAGAGTGAAAGCAGCATAACCTTTTTTATCCATATTTTTCTTTCAGATAAAAACAAAAATACAAT
This sequence comes from Danio jaintianensis, assembly GCA_903798115.1. Classification (NCBI taxonomy): domain Eukaryota; kingdom Metazoa; phylum Chordata; class Actinopteri; order Cypriniformes; family Danionidae; genus Danio; species Danio jaintianensis. Next base: position 20,813,253 of record CAIGQV010014432.1, on the reverse strand, counting down.
TTTTGGTATTAATAATTACCAATGATAAATAATCAATAATTTTCATCAACAATTTGGTGCATTTCTAATAATTACACTAATTAATAACATAAATTTTACTAAATACATTTAAAAGAATTGTTGATTAAACTACATGTGCAGTTAAAGTCAAAATGATTCGCCCTCCTGTGAAACTTCTTTTCTTTTTCAATTATTTCCCAAATGATGTTTAACAGAGCAAGGAATTTTTCACAGTATTTCCTATAATATTTTTTCTTCTGGAGAATGTCTTATTTGTTTTATTTCAGCAAGAATAAAAGCAGTTTCAATTTTTTTTTTAAACCATTGTAAGGTCAATATTATTAGCCCCCTCAATATTTTTTTGATTGTCTAGAGAACAAACCATCGTTATAATGACTTGCCTAATTACCCTAATCTGCCTAATTAACCTAGTTAAGCCTTTAAATGTCACTTTAAGCTGAATAACAGCATCTTGAAAAATATCTAGTAAAATATTATGTTCTGTCATCATGGCAAAGATAAAAGAAATCAGTTATTAGAAATGAGTTATTAAAACTATTATGTTTAGAAATGTGTTGAAAAAATCTTCTCTCCGTTAAACAGAAATTGGGGAAAGAATATACAGGGGGGCTAATAATTCAGGCAATTAAAATACATTTTCATAACACAATGTTCTTCCTTCACAGTGTTAACAGTATATACATCTACATGTCAGAGAGAAGTGGAACCTTAGTTTTTCTGGTAGGCATTACAGGCTTCTCTTTCTCTGTTGACTCAGACTTTCTGAGAGGGCCAGTTTTGGGGTCTGTGCTGATGCATGTGATTTTTTGGTGTTATTAGAGGGTAAAGCGGAGGGCTCATGTGTGGGGATCAGATCTCAGGGGAGTCAGCGGCTGTTCATCATGAAGCGTTTGGATCCAGAGACTAGGGCTGCACGATATATATATATATATATATATATATATATATATTTCAGCATCGATATGGCAATGTGCACATTCGCAATAGTCACATTGCAAGATCTGTAATGTTGAGTTATGATTATAGTTGACCAGGAGAAACCAGTTCAGCTCAGAACACATGAGAATAGTGGTGTTATTGTGGAGTTTAACCAAAACGGAGTGAAAGTTTTTCAGTTGCACATGTTTTTAAGGCCTGAGAGAGTTCAAAGTATTCAGGCACACAAAATTTTACCCTTTGTAACTTTAATAAAGAATCATTGATTTATTGAATTATTTTTTGCGGTGTTATTTTACATTTGATCATTGAAATTCTGTACCTGAATACTATTTTATTATTATAAAACACTATTAAATCACACTTTTGTCTTTGCTCTTTTGTATTTATCTGCTCTATTTGTATTTTAATTTGTTTATTACATTTTATGCACAATTAACTTCCCTACAGAATTACCCCAATCAATCTAATTTATTAACTTCTTTCCAAACAGCAGTTTTCAAGTCATCTAAAATTGAATGTATATATAATTGCAATGTTTATCGCAGAAAAACGAGCAAGCAAGAAGGTTGCTGCTTCCAGTCCCGGCTGGGCCAGTTGGCATTTCTGTGTGGAGTTTGCATGTTCTCCCCGTGTTGGCGTGGGTTTCCTCCGGGTGCTCTGGTTTCCCCCACAGTCCAAAGACATGCGCTACAGGTGAATTGGATGAACTAAATTGGCCGTATGAGCGCGTGTGTGAATGCGAGAGTGTATGGGTGTTTTCCAATACTGGGTTGCAGCTGGAAGAGCATCCGCTGCGTAAAACACTGCAGGAATAGTTGGCGGTTCATTCCACTGTGGTGACCCCTGATAAATAAGGGACTAAACCAAATTGAATATTGAATGAATATCCGATTTTTCTAATATCGTGCAGCCCTACTGGAGACAGCCAATATTTTGCTCAGAACTCGATGAACGATGAATGGGAATGACAGAAATGTTCACATTAGCTTCTGTAAGCGGCCTTCTTAATATTTATGTCTCATATTTTAGGAGATTTGTACTATTACCAGTGGCTTTTGCTCTGAATAGTCAGAGAGGGTTTAAAAATACAATGTAACCATATAATTATGAAAATGAAGTGAAAAGCATTATGGTGAACACTAGTCTTGGGAGTTGTATTCACCCAGGCTCGTGTTCTGGTGGTTTCAGAGCACATGAGCTGAACTGAGCCTCTCTTTGACTCCAAACTAAATGAGGAACTGAAGCAAAAGTGCAGAAATGAGAAGCGCTGGACTCAAGCACACGAGACCTCAGGCTGTCTTGTCCAAACATAAGAGATTCAGTGTGTTATTACAAGGCAGAATAATCAGCTTATGTTTAGTCTTCTCCTCTGAGAGGCCTGGATTTGGAACATTTGCTGAAATGTTTTCAGTTGCGTTTGCTACTTTGAGAATTTGCATTGAAGATTTGCAGTTACAGTTGAAGTCAAAATTATTCGCCCTTTTTCAAATATTTCTCAAATGATGTTTAACAGAGCAAGGAATTTTTTACAGTATTTCCTATAATATTTTTTCTTCTGGAGAAAGTCTTATTTGTTTTATTTCGGCTAGAATAAAAGCAGTTTTTAATTTTTTTTTAAACATTTTAAGGTCAGTATTATTATCTCTCTTAAGCAATTTTTTTTTTCTATTGCAACAAAACAAACCATCGTTATGCCTAATGATTTCCCTAATAACCTTAACCTGCCTAGTTAACCTAATTAAGCCTTTAAATGTCACCTTTAAGCTGAATATTAGTGTCTTGAAAAATATCTAGTAAAATATTCGGTACTGTCATCATGGCAAAGATAAAAGAAATCAGTTATTAGAAATTAATTATTAAAACTATTATGTTTAGAAATTGTTGAAATAAATCTTCTTTCCGTTAAACAAAAATTGGGGAATAAATATATATAGGGGGGCTAATAATTCAGGAGGGCTAATTATTCTGACTTCAACTGTATATAAAAGGCCAAGAATTTTACATGAGAGTCTGCCTTTGTGACAACGATCACCATTTTAATTTCAACAAAACTGTTGCATTGCCATGGCGACAGACTCCACCCATTAGTCTTAATGTCTAGACCACTACGCCTGTAAAGGAAACCCCCATATAAAATTCTCTGGGCTTTACAATGCAGTTCACTTACGTTTTATATACTGCGAGGAATGCTCATGTTGGCATCCCAAGTGGAAAGAAGGAATTTTACAGCTAAACATTTTACAGCTGTGTCATTCTAGGGTGAAACACTGATCCATTTATGACGACAGATAATATGGAAACTAATCTTGCTAATCTTCATGTGCAGAAAAGTGCTGTTTGACTAGTGAAATGAGTAAACCAACAAAACCTCTTTGAAAATAATAATAAAATGAACAAACAACTCTATATTTGCATAAGGAGATGCGGTGGCCTTGTGATTAGCAGACTTGCTTGATACATTACGCCAGTTCAGTTTTAGTTAAAAAAAAAAAGTCTTAATTAAAAAAAATAAAACACCTAAAAGTAAATATAAACTAAATATAAAAACTATGAAAAAGTAATTATTGAAAATGCCAAAATACTAAATAAAGTTAAATATAATAATCATTGTGTTTTTATTTTAAAACGCTAAATAAAAATAAAATATAATGCACAGAATTAATGCGGAATTTTTATTAAATTATAAAAATAAATGACCTAAAACTACTAAATATAAAAACTATGAAAAAAGTAACTATGAAAAATGAAAAAATACTAAATAAAGTTAAATATAGTAATTATTGTGTGATTTTATCTTAAAAGATAAATAAAAATACAAAAATAAAATAAAATGCACAGAATTAATGCAATTTGTTTTATTAAATTGTAAAAATAAATGACCTAAAACTACTAAATATAAAAAATATGAAAAAACAACTATGAAAAATTGAAAAAATACTAAATAAAGTTAAACATAGTACTTATCTTTATATAATTATTAGCTAGATAAAAATACAAAAAAAAAATTTCACAGAATTAATGCAAAATGTTAAAAAATATATTGAATTAATTCATGCTAATTTAAATAATGAGAGCTGTAGTCTAGCTTACAACAAAAACAAAAAAAAAGATAAAAACAATTTATTTGTACTAAAATTTACAAATAAAATAAAATAAAAAAATAAAATAAATATAGTAATTATGGTGTTTTTATTTTAAAAAGCTAAGTAAAAATACAAAGAATAATAATAATAATAAAATGCACAGAATTAATGCGAAATTACTATTAAATTATAAAAATAAACTACCTAATAGTACTAAATATAACAACTATGAAAAAAAACTACTATGAAAAATGTAAAAATACTAATTAAAGTTAAATATAGTAATTATTGTGTTTTTATTTTAAAAAAGCTAAAAATACAAAAAATAAAATGCACAGAATTAATGCAAAATTTTACTAAAATATAAAAATATAATGAATTAATTAATGCTAATTTAAATAATGAGTTCAAACTAATGAAAATGATAAAAACACACAAAAATGTACTAAACCATTTTTTAAACTAAAATTAGAAAAACAAACTAATAAAAAACGAAACAAAATAAAATAATAAAATAAAATAAACATAGTAATTATTGTGTTTTATTTAAAAAAAACCTAAATAAAAATACAAAAATAAAATTAAATGCACAGAATTAATGCAATTTTTTATGAAATTATAAAATAAATAACAAAATAGTACTAAATATAATGACTATGAAAAAAACAACTACTACGAAAAATAGTAATTATTGTTTAATATAGTAATTATTGTGTTTTTATTTAAATAAGCTAAACAAAATAAATAAAAATAATAATAATAAAATGCATTGTAAAAAAATAATAATAATAAAATAAATAAAAAATAAAATGAAATGAAATGAAATAAAATAATTTTGTTTCCCAGAGCAACAAGTCTGAAATTTACATTAAATAAATGATCAAAACAAAAGGAAAGGAAAGGAAACAAAAAACAAAACAAAACAAAACAAAACAAAACAAAACAAAACAAAACAAAACAAAACAAAACGACCTTACAAGACAAGTGGCCTTAAAGAAAGATGAGACAGACTTTAATCAGAGCCCACCTTTATAGCTGTATTACCTGTAAATTTGAGCAGCATTCACACACTTCACACACACACTTGAGTCTGATGCGTTTCTTACCTTCAGCGAGTCAAAGCAGGCGATGACCCGGCCGTTCTCCACCTGGCAGCTCTTAGCGGGATGCGCAAACTTGCACTCGGCATCAGATCGAGCGCACGTTCCCCTCTGAAACTCTCGACACACCTCCAGCGTCAGCCATTTGGTGTCCCGCATGTGAGCCATATTCATCGCCATCTCCGCACGCTTTAGACTTCGATTCCTTACAATCCCAAAAGTGCTTTATGTTTGTCACTTTTTAACAACGTTCCTCTCTCTGCCTTAGATCATGAAGCTCCACTGTTTGCACACCAGGCCAAAGCGAGAAGAACAAAAAAAATGAAAAATGTTGAAGTGAACTGCAGTGATAGAATCCAAAAACAAAAAAATTAAAAAATCCTGGACTCTGATTGGCTGTTTTGTGTTTGAGGGGTCGTTCGGGGGGGTCTCGTGCAGTTCGTTCACCGATTTGGGCAGCAAGCAGGCGGGAAAGCTGAGGCTGGTACTATAAGCAGGTCCAAGCAGCGGCAGACGCAAGAGAGGGCACAAAACTCAGTACCCACCTGCAACAGACAGAAACATAACAGCTTTGAGAAATCTTCCTTGAAGAGCAAACATGTTCATCAAGAGAGAAAAACTGAATTCACTTTAAAGATCCTGTGAAATTAAAATAAAATGTTTAGATGTTAGTTTCAGTCTGTTAGTTTTAAGCATATCTATTAGCTAGTGTGCTCCAAAACAGTGATAAAATTCGCGTTTAGAAAATATATGATTCGTACAAATTCATACGAGTTCAGTCATACGATTTTTCATACGATGTACGATTTTAAAAAGGAGCCGTGGCACCAAACCCCGCCCCTAAACCCAACCGAATTAGATCGTATGAATTCATACGAATTAGCCACTAAATCAAAAAGTTACGAATTGCTGTGAGATTGTCATCATCATCATCATCACAAGGCCATCACATGACCAAGCCATGTCAAGTTATCATGTCAGGAAAAAACTTATATTACATTAATTAATTAATTCATTCATTCATTTTCTTTTCGGCTTATTCCCTTTATTCATCAGGGGTCGCTACAGTGGTATGAACCGCCAACTTATCCAGCATATGTTTTACGCAGCGGATGCCCTTCCAGCCGCAACCCAGCACTGGGAAACATCCATAGACTCCCATTCACACATACACTACGGCCAATTTGGCTTATTCAATTCACCTATAGCGCATGTCTTTGGACTGTGGGTTAAACCAGAGCACCCGGAGGAAACTCACGCCAACACGGGAAGAACATGCAAACTCCACACAGAAATGCCAACTGACCCAGCCGGGGCTCAAACCAGCACCCTTCTTGCTGTGAGGCGACAGTGCTACCCCCTGAGCCACCGTGTCGCCCTATATTACATTAATTTTATGTAAAAATCACTGGACTTTCTTTAGTGTGGCTGAATTGCATCATGTCTGATTTTGGCAGATGTAGTAGATTACCCAGGTATCCAGTGAATAAACCTCCCTTATCTTATTTAGGACAGACAGCATGAATATAATTGGGACACGGCCCATCCTCCACCTCATCTCACAATATCTCTCAGTTTCTCACTCATTCCTATTAGACTCCCAGCAGCTGCATGAATCCTTCAAACTCCTGGAAATGCCAGAAATGCACTGAAGTCTGCAGAATACCGTCAGTTTGAGCAAATAAAACATTGTCACACACACATTCCTGGACTAACGCACACACACACTGGGCTCGTTCTAATACAAACACACCCATGAAACACACAAAGCAGCCCTTCACAACTTTAAGTTTCAATCCAGATTGTGGAGAACTGACCGAGAAGCACATCATGGCTTCAGCTTGAGCTGTGACGTATCGTTTAACAGAGACTGAGAAGGCGAGGTCATTTCCTGTTTCTGTGGTTAGCAGTGAGCCAATCGAAGGAAGAGATGGAGCAATGTTCCCGGCCGCATGCCAGTCAAGAGACTAACTGAGAGACTGACTGCACCAAAACTGAACACACTCTCAACTTAAATCCCACAGTTACTTCAGGTATTGTTTACAAGGTGGTTAATCAGAAGTTTTGTTAAAAACACACACATTTTCACATATATTTGCTTCATTCTACACTGTTTCTGTCCTCCTAAACATGTTTTCTTAAGCATTGTGCTGTTGGCGATGTTTTCACCCACTCTGGGGTGATTTTGAGTCTTTATTTGGCCACGACTTTCTCTGTGTTTCAGCAAATGGAATGATTTTTGGTGACAACTTTTATTTTGACATGTTTTGGGAAAAACTTAACAATACACTCTGGGCAAATTGACTACCCTTTCGTTATGTTCGTAGCTGTTTTTGCCCCCATTGACTTCCATTATAATGCCATTTTTTGATTGCAAAGCATTGACACCATATAATCATGCATTCTTGATTGTTGCTGGTTTTCCATGTTGGGAAGAGGTGAAATTTGTATTTTTTACTGTTGATCATCAGTTACAGTGCAAAAGTAGTTTCTGGCTTTTATATGGAGTACAGTGTGTGTGTGTGTTACCTTGGTATGTTTGAAAAAATAAAAAATAAGCAGTTCAGCTCTTACAACACAGTAAACATAGTAAGTGTATTTATGCACACACACTATAATCTGTTGTTTTACTCCATAGAACTCCATATAAAAGCCAGACAATTTTTTTTGCCCAGGCCTATCTAAAGGGTTAATGCTGCCAACTGTTAATCAACAGTAAAAATTACAAACTGTACCTCTTCCCAACAGGGAAAACCACCAACAATCAAGAATGCATGATTAGATTAGATATCAAAAAATATTGTTATAATGGAAGTCAATGGGGCAAAAACAGACACTAACATAATGAAAGGGTAGTCAATTTGAACAATAAACAAGGATTAAGCGATCCTTGTGTTCTTGTTGTGTAGCGTCATCAAAAACTGCCAAAGTTCAATTCCAATACTCAAGACTGCAAAAACTGAGGATGCGTGAAAGAACTTAGATGTGCTCTTGATATTGACAATGCATTGAATACAGACTTAAGTGCATTGACACTAGCCCTATTGGCCCCCTAAATAAAAAAGGAGGGAAGCGCAGCACTTCTCTATTCACCATTATTTACAGTGCAGAGATATAAATTGTTTAAAAAAAGAGATGGTGAAAATGAGACAGACAATGTAAACATTCACATAATGTGAAGTGTAAACACATGATCACTTCTATTTGCATTGTGCAAAGTATCTTTGTTGACAAGGATTTAGCATATATAAATATAGTGTATATAAAAGGTAAAGAGCAATTAAACAATGTTCAGCACTTTATAAATGTTGAAAGGATTTTCTGTTAAAATATGTGAAAGTCACGTGTTTTTCAGAGGATGTGTATTGTGTTCTCGCCGTCTTACAAGTAGGGATGTTCCGATACACTTTTTCCCTTTCCAATACCGATTCCGATACCTAAGCTCAGGGTATCGGCCGATACTGAGTACTGAACCCATACTGGTGTGTATATCTGTAGAAACAGTTGTGTACACTACTAGCACTGTATAAATTATCAGAATAAATGTACTATGTGCTTTAGACTTATCATTAATAAAATATGAACAAATACATACAGCGAACATTATTATCTGACATTTTTATTATCAGAGACTCAATAGTAAACCTTCTGAGCAGCGAAGAAGAACTGACTCCTGGTTTGCAGTGTTAAGCAAAGCTAGCAGTCATATGTCTCATTTAAAAAGATGGTATCGGATCGGTTTATGGTTTCAAATACTCACCGATACAGATTCCAGAATTTTTGCAGTATTTCCAATACTAGTATCGGAACAACCCTACTTCAATCTAAAGTTCACTCTTCTATGAAGCCCCTCCCTCAGCAATACAATAGGTTCTGATTGGCCAGCTGGTCTAATGTGGTGTTACTGCCTAACTGCGTAGTGCGATTTGCTGGGAATGTCATGCTTATGGGCGGGGTTTGCTCATTTAAGGGACTGTGATGTCACAAATGTAAGAAGTTCACTGTCAGCTGTTTGTTGTAGGTCTTAAAAAGCCCATTCTGCAAAAAAAAATGATCTCAATTGAATTGTGAGTGTCATAACTTTTCAGATGTTGTTCATGATCAAACAGCAACAGTTCACACTAACTAAAGTTTAAAAGAGTGATTGTTTAAAAGAGAGTTTAAAAGAGAGAAACACTGAGTCATTTTTAGAGACACACAAACTTGAATGTGGCCTCTGTTGACTTAGCAACCAGTCAGGGAACACTAGCAACCTAAAGACAACAAAATCACATAGCAACACCCTGACACTGTGTCAACAAGGTGCAAGAATCTAGTTTCTTATTGCAAAACTGTAATTTTTTTGTATTTTCAGTATATAAAAAACTAATATATATATATATATATATATATATATATATATATATATATATATATTAGGCCTGTCATGACATCTATATATCTATTTTTTGTTGTACGATATATAATGCACCAAAATATATTGTGCTAAATGATACTATTGTCATTTTAAGACCATTTTATGCCACTCATTATATAATGCCTGAATAACAATATAATAGCCTCATAATGCAAGTACACTTTCAAAGAACACATATTTTGTTCTTAAAAATATTTCACTTAGTTATAGTCATTTTAACAGTTTAATAATCAGGCATTGGAATCAGAATGTGAAAACACACATCCTAAACAAATAATAATAAATGTTAACAAAAAAAGTGCAAGGTAAAAAGTAACAGAGGCTTCGATATCTGCTACCAGATCTATTTTCAGTTGTCAGGCACCCACATGAAAATATACTATAGTAATTTATAGTAAATATTATGTTTTTTTAACCATACTAACACTGACACCTCCAATAGAGATAGAGATGTTGCGCAATCAGCTAAAACGTTGAAAGAATTGGTTTTATGTATGGGCGATATATATTGCTTCACCAAAAATGACTGAGGTTATGTCCATGTGTTGTGCAATAAGTCCATATATATATATATATATATATATATATATATATACATACTTTAAAACAACACTTAAACATAAACCAAATTAAACATAAATATTTCCAAACAACTACCAGATACTGAACAAAATATTATTTCAATAACAGATTATAAAAATAAATCAAATAAAGCCAACATTTATAATTCTATAATATAAAATAAACAGATAAATTGCTAAATAAATAAACTATAATAAAACAGTTAATTAATTAAATTTAAATTAACATTTATGGTAAAATTGTTGAATTAGATTAAAAAAACTACAATACTAGATACTGAACTCCATATGAAACAAAACATGTACATGCACAAAGTTCTTAATGACACGGATGCCTACAAAAACACTCATATACAAACACACAACACAGCACTGTTTATGGAAAGCCATATTTTAATCCGATAAGACTTTTAGCATGAAGGCAGACTGGATCCAGGGCACGCTGAATACTCAAAACAGCCTAAATGATTTTGTGAAATGAAAAGAAAGTGATAGCTCTGGATAAAGTGAATCCATGAGCCTTCCAGCGTGATTTTGATCTCACATTAAACAGGCTCATGCCTGTGTTATCTGTGTTTACTGAGAAAAAGAATAATCATGGTGACAATTAAAGTAAATTCATGCTCAGACTCGGATCCTACTTCAAGATTCTCATCTTCGCTTGATCATTACGATGCTGTTTCTTTCGTCCCTCTTTTTTTTTGGGGTTAAATTATCTGGTTATTATGTCACCGTATATCTCCCACAATCCTTTGCGATGCAATAACAGATTTCTTAGAAGTTGCTGCAAGGTCAAACAAGGAGAGAAAATAAGAGCGATAGCAAAAGAGAGAGAAAGAGAGAGAGAATGATCTGGATGTTTGCCAATCAAGCCCATTAAAAAGTCAAACATTTTTGCCACTGGGAGGAGAACTGGATGTTATGTTCTCTTTTAAGAAATGGAAACTATTTGAATGATTCACGTGAATGAGGTATTAAGTGTTTGGTTCTTTTTGCACTTGGCTTATGGCTTTGTTTATGTCTAATACGCTCCTGTCAGTGAGAAACGCTTGATTGAACATTTGATTTCCTGTGGCTCTGTTTGTTATTTTGCAGCCGTGTAATATTAAAGGAATGACTTTTTAAATCGAGGAATTGTAATTAAAGGTTAACATCAGTCTGAGTTTAGTCTAGGAAAGAGAAAACAAACTCTGCTTTGCATAGATCTTTGATTTTTTACTAAATACGCAGCATATTAATATTGAAACATCACTATCCGATGCTGGAGATATTAAGCCACGTTTGCCAAACTATATGAGAAACCGATCGTTTACAAGCCTCATTAAAGATCCGCACAAACACTTTTATAAATAGAATCATACGGAACCGTAAAAACCAAAACCGAGAATTTTTAGAGTATGATGTCACAGAATCTTCAAAGTTCCAAATAGATCTTTGTGTTCTTTAGTTTCTCAGAAAACCACATATTAAATCTTTAAAGAGCAACTGATGATCTGAAGAACTTGCTGAATGCACCATTGTTCAAATCATGTTTCAAAAGAACCACACAACATAAATAAAATCACATTACATTATAAAACCAAAATATATACAGCCAAAAATTTGATTACATAAATAGGGGTTGCATAAAAAGTTTTTGGCATGAAATGACTAGTGGTCAAAAAATAAAGATGACATATTTTGAGCAGTTTTAGTCTAGTATTTTTAGTCTTTAATTTAGTATTTGACTAGAAAATCTTTGTAATTTTCTTTATTTTATTTTCTGGAAACTAAAGTTTTTCCACAGCTAAACAGTGACTGAGTGTAAAAGTGTTTAATCATATTTTTTGTGCTATAACTAGTAGTAAATAAAAAGGAATGATTATTATTGTTCAACTGAGGTGTCTATTTAACAAGCTGCCACATCAGTTATTGCTGTAATTTATAGATTAAAACAAGTCTTTCTTTCTTTTTGAAAAACAAAAGTAATACAACACAAAGCCTATTTCGATTATTGAACACAAGGACCTATAAACTCTACTGAATGTTAACTTATATAGTCATTAATTTATTTTCCTTCGGCTTAGTCTCTTATTTATCAGGGGTCGCCACAGCGGAATAAACCGCCAACTATTCCAGCATATGTTTTACACAGCGGATGCCCTTCCAGCTGCAACCCAGTACTGGGAAACACCTATACACAACAGCCAATTTAGTCTTTTTCAATTCACCTATAGCGCATGTCTTTGGACTGTGGGGGAAACCGGAGCACCCAGAGGAAACCCATGCCAACATGGGGAGAACATGCAAACTTGCTGTGAGGCGACAGTGCTAACCACTGAGCCACCGTGCCGCCCTTTACTTATATATATATATATATATCAACCAAAATGAAAAAAGCACAGACTAAAAGATTAGTCTTTGGCTGTAAGAAAGCATATTGATTAGTTCAAATGAAATTATATATTTCAAATCAAGTTATGCACACGCAGCAGCTAAAACAATGCTGTATTTGTTCAGACCACGTGTACCATTACACCCCTATCAAAATAGTGATAGTGAAATGCTGGAACAAAGCACTAAAATTCAAGAGTAAACATGTCTGGTTGTTTTTTAACCAAAAAATCCCAAAAACCACCCACACATACTGCACAACCCAAGTTCAGCTCTTTCAGAATGTATAGCTTAATCATTTTGTATTACTTATCAGATGGATCTTTATGGTTCTATTCTGAACCATAATGCTTCTTGTCTGGAATCAGGCACCATGCGAATGCTCTAAATTTGCCTTAAGTTCTGCTGAACCCAATCCTATGTATTTTTTTTCTCTCCAGAATGAATGCATGAAGGCACTGGCCTGAGTCTGGGTGGAGTGCTTGATCAGAAAGGTGTGCGGGCAGCGCAGATAGTTATCTAAACCACAGCCTTCCATCGTTTGACTCAGATGTGTGTAGGTGATGATTGCCATGTTGGAAAGGGTTGAAAATAGTATCATCACCATGGTTACACAGCACAAAGCTTCAAGCGAAATTCAGAAACATCCACGGTTTTGAAACTCACACAAACCTTCTGGCAAGCTGCATTCATCAAAAAAGGTCAAAGGTGAATGATTTTCAGCCTGTTATTTATTAACTATCTAAATGATTACGGTTAGCCATGCACAAACAACAGGTAGGAATTTTTTTTAATCATTTTTTTTTTTTAAATGTTGTTCACCCCTCTTAATCTTCAAACCTATTCTATTAGCGACACTAAAGATAGCATGCATGTAAAAAGATACATCTGCATGTAAAAACACATGCATAAACATCCTTTACAAATACATAAAAATGAAAGAAATACAAGAATGTAAGCAAAAAAACTACAAAAAAACTCAAAGATATGAGAGTGGAAACAACCAGATGTGCTATTACGATATCTAACACAGGTGTAGCGCATTAATCATCACAACAGACTTATAACAGCAAACATATGGGATTAAACCAACAGTCGATTTGCATCAACATTATTATCCACTGTTTAAAGCAAAAATCAAATCAGAGCGAGTCTAAACAGAATCAGATGTAAATTGCATCAAACTAAAGTGAAGCGTGCTTCCTTATAAAGCCTCCATGTGCTTGTTTTCTCAACACTTTCACTTTCTCAACTCCAGCGGGCCGTCGACAAAACGCAAAGACTTGTCGCCAGACCACCCCGACAGATCATTTGTTTATTTTCCATCCTCCCCCACCAGCCAAACAACAAATACATCTTCAAATACTCGAAACAATTGCTTTAATCATACACAAGCAAGCCCTGACGACATTCAGTGTTTCTCATCTGATGTTTCAACACTCTGCAGAGTCAAACAATAACCCACGTTAAAGTGTCCTAAAAGTCACATAACCTGTTATCTGACATGTTTCCTTTCGGCGCAGAGAACAAAAAGGCCACCGCGAGCAGACCTGAATCCATATGTTTCTCCCCGCAGTGAGAGCGTGTTCGGCGTTTACTTACATGACTGCACGGAAGAGTGACGCACTCAGACAGAAGTGAAAACCTGCGTCAACATCTCTCTCTCTCTCCCCTCTCGTTTGCCTCTCGCAGACAGTTACGCTCTCTCTCACACGCCCCTGTGCAGTCCCAGGGTGCCTGACTGGGTCCTACCGCTCTGAAATCTAGCACGAGCCATATTAGGAAACAGCAGTTAAACATGTCACACGTAATTTACATGTGGGGGGAGGCTCTTACGACAGAGCATATGCAAAAAAGAGAGAGAGAGAGAGAGAAAGCGAGAGAGAGAGAGAGAGGGAAAAAAAAAACCCTGCACGCGCTGGTACGCGCATAAAACAAACAGAAGGGAAGTGAGACTTGAGGGGGGGGGGGGGGGGGGGGGGGGAAAAAAAAAAAGAAAAAGAAAAGTCTCTCGGGTTCAACTGTTAACCAATCGCGCGGTTGCCACTGTCTAAACAAGTAGCCGGTCTCCAACGGGTGGGGGAGTACCTGCGCGAGGGCCATTTCCTGCCAAAATGCACGGATGCAACTTTTTTCCCCGAATGCTGCTGAGATTTGTTTGCAATCGTAAGACTATAAAGTCAGCCCACACACATTGAATGAACAACCAATGCACACATGCACAAAAAATGAGTGGTGCAGTGCTTTCAGCTGTTAGAACTGCATTAGAGAGAGATAGACAGAGAGAGAGCGAGACAGAACAGAAAAAGCAGTTCTTACCTCTCACATCATGGTTACTACTGAGTGAGCGTATATATGTGTGTGTGTGAGAGAGATCAGACGCAGGCGGCAGGCCGCGACAGCAGAGCCTCAGGCACCGGGTGGACCATTCTCAAAGAGGAGGAGAAAAAGAGAGAAACAGATCGAGCGTGTGTGGCTGCTGGTTGCGCCACTGTGTGTGTGTGTGTGTGAGAAGAGAGCGAGAAACAGCAGCACTGCGCAGAGCACTGAACTCAAGCACCAATCACGCTCTTTGGACCTGCCCACCAACACAACCAGGAAGTGCTGTGGCTACTGCTGCTAATGTTTTGAGTTCCTCACTGAAAAAAAAAGAAAGAGAAGAAAACGAGAAGGGGAGGGGACAAAAGGAAGGAAAAGGAGGTAAAGAAAAGAAAACGAGTGCGCTTGTGAGATTACATCGTGCTTTCCCAGGAGTCTGTCTGCGCTCGACTGGCAGACTGCAGTGGGACACGCGCACACACACACAGCTGCACACCTGGTGCATTGTGCGGCAGTGTTATCTGCTGCTGGAAAAGGCTGGATTTGCTCTTAATTCCACTCTGAATCATCACTATCTGGGTTACGGCCATTTCTGGAGGGAAATATATCATTGGGGGGACTCTGAATGATGCATTTTTGCAATGAAGAAAAGTGTGATTTATTTGCACTATGAGCTATTTAACAAATGACACAAAGAAGAACTGGGTTGCGTTCATTTATTTCACCGATGTTCATCCAAAAATGAAATTTACTCACCATTTACTCACTCCTTTATGAGGAGAACACAAAACTTATGGCCCCACAAAAGAAGACATTTTGAAGAAAACCTGACTTTCATTGTAGGAAAAACATGGTTAGAGGTTTTCAACATTCTTCAAAATTTCTTCTTTTGTGTTCAACAGAAAATATAAAGTGAATAAATCATGAATTTTCAGGGTTTTTTGGGTGAACTAGCCCTTTAATTCTAACAAACTTCCACATGGCCAGGAATTTCGAGTCCCTTTAAACTGCACAATATTTTCCTGGAAGGTTGTGAGGTGTTGAAACTGGGACTTTAATTTGTTATCTTCAGTTAAAAAAATGCTTTATTGCATAATTTGCATACTTGAGTCTCGTTCAGCAATGACTGTGGTTATGATTACTGCATGAGAAAAATGACATGCATCTCACACGAATAATGTAAGACAATCAGAAGTTTGTATGCAAAAAGTTACCAGAAAAAGGAAACCATAACTCTCCATTGTTCACACAGCCTAAAAACAAGGAATTTAGTTATTAAGAGCATTGTTTAGATATTCACTTACACAGACGGTTTACGGATGTGTGTTTTAGGTCCACAGCTCGAGGACCTAAAATGTCAACTGCATAATGCATGGGAGGAAACTGCTAAAAAGAGCTGTGCACCAGTGTTATTTTTAGCATCACTTATAGACCCCTAGCCTATTTATTAGCATAATATTTATAATCAGCAGTGTTTTCGTATATTAATTAATTACAATATTTTATATAAAAGTAAAAAGTAAATTGCAAAAGTTTTATCAAATTTATGTGCTTTTGTGATTAAAGAAAAAAACTTTGATTCTATTTACTCTTAATTTATTTTTATTCATTCATTCATTTTCCCTCAGCTTAGTCCCTTTATTAATCTGGGGTCGCCACAGCGGAATGAACCGCCAACTTATCCAGCATATGTTTTACACAGCGGATGCCCTTCCAGCTGCAACCCAGTACTGGGAAACATCCATACACTCTCATTCACACACATTCACTACGGCCAATTAAGTTTATTCAATTCACCTATAGCACATGTCTTTGGACTGTGGCGGAAACTGGAGCACTCGGAGGAAACCCACGCGAACATATAGGGAGAACATGCAAACACACAGAAATGCCAACTGGCCCAGCAGGAACTCGAACCAGCGACCTTCTTGCTGTGAGGTGACAGTGCTAATCAACGAGCCACCGAGTCGCCCCTAATTTATTTTTATTTACGTTTAAATTAAATTAATAAATGTACGTTTTATTTAAACTTTTATTAGTTCAGTACTTCAAATACATTAATATAATATATACATTAATATAATAGAATTTAGATAAAACACCTAAACTTCTAAAACTTATAAACCTAAAAAAGTATTTGAAATACTGCCTTAAAAAATGAACTGATAAAAGTTAAAATAAAATTAAAACTTAAATAAAATAAATTAAAGGTAAATAGAAACAAAGAAGATGTTTTTTTAAATTACAAAAGCACATAAATTTGCAAAAACTTTTGTACTTTACTTTGGTACTTTTATATTAACTTTTGTAATTAATTAATATATTAAAACAACTGCTGATTACAAATATTATGCTAATAAATACACTTATAATAGGCTTATTTATTTATTTATTTATTTAATTATTCTTTTCATTTAAGACAAAAATATAAAAACAACAACAACACTGGTGTAAATGTGGCTATATCAACAAGTCTGGTCCATTTCAGCTCATTCGGGCTGTAAAAATGCATGCATTTATTGGAAAGAATGTATATTAGTTTATATGATACCTGATATACTGGTGTGGAAAAAAACACCAGCTCAAAAATAACCATCAGAAAATGTCTGTTGGATGTGCAAAATCTAAAAAAAAAAAACAATTAGGGGAAATGATTTAACCAATGAAACAAAGACAATCTAATGTCAACAACCTGGCAGCTAAACATCTTTTTCCAGATAGACAACTGCACTAGATTTAACACCATTTTTAAAAGTTTAATTCAATATCACCAATAGGCAATTTGAGTAGTTTTGTGCTATATCCAATGATAACAATCCTTAATCCAACAATATGAATGGAAATAACTTCTGACAGCTGTAAAAGTATAATAAAAGTACAACTGTAAAGCCGATTTCCCCATGTCTAGACACCGGGGTGGTTCATATGGCCAATTAAACACCTAATAAATGCAATTTCAGTCGTACACGACTACAAACCACAGCAAATGCTAACAGTTCCCTATTAATTCAAAACATTCATATAAATTACAGTATGCCTGATATCAACCCCACAGCCTGTTTAGTTATTATCTGCGATAAATATATGATATGATAAATATATGGTGATTTATGCAGTTAGGGATAATTTATGCAGTTGGACCAAAGTAAGAGTCCAACTTTGGTTTATATTAACAACCAGACCCACACATAAACTCTCATTACACTCACTCTCTCTCACCGTTTCCCTCAAATGACCGATTCATTCACTTATTACAAATAGGGAAAATATGTCTTATCCAGTCCTGTCTTTTTCCTTTCCGCTCATACTTTCGTGTCCTCGTATACTTCCAAAAGGTTGTTTTGGTATTAAGAGTGATGAAAGCGGCAGAAATAGTCACGAAGTAAGAGAAGACGATCATACTTTCCACTGAAGTGACTCGCGCTTTCGCTCTAGTTGTGTGACAAATAGAAAAACCTTCTAAAATGGACGTACACCCTCATCATTTTGCATGTGCATATCTCTAAATAGTGTATATGTGAGCAGAGCATCAATGTTGAGAAAATAACTATAAAAACAGTGCTGTTATTTCTGTTTTTTTAGATTATTAACATTATTTTAATATTAACATCAATTGTAAGTCGCTTTGTGAAAAAAAAGCATCTGCTAAATGATTAAACGTTAATGTAAATACAAAGCTTCAAAACAAACTACACTGTAAAAAGACATCGTAAAATTTACGGTAAAAAAAATGGCAGCTGTGTTTGCCAGTATTTTTCCGTTAAAAATACAGTACAATTCTCACTATTATGGAGGTACACCCTCATCATTTTGTGCATCATGTGCATATCTCTAAATAGTATACACTCACCGGCCACTTTATTAAATACACCTGTCCAACTGCTTGTTAACGCAAATTTCTAATCAGCCAATCACATGGCAGCAACTCAATGCATTTAGGCATGTAGAGATGGTCAAGACGATCTGCTGCAGTTCAAACCGATGTAAGTGACTTTGAACGTGGCATGGTTGTTGGTGCCAGACGGGCTGGTCTGAGTATTTCAGAAACTGCTGATCTACTGGGATTTTCACGCACAACCATCTCTAGGGTTTACAGAGAATGGTCTGAAAAAGAGAAAATATCCAGTGAGCGCCAGTTCTGTGGGCGCAAATGCCTTGTTGATGCCAGAGGTCAGAGGAGAATGGCCAGACTGGTTCAAGCTGATAGAAAGGCAACAGTAACTCAAATAACCACTCGTTACAACTGAGGTATGCAGAAGAGCATCTCTGAATGCACAACACGTCAAACCTTGAGGTGGATGAGCTACAGCAGCAGAAGACCACACCGGGTGCCACTCCTGTCAGCTAAGAACAGGAAACTGAGGCAACAATTCACACAGGCTCACCAAAATTGGACAATAGAAGATTGGAAAAAGGTTGCCTGGTCTGATGAGTCTCAATTTCTGCTGCAACATTCAGATGGTAGGGTCAGAATTTAGCGTCAACAACATGAAAGCATGGATCCATCCTGCCTTGTATCAATGGTTCAGGCTGGTGGTGGTGGTGTAATGGTGTGGGGGATATTTTCTTGGCACACTTTAGGCCCATTAGTACCAATTGAGCATCGTGTCAATGACACAACCTACCTGAGTATTGTTGCTGACCATGTCCATGCCTTTGACCACACTACTACTTCCAGTACTTCCAGCAGGATGACGCGCCATGTCATAAAGTGTGAATCATCTCAGACTGGTTTCTTGAACATGACAATGAGTTCACTGTACTCAAATGGCCTCCACAGTCACCAGAACTCAACCCAATAGAGCACCTTTGAGATGTGGTGGAACGGGAGATTCGCATCATGGATGTGCAGCCGACAAATCTGCAGCAACTGCGTGATGCTATCATGTCAATATGGACCAAAATCTCTGAGGAATATTTCCAGTAGCTTGTTGAATCTATGCCACGAAGGATTAAAGCAGTTCTGAAGGCAAAAGGGATGTCCAACCCGGTACTAGTAAGGTGTACCTAATAAAGTGGCCGGTGAGTGTATGTGTGAGCAGAGCACAATGTTGAGAAAATAACTACAAAAACAGAGATGCTATTTACCCTTTTTTCAGATTATTAACATTATTTTTTGTAATATACAAAGCTTCAAAACAAACTACACTGTAAAATTTACGGTAAAAAAATGGCAGCTGTGGTTGCCAGTATTTTACCATTAAGAATAGGGTGCAAACCATAAAATACATTTCTTTTACATATTAAGCAGTGCCTTAATATTTTTATGGTAATAACTTACATATTTTCAAGATTCTTGGATGAATAAAAATGTAAAATAAACTTTTTATAAATTTAATGCAGTATTAATGTCTGAAGAATCTTACTAACCCCTACATTTTGAACTGTAGTTTATTTAGAATGATAATAAGCAACAAAAGTTTAAAAGTTTTCAAAAGTTCAACTTCACTTAACTACTTTATATTAGCTGGAAGTTTCAAAGTGCTTCCCCAACACACACACTTAGACACACACACACACACACGCACGCACGCACACGCGCACACACACACATACACACACAAAAACACACACACACACACACACACACACACACACACACACACGCGCGCGCACACACACACACACACACACACACACACACACACACACACACACACGTGTGCTAGTGTGCATGAATTCTAACAATGCATTATATAATGGACAGGGAAATGATTTACAGTGCAAGCACAAGCTGACTGGAGCTGATTTATGTTAGTTTGGCTTTCAGGACACCAGAACTCTTCACAGTTTTCTTGACCTCTGTCTGCCAAATACACTGACTCACCAAACAGACATCTCGACGCACACATGATCGCCAAACACACATTCAGAAGAAATTTTCGTGCTGCAGTCACACCATATCCCTTCTCGCTCTCTCTCTCTCTCTCACAGGCCCGTCTGTAATGCCTCACCATTTACAGCCTAAATGTGTGTGAGACAACAGTTTGAAAAAAGGAGTGAAAGTGATTGGGCATGGCTGTTTACACAGTCAGTCAAAGTCACTGGGCTTGGCGTGCACAGTTTACAGAAAGAAGAACTGGGCATGTTGGTGTAAAGTAGTCTCACCTATAGCCAGATGTCTAACTAATAGCATTAGGTTTGGTCCCTAAATAGACATTTCACCCAAAAATGACAATTCTTTCATCATTTATTGACCATTCGCCTGTTCCAAACATATTTGACTTTATTTCTTCTGTTGAACATAAAAAAAGATATTTTGAAGAATGTTAAAAACCTGTAACCATTGACTTCCATAGTAGATGCTTTTCCTATTGCTTTTATTGCTTATTGTATTAAAGAACTATTGCTATAATACAGCTTATTCTGGACAAAAACACTCAAGTTAGACAAGATGAGATTGTTTGATTGACATTAACTTTAAAAAAATGTAAGGTTGGTTTTGTGTGTTCTGTGTGTTATTAAAGTATAGTTTACCCAAAAAGGAGACTTTGATCACAATTTACTCACCATCAAGTGGTTCTAAACCTTTATGAGTTCCTTTCCTTTGTTAAACACAATTGAATACATTTTGAAGAACGTTGGAAACCTGTAACCACTGACTTCCATAGTAGGAAAAACAAATATTATGGAAGTCAATAGTTACCAGTTAACATTCTTCAAAATATCTTCACTTGTGCACAACAAAATAAAAAAACGTAAAGGTTTGGAACCACTTGAGGATAAGTAAAAAGTGAGTAAATATATATATTTTTGTGGAGAACTATTGCTTTAATACAGCTTATTCTGGACAAAAACACCCAAGTTAGACAAGACGAGATTGTTTGATTGACATTAACTTTTAAAAATTTAAGGTTGGTACGATTTTTTCAAAGGACTGTTCACCAAAAATGAAAATTTAATTACTAACTATTCACCATCAAGTTGTTCTTTCCTCTGTTAAACACAATTGAAGATTATATTTAAAGAAAGTTGGAAACCTGTAACCACTGACTTCCATAGTAGGAAATACTATGGAAGTCAGTGGTTAACGGTTAACAAAATTCTTCAAAATATCTTCTTTTGTTCTGAACCGAAGAAAGGTTTATGACAAGTGAAAGGTGAGTAAATGATGACAGATCTGATTGGTTGATGAAATCACTACACCAAATTTTCTTTGTAATTTGCAGGCATGTTAAGGCCTACAACCAAAACACAAAAAACACAAGCAAGCACATAAATATATTAAGCAATAGGAAAAATGGAGTAAAAATTCTTTCTCATACAAATGCATAGACATACAGTGCAGGCACACAATTGTATGCTCACAAAAACATGTTGTCAGCACTGATATGACAATTTAATAATCAAAACAGCTTGCAAATTAAATGCTACACAATACTCTTACTAACAATACGATTAAATTAAATTCAAGGTTACGTCTATAGCACTTTTCACAATAATTATTGTTCTAAAGCAGCTTTACAAAAGGTCCAAGTCATTATGTATTACATATTAAGTGTTGTGTTGTGTATACGGTGGAATCTACACAGCTATCAAGCACATAAACAGTTAATCTGCAAAGGCACACAATACTTACGTGTTCACACAATTGATTTGTGTTGAGAAAACATGAAAAAATTTAATTAACTTATTAGTTTGTGCAAATTTAAGCTGATTGAACATAAAACCATTAAGTTCTCCCCCCCAAAAAAGCTCAAGAATTGTGTTGTTTCAGCTCATTTTAAATAAGTAGTTTGAACAAGCAGCAAACATCATTTTTTGAGTGGAGAAGGTAAGACATTAGTCCTTTACTCAAAACCTTGTCAGAACAAACACCTGCCAAATGTCTTGAAATAAATAATTTGAACAATTATCCTTATGTATAGTTACCAAAGCATAAGCAGCCTATTGAATTATAATCAACTAATGCACACTCAAGGCATTACCATCATCTGCCCTTGATCAATAATGTAATTTAATAAATATATCCATAATCAAATCTGTAAAATAATAAACATTTTTAGTTTTCGCAGGTCATTTGTTGCACTGTAATTTAGACAGCCACCTCAGATAATGTCATTTCAAACGCTGAAGTATAAAACAGTGACTTTTATTGACATTTGTAGAGCAGAATTTTCAAAGCAGAGATCAAAGTCCCATTATGCAATTCAAAAGCATAAATAAACACCCATCTATCAGTTCCACTAACCTGCCAATTATTTATACTTTATTTAAAGCTTTTTTTCCATTTTAAAGAACAAACCCCAAACCCACCCCATGCCAGCAAATAAAATAAATAAATAATAATAATAATAATAATAATAATAATAAGTAGAAGTAGAAGAAGAAGAAGAAGAAAAGTGATAGAAAATATATATACATTTCATTCATTTTCCTTTGGCTTAGTCCCTTATTTATCAGGGGTCGCCACAGCGGAATGAACCACCAACTATTCCGGCATATGTTTTACGCAGCGGATGCCCTTCCAGCCGTAACCCAGTACTGGGAAACACCCATACACTCTCATATTCACACACGCACTTATACACTAATTTTGTTTAGCCAATTCACCTGTACCGCATGTCTTTGGACTGTGGGGGAAACCGGAGCACCCGGAGGAAACCCACACGAACACGGTGAGAACATGCAAACTCCACACAGAAATGCCAACTGACCCAGCCGAGGCTCGAACCACTAACCTTCTTGCTGTGAGGCCACAGTGCTAACCACTGAGCCACCATGCCGCCTGAAATATATATACAGTATAAATATAAAAAATGTAATAAAATAATATTAAATATACATAAGTGAACCCATACAATGCAATGATACATATGCAGATGTACACACACACAGACATGTACATGTTACCAATTCAAATTAAAGCATGGCTCCACAAAGCAAAATCAGATCCGTAACAATAAATAATAGAACCTGACAATTGACCTCAATTTCAAATGGAAATTTAAACATTCCACAGACGCCTCAATATTAATTTTAATATAATCAATATTGTATGTTTATTTAAGATAAAACAATGCTAACACCACATTTACTGGGTCTGATTTCTCTCACCCCAACACATTAGTCATAGACTTTAGAACCAGTTTAGAGATCATCGACTTACTCATGCGGTTTGTTTGAAAACGGGGCCATTTTACATCATACAAACTATGAAAATCACACCTAAACATGGAGAAGAGACAGGAAGTTCACCATCTGAACAGGAAATGAAAACCATGAGGTGAAAAAAGACAACTGTCTGCAGCATTTTTATCAGCCTTAACAGGGTACATTATTGCATGATGCTTCCATTAACCTTCTGAATCTGTACAGATACACATACGTGATCTCTCTTTTAAATAAACATTTTCTATAGGATGCTTTACAGTAATATATTTGTGCATATACAGATGAAGTCAGAATTATTAGTCCTATTAGAAATTTTTTCTTTGCCATGATGACAGTACATAATATTTTGCTAGATATTTTTTAAGATGCTAGTATTCAGCTTAGTGAGATTTTAAGGCTTAACTAGGTTAATTAGGCAAGTTAAGATAATTAAGCAAATCATTGTATAACGATGGTTTGTTCTGTAGACAATCGAAAAAAATATATTGCTTAAAGGGGCTAATAATATTGACCTTAAAAAGCTTTTATGCTTTTAAAACTGCTTTTATTTTAGCCAAAATAAAACAAATAAGACTTTCTCCAGTAGAAAAAATATTATAGGAAATACTGTGAAAAAATCCTTACTCTGTTAATCATCGTTTGGGAAATATTTAAAAAAAGAAAAGAAAATTGACAGGAGGGATAATAATTTGGCTAATAACTATACATTAGATTACTCAGTACTGAAGTCAAATCAGGAGCCAATCCAACAAAAAAAACTTAAGATCAGAGTAAAAAAAAATAGTACACCTAAATTAATATGTAGAGAAAAATATTAAATCAATTTTTTTAAAAGAAGACAAAATTTTGAGAAAATATAAAGAACATAAAACACCTTAAATATATCATCTTTCTATTGCTGAAGATGTTAGGTGACTATTTTAATTTCTATTATTTTAATGAATATAATACTTATATAT
>CAIGQV010014432.1:20771732-20783347 GCA_903798115.1 Danio jaintianensis | reverse complement strand
ATACACACACACACATTATAAAAAACACTGGGTTGTTTAAACCCAACATTGGTTCAAAATGTACAAACCCAATCATGTTGGGTTTGTCATTATTTGAATTACAGAGTGTGTGTGGGTATATACACACAAACACACACATATGTATGTATGTATCATTCTTTAAGGCCATGCACTGCTATAACTTTTTGACATTAAAAGAGACTCTGCATGTAGCATCTGCATAGTTGCTAAATTAGGAAACTGAGCTAGTTTCACTTGCTCAAACAGTTACAACAGCGAGAAAACAGGAAGTTTATGAGTGACAAGAGTGAGAACTTCTCAGTTTGCAAACGTCCTCTTTTGGAGCACGGACTTACAAAACCTAACAAAGCCTGACACTGTTTTGACACAAAGCGTGTTGAGAAAGAAGCATTTCAGTTTGCTCTGAGAGATATGCAAGGGGAAACAGGAAAAAACATTACAAAACAGCTCTCAATGACTAAACAGAACGGCTGTTCGTCTCCTCCCGCCAAATATTATCACCAGCTACAGATGTATCTCCATAAACAAAAAGCACAATCTCACGTCACACCTTACATAATCACCTCTCAAGAGCGTCCTAAATAAAAAAAACAGCAGCTTAACGCACCTAAACAGCAAAACATTCAGAAATTAATTGTCCTTTCTTACTTTCCGAGGCAAAGTCGTTGGTGTGTTTTACACGGTCAATGACATCTGGCAGCAGATGTACATCATTGATTCTTCAAACCGACTTTGAATATAATCAAATAAGTTGTGGAGCAACATTAAAGGACAGAGAGCGATCGGTAACAACTATGACCCTTCAACAAAGTCAAACAACTTTATAATGGAAATTGACATGAAATGGTTTGCATACCAAATTCGGCAGACAAAGAGGCACAAGAGGAAGTGGTCAAGCATGTAAAAATGTAAGTAATTTTAAGAGAAAAGAACATAAATTTTCAATCTACAGTAAGTAACTTTACCACATTCAGTGAAAAATAGTAATAAATTAATAATTCAACGTATTTGCGCCATATTGTAATGTATTAATAATTAAAAGTAAAGTATTTATTGTCCTATATGGTTATAAACTATCAATTACAGTGATCAAAATGCATTCAAAAATAATTTACTGTCTAAATATAGATTTTTTTTTCATAAATGTACAAATATTATGTTTATTATATAAACATATAAAGAATTCCCAAAACAATATGCAAATTTTTAGGTAAGAAAGTATTTAAATTACAAATAGTTTTCAGATTTTGTAGAACAAAGCAAAAATAATCGGCCAAACTACTCAATACTCAAATGATAAAAACTCAAAATTAAGCATATAAGAATGTAACTGTTAACTTCTCTACAACAATATATTAATAACATACATATAAAATAATTATGAAACAAGTATATATTCAAAGTAATGCATGCAAACAGAAAATATTCAGAAAACATGCACATTTAAGGCGATGTTTGCTGGGTTGGTTCTTACCCGCTTGTGGTGCGAGAGCTGTATCTCCACTGAGAGCGAGACAGGAACTCACACATGTGTCACCAAGCCAATGTGGCTCACCGCAATGCATTCTGGGCCAGATACTAACGTATGCCCTGGTGTGTCACAGTGCATGGCTAAGCAGGGAGTAGCATGCATGCATAACACTGCATTAAGATGTCAGAGTGTGTGCGGGTGTGTGTTTATGCTTTCAATGTGTGATCACATGATAAAGCACAGACTGAAGCAACTGTGTGTGTGTGTGTGTGTTCAGCGATCATTCTCTCTATCGCCATGGAAACCTGCTTTTATCTTATTTGCATCTGGGTGTTTCAGCCGCAGAAAGAAAGAGAGATAGAGAGAGAGGAAACACCACTGCCCTCCTCTGAGACTTTAAGAAGTTATTTAATAATAAAATATATTGTGATAATGAACACGCATTATGTTGTTATCATAGCAACTTCATAATACAGTAAATATTACTTATTATTTTAACTTTTAGAATGCATTTTAAGAATATTCAGATCGTCGTATTCACAGTGGCATGCACCAAAGACTTAAAGGTGCCATAAAATGCATTGATTCAATATGTTAAATTATTCTCTGATATCTACATAGTAGGCATGTGGCTTAGTTAATAGTAAAAATTTTCCAAAAATGGTTTTATATGCTCATTTACAACCATATTATTTTACCTAATTACCCCTAGAATGAAAAGCTTGGTTTTGACCTTATTTGGAAGGGTCGTGAATATTAATGAGCTCTGACACTAAACATTTCACAATATACACATTAAACTAACACAAGATAGAGTTAAACTGACCTTATGCCCCTTCAGGGAAGCTGAATAAATGTATAAATTTTCCTGAATTTTGCATACTGACGAGGAACTGTGATGAAATTAGATGCCCCATGCCTGGTTGCATTACCTGAAAGCTCTATGGTGCTAGTCTCGTTATCAAAATAAGAGTCCCACATACATACAACATCAGATAAACTTAAAAATTAATTTTAAAAATAAATATTTGTTATCTCATTAGGAAATGTTGTGGCCAATGAAACATTCATTCATTCATTCATTCATTTTCTTTTCGGCTTAGTCCCTTTATTAATCGGGGTCGCCACAGCGGAATGAACCACCAACTTATCCAGCATATGTTTTACACAGCGGATGCCCTTCCAGCTGCAACCCAACACTGGGAAACACCCATACACATTTATTCAAACACATACACTATGGCCAATTTAGCTTATTCAATTCACCTATACCGCAAGTCTTTGGATTGTGGGGAAAACTGAAGCACCCAGAGGAAACCCACGCAAACATAGGGAGAACATGCAAACTCCCCACAGAAATGCCAACTGACCCAGCTGAATTCTGTCTGAGTAATAAGTGTTTGCGGTGGAGAAAAGTGAAGTTTTATTTGCTTTGACGTCATGGCTTCGTCTCCTCCTTTGGTAGCAGAGCTCACGTTATCACTTGCGTAGCCACTAATTTTGTGGTGGCATGTGATGACGTGAAGTCCTTCATTAGATTAGAATTACTTGTCACCGACGCAGAGAGACTCTTTTTTCCTGGGCATAATACATGCACGATACATAAACGTTCTTGCCTTTCACCTCAATGAGGGAAAAGTAGTGCTTATATTTCCAGTTTGCAAACGCTACCTTTGAACTTGTTGGATTTGCCATCGTTCTGACTCCTGGTCGTTGGTGTGTGCGACTGACTGTGTGTGTGCTTGTGTTTGAACACCCACATTACTCTGCCTCTGATTGGCAAACGATGGAAATGTACTCTAAGCCAATCATCACGTTCTCAGTTACACCACGTTCACAGACACACAAATCATCATCACTGGTTGGTTGTGTCCCGCCCCAGCCCCGAACACACACACACACACACACCCCAGAGAAAGAGAAGTCCTATGACGCTGTTCGCATGAAAACCGCTTCAGTGTTCTCAATTATAGTAATGTACATTTTATTGTCAGTAACGGTAACGGCATTACCAACGGCGATACATTTTTCAGTAACGAGTAATGAAATTAATTACTGTTTTCTCCGTTACAATGCCGTTTATTTATAGCGCCGTTATTCCCATCATTGCTGAAAACTCAAATCTGACTGAATAGAAAACTCTACTACAACCCAACTCATCCGGACCTGATCAAAATCTACCATACTAAAATACTCAGTCTAAAAGTCAAGGCTTCTAAATGAGGAATCAGCCTTTTGCAGAGAAAGAGTTTTTTTTTGCTTTATATAGAATGTGAGTCACACATAAAAAGTTTCACTGTGTTAGATAAATATTAAACCAAGCGCTATCTGCGAACAAATGATGATAAAACTGTATATGTAGTTTTATGGCTTGAAACCTATTGTGACAAACCTGTTTAACTTGGTGTTTACTTATAAAATGCAAATAAATTCCTACATTATTTAGAGTGGGCCACTAAATGTAAGTGGGAGAACATGTGCTTGTGTTTGAATGTGGGTTAGTGTGTGTGTGAACTTGCACTGTATTTGCATGTAGGTTAGAGTGCATGCATGCAGTGTGAGAGAAGACATTTTGTGTATGTGCATGTGTGTATGAGGTTACTTGAGGTCTGTAGTTTGCTCATGCCAGGTGTGTTATCTCAGACGTTCCACATGACTGAGCTGATGGTTGAGTTCCTCTTCTAAACTCACTCACCTGGTACAGAAACACTCACACGTCTCACTAATGTGACCCCTGGGTGTTATTTACACTAATGAGGATGAGAAAGTGATACAGAAATGGATTTAAGGCTAGTCTGTTTATAAAAAATAAAACCTCCAGCCTACTGTCATTGAACATTTTTCAGGTCAACAAGAAACAGCAGTCCTATTTCTTATAGATATTACTGACTCATTGAGGAAAACAAATTGTAGGGCAGAATTTTAACTATATTAAATTGATCAAATCTCCAAAAGGGGGGCTTTTGCCAGGCCTGATTGCAAGTTTTCTGTAGATCAGGGGTGTCAGTTCCTAGACACAATAAAAAGCAAATGAGAAGCGTATTGAAGGGGGCAGGGCATGTCAGAAACTATAGAGCATTTGATTGGTCAAGATTTGATGAGAAACTGAAGCATAAGGAGACGTGAAAAAAAATCGTTGATCCATTTAGGCGGAAGAGACAAACTGCAAGCTTTGGATGTTTATATCAGGTTAATATTTTCTTAATGCAAATTTTGTCACTGTTTTGGAGCACACTAACTAATAGATGTCCTTAAAACTAACAGACTGAAACTAACATCTAAAATATTTTATACTAATTTAACGGGACCCTTAATACAAATTTGTCAGTCGTCATTGCCTTGGCAACACAAGTGTAATGTAAACAGCGATATGGAGGACGATCAGATATTTCTGTTTTGGGACTCCTTTTTATCTGTTATTTACTTCACTAAATAACAATAAATACATAAATAAATAAAACAATAAATAGCATGCTTCCGCTTAGCCAACTATGGAGAAAGTGGCAGCCAGGCAACACAGTGACGATGTCATGTCCTCTATACCAGTCTAACTGTGCCTAGAATTTCAGACTGAGAACAGTTTGTAATTGTGCCATGCCGTTTCAGGCTCACATAGAAATACAAGTGTAACCCGAACCTGACTGTTCTTAGAATGGTTCAGCATGATAGTGGAAAAGCGTTACATTTTTTAAAATGTGCCTAAAGTTACATAAGAGAATGTATGTAATGTATTTTGCAATAGCTAGTTACTGTAGTTCTACTGATTCTGAAGAGAAGCACTCTGGAATTCTTGAAGGTTCCAAAACAATCCATCTGTAAGTGGAAATACCACAGACCAGTCTGAACCAATAACATAACATT
Organism: Danio jaintianensis; assembly: GCA_903798115.1. NCBI lineage: Eukaryota > Metazoa > Chordata > Actinopteri > Cypriniformes > Danionidae > Danio > Danio jaintianensis. The sequence goes on along the minus strand of CAIGQV010014432.1, from coordinate 20,777,994 downwards.
AAAAACATATTATTCTCAAAATTACCATATAGTCCAACATAAAAACTATATGCAGAAAAAAAGCGATTTCTTTGCTGGTCTTAAACTCTTATTATATGTCAAAGGACAATCTTTGAATTGTTCTAATGATTTGCATTATACCACAATTTAAGTTCCACGTAAGAACTGTAGTTCCAATTAGGGCTGTGCTTTACTCACATTAACCCCCGTTTGTTATGAAGGAATAACTGAACATAAAGAGTTAAGAATGAAACAGCATGTGAAAGCGAAAACATAAAAATGGAACTGCATGGCTCCTAAAGCAACAGCGCGCTATATTCCTGTTGCTGACTGTATTTATCAATATTAATCAAACAACAAAAGACAAGGACAAACTCAGTCACAGCTTTCGACTTTTGTAGATTTAATAAGAAACAAATCAAGTATAATTCTTACAGTGAAGATGCTTAAAGCAGAGATTGCTTCGTTAGTATATTTGTATTTTATTGTATTTATTTCCTTTCCATAATTGTGAGACCTTTTTCTTAATTTGTCCCATTCTGCTTCAGTACTAAGAAATTTAATGATCTTTGAAATGAATAGGTGTACTATCAACCTTATTTACAGGAGGAAACACTATATATATCTCCAAAACTTTTTGGTCATATGGCCCACTGATAATCATTTCAAATAATCATGATTACTTATTACCAAAATAATCATAATTATGATTTTTCCCATAATCGAGCAGCCCAAGCTCCAATCAAAGAAGTCACATGAGAATCTCCTTAGAAGAACCCTAAAGTACCAATTGAAGCATATATGTGTCATCTATTATGAAATATCTCTAAGAGCAGTATTCTGTGGTCCTCAAAGGCAATAAAACAATCCATCTGTTGGTGGAAATTTGAACCAATAATCTAACATCAAAAGTGAATTACTCTTTAAATAGCCATATAATCCACCACTACATATTAAAACAAAAACATCTGAAAGAAAGAGCTTTTATTGCACAACCAAAGGTGGTTATAAGACTCTTCGATGTGATTCATAGAACGACAGAGAACATAAAATGATAAATGAAGGCACAAATGACGACGCAAAGCTACCCCAGAAGCAGTGAACCACAGAGAGCGTGCTCAACATACAATGCCTCATTTAAAACCTTTCCCAGTTCACTTCTAACCTGGCACGTCTCTGAATACCAGGAAGCCAAATATTCTTTGCTTGTGAAATACCCCATTCCATTAGCTTTCCCTGAGCCAGCGGTGCTCAGGAAGTCCTCGACTAGCCCTGTGCGTAATGGCACACAGTCTGCGGTCCTTACCTGACTCTGAGCTGCTCATATCCAGACCCGTATGTTCTCTCTGCTGTTTGCCGACAGGAAGCACATTCAGTCCGTCCCTATTTACAGTCCCCTGGCACTGCAGTACGGCTCACAGCTGGCGCATTCCTGCTCGGCTGATGGAGAGAGGAGAGAGATAGAGGAGAGCGGGCAGGGAGAAAAAAAATTGAGTCGTAAGAACATACTGTACAAATCATCTACTGTGAATGTGAGGTCAGCAGTTGATGATCGGCCAATCGCACTGTCGATCTATAACAACATGAGGTTGCTGTGTATTGCATTTGATAATAGTTCATCTATTTGCCAGTGAGAGTTGCACAATATATCGTTTCAGCATTGATATCGGAATGTGATCATTCGCAATAGTCACATCGCAAGACTCGCAATGTTGAGTTTGTATTACAATGTATTATTTGCATGTGTTTTTGAGGCTTTAAAATGCATTCAGACATAAGAAATTCTAATGTTAGGAACTTTAATAAAGATTAATTTTATTTAATTACTTTTAGGGGCTGCACGGTGGCGCAGTGGGTAGCACGTTCGCCTCACAGCAAGAAGGTCGCTGGTTCGAGCCTCGGCTGGGTCAGTTGGCATTTCTGTGTGGAGTTTGCATGTTCTCCCCGTGTTCGCGTGGGTTTCCGCCGGGTGCTCCAGTTTCCCCCACAGTCCAAAGACATGCGCTATAGGTGAATTGGGTAGGCTAAATTGTCCGTAGTGTATGTGTGTGGGTGAGTGTGTATGGATGTTTCCCAGTGACGGGTTGCAGCTGGAAGGGCATCCGCTGCGTAAAACATATGCTGGATAAGTTGGCGGTTCATTCCGCTGTGGCGACCCCAGATTAATAAAGGGACTAAGCCAAAAAGAAAATGAATGAATAATTACTTTTATATTTATTATTCAATTACTGTTCCTGAATACACTGTAAAAAATATCCATAAGTTTGCAGTTTTCCATATTTTGTGATACGTGTTTTTATTTTCCCCCGTTTATTTATGTTTTTGAATTGCATTATGAGACCTTGATCTTTCTTCCAACAATTTTAACCTTAAAAAGATCGAAAAAGGAACTTTTATGAACATTTTTAATAGTTTAAAGTGATATATTGTCTGGGTTGGTGTTGTATATACGTTGCAAAAACTTTGTAATAAGCTGCCAGTACATTTTCTGTTATTTTACAGACTTTATTAATCTATATATTATTTCTTATACATTTTATTATTTCAAACTACTAAAATGTCAATAAAAGTCACTTTCTTAAGCTGAAGAGCTGAATTTTCAATAGCAAAAGTTGACAGAGCAGAGATCAACATCCCATAATGCAATTCACAACTGTAAATAAACAGAAAATACGGAAACACAGTGTACAGTGTACTGTTAGACTCGGAAAATGATAAAACACTGTTTATTTCAATTGTAATTTTTCTTTATTGTATTTATCTATGCTTTTAATTTGTTTATTAGTTTTTATGCAGATGGACTCCCCAACAGAATCATCCCAATCAATCTAAAATTATAAATTCTTTCTAAATAGAGTCATCTGGTGAAATTGTATCCATATTGCAATATACAGTGGGGAAAATAAGTGTCACTATTTTTTCTCAGAAAACATATTTCTAAAGGTGCTGTTGACTTGACATTTTCCCCAGATGTTGGCAACCACCAGGGAAACCCATATATGCAAAGAAAACAAATCTAATTAATTTACAAATTCAGTTATGTGTAATAAAATGAAATAACGCTGTGAAAAAGTATTGAACACATGAAGAAAGGAAGGTGTAGAAAGGCAGTGAAAGCCCAGACAGCAGCTGAAATCTCTCAGAAGTCCTTCGGCAATCATCTGCCCTTCATCATTGTAAATGAATATTAGCTGCTTCAGTCCAACATCTACTTTAGCAGGATGATGAACATGAAACCAGGGTGGACATTTCAGCAAGACAATGATCCAAAACACAACCAAGGAAACTCTCAAATGGTGTCAGAGAAAGAAAATCAAGCTGTAGAATGGCCCAGGCAATCACCTGACTTAAATCCAATATGAAACACAAATTAAAGATCAGATTTGATAGACGAGACCCATAGAACCATCAAGATTTTTACACTCTGTTGAAGTCTGTGAAAAACTCACACCTGAGCAATGCATGAGTTCATTCCCCATATGAGAGGGGTCTTTAAGCTGCCGTCACCAAAAAATCCTTTTGTATAAAGTATTAAATAAGTTTCAGTAGTTCAGTACTTTCTCCTTGTGTTATTTTATTGTTATTACACACAATTAATTTTTCAGACTATTTATTTTGTTTTATTTTTATGTTTGTATTTTTGAGTTTTTACCATAATCTGGTTCAATTCCATGTCAACAGCTCCTTTAGAAATATTATTCCCAGGAAAAAACATGATGTGTTCAATGCTTATTTTCCCCTCTGTATACCGCAGACTAACAAAATATAGCAATGTTAGATTTTCCCAATATCGTGCAGCCCTAGAACAGAGCATTATGATTCAAAGCAGACACATCAACAGTTACTGAAATCTCGCTGGTGATACCTAGAGCGACAATGATCAAGTAACAAAGCCATTTTCTTGTCCTCATGTTGGGTCGGTCGTCACTCGAATGCGATTAAAATGCAGTTAAAGACCAGATGACTTCATAATTGTTGTTTTATTGGCCATTTGGTCCACGTCTGTGAGGTCTTTTGAGGTCATGGGTGTGCTGGTACAAGAAAGGGTGGTTGGTTTGAACAAAATTTATTGTTATTTTATTTCAATTTAACAAAATATTTCATGATATAGTTTTTTTAAATAGGTAGTTTTTCCAGAAAATTTAAAAAAAGGGTTGGATGAAATTTACTTAGATACTTAAGAAATTAAAAGGACAATTTTTATTTTATCTGGACCTTGTTAAATATAGTAGGGGTGCACAACATTGCAGATATTTTCAAACTACTCTTGGCTGAGCTGGTGAGCTGGTTTTATTCCCCATAAGTGTTAGCTATTCACAATGAATTCAAATCAGACTTGTGATTTTATGACCCCAATTGACGCTTTGTTCCAAATAATGTATAGTATTTAAAAATTAGTAATAATTTAACATTTTAAAAGAGATATATATATATATATATATATATATATATATATATACACAGTGCTTTTTGCACCATTGTTGCACACAAGTTATTTTGTTCTTCAAAGTCAAAGCTCCGGATTTGGTTTCAGTACTGACTAAACTAATATTTATTCACAAACATATAATAATGTATAGCATCCTAAAAACATTAAAAATATAGACTTGTGAGAGGTGTACTTATATATGCCGAGCACTGTATATATATATATAGGGTCGTCACGGTGGCGCAGTGGGTAGAACGATTGCCTCACAGAAAGAAGGTCGCTGGTTCGAGCCCCGACTGGGTCAGGTGGCATTTCTGTGTGGAGTTTGCATGTTCTCCCCGTGTTTGCGTGGGTTTCCTCCGGGTGCTCCAGTTTCCCTCACAAGTTCAAAGACATGCGCTATATAGGTGAATTGAATAAGCTAAATTGGTCGTAGTGTATGTGTGTGAAAGAGTGTGTATGGGTGTTTCCCAGTGTTGGGTTGTGGCTGGAAGGGCATCCGCTGCGTAAAACATATGCTGGATAAGTTGGCGGTTCATTCCGAGATTTCTCGTCAAGCTGAAAAGTTGTCTCATGAGTTGTGATGTTAACATGATAGAGCGTGAGGGTGAAACTAACATTCAAGATTGGAGGCAGGATTGGATTTGGCCCGCAAATCAAGTGCTTTAGCAGTGCTTGCATGTCCTTTACTGCATAGAATTCATTAAAATAGAAGTAAAATAACATTCATTACAAGTTGATTTAAAATAAGCACCTAAATAGTTTTGCATTTTGTGATTTTTTCCCCCCAGTTGAATAAAAGACTATTTTCCGTTCATATATTTCTTCATTGAAGATTTCTTAAAAATAGTGTAAAAATCTCGTCTCGTTCTCGTGAACCCAATCTCGTGGAGTAGGTGTCTCGTCCCACCCCTAATATATACACACACACATTTTTTATTTATTTGTAATTTTTTAAAATAATTTATTCAGTTGTTCGAACACACCTTCAAAGTCCTTCTGAGCTTCCACTTTAAATAAGAAAGATGTCAACACAGCGATAACAAAACAATGTCACAGGCCTACAACGCAGAAAATATGCAATAAATAAAACACAACTGCATAAAACAATTGTGTTTCTTTTCAAATAGTTAAGGAAATGCTCTAATTATCATAGCACACAAAACTTCAAAGCTCCAGATGGCTGTCTGACTCATCTCAGCTGTTAAGATGCATTTGATTATGAATTTAATCCTGTGTAAATAGAAAAAAGGATTAGACTCTGAGGGAGAGAGAAACAGTGCGGCAGGGGAAGATACCAGACAAGACTAAGCTGTCTTGAGAATACACATTTTTTTATTCTGACATAATCGTATTGTTCACGCTCTCTTGCTCCCAGACGATCACTCCCACCAAGTTAATGAACGTACATTTGTATGTTGCTCACGTCTGTTAATGCAACGCTCGCTTCATTCTTAAAATCATGATGGTCTCAGCTCATGATGTCATTTGGGCTCGACCAATGAGATTAAAGGCAGATATGACTGAATGATAGATACACTGATGGACTGCTGTGACTGGACAGATCTGCCCAGTCATGCTCACAGAGGCCAGTATTTGCGTTCTTCAGAGGTTTTCAAACACTCTACCATCAATACATGTTTAACATGCATTATTTTCAGCTTTGTATTTTCTCCATGAAACAGTTTAGCAAAACTGAATTTGGCCACGAGACAGACAAAACTAAGATATATAGTTATACAGAGAGGCGGACAGACGGATGGATTGACAGATGAACAGACAGAATGACAGACAGACAGACAGACAGACAGACAGACAGACAGACAGACAGAC
>CAIGQV010014432.1:20712788-20758008 GCA_903798115.1 Danio jaintianensis | reverse complement strand
GATGGATGGATGGATGGATGGATGGATGGATGGATGGATGGATGGATAGATAGATAGATAGATAGATAGATAGATAGATAACAGACAGACAAACAGATAGACAGATAGAACAAAGACAGACAAACAGACAGACAGACAGACAGACAGACAGACATATAGATAGATAGATAGATAGATAGATAGATAGATAGATAGATAGATAGATAGATAGATAGATAGATAGATAGATAGATAGATAGATAGATAGATAGATAGATAGATAGATAGATAGATAGATAGACAGATAGACGTATAGATAGACAGATAGACAGACAGACACACAGATGTATAGATATATAGACTACTCACATAACTGACTATATTTTTTATATTTAGAATATTTATAGACTAGAAATCATAGCTTTTAGACAGACAGATAGATAGATGGATAGACATCTTTGCATAAATTCTAATTATAATTACACATCAATGATAACTAAAGTTTTATTTTTATATTTGCATATCATTTGCATCCTATTATATATGTGCATATTTATAGACTAGCAATCATAGCTTTTTTTATTAACACACTAAAGAGAGCCAATACTTGTTGCTTAGTAGTATATCATGGTTCAAAAATCATCTCATAATCAAAGCTCAAATCTAAATAGCTTATTTTACTGTAGTGGTTGGTTTTTAGATTAAGCCCTCAAACTGACACTGAGGAAAAATGCCATTTTCATTCGCAAAACCATAAAATCAGCACACATAATCTGAGATCAGATCCTTGCAATGATTCAGAAGCAGCCAAAATGCACCATAAAGCCCACCACACACCAGCAATCACTATGACTGGACCGGAGCCAATGATTAGAAATTTATGCTTGACGGCAGGCAAATGTTTGGCCACTCTTTACAAGAGACACCTTGAGTTTTCTAACGAACACAGCAACCTCAGTTTAGCATCTCACCTACCTGAAGGACAATGCCTTTTTATGGCAAAACGTTCACATTACTACTGGTAAGCCTGAAATCCCACCCCCTGCTGGTCTCACTAACACCTCAACCAGATGCAACATTAGTAGCTTCAAAGGGAATCCAAGCCCAAACAGCAGGCTGATTGCTGTAATCATTGTAAATTAACAGTGTTTTACAAGTAGCATATAATTTCCCATGCACAGACTGAAACTTTGAATCCACAGTGCATAATGATGTGGAATATACATATGGATATTGTCTGGAATTACTCACAATGCTGCATCAAACGTCTGTGTCCATGTCCAGTCAGATACAGAAGGTATGGGATGAACCTGCAAGGTAAAGAGGTGTTTATTTTAGTTTGGTGGAATGATAGAGCAATCGATAGAATGATAGAAAGACATGTAGAATGATAGAATAACTGACAGAGTGATAGAACAACAGATAGAATGATATAACAATAGATAGAATGATAAAACAACAGATGGAACGATAGACTGAATGATAGAACAACAGATAGAATGGTATATATAACGATTGATAGATAAATCGATAGAATGATGGAACTTTAAATAAATCGATATATATAGGATGATACATAAAATGTTAGAATGATAGATAGATAGATCAATATATAGAACAGAACTACAGAACGACAGACAGACAGATAGAAAAACAGACAGACAGAACGACAGACAGACAGACAAGATAGATAGACAGACAGACAGACAGACAAGATAGATAGACAGACAAGATAGATAGATAGATAGACAGACAGACAGACAGACAGACAGACAGACAGACAGACAGACAGACAGATAGATAGATAGATAGAACAACAGACAGACAGACAGAGAGACAGAAAAGATAGATAGATAGATAGATAGATAGATAGATAGATAGATAGATAGACAGACAGACGGACGGACGGACGGACGGACGGACGGACGGACGGACAGACAGATAGATAGATACACATATATTACTAATAATTACTTCATATTTTCAAACTGCATATCTATAGATTATAGACAAAGTTTTTATTTTAAGAGTTTATTTTAAAGTACAATGCAATTATATACAATTCACATGCTACACAAAATTTCCTAAGAATAGTGCAGCTGTGTACAATGTTAATATTGTTTAAATTGTGTTCTATTATTATATAAAACACAGCTGAAAGTGCCAAAACAGCCTGCAGTCACAATGATCTCAAGCTGCCTCCCACACATCCAATGAACAGTTAAAGTGTATACTTTTCATTGCATTAGATAACAAAATGCTAAATATAGGGGCACCTATGAGCATGAACACACAGGTTGTGACCCAAATGATGCCCTATACACTATGCAAAATGTACTTCACGTACTATAAACTCAACTGTTAATAGTGCGTAAGTACAGAAATTTGGACACACCTGTGATCTTTTATCAGAACTAACAACATTTGTTTTGTTTTTTCTTTTTTTTACACTGATTGCAACAAACTTCAAGATGTTTTTTTTTGTTAAATTTGACTAAAAAGTATCAAATGTCTAAAAAACATTGTGTCTAAAATATGTCTTTTGTGTTCTAGATTTAAATCAAAGGACATAAAGTTTGTTATTGTAATAATATATGTTCATATATGCATGTTCATCTATTTTAAGTGTTGCTTAAAGGGATAATCTGCTTTTATTTTGCTCACCCTAAAAATCAATATGGAGCTAATAATCATTCTGAAAAATTGAACATTACTATTATTACAGCATTATAATCTTCTTATCGTATAACATATGTGAGTTGCAAACTCACACATCAGCTGATGCTGTCAGTTACAATAGTGGAATGGAAAGAGGAAATGTTTATGTGTTAATTATTAAAAAGGTATATAGACGTATAGTCCAATGTATAGTCCAGAGCCACATGTATTATTTTATTTATCTCATTTTATTTGTTAGTTTATTTATTTGCTTATTTTTACACTTTTTATGAACCATGGTTTCAGTGACAAATCTTCTCTAATGTTCTACAGAAGGAAAATGGTACCTACATGTTGGTTAACTTGAAGGTAAGAACCTTTTCAGCAAATATTCATTTTTAGGGGGGAATTATTTTCATTTGAAGAGTCCAAAAACTTAATGGGCCACTGTAAATCTATAAATCGGAGCCACAGGTATTATTTTATTTATATCTAATTGTATTTATTTGTTTGTTTATTAAATAATGGGACTAAGCCAAAAAAAAATGAATGAATGAATGTTTGTTTATTAATTAATTACTTAATTAGTTTGTTTATTTATTTTTCTACACTTTTTCGTGTTTTATGAACCACAGTTTCAGTGACATCTTCTCTAATGTTCTACAGAAGGAAAATGGTACCTACATGTTGGTTAACTTGAAGGTAAGAACATTTTCAGCAAATATTCATTTTTTGGGGGGGAATTTATTTCACTTAAAGTGTCCAAAAACTTAATAGGCCACTGTAAAACTTCTGAAATAAATGGCTATTTAATTATACACGTTATTTGTCAGTAACATATTTGTAAATGACACGAAACTGTTGATATAGTCAAATTTAACCTTCCAATAAATTGCTTATGATGTTCCTCACGAAAGACGCAATGGATAAAAGCGTTTGCTAAATGGCTAAATAATTTCAGCAATATTAAAAAACAACAATGAAGATATACTCACATACAATACTAATGTCATGTTCAAACTTCATGACATCGTTTTAAACTACGAAATCAGTGAATCCATGAAGCTTGTTCTTCCCTCAGCGAGTGAGTCGGCGGAAGACTGGTGTTTACCACATGTCATCCCCAGCTGGCCCCCGCTCTCGCGATATTGAACGCGTTCCTGTTAGCGCAATCATCAGTCTCGCGAGATCTCACCCAGTCGTCCGCCATCGCTGTAGAGACAGAGGGAAAGAGTAAGCTACAGGGACTCAAACCTGGGGGGGAAAGAGGGCGAGATTTGTCCGTGTTTCCCCTCAAAACACCCACCCTAACATTTGTTAATGGCATCGCTCCCTAACCCAAACATGTCCAACCTCAAACCCGGCACGAAGAAGGACACCAAGATGCGGATCCGCGCCTTTCCCGTAAGTATCAGCCGGAGTGTGCGCGCCACAGGCGGCCGCGGTGGGAACTCGAGAACCGGGGATCGAGCAGAGCAGCAGGCCTCAGCATGTTTAGATGTTTTGAGGCTAAGTTTGAGATATTAGCAGAGACTGTTGATTAGAAAATGCGTATAACGTTGTTAATACAAGCGTTAGCGTGTTAAATATATCGACATGGCTTAATTAATTGAGAGATTAATGATTTGAAGTATTGAAACAGCCAGTGTGGAAAGTGTTCAAAACTCATTGATTCTTTCGTCCAGGCTTTATCCGTTTTGAACACTAAGCTGTTAATATCATTGTCAGTACATATCCAGCAGATAATATGGGATCTTTTCTTTTGATCTGCTTGTTTTGTTTCAGTGTTTTGATCTGGTTGTGGGTCTTGTGTTGTCAGACTGGCCGTTAGTGTTTTGTTGTCACTCAAATGGTTGATGCTGTGCATTTTGTTGGAGCACGATTGTGGCGTTGATGGTCGATTTTTAATTTAGTATTGTTTGTTTTTTTTGGCCGTCTTCAGTGTTCTACATATTTGCTGTATTGTCTGGTTAATTAAGTTAATTGTGAATTGATGACGTTGTGTGTTTTCTTGACACTCTGGTTTGGGGTTTGTGTAGAGTGATGGTAAAAGATAACGTGCTTTCAACGTTTTAGATGCTAACGTAGATATTTTACCTACTTTAAATTCTTAAAGACAGATATATAAATATTATTAGTCACAATTCATATTGTGAAGATAGTATATGTAAATTATTTGGAACAAAATGTTGGTTTTGTTTTGTTGCCTATTTCTGCAAAGCACTTTTAACTACACAGTTTTAACCCTCTAGTTCTGCTCACATTTTAAGATTTTATTTGATTCTTTTTTTTAGTTTTGGTAATATTAGATTCTTTCCCAGTACTGGATTGCAGCTGGATGGGCATCTGCTGTGTAAAAACATATGCTGGATAAGTTGGCGGTTCATTTCGCTGTGGTGACCCCTGATGAATAAAGGGACTAAGCCGAAGGAAAATGAATGAATGAATATTAGATCCAACTTAAACTGTTATAAATATGTTGTGCAGATGATTGCTTAATTTGAAAAAAAGTTTGAGTGAAAGTAATTTTTTTTTTTAAATGCAGGAAAATGGGAAAAAATGACAAAATACTGTTTTTAAATTTGTTATATTTAACATGATTCCATAGCATGTTTTAATCTAAACTGTGCAAATCAAATCCATAAATTCAAATTTGAGGCTGATATCTCCAAAAAAAAGTATTTTTAAAAAGAAATTCCATAAGATTTTGTTTGGGTGCCGTACCAAACATTTCTGCAATATAAAAATGTAGATTTTGACCACGATTGCATGAGCCGGTATATGATTCTGACGGTATAATAACCTTGGATATAAATGTCACGGTTTCACGGTATTGTGATTACTGCTTTAAGATGTATTGTTTTTAAATGTCTTTTTTCCCTTTTGAACACAATATATTTTAATTTGGGAAATATTTAAACTATTTTGGAACAGTAAACATATCAGGCTAAATAATTCAAATCAATCATTGACTTCTGCTGTCTTCATTAGTTTCAAAAACTGATTTTTTTTACAATTTAAAACAGCATCTTTGGATATCTTTTCTGCTGGAGATACTTACATATACTTTAGGAACGGTATAACAGAAAATGTTGGTGGTTTTAAAACCTTGACTTTTCCAAACCGCGGTATACCTTAAAAATGGTTATCGTCCCATGCCTATTTTTGTATTTTTTGTATATTTTTGTATACCTATTTTTCAGTACTAATATTCGAGTAATGTTAATGTCTGCATGAACTGGATGTTGCTACATTAACTTACTGTTACAACCACGAATGTCTAGGGCTGAGGTTGAAACATAAGTGAAAGAATAAATAAATAAATAAACAGTTAGCAGGTTATGATTTTAATGACCTTCAGGTTCTTTTTTGTGAGAAAAAGGGTAAAAGTTTGTAATTACAGAAAACAAAGAATAGGAGCCCGAACAAAAATAGCTTTAGGGCTGAGACAGGCCAAAATAATCAACAAAAAATTAACTAACTCCACCCCGAAGATAACTTGCCTAATAGAATCAAAAGAAATACAGAAAATATATTACAAATACTTCCCTTACTTCTTAACTGAACCGAAAATCATGAGAAAAAGGACTAATTCAACTGATTATAGTATAAAGGCTGGTTTATACTTATGCATCAAGTGCAAGCATATGGTCCGGCGCAGCCTTCACGTGGTCACATAGCCTTCGCCATGGCTAACGCCAGTGCTGACACACCTCTCGAAAAATGTAACTACACGTTGCAGAAGTATAAATGCAATTTGGGTCACGGCGCAGAAGTATAAACCAGCCTTAACAAAAGTGAGATAGCAAAATAAACATTATAAATTTTGATTTAATTTGAACTTCGAAGGATTTGTTTATGTGTTACTTCAAGTGCCAAACCTGTACAAAAGTTAGCAACTAAAAACTTTTATTGTAATATTAATTTTAACATTCTGTTGAACTGAAAAAATTCTGTAAAAAAAGAAAAACAAAATATTATTGGGTCAGTTTTTTTTGAACACCACCAAAGGGTTAAGGTTTGTCAAATATCTAGGACTTGTTTGGTGTTTTCTCGGTTATCACACTGATGATTGACGTCCTGGGCAGCTGTGTTTTTTGTTTCAATGTCACTGCAGCACATTTTGCATCAGCATGACGTGGATCACTCTGCAATTTTCTGCAGTTTTCTGTTCTTTTATTAGCTCCACTCAGATCAAATTATGTGCATTGCAGGATTGTCGGTGGCGATCTGGTGGAATGAATTAGGTCAGAATAAACTTGATAATATTCAGAAAAGGAAAATGTTTGCATGCGGTTTAATTTTCCAAGGTCTGTAAACCCCTTTCCCTCCTTCATCTTAGAGTGTGACACCTGTCAGAAAATCCACAGCACTCCACAAATATCGTTTTGGTTTAGATAAGCAGTAATAAGATAACACATCGCTCTCATTCAAAAGCTGTATTTGCTTCTGGAATCAGACATGCCTCACCCTGTCAGAGGAATTCATTCGAAATCTCACAGCTGCCTTAATTTTTTCTGTCATAGTATCACTCTCTTAATAGTATTACGCATATTCTCATCTGAAACATCTCACGTGCTCTTAGCTGTCTTGTAAATTCACACTGTTTGCCAAGTTTCTCATCAGCTTTGCATAGTGTCGGTTTTGGTTTGCTGTTTCAAAAATTCAGAGGAGGGCTAATAATTTTGACTTCAGCTATATATTGTGATATGAATGTCATTACAAGACTTAGAAATAATTCATAATTTTACATTGATTGGGACGATATTTAGGGGAGTGCATCTGCATAAAATGTACAAAATTGTAAAAAAAAAGTGTATACATTTGTCATCGTGAGGTTCATCGTCATCAAAGCAGACAACCTGATGGTTTGCCCCTTCAGTGTTCATCATTGTGCACAAGAAGGAGCAGTGCTTCTTTCCGGACGTCATTCAGGGATGTAATTGTAGACCTACCTAGGCTATTGTGTATATAATATTATGATATTGTGTAGTCTTATAATGTGCGCGTATGAGGAAGCCGCTGACAATATGCAAGCTAATGAAATCGTTTTAAATGTGTGTGGCTGTGCGCACTTTTTCTGCTCTCACAATTGCATGTCACGACCATGTGCGCTCTATGTACATTATAAATAAAGCCAGGGGGGTCTCACCTTCCTTCTTTTTTGTTCTCGGCTGATCACATGCCTGAATTTTAATGTTACAAACATACTTAAAATAAATAATGTTCTTTAAACTTTATATTCAACAAAGAATCCTGAATCCTATGATGATTTGCACAAAATATTAGTTTTTCCAATCCAAACAATTTTACATTTCAATCAGCATGATACAAATTTTGTTGGCGGAATAGTATGTACATAGCCATTTTTTAAATATTTATTTTGCAACAAATGAACATCAGTGCTTGGTGATTAATTTGAAGGCGATTTTCATGCATATTTTATCAGTAAAGTTGGTTCTAGTAAACCTCCAGCATGTCCGTTAAATGGAGCAGACTTTACTACACAGTTGTAGTTTGCTGATAAGCTACGCAAAATTCATTTATAAAATCAAGTTCAATTTAATTGGTCAATAATGACATCGAGAGAATCATTCTGTGATTATGACAGCTCTTTTCATAGCTTCTAAACTACAACTCTTTGTTGTAAATGCTGCAATGAAATTACCACATATAATAACATGCTTTTACTCCAAACTCACTTCATAACTTTAGTCGAGTGCTTGAAATAAATCCTTCTGTGAGATGATTCCACAATCGTGTGTTTATTAGTCATGCTGAATCATTGAAAGCAGTTAAATATTATGTTTATAATGCAACGCTATGGCTTCTGTCAAATTCTCGTTAAATATGTCAGTACTGATATGATCTGTTTGCTGCTTCAGTTTTTTTTTACTCTGGACACTTTCTACATCAGTGTCTTTGCATCGACATGACTTGATCCCACAAAAACCCATTTTAGAAACCTGCTTGCATGCTTGACACACATACACATGTTTTGCTTGAGGGATTCTTGTTCATAGAAGAACTGGTTCCTCTTCTGTTTTTTGTAGTCTTCTGCTGGATCCAGTAATTGCCAGAGCATGTGTGATTAAAGAAATCATTTAGCAAAATTTTGCACACTCACACCCATTCTTACCTACATTTATAACTGTTATAGCTAAATGACTTTAATCCACAGACTAGCTTGCACAGGTCTATTACTCTCAAGACCTGTCTGTCTGTAGGCTTAGCAGATGGAAATAGAGACAGAGGCGAGGTGTTTTCTGTCTGTAAATCTACCATTGCTATGTTTCCATGCAAAGATGTGAATTGAACTTATGAATAAAACACCTTTACATTTCAATGAGTCAAAGAGAACAAAATCGGCACTTCCTGATAAACTGGCACCAAATATCAAAAAGAAAAATGGAATTTGCTGCAGTTGGAGAAGCCACTTTGGGCCTTTTTTTCATAAAAAAGTAATAAAATTACTTGCGCCTCAAAAGACGAAATGCAATGAACGCATGGTGACTTTTGGAGGTGTGAGAAGCTCTGTTCTAGAGGTACTAACACTAAACCACAGACTTTGACTGTTCGCACGTTCACAGCGCCACCGTCGACAGCGGCAGAATTTGCACTCTGACAGTCGAACATGTTTACAGTATTACTATCAAAATAAACCAATTAATAGCTGTTTGTGTAGCGAGGCTTTTGTGTTCATGTTTAAATGCTAGTCTAATTTCAACATGCTGTTTATAGAGGTTGTTTAATAGCCTTGCTCTTTACATTTATGCTAATTTGTGCGCATTATATTACAGACTGGTAAACCTGCATAGCAATAGTCAACCTCTGCTTTCATTTTGCTTGGAAAACAATGTGGTCAGAACCAGTCAGCATGCGATATCATCATGCGATTAGTCAAATCGTAAATAGTCATTCTGCGATATTGACAGCCGTTTGAGTAGCTTCTCAGTGAACTAAAGCCTTTTGTAGTAAATGTTGCTAATGTTAAACCTGAAAGCACATGCAAATACCACATATAATGACGTTTTTACTCAACTCAGCACTAGGCATGGGCCGGTATAAGATTGTGATAGTATGATTACCTTGGATAAAAATATCACAGTTTCACGGTATTGTGATTACTGCTCTAAAATATGCTCTTTTTAAATGTCTTAGTAAAAAAAGTTTTTTCCTCATTGAACACAATATATTTTATTTCAGGAAACATTTATAATATTGTGGAGCAGTAAACATGTCAGGCTAAATAATAATAAAAAAAAATCATTGACTTCTGCTGTCTTCATTAGTTTCTAAAACACAGATTTCTTTACAACACATAAAAAAACGTTTACATGCAGTATACCTTAGGAACGGTATAACAGAAAATTGTTGTGGTTTTAATACCTTGACTTTTGCAAACCGCGGTAAACCTTGAAACCGGTTATAATCCCATGCCTACTCAGCATATTTCATAATAGCATTCTAATGTAACCCCGCCTGTCCTAGGCTACACAACTCGCTCCGAGCTGGGATCGAACCGGCGACTATTTGCATGGGAGTCAGTTGCTCTAACAAGGAAGGTAAAGACCATGGCCTCTAGCATCTGTCGCTAGAGCACCTTTAGAGGTCAGAGGAGTAAGGTTTACCTGCACAGCACATCACTAGCTGGCTTCTGTTACACTCACCCCCCTAAACCTGACTCCCATCCGGGTCACGGCACCAAATGTAACCCCGCTGGTCCTACACCACCCAACCCGCTTTGAGCTGGGATCGAACCGGCGACTCTCCGCATGGGAGTTGGTTACTCTAACAAGCAGGCTAAAGATCATGGCCTGTAGCATCTCTAGCATAGCTTCGGAGGAGATTTACTACTGATCACATCACCGTACTTTCCTCACATGATGAGGAAATACATGATGAATAAATGTGTTTTCATTGTAATTTATGCATTTTTTTTTTTCTTAATGGATAAGGTTTTTTTTGTGCGCTTTTTCAAAGTTTATGTGCATCTTAGCATATTTATTTTAATTAGAATTTTATTTATTTTTTGCTTTATTGCAAAATGTGCATAAAAATAGGTGGATGGAAACATAGCTAATGTGTGTTGATTCATCATCACAGACCAGGAGCTTTATATTATAATTAGCATGAGCTGTGCTGAAGTATTGTTTTGACATGCATAATTAGTCACCGCTGTTTCAAAATATAATTCACACATGTGATTAGCCATCAGACCTGTTCTTTGCGAGATTAGCTCTGCTGAGTCACTTGAAGCTATCTGGAGTTAGGCTGTAGGTTTGCTCGTAAAGGGAAATCGATTTTCCTGCTCCAGTATCAGCCAAGGGTTGAGCATACGAGCGAGTGACCTGCAGGCACATTAAATGTACATTAAATTGTTGTAACTCAGTTGTTTTACTTTTGACAGCGCGCAATATTCCTGCTGCCGACTGTTTTTATCATTAATCAACAACAAAAGGACAAAATCACTCACTGCTCTTGACTGAAGGACTTTTGTAGCTATAATTAAAGTTTTTTTCTTATAGTGAAGAACGATGCTTAAAGCACAGTTTGTTTCATATTTTTATTCTATTGTATTTATTTCCCTTTCCTTATTTACAGGGAGGAAAATAACTGTACAGTTGAAGTCAGAATTATGAGCCACCCCCCCCCCCCCCCCCCCCCCCCTGTTTATTTTTCCCCCAATTTCTGTTTAACAGAAAGATTTTTTTTTTCAACCCATTTCTAAACATAATAGATTTAATAAGACATCTCTATGTCTTATTATACATCTTTGCTATGTTGACTGTACATAATATTTTACTACATATTTTTCAAGATGCAAGCATTCAGCTTAAAGTGCTATTTAAAAGCTTAATTACGGTAATTAGGCAAGTCATTGTATAACAGTAGTTTCTTCTGCAGACAATCAAAAAAAATAAATTGCTTAAAGGGGCTAATAATATTGATCTTAAAATAGGTTTAAAAATATTTAAACCTGCTTTTATTCTAGCCAAAAAAAACAAATAAGACTTTCTCCAGAAGAAAAAATATTATAGGAAATAATGCGAAAGATTCCTTGCTCTGTTAAACAAAATTTGGGAAATATTCATTAAAAAAAAAATTCACAGGAGGGCGAATAATTTTGACTTAAACTGTATATCGTTTTAAATAATCGTGATTACAATTATGACCAAAGTAATCGTTTACGATTGTTTTTTCCCATGATCGAGCAGCCCTACTTACTAACATGAACTAATAATGAACAATACATGTAGCATGTATTAATCATAGTACAACATTTACCAGTGCATTATTAAAATCCAAATTCATGTTTATAGCATTAGTTAATGCACTGTGAGTTAACAAACTAACAGTGAACAACTTTTTCATTAAAGAGCATTAACAAAGATGAATTAATACTGTAGTAAATGTATTGTTCATGTTATACTAAATAAATTAACTAACATTTAACTAATATTGTAACGTGTAACCTAAATATGTATCCTAATGGCATGGCTATTGAATGGCTACTGTCCACTTTTCAATTTTATCTCTACAAAAGCAGTCTGTAATCCCGCGTGATATTGCTAACTTCCAGTTGGCGTCACATTTTGACATGTTTTTTTTAAGTTATGTTAATCATAAGAACACTGATTTGAAATGCACATCATTTTCCAGTTTACTATACTTATTCGTTTAGTTATTTGCCTATACTTACTAATGCACGTTCACAAAAAAAAATAATTCTGCTTTGCAAAATAAGATATATAAAAATATATTATATAAGATAGATAAAAATATGAATCCCTCCAAAAAAGTTTTAATTTTGAGAATTTCTATATTTTATTAATAGCACCTGTTTCAGTTTTCCTGACCAATTACAAAGTTTTGCCAATTATGATTTTCCTTCTAAGAACTATAATTGACAGCATATACAAACAAAAATCTACTTTTATTCCATTATTTTTCATAATAAAAAATATTTTCCTGTCAATCTACATTTGTAATTTTCCACTGTTTATAATTTTTTTCTCTTATTTCTCAAATGTACAAGGATACGCATGTGCCTATAATATATAGTATTTAATAATTGTGTATATATAGTTTTGTGCTTTTGTTTGGCGAAGCACCTTAAACCCAACGGACGTTTTCTCTCTCTAAACACAATTATTACTGATATGCAAAATTCTAGCAGATATTTTTTTACTCGCACAGCAAACATTTTGAAAAATAACTTGAAAGAAAAATGTTAAAAATGACATTTTAAGATGTTTAACTGATAGCATAAATCTGTCAGAATTCTTAAAATAAGCATCTCTGACATAGAGCAGAGAGTTCAGAGTTAATTTTTCAGATTTAATGCTCAGCTGGGTGACAGTTATGAGGTTTGTTCCACCAGATATGTATAGAACATATTGCTGCGTTCAGACACTGAAAAAGTTCTGATGGACGACATGTTATAATGCAGCTGTAAGTGTGTTCAGGCATCTCTATAACACATTATTGCCTGCTAGGACTACACAATACTCAAAAAATATGCGATATTCGATGTTTCTTACGATATAACATTTCTCTAGAAAAATGCTATTTTATCTGCTATGTTTTTAAATCATTTATTTAACATTATTAAAATAAACAGGTAAAATATCTTTTTCAGATGTAATTAAATCCATTTAGATAAAAAAAATACTCTGTCAAGGTGCAAACATTTAGTTTTTAAAACACTATGAACTAGTGAAAACCTATTCTGATTCTGATTGGCTGTTGTCATTTTCCTGTCTTGTCTCGACACCCGCCATTAGTGTTTATTTTCAGCTCTGGTTCACCTTTGGGCCGCTTCAGCCAATAGCAGAACAGCAACCTTTGTGTAGGTGTGGATAAAGATAGTAAGTCCCCATCTGATTGGTCAAATTTAGATTTAAAAAAAAAAAAAACATTGCATAAAAAAATATATAAATGTAATATATCGTTGTCTGCGATACATATATTGCATATATTATTATTGCGTTAATGATTATTTTGCGATTATATTGTGCAGCCCTATTGCCTGCGCCGCTGCTAACATAACAGACTGGCTGGAGGTCAGGTTAAATCATGCAGAAAGCCATTGGAATCCAGTCTCTGGCCGATCAACCTTTGCATATCTATTATTAAAGGTCTCGTGAAATGCTTTGAAATGTGCGTTTGACGTAATCTCAACTGAAACATGAAGGGAGGCATCCTCCCCTTTTTAAAAAACAGCCAAAAGCGTTTTGTTTTAGCATCGCTCTGCCAGTGAGAGTGGTTGAGCTCAAGTGCATCAAATGAGAATCGTCTTGAAGGGGGCGGGGGATTTCAGATTCTAGAGAGCATTTTATTGGTCAAGATTTGAGGACAAACTGAAGTAAGCTTTACATGTTTATATCTGTTGTATTTCTTCTAAACGTGAATTTTGCACACTAGATTATACATATCTTAAAGACTAACAATACTGATACTCACATTTCAAAAACTTTATTTTAATTTCATGGGATCTTTAAATATTTTTGTTGTTTATGCAGATGACCATGGATGAGAAGTATGTGAATAACATCTGGGATCTTCTGAAGAATGCCATTCAGGAGATCCAGCGGAAGAATAACAGTGGGCTGAGCTTCGAGGAGCTCTACAGGAACGCCTACACCATGGTTCTGCACAAACATGGGGAGAAGCTCTACACGGGACTGCGAGAGGTGGTCACCGAACACCTCATCAACAAAGTATGAGCCCCTCTCTCACTCTCACATCTGTCTTTGAGGGAGAAAAAACTTAAACACGGGGTCTTGGAGATCAGAATATACCATTTGAGTGCTAATGCAAGACATGACATGCACCTGTCAGTTTTGAAATTTTGGGCTTTTTGCCATTTCATATTGATTTTATTTTAGTGGAAGGTAAAGAAAACACCCAAAATACACTTTTAGATGTTACTTTTGTACTTCATTCTTTTTTGTCTGTATATTTTTAAAAAGTCTTCACTTAACAGCATCATTTTTTTTAAATAAATAACTAAATTCTGACAGTTTTTTATGGAGAAAAGAGATTCCCAAAATCCTCTAATACATCGTAGAGATAAAACAAGAATTTGGAACCTGACTTAATCCAATTTTCTAATTTTTGTTTTAGAAATGTATGCAAATGAGTGCATATTTTTATTTTGTTTAACAGGGACAATGCTCATTAATCAACAGTACAAACTGTAAATAAGCCAGAGATAACCACAAGGGCTAATTTTCATCTCTTACCCCTGCCAGATTTGAAAAAGGCAACCTTAAATCAAAAACACATTATTACATATGCACTACCTGACAAAAGTCTTGTCGCCCATCCAAGTTTTAGGAACAATAAATAATAACTTGACTTCTAGTTGATCATTTGGTATCAGAAGTGGCTTATATGAAAGGCAAAAGCCTCTAGATTACGCTTATTTTACCAAAATAAAATATGATCATTGATTTTTCATTATTTAATTAGGACAGTAAGGTCTGACTTTGCTTAGACAAAAGTCTTGTCACTTAACAGAAATGATGTACAGTATAGAATATAAAGTCATGGTGTAGTGGAAAAAGAATTAATATTGTGTATGACTCCCATGAGCTTGGAGGACTGCATCCATACATCTCTGCAATGACTCATATAACTTATTAATAAAGTCATCTGGAATGGCAAAGGAAGCGTTCTTGCAGGACTCCCAGAGTTCATCAAGATTCTTTGGATTCATCTTCAATGCCTCCTCCTTCATCTTACCCCAGACATGCTCAATAATGTTCATGTCTGGTGACTGGGCTGGCCAATCTGGAGCACCTTGACCTTCTTTGCTTTCAGGAACTTTGATGTGGAGGCTGAAGTATGAGAAGGAGCGCTATCCTGCTGAAGAATTTGCCCTCTCCTGTGGTTAGTAATGTAATGGGCAGCACAAATGTCTTTATACCTCAGGCTGTTGATGTTGCCATCCACTCTGCAGATCTCTCGCACTCCCCCATATTGAATGTAGCCCCAAACCATGATTTTTTCCATGTCCATGCGGGTTCCAGTAGGTCTTCTGCAGTATTTGTGATCATTGGGATGCAGTTCAACAGATGATTCATCAGAAAAATCCACCTTCTGCCACTTTTCCAAATGATCAACTAAAAGTCAAGTTATTATTTGTTGCTCTTACAACTGGGATTGACGACAAGACTTTTGTCAGGTAGTGTGCAATATCAGTAAAATGACATAAATTAAATTATTAAAAAAAATTAAAATAAAAAATGTATAATAATGAAATTATTGATAATAATATAAATAAAATAATTTAATTTTAAAAATGCAATAATGACTCTTTTGCATATTTAAACATGGCATTTTAGAAGTCCTGCAGTTCTTTGTGTAATTAATGAACTTGGTAGTTGTTGATGAATACTAGTTCATTTTAATTACTGTTTTCTTTGTTATTTTTTCCTATTCACCTGCAGTGTCTTGTCTTAAAGCATTTATCGATTAGATGCTAAATGTAGTTTATTAAGCAGTAAGCCACAAGAGGCTTTGTCTTATAGCGATTTCACCACAGCTTATTGTTTATAAGACCTGTTTACTGCATGTGAATTTAGATCGAATGCATTATGATGATCAGATCTGTGGCACACACTCTCACATCTTCACTATACATATATATTTATATATAGCTTAATGAGGACACTGGGGTTTTATCTCTGGTGCTGGCTGTTAATGATGTCAGTTCTGGAGGTGAAGCAGATGGTGGAAACCTGCCCGTCCCGGTGGACCTGTTCACAGGGTGATGTCATCGTATGCACAGGTGGATTAAAAAAAATCCATGTGCTTGAGCTGCTCTCATAACAGCTTGGCTTCTTTTTCTTCTCTTCAGGTTCGAGAAGACGTGCTTCACTCATTAAATAACAATTTCCTGCAGACTTTAAATCAAGCATGGAATGATCATCAGACTGCCATGGTCATGATTCGAGACATCTTGATGTACATGGTAAGAGTTTTTTTTTTTTTTTTTTGGAGGGGGTGAGATGTCAACTAATGCCAAAATTAATTAATGTAGTGTAAGAATAAAAAAATGTTTGATAAGTTTTGATAATGACAATTAGGAGTGTAACAATACACTCAAGTCGTATCTTGATACCAAACTGTCAGTACGATATTATCTCAATATAGTATGCCATAAAAATTAATTTAATATTAGTATTTTTATTGTTATTTCTGAAAGGTGTGGTAAAAAATAGAGTAATAATATTATAATATGTAGGCCTACTCTTTTTGTATAGAAGTGTATGCGACTGCTAGGGGTGTAACGGATCACGGTTGATCTGTACAGATCACAACCCACAGGTTCAGGACACATGTGACCTGTGGATTAATTTTTATTTTTTTTTTTAACTTGTAGGTTAATCCTAAATTTGTAAAGATTGCAAAGAGATTGCCTCCTGTGTCATTCAAATGACATGTAGGCTTTCCTGTATAATATAATGATGACAGAAAAAGTTGTGTAGGTACCTAAATGTTTTCTTATGGCGCATTCACACCAGACGCGGATGAAACGTCAAGCGTGAAAGATTTACATGTTAAGTCAATGCAAAGATGCGAAAGATGCAACGCGATTCGTGCAAATGAAGCGGCGCGAGTTGAGCGTTTTTCGTGTTTGACACGTTTAAAGCGCAAATCGCTCGAGTTGGAAAATCTGAACTTCAGCGGACATTTGCGCCGTGTTAACCAATCAGGAGCTTTTTCTTGTAGGGGAGTGATTATGACGTAGTGCCTGTTGTTGGTGTTTTGAGGGGAAATCCTCTTGCCGACACCAACTATAGCTCATCAAACTGGGCTCGGCTTAGTCGGAAGCACAGCTGAAAGCCTCCGTCATCCAGGTATAGTTTCTGGAGAAGTTAATGAACTCACAAAGCTGGGTGCACCTCTGAAAGGATCTAGTGGACTCAGACACGGCGCCAAACGAATCTACACTGTTTTTCAGCCTTCCTAAAGCACATAAAGCAATGCTACTCTCTCAATAAAATCCATGTTAGCTATTTAGCAATGAAGCTAGTGTCACCAGGCAGATAGAAGCCCTGCCCATGATGCGAATCCGCGTCTATTGTGAAGTGAATTTGCTGCACGAATGAAGCAAATTTGACGCGTGAATGACCGCGAGTACACTCAAAATGTTTGATTTATTCGCACCTGCCGCGACTGGTGTGAACACAGCATTAAGTTATTAAATGTGTTTTCTGTCACTACTTGTATAGCCTGCATTAATGCATTCAGTGTAAACCTGCACAATTAAACATTAAAAGATTGGGATCTCAATTCAAACACCCACACAACAAATTATAAATGATGATGATTTGCATATGTTCATTAATCCTTCGATGCGCTGCATTCAAATCTGTGTTTGATCGAGAAAGAGATTTGTTTTTTTTTTACACTTTTCAGTTAGTTACAAACAATCAGATAACACAGAAGTATACTGGGATAACAGTTTATAGTTGAGATATAAACGCTAATGTTTATGGTAAGGATTAAAATCACTGTTTAATGCAATTTGACACTGTTAAAATTTGCAGCAATTATATTGTTTAACCAATAGGTGGCGACAAACAACCATCAAAAATGTCACTGAATAGTTCCTTTAAAAATGAAGCATCTAGTAATGAAACAAAGAGTGAATTATTGAATCATTAATTGAAAATGAGACTAAAAAATAAATATGATGTGTTGTACAAGATTATAATGTTAGATTTATACATTTAGCATTATCAGCAACAGTAGCAAAGATCATTTTTCACAGTATTTAATATTTTACTTTTTTTATTCATCTGGTTATTTCGTGATTTTTATTTTCGTTAAAATTACAGGTTCTGTTATGTTTGTTAAAATCAAAAGTTTCTTGCAGTAATGATCTTGTAATAAATTGAAAGCAAATGACATGTGTCTCCTCCCTTTTTTGCTGATGGATCAATCTGTGACTCAAAAACCATAGTGTGATCCGAACCGTGAGATTTGTGATCCGTTACACCACTAGCGACTGCGTATCGAAGGATATGCGACTGCGCGAAGACATCGCTGAACCATCCACTCGCATTCGATGCAGAAGTATAAATCAGCCTACAGACGGGATTTGAACCTTCAAACCTGTATGAACATTTTTAAAATTCTATTTCTCTATAGGACCGTGTGTACGTTCAGCAGAATAATGTGGAGAACGTCTACAATCTGGGCTTGATCATCTTCAGAGATCAGGTTGTGCGGTATGGCTGCATCAGAGATCATCTCCGACAGACTCTGCTGGACATGATCGCTCGAGAGCGCAGAGGAGAGGTGGTGGACAGGTCTGTCACTGCTTCTGTCCATAAGCTCATGAATGACAGCTTTCAGCCGACACATGCACGGTAGAAGAGGAACTCATTTTTTGTCCTGTTTGTTATGTTCTGTGGCAGGGGAGCCATCAGGAATGCCTGTCAGATGCTGATGGTTCTGGGGTTGGAAGGTCGCTCCGTCTACGAGGAGGATTTTGAAATCCCGTTCTTAGACATGTCTGCTGAGTTCTTCCAGGTGGGTGATGATGTAATAGTGGCTTTACAAAACGTGTAATTGCTAGGAGTTTTATAAATGGATTGAAAAAATTTTGGTGTTATATAACTAATATTAAAATTAACCATTTTTATTTTTATTATATTTTCAACTCTAAGTTATACATGTGATGACAGGTAGATAAGTTTTTATCATTCTTTTTTTTTTGGTCACTATTACTATTATTTTAACATTTTATAACATTTATAGTTTTAACAAATTTTAATAATTGTTTTAGTTACTGTTAAAGTAAATACAAATTATACCAGAGCGACTAACTGAAATAGTGTGTGTGTGTGTGTGTGTGTGTGTGTGTGTGTGTGTGTGTGTGTGTGTGTGTGTGTACTTGTTTTTGTGACATATCAGGACACAAATCTGTATAATGACATTGGTATGACACGGGTAATATAAAAAGATGGTGAAATATGAGGCCATTCCTATTCACTATAATCTTCTATGTGAAGCTGCTTTGACACAATCTACATTGTAAAAGCGCTATAGAAATAAAGATGAATGTCTGATGCTGATGTCCTCATTTCTCAAAAAGCTTATAAATTACACAGAATGAGTTTTTTTCAGAAAGTGAATCTGTACATAGTTTCCTGTAAGGGTTGGGTTTAGGGTTAGGGCAATACAAAATACAGTTTGTACAGTAGAAAAACAATGTAAGCCTATGTAATGTCCCCACAATTCACAAAAACAAACAAACGTGCGTGCGTGTTTGTCTATGTATATATGTGTAGTTGTTTTTCCTCTTTCAGTTAAAAATATGAATTAAGCTTTAATGTGCATGACACTTATCATTGTAATATACTGTTTTGTTTTTTGTAATGAGTAATTGAATTTCTCTAAAAAAAAGAAAAGTTACTGACCCCAGACTTTTGAACATTATTGTAATCTGTGTAGGAAGGCAATTAAGTTTGAAACGGTATATATATTTTTAAATAAAATACATATATTCATATTCTTACAAACAGCTTTCCAGTTGTTATAACAATGAAAAAGCATAAGTTAATGTAATGAAATATGCTGATGATACTGCCATCTTAAGTCTTTTACACAAAGACATGGACCTATCATCCTACCACAGTGAAATCGATACTTTCATTCAGTGGTGTGATAAGAACTGTCTTGTGTTAAATGTAAAAAAGACACAAGAAATGGTCCTTGACCCAAGAAGTGTATCTGAACATAGGCCTGTGATCATTAAAGACACAGTGATACAGCAAGTTACATCTTACAGATACCTGGGGTTCTATGTAGACAGTGTTTTTTGCTGGAGAACACACATTGACAGCTTGTGCACACAACTACAACAGAGGCTTTATTTTTCAAGAAGGCTAAGACTGTATGGGGTGGGTAGCAATATCTTGCTTGTTTTTTACAGAGCTATGTTTGAAAGTCTTATCCGCTATGGAATCACAGTCTGGTTTGGAAATTTGTCTGTTCAATTGAAAAATAAATTGGTTCATACTCAAAAAACAGCCATGAAAATCATAGGAATAAAACAATACGAGCCCATACAGACTTTATTTGAACAGGCAGTCATGAGAAGAGCAATAAATATTAGTGCTGATTCCAAACATCCTCTTTTCAGTGAATATCAGCTGTTACCATCAGGAAAAAGACTGAGAATGCCAATGTGTAAAACCAATAGATTGAAGCTTTCGTTTGTTCCTACCTCGATAAAACTGTTGAACTCTACCAAGAACAATGCACCTGTAGTATATTAGCACCTGACTGTGTTCTGTGTCTTATATATTTCATATTTATATATGGTCGTATTTTGTAAACAATGTATGTTCTTAATTGTTTTGTTTGTTTTATTTATTTTATTGTCTGCTTAAAGCAACGTTGTAGCACTTTTTTGCCCAAGACAAATTTCCCCTTGGGGACAAATAAAGTTTATCCTATCCTATCCGAATTTAGTGCTATTTTTTTTTTCCTGATGCATAAAAATATTCATTAAATATTTAAAACACATTTTTCTCAATTGTTCTGGTTAGACAAGTGCATCAAAAAATGTGTTAGTAAAAGTCAACTACTAACAAGAAAAACCCTCATTGTTCAGACCTGAATTGATCAGTTTGCTCATTTATTATTGGCTGGTTGTTTTGACTGAACTATCTCTGTGTTTCTGTGTAGATGGAAAGCCAAAAGTTCCTAGCAGAAAACAGTGCCAGTGTCTACATAAAGAAAGTAGAGGCTCGGATAAACGAAGAGATAGAGCGAGTGATGCACTGTCTGGATAAATCGACAGAGGAGCCCATCGTGAAGGTGGTGGAGAGAGAGCTCATCTCCAAACACATGAAGACCATTGTGGAGATGGAGAACTCGGGACTGGTCCACATGCTCAAGAATGGAAAAACAGAAGGTGAGCAGCCACATGTGCTTCGTCTATCCTTCATTGAAAACAGGATTCTGACAGGTCATGGAGTTTCGTGGAATTTTAAAAGGTCCATTCCAGACATTGAAAGTCAGGGAATTTTTATATGTTTTTTGTCCGAGTCATGGAATATCAGGGATTTTTGTTTAAATTTTAGTTTCCATTTATCAAAATTTATTAGTGCTTGGCAAAGATTAATCGCATCCAAAATTAGTTTTGACATAATAAATGTGTGTATTTTATATATATATATATTATGTATATGTGATACACACATACATAGAAACAAGTCTATACAAAAAAGTTTATGTAGATATTTAAATTTATATATAATTTGTGTAATATAAACACATTTTATATCTAAATATAAATAAACATTTTCTCGAATATATTCATGCTTACGTGTATTTATATATACAGGTACATAATACATATACACAGTACACACACTTAAATTGTCAAAACAAACTTTCGATTAATTGCGAAAAAAATTTTTGCCCAGCATTAAAATTTATATATATATATATATATATATATATATATATATATATATGTATGTATATTTGTAACATTTTGGTTGTTGTTTCATGCCTTTTGTAATGGTTTTGTAAATTTTTTTTAGCTCCATTTTATTTCTTTAAGGCTCATCAATTTGCAGCCATTGAAGTCAAATGCAGTCACCAGACTGTACCTGTTAACTAAGCCAAACATGTCAGGGTAATATACATTTTAAAGGCTTTGGCTTCAAAATGACCACATGAGTGTTAAAAAGTAGATGATAGAAAAGCTAAATATAATGTTTGTAAAACTACTATAAAGCTATTAAACATTAGAGAGAGAGCATTTCACAGCTACGCACAGCAAATACTTACGATTTTTTCAAAATGTTTTTATTTTACCATTGTTTTAATATTATATTATTATTATAAGAACAACAGCAGCCTGTTTTTACATTCAATAGATGCCATGGAAATTAAAGGGAGAGTTTACCCAAACATGAAAATGTATTTGGTTCAAAACCTTTATGATTTTCTTTCTTCTGTTGAACACAAATAAGATATTTTGAAGAAAACTGAAAACCTGTAACCATTGACTTCCATGGTAAGAAAGTCAGTGGTTACAGATTACTAACATTCTTCAAAATATCTTATTTGTGTTCAACAGAATAAAAAATATATATATATTTTAACAAAATAAGTCATTTTTGGGTGAACTAGCCCTTTAAAAAATTTAATCAGCGAATGCCAGGGAATTTGATATTTGGCTTAAAGTGGGGACCCCTGTAAATAATGTGTCTGTTATTCTCCCTCACATTGTGTTTCACTCAGTTTGTCTTGTGTTTCTCTCTCAGACCTGGCGTGCATGTATAAGTTATTTGGTCGGGTTCCTAACGGTCTGAAGACGATGTGTGAGTGCATGAGCTGGTACCTTAGAGAGCAGGGCAAAGCACTGGTGTCAGAGGAAGGAGAGGGGAAAAACCCTGTCGACTACATTCAGGTACACATTCACCAACATGAGGACTTGAATTATTGAACAGAGGGATATTACACAAAAGCAAAATAAGAAATTACTTTGTGATTTTCAACCTATCCCGGCTGAATTTAGCCTTGACACAGTTGCATGAAAGCAGGCAAGTTATTGTGGAGACTTATTTTTTACTCCAGAGTAGGCTAACAAACAGGAAAATTCTTGGCCATTTACATATACTTTCCATTTAAAATATGTATGTTCAATTGTATTAGCAATAATTGTATATGTTCATATTTATATATGCCTTTTCAGATTTCAGTATTGAGAGATAAGAGGGATAAAATTAAGGAGCGATTAAAAAAATAAATAAAGAGAGAGAGAGAGAACATATTATAGATTAAACAAAATCAATTAGTAAGAAAACACCTAAATGAAGACTATTAAAGTCTATCTAAGATGATAATCAAATCAACGAAACAGATCAAATATATATTAAAATATAAATGAGAAAGTGTTTGCAATTAATCTTCATGCTAAATTTCCTGAGTATCCTGAATGTCCACTGGTCACCTTTAAGGCAAAGTAAGCAACTAATTTGTTAATACGTTTCTCTGGAGGAAACTTATGGGAGTTCCCAGATCAGTGGGAGTTAACAGGCAAGATGGGTGTTTTTCAACTCGTTACCTGATTGGCTCACATCAGGTTTTATACTTATATTTGCAACATTCATTCTGTGATTCATTCTGCACTTTTTCTGGCTTTCTGCACTGGGCTTGACAAAGCGTCACATTCTCGTTTTGGATCAGCAAACAAGTAACAAACTAAGCCAGGATATTTTCAACTAAGTCAAGCCAAGCTTTTTCTGTTATACTGACTTTTATTTAAAAAAAATTTAAACACTGTCTTTATTGGTGTTGTCACGATACTGTCCAAGTCCAGTCATTTCTGTTGAGCACGTGAATCACCGCTGTTTTAGAACGCATTCAAATGTTCGTGGGAAATGAACGTTTTTAACATTTCAATACCGATTGGTATTGAATTCCAGTATCGTGACAACACTAGTCTTTATAAAAATTTTTAGAATCTAACATGCACAAACGAAAACAAAATAATTAAAAATAATAATAATAAAAATACTATTACAAGTATATAAATAAATAAATAAATAAATGCATCTACATACATAATATAAAGGTATGAAAACAATGGTAAATTAATAGCAGGTGATACAAGTTATATGGACAAAAGATTCATATCAGCTTCTTTCAAAAATCCTATAGGGGGATTCCATATTTTGAATACTTTTCGGGTTTTCTCGTAACTATACGCGTTAATTTTTCTAATGCCAAACGACGAGACAATTCTTGCAACGCTTTTATAATTTCATTTTGTGCAATACCCTTCTGGAATGATCTAGTCATATCTGCTGGGGTTTAGCAGTTCAGACATAATAATATAAGGATTGTGTTTTTCTTGTTGGTCATTCAGGGTTTGTTGGACTTGAAGTCACGCTTCGACCGGTTCCTGCAGGAGTCTTTCAACAATGACAGGCTCTTTAAACAAACTATCGCTGGAGACTTTGAGTATTTCCTCAATCTTAACTCCAGATCGCCAGAGTATCTCTCACTTTTCATTGACGACAAACTTAAGAAAGGAGTGAAGGGGGTAAGATATTGTCTGTAGATCATCTTTAACATCTTTTGAAGAAAACGGGTTTTAAATTTAGTAAATTGTTATTTCTGAAATTGTCTCAAAACACTATTTTGCTACTCTGTTTGTCCAGTAAAGTTGGAAATATTGTTATGAATATGAGTTTATTTTATTAAAGATTGATGTAATATATAAAAAAATATTAATTAATGGATGAATGTACACACAAAGGAAAAAAAAGTATGTTCTTATTGATGTAATTAAATGAAAAAAAATTGTTGTTTGAAATAAAGTTAAAATAAAATATTAAAATCATATTTAAAATAACTTAATTACATGCCTTGGCACTATTAAAAGTGAAATAAAAAGCAAAATCGAAATATTTAAGACGAAAATAATATATATTTCAAAATCATCAAAATGACAACGATATATTTCAAAAGCACATACATTTTTAAAACTAAAATTAAATATAAAAAATTCAGTTATTCACAGTACAAAATAAATACTATATTTGTATTTTAATGCTAAATTATTAAAAATACAATTTAAATAAAATTACATGCTATTAATTGACACCTTATAATCACATTGTTATTATTAATTAATAGTTTTGTTACATAAAAATTGTCAATTGAAAAAAAGTAAATTGAAAAATGGATGGATGGATATATAATAATAGAGAACACCATTAAAACATGGCAAAAGCATAAATTCTTAATGTAACGGAGGCGAGCTAACGAAGTACTATGCAGGTAAACCTCACTCCTCTGACCTTAAAAGGTGCTCTAGCGACAGACGCTAGAGGCCATGGTCTTTAGCCTCCTTGTTAAACAACCGACTCCCATGCAAAGAATCGCTGGTTCAATCCCAGCTCAGACCGGGTTGTGTACAGTAGGACCGGTGGGTTACACGTGGGGGCTCGTCCGGGATGGGGGTGAGGTTTAGGGGGATAAGTGTAACGGAGGCCAGCTAGTGAAGTAAACTTCACTCCTGACCTCAAAAGGTGCTCTAGCGACAGACGTTATTCACAGTACAAAATAAATACTATAATTGTAATTTTATGATAAATTATTACAAATACAATTAAAACCATACAATTCTGACCTAATAATTGGTGCCTTATAATCACATTGTTATATTTAATTAATAAAGTCTTATCTGAAAATAGTCAATTGAATTAAAATATAATAAAAACAGAAACATTAAAGCAAGGCAACACACTTAAAAAACACACACTTAAACTGAGATAAAATTGAAAAATCTAAAAATAAAAGCTTATAATAAAATATAATGACTAATATCTAATAGAATCCCTCAACGATACTAAAATATGACGACTTGTACTTGTGTTCAGCTTACAGAACAGGAGGTGGAGTCCATCCTGGATAAGGCCATGGTTCTGTTCAGGTTCATGCAGGAGAAGGATGTGTTCGAACGTTACTACAAACAGCATCTGGCCAGAAGGCTTTTAACCAATAAGAGCGTTTCAGACGACTCTGAGAAAAATATGATCTCCAAACTAAAGGTGAACATCGTATCCCTCATCATTACTCTTATTCACTGGATTCCTCTGTGTCTGATGTAATATTCTCCCTCTCTTAGACCGAGTGCGGCTGTCAGTTCACCTCTAAGCTGGAGGGCATGTTTAGAGACATGAGCATCTCTAATACAACTATGGATGAATTCCGCCACCATCTGCAGACTTCACAGGTGCATATGCGCACACACACACACACACACGCATACAAACATGCCAGGTTGACTTTTGCTGTTCTTAAGATAAGCTAATTATAGTTGCAGAGTCCTAGAAACAAATTTTTGCCAGTCAGAATTGAGTAGTTATATTAATTTATATTATGTGTTGCAAAGTGAAAAATATTTGTTTTAGGAAAATAGTTGCTTATAGAATTTAGCCTAATTTTTGGTGTTTATTTATGACTCATTGATTTTACATTTTATTATTGACAAACTGTAACAAGCTAATGTTAATAGGGCATGGTGATGATGAAGCCCTCTTTTTTTCTTCTTTTTTTTCTTTTGTTTGGCTGATCATTTGCCTGCAAATAGATTCAGTAAATGAAACAATGCATTCCCTTTTGTCCTTTCATACAAATGCAGAAGTGTGTGTTTTGTCTTCATATTGCAGGTGTCTCTGTGTGGTGTTGACCTCACAGTGAGAGTTCTGACCACAGGTTACTGGCCCACACAGTCGGCCACTCCTAAATGCAACATCCCACCTTCCCCACGCCACGCATTCGAGGTCTTTAGAAGGTACCGCTCACCTCATTAACCCATTATGTTTGGGTTTCCAAAACCTCTATTAACTATCATCATCACATGCACAGGATTCTGAAATATCCAATAACTTTCATCACACACACAAACATTTTTGTTTAAGTCTTGTAATTAAATAAAGCGTTAAAGAGGTGTTTGCCGATTGTTGCTTGGTTTCATGTGGTTTTGAACTCTGTGCAGGTTTTATTTGGCTAAGCACAGCGGCAGGCAACTCACACTCCAGCACCACATGGGTTCAGCAGACCTTAACGCCACCTTCTATGGCCCCATCAAAAAGGTACCGACACTATACACTATCTGGCAAAAGTCTTGTCTTCGATCCCAGTTGTAAGAGCAACAAATAATAACTTGATTTCTAGTATTTGGAAAAGTGGCAGAAGGTAGATTTTTCTCATGAATCATTTGCTGAACTGCATCCCAATCATCACAAATACTGCAGAAGACCCATTGAAACCTGCATGGACCCAAGATTCTCACAGAAATCAGTCAAGTTTGGTGAAGAAAAAATCATGGTTTGGGTTTACATTCAGTATGGGGGCGTGCGAGAGATCTGCAGAGTGGATGGCAACATCAACAGCCTGAGGTATCAAGACATTTCTGCTGCACATTACATTACAAATCACAGGAGAGGGCAAATTCTTCAGCAGGATAGCGCTTCTTCTCGTACTTCAGCCTCCACATCAAAGTTCCTGAAAGCAAAGAAGGTCAAGGTGCTCCAGGATTGGCCAGCCCAGTCACCAGACATGAACATTATTGAGCATGTCTGGGGTAAGATGAAGGAGGAGGCATTGAAGATGAATCCAAAGAATCCTGATGAACTCTGGGAGTCCTGCAAGAACGCTTTCTTTGCCATTCAAGATGACTTTATTAATAAGTTATTTGAGTCAATGCAGAGATGTATGGATGCAGTCCTCCAAGCTCATGGGAGTCATACACAATATTAATTCTTTTTCCACTGCACCATGACTTTATATTCTATACTGTACATAGGGCTGTGACGGTCACCGAGACAACCGCGTCACCGCGGTGGTCATTTGCCACCGCGGTTGTCCATGCAACCGGCGGTAGTACGTGACGTCACGCACTGAAATTTCCGTTATGTTGCAAAGTATTGCATTTCTGTTAGAATATAACGTTAGGCGCGATTCAGCAAGTTCAAGTTCAGCCATGAATCTCGTTGGAAAACCAAATGTTACATCGCCAATCTGGGAACATTTTGGATTCGTGCTGAACGAGAAAGGTGAACCAATAAATAAAAGAAGCTATTTGTAGGGTTTGTTTAAAAAAAAAAAAAAAGAAGTGTTAAATGGGCAAACACGTCGAGTCTCCACAGCCATCTCCGGTCATGTCACCCAGCCACGTATAATCAACTCCTGTCTTCTGAACGCAAACGCGCAGCTAGTCAGCCATGTATCGCAGAGGCCTTTCCAAAAATGGGCAGATAAAAAAGGAAAAGTGATAAATGGAAGACATTGACGATTTTGTTCCCTCTTGTTCCTTTCATTTAGGCTATTTATTCACTTATGTATTACTTTGCATTACTGCCTAAGTTATACTGACTTAGTCCAGTAATATATTTTTTATAGTAGTAGTAATAATAATAATATGAAGTTTCGCTATTACTGATTTTATCAGTGAAGGTTATGCAACGATACCGTTTATTAACGCAGACGAAGCATGGCTTCAGCGCCAGACGAGTGGTTTAAATTATATTTTATTCTCCTTATTTATTTCCGTTTTATTTCAAACAACGTGAATGTTTAAAGTTTTAGGTAAAGAAGTCAAACTATGCCCACACATGCAAGCTAACCCACTTTCACTTCCCACTACTGGTAAATAAATCATAACCGAGTCATCACGCTTCATTACCCAACCAATATCAGTGTTAGAAAAAAGCTACATGTTACAATTCAATGTCATTTAAAAAATAGTAGCTAATTGTGTTACTTAGTTACATTTTCGGGCATTAGTGTAGCAAAACAGAGAGCCTGTCTACCCTAGATGATCATTCAGCCTACCTGCAGCGCATGTGAGAGGTTGATCCGCGGCAAATCCACTTACTCAATGCACTATATACCTATTTCATTTGTAACACTGTAAACCTGACTTCGCAGGCCGATCATCTTTAAACTCAAAAGGCATTTATTAAGTGTCCTAACTTGAGAATGCTGCTGCATTAATGGGATGTTTCTTTTCACAACTGTAAAACTGCGCTTTAGCCATGTCAAAATGAAAGCAAACATTAAAAAGGGTTTTGCGTTTTGTCAATTTTATAGCTTAGTTTTAATAATATTAATAATAATAAATTATAATATTAATTATATTGTAGACTACTGTAGGACTGTGCAGTGTCCAACTAAACATTTTTAATAGGGTACTCTAATATTAATCCCCTACTAAAAAACTAATGTGAAAATGACTGGCAGTTGCGTCTCTGCTAACATTAATTTAACGGCAAATTTCTTTAGCGTTTTTTCCCCTTTAAAGCTCAAAAGAGTTGTATTTAAAGAATGTCAACCAAACATGAAATGAATTAAGCTGCTCGCCTTCATGTCATACTAGTACAGTTTTCTCCCGTGTGAGTTTAGAGTGCGCCTCGATCCGCCGCCGCGTGCGCGTTTTAAAGGCTATATACAGGCGCACCCTGACCTAACGCGGGGACCAGATCTCTGGACTATTGCTTTAATTTCACAATTTTCATAATTTAATTGCTTTTTCATATTATAAAATATCTAAATTTGTGTTCTGAAGGTTGGAATGACAGAAGTGTTAGTAATTAATGACGGAAAGAATTTTCACTTTTGAGTGAACTTGTTACAGATTTTTACAGCATAATTGACCCAACCGCCCACCACCACCGCAACACCGGCGGTTGTTGGTGACCTCCCACCGCGGTAGTAAAAAATTGTCACCGTCACAGCGCTAACTGTACATTATTTCTGTTAAGTGACAAGACTTTTGTAGAAGCAAAGTCAGACCTTACTGTCCTAATTAAATAATTAAAAATCAAGGCATGATCATATTTTATTTTGGTAAAATAAGTGTAATCTAGAGGCCTTTGCCTTTCATATAAGTCACTTATGATACCAAATGATCAACTAGAAGTTAAGTTATTATTTGTCATTCCTAAAGCTTGGATAGGCGACAAGATTTTGTCAGGTAGTATAGTTTGTAATTGCATTTCATTAAATCAAATAGCATCTTAAATATTGCAAGTCTTGTAATATGTTATAGTATAAATGTTTATACATGTATAAAAATATATTCCTTATTTTTTATGCTAAAATGTATTTTTTTTTACAAATTTTTTATTATATAATTTATAGTGTTGTCAAAAGTATCGACTTTCAGTACCAATTGGTGCATTTTTTTTTTTTAAACGTCTATTTCCTGCTAATATTTGGGTGCTGTCCAGCACGTTTTTAAACACGGCGGATTGGCCATTGTGTTTAGTATCGGGCATCTGACGGCCCATCACCGATTATGCATGCTGAAGAATTATGAGTTTCATTATTCTAATATATGATATGACTAACGATGATGTTTTGAAGAAAGCTGGAAACCTGTAACCGTTGACTTCAATAGTAGGAAAAACAAATACCATAGAAGTCAATGGTTACGGGTTCCTGGCAATTTTCAGTTTATAATCAAACAGGTTTGGAGTAAGTGAAGGATGAGTAAATGACAGAATTTTCATATTTGAATGAACTATCATTTTAAAATAGCTTAAAATCAGAATTGGTTTAGTTGTTGTTGTGGTTTTTGAGTATTGCAGTGTTTATTGTAAATTATTTATTAGAGTACAAAAGTGTTTTTTAATCATGAAGCGCCTTTCCATGATTGGTTGAACTGTCTTGAGGACATCCTATCAATCTCATGAGATCCACCAGTTGTGCATGTTTTCCAGTTAGAAAATCTGTTTCACTCGCATCTAAATCACAATAGGGAATAAAATCCTGCTGCAACTTCAGTTTGATGACTGTAAATGTCTCTCTCTGTGTCTTCAGGAGGACGGTTCAGATGTAGGCGTCGGCGGCGCTTTGTTAACAGGCTCAAACACACGGAAGCACATTCTGCAGGTGTCAACCTTCCAGATGACCATCCTCATGCTCTTCAACAACAGAGAGAAGTTCACATTTGAGGTAAAACCCATCCCGCCTGTTCCCCATCACAACTTTTGAGCTTAAAGGGTTAGTTCACCCAAAAATTTAAAGGGGGCCTATTAGGCAAAAATCACTTTTATAAGGGGTTTAAACAGTTGTGTGACAACAGTGTGTGAATATAACCAGCCTCTAATGGTAAAAATTAATTAATTCTTTTTTTTATAATCACACTTGATAAAAACAGTCTGCAGAAACACTTTGATTGACATTCCCCCTTTGTATGTATCATCAGAGGGGGAAAGCCCCGCCCATTAGTGACCATCTCTCGCTCATTAGCATAGGAGGACAGTCTTGTTTTTGAATCTGCCACTATGCTGACACACGGGCATTTGTAGCTCTGCCCTCTTTTCAAAATATTGCTGGGAGCACAATCTTATTTGAATTTAAAGCAACACTCACCAAAATGGCACAATTAGGATCAAAACCTAAAAGAGGCAGTTTCAAAGAGTTATGAAACATTATTTGTGTGGTATTTTGAGATAAAACCTCACATACACACTCGAGAGGCATCAGAGACTTATTTTACATCTTGTAAAAATGGCATAGTAGGTCTCCTTTGAATTCTGTCATCACTTAATAACCTTGACTTATTTTCTGCTGCTGAACACAAAAGAAGATATTTTGAAAAATGCTATTTGCAACTTTTTTCATACTATGGAAGTTGGTGAGCAACCAGCATTCTTCAAAATATTGTTGTAAAAAAAAATGAATGAGAACCCAGTCCAGAAGACTCAAACAAGCAGAATTTCTTTATTGAGATGTGTTGGTTAGTCTGCAGTCATACAGCGCCTTCAAGAAGTTCACGGGTCTGTAAGAGCCTACATGAGTCTCTTACGGTGACATGAGTAGCAGGGCTTAAAGTATTCCGGCACCGTGCCGGATCTCCGGCGTGTGGCCGTGAGGGAAAAAAATAATAATATTTTAGAGCCTGCGCATGCGGTTTAATTAGGGATGTTCAAAATAATCGATTAACCGTTAACCGAAAGGGTGCGTTTGTAACCGATTAATGGTATCAGTTAAACGATTAAAAAATATAATTGTATATATTGTATATAAAGTTTGGCTGCATAAGGGACCGATCAGAGCGAATGCGCTTTTTGCGTTGAGAGGGGCATCTTTTGAATGGTTTACTAACTGCTGCGAGTGTTTTATGTGCTCTGGGCGCCTCACGTTTTGCCGTTGTGCGCTGTGTGCTCGAGCAGAAAAAAAAGCGCCTTACGTCAGTCGCGTCTTTTTCATTCTTCAATCAAATGAAAGCAGTGCAGGGTTTCTGTTGAGGTGACAGCAGTGTTTGTGTTGTCAAGGCGACTACGGCGAACTTTTAATGATGGAGGAGAGACTTGTGGTCGCTGTTTAAAGTTATCCAGAGCTGTATTAGTTTACAGATCTTGAATATCACAATATTATTAAAAATTACAATTATAACATCGACAGCAACACGACTCGCGCACAATACGGGTCAGCTGATTCAGTCGTTTCCTAGTGACATACAAAAGAGCACCACTCTTCTTTTTTTCTTGTCAACATAAAAGGCAGTGTGGTGCAACTTGCGTTTTTGGAACGGAAAGGTGTGCTCTTTGTGATCGGCCCCTAAATGTGCAACAAATATTTGCTAACTCTCGGGACAGTAACACGTGTAAACACACGTGTCTACAGATGTATTTTGCCTAAGAAGCAAAATGAAAGAAGGATATTTCTGGTCACAGTTTGACACAGATGAGTTGACATAAACCAGCGCTGATGCTGATGGCCTCTGTGCTGCATGGAGCCACGTCATAAACTTGACAAACAGGCTATTGATGATTTAGTGTACAACCAACAAACCAACCTTTTTTCCATTTGGAAAATTACA
This sequence comes from Danio jaintianensis, assembly GCA_903798115.1. NCBI lineage: Eukaryota > Metazoa > Chordata > Actinopteri > Cypriniformes > Danionidae > Danio > Danio jaintianensis. The sequence continues at coordinate 20,724,983 of CAIGQV010014432.1, read as the reverse complement.
GTTATTAATAGTTCTTATATAATATCAGTTTTTAAAATAGCCTACATAATCTACGAATCAAACAAATCCAAAGATTTTCTTGTTTTTTGTATAATGATAACTCCGCACCAAACTGAGGCTTTAATTTTACAGCTTATAAAACATGTATGCAAATTAATGCAATATCATATGTACACAACAAAATTGTTATACAAAAAGTAAAAACCAGCCAGACCCTCAGCCTCCTCCACTGTACCAGCTCCATCTTCTGGTCCAAATGTCTTAAAAAGAAAGAGTTTGCAGGACTTTGCTTACAACCCAGAAAAAAAATAAAAATAAATGATAATGGCCTTGATTTCTCTTCTAATCTTCAGTTTAGCAGTTCAGTTCTTTAGCACTTTGAGCACTTGTTATTTAAGCACTTAAATCACTTGTTACACTTTATTTGACATAGTACTTTTAAATAAATGGTCCAAAGCATAATCATTGAAGAGAGTCTATCTCAGTCTCAGCTTACCAGTTTTTTTTAAGCACTTTAAGCTCTTGTTACTTTATTTTTGTTATTATCGTCAATATTTGTCCTACTGTGCAGTTGCTCTCCACAGCCTACAGGAGTCTCTTACAAGTCTGATTTAACACAAGTCTGAAATCAAGTCTAACACAAGTCTGAATTAAGACAAAGATGTCCTGTCTATAATGTGTTTTTAGGAGGAGGGGAGTGGCTAGGTGGAGATGGATAAACAAAGCATGTAAATGAAGGTGAAAGAAACCTGCTCAGCCACTGACCACACAAGTTTATCAATTTAAATCAGTTTCTTTGGCCTGAATGGATCCACAAAGACAAAGTCACAGTCGTTAAGACCCTGCCCATAGCATTTGCATCACTTTAGCTCAGCCCGCGCTCAGGAAGCAAAGGTTTAATCTCCCTCACACCTGGGCTGCTACAGTTTTGAATGAAATTATATAATTAAAAATATCACTGTTAATGTGAAACTAGATTATTTTTTTTATTTTTTTTATTTTGTGTTCAACTGAAGAAAAGCTCAAAGGTTTAAAACAGAGTAAATGATGAGGTCATTTAGATTTTTGGGTAAACTATCCCTTTTAACCTTCTCCTTTCAAACAATCCACCTGGTTGATCTGTAACCCTCAGGAGATCCAGCAGGAGACTGATATCCCCGAGCGTGAGCTGGTCCGGGCCCTGCAGTCGCTGGCCTGTGGAAAACCCACACAGAGAGTCCTCACGAAAGAGCCCAAGAGTAAAGAGATCGAGAGTGGCCACGTGTTTACAGTCAACGACCAGTTTACCTCCAAACTGCACAGAGTCAAAATACAAACAGGTACTGGGCCACCAGGGGGCGCCGCTGACTCAGAGTGAAGAGATCAAATACAGCAATCATCTAAAATAATAAATCACTTCATTTAAAAAGGGCACTTATATGCAAGTGTACTGAAAAAAAAGTAGTGGAAATAGCAGGTTTTTAGCAGATACATGCATTATTAATTTACTAAATATATGAATGTCTTGTTATTTGTTCAGTAAAATGCTCCGTAGAATGACATTGTCAATTATAAACATAACCTTCTTTTGTAATAACAGAAAATAATGGTCCTTCACTAGAGATTATTTTACTATTTACTATTAAATTTTTAACTTTTATATTTACTATCTTTTCTTTTTCAATCCCTTAAAACCTGTTTTAACACATTTTAATCTGTTTTTAATCATTTTTATTCTTTGTTGTTTTTATTTTCTTGTTTCTTTTATTCTTGTTTATGTAAAGCACTTTGAATTACCATTGTGTATGAAATGTACTATATAAATGAACTTGCCTTGCCTATTATTATTACTATTTGGTACAATTTTGAATCAAGTTAATTCCGTTTTTATTTTAGTTTACATTTTAGTAATATAATATATTTTTTAAATGTATTACTAAAATGTAAAATGAAATGAACAAATACATGCTATTTATATATACATACAGCATGTTTATGAATGTCATATGTAAGTCACTTTTCTTGTAATTATAATTTTTTTTTTTAAATATTATTTAGCGTTATTAAGGCAAGGCAAGTTTATTTATATAGCACATTTCATACACAGTGGCAATTCAAAGTGCTTTACATAAACAGGAATAAAAGAGACAGGTATAAATAAAATAAAAACAAACAATATAAAAACAGATGAAAACAGCGTAGAGAATATTTCCATATTCCAAAACACCGGTGCGTATTTCTCATTTTACTCTGGGACTTCCCCCTTTCTGGTGATCACCCCTCCTCTGTGGACTTTTTCGGTACCTATTTATCTATTGGACGTCTCCAACAGATTCGATTTTTCACCTAGAATCGAAAAGTTAAGCTTTACAGCTCTGATTTCGTGACCCCCAATTTCAACTTCCTTCTGGAAGTAAATTGCACGGCCCCTGATTTCTACCCCCTCCCGGGAGTAGATCGCTTTAGCTAGCCAAACGTAATAAAAGGTCTTAATCTCAGCCAGACGCCAGGGACTTTAACCCCCCCGCAACAGATTATCTGTGGCGAGTCACGTCTCTGATCTTACTTATTGTAATTACGCTGCTATCCCACAGAGACAGATCTACCAGTATGGTGATGGTCCAAGTTAAAATTTTTAACTGCCCAATCAGATACATAAACAGGAATAAAAGAGACAAGTAAAAAAAAAAAAAAAAAAAAAATTAAATAAAAACAAATAATATAAAAACAGGTTAAACAGATAAAAATGTGTTTTGAAGAATAAAAGAAATGAAAAAGAAAAGAAAGACATAATAGTGCGATCTGTCGGACGTAGCACAGTGCTCATTCAGTAAAGGCACAGCTAAACAGATGTGTTTTAAGTCTGGATTTGAATGTACCTAATGTTGGAGCACATCTGATCATTTCTGGAAGCTGATTCCAGCGGCAGGGGGCACAGTAGCTGAAGGCAGATTCACCCTGCTTTGACTGAACCCTTGGAATTTCTAATTTATATGATCCTAAAGATCTGAGTGATCTATTAGGTTTGTATTCAGTGAGCATATCTGTGATGTATTTAGGTCCTAGGCCATTTAGTGATTTATAGATAAGTAGTAATACTTTAAAATCTATTCTGAATGTAACTGGGAGCCAGTGTAAAGACCTGAGGACAGATGTGATGTGCTCTGATTTTCTGGTTCTGGTCAGAATCCTGGCAGCAGCGTTCTGGATGAGCTGTAACTGTCTGACTGTCTTTTTGGGAAGGCCAGTGAGGAGTCCATTACAGTAATCCACCCTGCTGGTGATAAAAGCATGGACAAGTTTCTCTAAGTCTTCACTGGACACAAAGCATCTAATTCTTGCAATGTTTTTGAGATGATAGTATGCTGATTTAGTTACTGCTTTGACATGACTACTGAAACTCATATCTGACAATCACACCAAGATTCTTGACCTTATTTTTTGTTGTTTGACCCTTAGAGCCAAGGTACGCGTTCACCTTAAGAACCTCATCTTTGTTCCCAAACGCAATGACTTCAGTTTTCTCTTTGTTTAACTGAAGAAAGTTTTGGCACATCCAGCTGTTAATTTCATCAATGCATTGGCAGAGGGTGTCAATGGGGCTGAAGTCATTAGGCAGTAAGGCTAAGTAGATCTGAGTGTCATCAGCATAGCTGTGGTAGGAGATTTGGTTCTTTCTCATTATTTGGCTTAGTGGGAGCATATAAAGGTTTAACAGGAGAGGTGCCAGAATTGAACCTCGTGGGACTCCACATGTCATGGGTGTCCACATTGACCTATGGTCACCTATACTGACATAGTAACCTCTCCCTTCAAGGTAAGATCTGAACCATTTGAGGACCATCCCAGACAGCCCAACCCAGTTTTACAGCCTATCCAGAAGTATGCTGTGATCGACAGTGTCAAACGCAGCACTGAGATCAAGCAATACCAGCACTATGTAGCCGTTTTATCTGTTTCTTTTTTTTTTTTTTTTTTTTACAAAATTTTTTTCAGATAATATTTACATGTTTAAATTTCAATATATTCAAAAAGGCGGCAACACCAAAGCTCCAAAAAATACCAATTTATTAAATTAAAAAGGCTAACACAAAGCGGGTAACGTTTCGAGCTCACCTGCTCTTTTTCAGACAGTGTTTCAATAAATTTTTTTTCTTTTAATATAGATTCAGTTAAAAACGAGTCTATTTATCCATTTTCAGTAGGAAATGCACCAATTATGTACTTGATAAATCCTTTCAGTTGGAGAAGAATGTTTGGCATTGACAAAGTTTGAATTTAAATGTATATTTTTTTCAGTTGCTGCTAAGCAAGGCGAGTCGGACCCTGAGCGTAAAGAGACGCGGCAGAAAGTAGACGACGACAGGAAACATGAAATCGAGGCTGCCATCGTCCGCATCATGAAGTCTAGGAAGAAGATGCAGCACAACGTACTGGTAGCGGAGGTGAGCCTGTCGTGTCTTTATCATAGACTGTAAAAGATATGGACGTAGTATCCGTGACGTCACTCAGGTTTTTGAAGAGCGCAAATGAAGCTACAAGTAGGCGTGGCCAACCATCGCCATTTTGTTCGTGCGTCATCGCACCAACCGGGGGTTACCAAAAAAGGGCGAAGAGGCGGAGTGTGAGCGGAGCTACAGATGGCTGCTAGCATTTTTGCTTAGACTGGCTTTTATTTGGGAGAAACGCTTAATACTTCATTACCTGCGACTCGTTTGTGTTTTGACCACGTGTGCTTGGTTGCAGACTATATCAGTAAAGTGTTTAGTCTTTTAAAAACACTGTTGTAATACATTGAGCCACTAACCATTGTTATTATGACGTTTTTCTACAGGAGGAAACAGGAGTCTGTGTTAGTAAATGCAAGGCTATTTATGAAATCCAGGCATAACACTGTATGACAACGTTTCAGATGACTGTTCTAAAGCCTACAGCAAATCAATCTGTCAGATTCTGGAGCTCATTCAAGTTCTAAAGAAAATTAAAAATGATAAATGATCTTAAATAAAACAAATACATTTATAGATATGGTATACAAGTATATAATTTCACTCACCTGGGAAATGGAGGCCACTTGATTGGTTTGTGAACACAATTAAGTGCACACAGCATGCCATATGATCTGATAATTGTAGGAAATAATTTCAAAAGGCAGTTGACTGCATAAAGACACATAAAACAAAACAGAAATACGATGTATATGGAGAGTTCAGCGGCTGATCAGCCGGAATGACGTAACGGCGACCAGCGAGACCTAGCTGTCACTCAATTGGCCACGCCCTTAATTATGCAGACTTAATATAACTTAATATAAACAAAACGGATGAGTTATAAAAAAAATTCACCCCCCTCACGGTTATCATGAAGGGTAATATGAGCTATGTACACCAAAATCGTTTCTTGTAGCAGGCTGTAAACACCTTTTTTTTCTGCTGTAAAGTTGGCCATTTTAGCATTGGGGTCAATAGAAATGTGCTCAATTATGGAGCCAGGCCTAGCGGAATTTCGATGAATTGCAGTTTCAGTTACTTCCGTATTAGCTTCACAAGGGACAGCGGGATGTTGCCGATTGGTTTTTATATGTAGTTTGTTATTATTACGTTTTAAAATTGGTACCTGCAAATTCTTAATGATCATTCGGTTGTTTTCTTTCAGGTGACCCAGCAGCTGAGGGCACGTTTCTTGCCGAGCCCCGTGGTTATTAAAAAGCGCATTGAAGGACTAATAGAAAGAGAGTATTTGGCCCGGACGCCGGAGGATCGTAAAGTCTACACTTATGTGGCATAGTGGATCACATGTCTGCACAAGGAGACAAGGAGCGAGCAACATAAAGACAGGAAAAAAGAAAAAAAAAAAGATTCTGGACTGCTCTTTGCATGGACTGACTGGGAAGTTTCTTTTAACTAAAGATGAACTCTGGGTAGCGGACTTCACTTAAAACAAAAGCAAACCGAAAAATCGTAAAGCATTCGATCGGGGAAAATAATCAGGAGGCAAAATAAGAAATCCATAATTGTGTTGTAGATTCTTTTTAATCAGATCACTCCCACTCTTATGAAAACCTCAGCTTATGAATGGATCCAGCTTTCAGTCTTCTCACCGTTTTACCCTCGTAGAGATCAAAACGAAAAAGAATCCCTTGGGAAAATGTGAATGCACTGCACATGTTGTTGTTGTTTTTTTTTCAATACTGTATAAAAGGCAAAATTATTAGAAACCCTAACAAAACAGCCAAAACGTGGCTACGGAAATAAGGCGGAAAACATTCAATAAAAAATGTTGATATTGAAACGCTTGCTGATTTTTATTTATTTCGTTTTTGTTTTTTTGTGGTGACATCTTGCTGTGGAGATGAAACTGATGTCAAACATGTCATTCATTCGGCTTAGTCCCTTTATTCATTCAACCACATGAATATGAACATGGAATGAACCACTAACTTATCCAGCTTATGTTTTACATAGCGGATGCCCTTCCAGCTGCAACCCATTACTGGGAAACACTCTCACATTCACACAGATACACTACGGCCAATTTAGTTGATTCAATTCACCTATAGTGCTTGTGTTTGGACTGTGGGGGAAACCGGAGCACCCGGAGGAAACCCACGCAAACACGGGGAGAACATGCAAACTCCAGACAAAAACGACAACTGACCCAGCTGGGATTCAAACCAGCGACCTTCTTGCTGTGAGGCAACAGTGCTAACCACTGAGCCACCATGCCTCAAACATGTCAATATCATTTAATTCTTGGTTTGTTAAAGTCTGCATGAACTGAAAGCTGCGACCGTTTTTTTGTTTTTTGTTTTCTTCGTATTGTGACAGTTCCTAGAGAAACTAGGAAAAGGGTTTGGGGAGAGTAATTACAACCTAACAGACACCTTAATTTCTGTTTGTTGTCATAGCGCTGTCAAAACTGACAGTTGGAGGGGAGTGGTTAAGTATGTTAGCCACGCCCATAGATATATACACTAGATATTGCATACGGACCCTGAGCGTGCGTCAATACCGCTGCCACATTTGTACAGTGCTCCCAGCACAGATGTCATTCAACCGCACTTAGTCAAGACTAAAGCCAATCTGAAGATGCTGGACTTTAGCACTGTGTACGGGTGTAGTAACGAGCAAACAAAAAAACTAAGTATAAAGGCAGAACATTTCATATGTAAGATTTCGTTTTTTAAGTTTTTGTATGTTACAAACGTTTGTGCTCAACAAGTTTCATTATTGATGATAATAGTCACTTACTGCACTGACCATAAGGCAAAGTACCACCAACTTGCACTAAATTCTAGGCTTATACTAGTTTTGTTGAATAAAATCAGCAAACAATGTAAATAAAATATGACAACAAGACGCTGCGGTGCCAGAAACTTGTATTGTTGTCGGCGAAGTGAAGTAACAGCTAGTTTTTGAAGTGACTTATAAGGGTGCCTGATAACATAACAGTGACTGCGCCTCAATGTGCATATCCACCTTTCTGGTCTAAATGGTACATAACATTTGTAATATTCAATAATTTATGGTGGACAGTATGCACATTGAGATATCGATGGTTCACACGAGTCGTTCATAACGGAGATTCATTCATGAATGAATCGCTCACTCTGTTAGAATTAGAAGTGAAAGCAGGAGAGGGGACGTGCTTCAGGACATGGATTAGATCAAATTTAACAAGGAGGTTAATACATTTCCATGCACACAAACACATGCTCTTTGTCTGCAATGCCCCTGCGGTTAGTTATCCATCGATATAGAAAAGTGATGTAGAACTATAATTTTCGTAATTTAAGAAAAATATTTGCATACTGACCACTGGGAAAATTTCCTATCATAGATATATGTATATATGTGTGTATATCTATGGCTCCGGATGGCCAGTCCTCCACTGCACCTTGGTCCCACATTCATTTCTAAGGAGCACTACCCTGTACTAAAATGGCGGCTCTATTGACGCATTCCTTCCAATAGACAACAACAGAGTAGGCGACATCTAATGTAAATATTTATGAGCCATGCCCAGTACCTCAGACAGACCTAATCTGAGAATTTAACCAAAAACAAACAGGCAGTGCATTTTCAGATTTCAATTTTAGATTACAAGGGCAAACTATTTTTATTTCCTTAACGACATGCACAGATGAGTTGCTCACCACAAAACTAGCAATGCAAGCTAATAAAATCAATATGGTTAGTTTTGATTTCATTTGTACTTTAAACAAAAGCAATCGTTTCTACACTGTCCCATGTGGCCGTGACTCCTGAGACGTGAAGTAAAAAGCAGCCAAATCGCTCTGAGAATTAGACGCTACATCACTATCTCCAATCTCCTGCTATTAAACCTCTCGAATGCCAGGCTTGAATTATGTGTGGCTCTGCTCCAAACAGAGTCAAATTGTTTTCAGAAATGGGCAAAGCAGATGAGGGCTGCAGCACATGTGCACAGCGGGAAACGGGTTCGAAGAAAGAGTAACATCAGCGAGACTCCCTGATGAAATAAAGGTTAGCTCAAACATAAAAGCAGCAGGGAGCAAAAATTCACGACCTTGATTTCTATCTGTGTTTACATAGTCACAGACCAAAATATTGATCATATCAGGTCTTTTTGTGATTATACAGCTGAGAGAAAAATATGAATGTTTTTTGATTGATCAGAGCAACATGTCATGTTGATTTTAGACTAGCTTTTGAACGGGAAGTTGCTGCAGGTTTTTATTTCAATATGATGTAATTCCAACTGAAATGGAATATTGAGAAGGTGCGGGGTTTTGTTTTTGTGCTCCTCTGTTTGTTCACTCACAGCCTATTTACTATATTTGTAAATAATATAAATATTACGAATGTAAACATTAGGTGAGCAGGTTACATTGTAACCGCGTGTCCTAACAACCCACTACGTGATGAGATTTGCAGTGATAAGCAATTGGGCTGTTTGCACCAGACGAAACACGACAGAAATTTAAAAACAGCCATTCAGAAGCACAGAATATGCACTCACTCACGAAATGGTAAGGTTTATGTAGCTAATTAATACATATTAAAGGTGCAGTATGTAAGTTTGACACCCAGTGGTTGAACTAGGTATTGCATTCCTGGATCAAAACAAACGCAAGCACAGGTTGCCAGATCGAGCCTAAAGGCTGGTTTAAATCGTGTTCTATTCACCTTATTCTTTGCTTACGAGCGGGCGCAGCCATTTGAATCTTTTTGGCTCGAGACTTCCGGTCTCCTTCACTTCCATTCATTTTTAGACGTTAAAAACAGCTCGTTCTGTTGCTTGATGTTGCAAACTGATATTTTCTTATTATATTATTCTACTTTCTTCTAACATTTAACACTGAATAATGCACATGAGATGTAGCTGAGGTGATCATTGTCAACGTTTTCTGTTGTTCACCTGTGAGAAATAGAAGCCATTTCTAAAATATCAATTCGAGGTGTTGGTTAGAACAAAAACTCCTTTTAATATGGAGAATATTCCTTCTATCGCGTGCCGTTGCTTTTATATACAACACGATTTAAATCAGTCTTTAGGCTTGATCGTCAGACTCGCTCCTGTTGGTCAATCTGGTAACCTGCGCTTGCGTTTGTTTTGATTCAGGAATGCAATACCTAGTGTCAAACTTGCATACTGCACCTATGCACCTTTAATGGATGTGCAGGATTTACTGTTTAAAAAAAAAACTGATATGGTTGTTAATAAAGAGACTTTTCTGATAGCAGGATATACAATCAACACCAGTCACCACAGTAGTAAGATGATAATGTATGTTGACGTTTGTAAATGTGCGTCAGTGCGAGTGATGAATCATTTAGCAGCACCGGAAATGAAGGATTTACATGCGTTTCATCCTGTCACAGAGACCGCTGGGGGAAACACACTCACGGAGAAATAATGACGCAGGTGCTTGTGTTTATTATCAATTTAAGAGACAAAATCGCAGTTTGTGAACAACTTGTTATCTAAGTTGTGCCAACTTCATTTTTATGTAACGAAAGTAAATCTGAAGGTTATGCAACGAGCGTTATAACACGGTCTGTCACCATACATGATGTTTTTGTTTGTTTGTATTTTGCACGGCATTGACTGACGAAGCCAAAAGCCCATTTGTTTTTGTTTTATTATTTATGAGCATTTTGCCTTTATGGGAATGTAGAGTGTGAGGTATTGGGAGAGACGTTGGAATGGGAGCGGGAAATGAAGCAGACCACAGATTTATTTAATTATTTTTTCAGCGCTGTTCGCGTAAAAGTTTTTTTCAAACGATTTTTCAGTTGCATCTTGTGGCCGGGGCGATGCGGTGGCGCCGTGGGTAGCGCTGTCGCCTCACAGCAAGAAGGTCGCTGGTTCGAGCCTCGGCTGGGTCAGTTGGCATTTCTGTGTGGAGTTTGCATGTTCTCTGTTTCTGTTGCATGTTCTGTGTGGAGTTGGCGTGGGTTTCCTCTGGGTGCTCCGGTTTCCCCCACAAGTCCAAAGACATGCGCTATAGGTGAATTGAGTAAGCTAAATTGTCCGTAGTGTATGTGTGTGAATGAGTGTGTGTGGATGTTTCCCAGTGATGGGTTGCGGCTGAAAGGGCATTCACTGCGTGGAACATGTGCTGGATAAGTTGGCGGTTCATTCCGCTGCGGTGACCCCAGGTTAATGAAGGGACTAAGCCGAAAAGAATGAATGAATCTTGTGGCCAAACCTAAATCTGAACATAAATTCAAAATGGACCATGTTTATTTTTTGAAATGTTGCTGGTTTTATTGTGTATTATTCATTATGTGTGTTAGTATTAGTCAAAAGAGGAAATCTCAATGGTTTTCCTTCATCAAAGCTGCTTTTATTCAGACACAGACACACTTTTCACAGTCAAAAATGGATAAGATCACACCCTGACCTATTTTCGTTTAATGTTAATTGATAAAACACACTGTAACTGTATCATATTTCTAAGGCCTCACTGAAATGTATCTAATTATGCCTTTTCTCATTTGACTGTTAATACCAAGCTTTATACTCAAAGGGTCTATATATGAAAATTCAATATTGATATATATTTTTATTGCTGATATGACAACAGCTGCTGACAAGACCTTTGCTGAGATCATCAAGCTTTCAGGGCTTTTCCACAATCATCATTTTATTGTGTTTGCCCCCACAATAAAAACCATGATCATAAAACTAAGCATTTTATTTTTGTGATATATATGTGTATTTATTTTTCTATTAGGAAATAGTGACAACGGCGACACGGGGGCTCAGTGGTTAGCACTGTCACCTCACAGCAAGAAGGTTGCTGGTTCGAGCCCCGGCTGGGCCAGTTGGCATTTCTGTGTGGAGTTTGCATGTTCGCGTGGGTTTCCTCCGGGTGGTTTGTTTTCCCCCACAAGTCCAAAGACATGCGCTATAGGTTAATTGAATAAGCTAAATTGGCTGTAGTGGATGAGTGTGTATGGACGTTTCCCAGTACTGGGTTGCAGCTGGAAGGGCATCTGCTGTGTAAAACATATGCTGGATAAGTTGGCAGTTCATTCCACTGTGGCGATCCCTGATGAATAAAGGGACTAAGCCGAAGGAAAATGAATTAAATAGTGACAACTGATATTATATGCAAGATCTTATTGACTATTTTGTAATGACTTATTTTTGCTCAGTTTAGGCTTCTGAATAAAACTAGGGTGTTTTTTCTCCCTCATCCATATTCTTACTATATTATTCTACTATGTGAGCCATAAAAACCTGATGTATCAAATACAATAATAAACCAAAACTTTAAGGATTAATGAACTCTGTTTAAAAAGGAAAAAAATGCTTCCAAATTCCATATAAATTGTCATTTAGAGCTTCCCTCTTAGAAAATGATATTATTTAGTCAGAATAACAAATGCTTTCATATGTTGTGATTGAAGTAATTCCACCAAATATTGACTTAAATGAAGTTATAGCCTATCATTGGTATTGTACCAAAAATTACAATTAAGCCCGCCATTTTATTTTTATTCTATGCATTTTTTTACACACACACACACACACAAAATTGCTCTAAATCACAAATGTAGTATCAATAGTATTTGTAGTTTCATTCTGTTATTAGTTGTTATGGACAATAACTTCATATTTCATATAATATGGCAATTTAATTCCTAATAAAAATACATTAGAGAGCTCTTTAATTCAGTTCTTACTAGTCAAAATACAATTAGAGGGATATTTTATTCAATTCTT
>CAIGQV010014432.1:20675048-20712778 GCA_903798115.1 Danio jaintianensis | reverse complement strand
TTTATTCAATTCTTACTAGTCAAAATACAATTAGAGAGCTCTTTAATTAAATTCTTACTAGTCAAAATACAATTAAAAAGACATTTTATTCAATTCTTGCTAGTAAAAATTCAATTAGAGAGCTCTAATTAAACTTATTAAAAATACGATTAAAGAGCTCTTTAATTAAATTCTTACTAGTGAAAATACAATTAGAGAGCTCTTTAATTCAATTCTTACTATTAAAATACAATTAGAGAGCTCTTTAATTCAATTCTTATGAGCAAAAATACAATTAGAGGGATCTGAAATTCAATTCTTACTAGTAAAATGCAATTATGGAGAGAACACTGGGTGCATTTATAGCTAATTTGGCTTGCCATAATATTATGGTTTTCTGTTCCAAAATTAGTTTTGTTTTAATCCTAAATACTGTAAAACATCTTTAATCTTTATATATTATCTCCCTCTGAGTGTTTGACAGATATCGCCAAAGTCTCCAAGCGGCGCATAAATGCTTTGACCTCCTTTCGAGAGCTGTGTGTCCAGGCCAGCAGTAAGTGGACAGAAACTGGCTGACGATCTGCAACAAACAAACCTGTTAGACTGAAACGCATAACAGAAAAAGTAAGTATTTTTAACCAACACACACACATACACACCTTGGAAGAAAAGGCCGCTGGGAAAGGTAATGGTGATGCGCGACATGGCGAGCCAGTTCAGTGTATCTGAGCCCTGCTCCACCGAACGCAGACGATCCCGCATGAGCTGATAAAACTGAGGCATCGCGGAGGAAACCGCTTAACACACACACAACACACAGACACAGACAAACAATACAGGCCATGAGGGATGAGGCTGGCAGGTATGCTTCTAAAAACAGTGTAATGTAATGTTTGAACTAAAAAGTAATACTACCTCCTCCTGTTTACCAATGAAAAAGATTATATATTAGAATTATGAGCCCCCCTTGTATATTTTCCCCCAATTTCTGTTTAAACAGAAAGAAGATTTTTTTTAACACATTTCTAAACATAGTTTTAATATCTAATTTTTATTAACTGATTCTTTTATCTTTGCCATGATGACAGTACATCATATTTTACTAGATATTTTTCAAGATACTGGTATTCAGCTTAAAGTGACATTTAAAGGCGTAACTAGGTTAATTAGGAAAGTTATTGTATAACGATGATTTGTTCTTTAGACAATCGTAAACATATATTGCTTAAGGAGGCTAATAATATTGACCTTAAAATTTTTTTACAAATTTAAAACTGCTTTTATTCTAGCCGAAATAAAACAAATAAGACTTTCTCCAGAAGAAAAATATTATAGGAAATACTGTGAAAATTTCCTTGCTCTGTTAAACATCATTTGGGAAATAATTGAAAAAAACAACAACAACTAAAACCTTGACTTCAACTGTATATGTTAAAAGGAAAGCTTGCTGCTTTTGAGAAAATTTAGACACCCTTTAAATACTTTTCAAATTCAGATTTTAGGAATTTATTAAACAAAACAAGAAAATCTACGATCTACATATTCCCTCACGTCCAGAGATTTATTTAAATGAAGCATTGTCAAATGATGATCTGGTGCATGCCTTCTATGGATAATGTGTATTTTAAACATATTTTCAATATTTCTTCCTAATGTTTCATCTGGAATAACCTGATACTAATTCAAACAAGGGCGACGCGGTGGCGCAGTGGGTAGCACGTTCGCCTCACAGCAAGAAGGTCGCTGGTTCGAGCCTCGGCTGGGTCAGTTGGCATTTCTGTGTGGAGTTTGCATGTTCTCCCCGTGTTCGCGTGGGTTTCCTCCGGGTGCTCCGGTTTCCCCCACAAGTCCAAAGACATGCGGTATAGGTGAATTGGGTAGGCTAAATTGTCCATAGTGTATGTGTGTGAATGAGTGTGTATGAATGTTTCCCAGTGATGGGTTGCAGCTGGAAGGGCATCCGCTGCGTAAAACATATGCTGGATAAGTTGGCGGTTCATCCCGCTGTGGCGACCCCAGATTAATAAAGGGACTAAGCCGAAAAGAAAATGAATGAATGAATAATTCAAACAAACTGTGTCTTTTGTTTTCTTCTCAATTTTTTCCTCTTTTTTTGCTTTGTATTGTTCTAGTTTTTTTTGTTGTTGCTGTTTTTCTGTTAAAATGAAAACATAAATGTAAATAGATGTAAATATGATTGTGGTGTATTATATTGTCACATTTTTGTTACATCTCAATATTATTAAAGTAGTACTACCATGCATGTGTTTATTTTATACACATAATAAATATACATACTGTAGTACACAAACATATTATGTAAACAAAGTATGTTATTTTGTGTGCGATTATGATTCTTCATTTGACAGTGGTATTAAAAAGGCTGAATTATGTAAAAAAGGTATGAATATTGTTTGCATAATTAAAGCCAGTGTTATTGAATTCGGGAGTCGCTGGGGATTTTCTTTATTTGTAACGTTTTATTTGTTTATTTTTACTTTTAATTTCTTTAAATGAATTTAAGTACATGTTATATTTTTGTACGTCGTTTATTTTACTGAAAAGCGGAAAAAATTATAAGAAAAAAATTAACTATATATATATATATATATATATATATATATATACAGTGCTCAACATAAATGAGTACACCCCATTTTGAAAATGAATAAATAAATATTTGTATGCATTTCTCAGTGAACATAGGTCATATATTTTGGTGCATTTGAACAAAACAGATTTATTAAACAGATATATTTATTCAAATAATATTTTAGTCACCGAACATCTTTAGAAATATGAAGATAATACATTTAAATTCATGTGAAATATTGAGCAAAAAATTACAAACTACAAAATTTCTAAAAAAAAAAAAATGTTGAAAATGTTTGTTTCTCTTGAATTTTGCTCTTTTTTAAAAAATTAATTATTTACTATTTTCCCAAACATATAAATTTGGGGGTATTAATTTTGGACCATTATCATAAGTCATTTTGTTAGATTAGCTCCAGATTTGGCTTCAGTGCTGACTAATCTAATGTATATGCACAAATATAATATTGTAAAGCATCCTATAGAAAATATTAATTTAAATGAGAGATTTGTGAGGGGTGTTCTCATATATGCTGAACACATATATATATACATACACACACACACACACTTAGATCAAATATATTAATAAATAGTAGCTGAATTGCAGCAAACAATACATGGTGACAAAAAAATCTGTTAGTAAACAAAGTCATTATGCTATTATAGGAATAATTACGGTGCCAAATGAATCAAGGATATTACACTTGTTGACTTTTAAAATGAGCGATACCTGGAGTGTCGGCCCACCCGGGGTGCATTACAGAGAAGTGAATTTTAGGATACGCTTTCGCCCAGAACTCTGTCATCACTACCTGCTGCCTCTGTGGACATACACACACACACACGTATGCACACATGATGAGTGTTTAGCGAAAGGTCATCATCATTACTGCATCTGATAGTGTTTAATGGAGACGCCACTGCTGGAACTCTGTGTCACCTGTTGCCTGGCAACAGCAGAGAGAAAGGTAACCTTCTCATCTCAGTTTAACACAGACCCTTCATGACTTTTCATGAATAACATTATTCCTTCTGTAATCTTTTTCACACATTATCCCTGCAAATTAATTCAATAAGAAAGTGTCTGCAAACACTTGACTGAAAAAAGCCTCAGATGGTAAAACTGAGGCCCTTTATAGAGCCACGCATGACTACCGTGTTCGAAAGTGTAGGTTGCATATCTGGTGGGCTTCCATTCAAAAGAACTGAAATAATAATTTGCACTTTATTTTTATCCATCGTGAAAATAACATAACATGACAATAGCATCTGCTGCCAGACTCTTTTAAGTTCAGTGTGTTTTGTTTCTACAGATTGTTTTCTCTTTAAATTAAGTACAGTGATATTCTACATGCTGCAGAAAAGCTTGCTTCGAGTTCGTGGTGTCATTAATGGTCTTCTGAAAGCAATTTGAGTATCCTAATAAGTTTCTATGTAATATTCGATTGTTGAATTTTGAGGAGAATATTGTCATCTCATTGTACCCACACTGTAAAAAGCAATTATTTTACTTTAAAAAACATTGCTTTTAAAGCAATTAGCTGGCTTTACTAAAAAAGTGAGTAAACCCCTTGAATTAAAATTAAGTAAATGAACTATGTAATGAACTGTACTTTAAACACAACAGGCTTACTCAACTTGTAACCTCAAATGCAACAGGTTTACTCACTTTAAGTAAAGCCAACTTGTCGCTTTTAACACAACAGGTTTACTGACTTTTTTAAGTAGTCAACTTGTCGCATTTAATGCAATGGATTTATTTACTTTTTTAAGTAAAGCCAAGTTGTCACTATAAAAGCAACAGGTTTACTCACTTTTTTAAGTAAAGTCAACTTGTCGCTTTTAACGCAACAGGTTTACTCACTTTTTTAAGTAAAGTCAACTTGTCGCTTTTAACGCAACAGGTTTACTCACTTTTTTAAGTAAAGTCAACTTGTCGCTTTTAACACAACAGGTTTACTCACTTTTTTAAGTAAAGTCAACTTGTGACTATAAAAGCAACAGGTTTACTCACTTTTTTAAGTAAAGTCAACTTGCCGCATTTATTCATTCATTCATTTTCTTTTCGGCTTAGTCCCTTTATTAATCTGGGGTCGCCACAGCGGAATGAACTGCCAACTTATCCAGCATGTTTTATGTAGCGGATGCCCTTCCAGCTGCAACCCATCACTGGGAAACACCCATATACTCCCATTCACACACATACACTATGGACAATTTAGCTTACCCAATTCAACTATAGCGCATGTCTTTGGACTTGTGGGGGAAACCGGAGCACCCGGAGGAAACCCACGCAATCACGGGGAGAACATGCAAACTCCACACAGAAATGCCAAGGCTCGAACGAGCGACCTTCTTGCTGTGAGGCGATCGTGCTACCCACTGTGCCACCGTGACGCCCTTGCTTCATTTAATGCAATGGATTTACTCACTTTTTTAAGTAAAGTCAACTTGTCACTTTTAACGCAACAGGTTTACTCACTTTTTTAAGTAAAGTCAAATTGTTACTTAATACAACAGGTTTACTCACTTTATTAAGTAAAGCCAACTTGTCACTTTTAACGCAACAGGTTTACTCTTTTTTTAAAATTTTTAAGTAAAGTCAACTTGTCACATTTAATGCAACAGAATTAATCACTTTTTTGAGTAAAGTCAACTTGTCACTTTTAACGTAACAGGTTTACTCACTTTTTTAAGTAAAGTAACTCGCTTTTTACAGTTCAGTTTATACAAACACTTCATTGATTGTTTACAGGAAGTTACTCCCATAATTCATGCAAAGTCTCATGATTTGTGGGAAAAAGGTGGATAAACTCTTTCTTGGTGAGTCGTTGTTGGATATACCATTCCCATTTCCCATTTTGTGACCTGTTTTTGGCCAGGATTGCTGTTTGCTCTTGTGTTTTCTATTTATTAAAGTACTTGCTACACATGGATCTGCCTGTCTTCTCATCCCACCCTCGCCCACGTTAGAACTGACCATAAAGGATATGAGCACAGTGAGCAATTAAAAAGAATGATGATATACATACAAAACACAAAAAAACAAGTTTAACCAGCAAATTGCTACAAAAATACCTTGTTCTGTGCATATACCATGGTAGCATCAAACTGAGCTCTCTCCGTCTGCAGATCATCTGGGTTTAGTTTTTGCACCAGCATCCCTCCTGATGACACCGTGATCTACCAGACACATTATTATCATCATCACACATACAAAAAAATACCACAACATCAGAGAGATATAGCAGCCTCTGTGGATCTGCACCGATATAAACACATCTATCATAGCTTGTGTCCAAAACACAATAACTGTCTGCGTCGTCACATATGCGATGTGAAAGAATGCAGAATCATTTTTAATAAATCAAGACATTGAGATCAATGTAATTTCCCACTCACAACTCGGGGGTCCCTGCTCTTCTCCAGCAATGGGATCAGACATTTAGTCAGAATGTAAACACCTGCAGTGGACAAAATAAACAAATACTAACATGCAAAACCCATATGTTTTAAAGCAGAATATATATTCAATAAAATAGCAAGTGTAAACAAGGCATGTAAAAGGGCATTAGCTGTTATAAATTCACTATAAACCACAGTCTTATGGGGTTTAATTGCTTTTATTCATTCATTAATTTTCCTTCGGCTTAGTCCCTTTATTCATCAGGGGTCACCACAGCGGAATGAACCGCCAACTTATCCAGCATATGTTTTATACATATGCACCCATACACCCATACACACTCAGACACTACGACCAGTTTAGCTTATTCAATTCACCTACACCGCATGTCTTTGGACTGTGGGGGAAACCGAAGCACCCGGAGGAAACCCACGCCAACACGGCGAGAACATGCAAACGCCACACAGAAATGCCAACTGGCCCAGCCTCACAGCAGCCTTCTTGTTGTGAGGTGACAGTGCTAACCACTGAGCCACGGTGTTTACAAAATGGTAATTCCATATAAGTGATGGCTTTGAATGCAGCTCAAGCAATCAGAATCAAGGACAAGAACTACCTGTTTTATAAAATAATACTATTCACTATTATTCAAAATGCATTCAAAAACATTAGAGGTTACTCAGCAAGGACATATTAAACTGGTTTAAAATGTTGCAAAGACCGCATAACTTTAAACAAATGGAAAGAACCTTGCTAGAACATTCTGAGAACATTTCCTGCAAGCTGGCATCTAACCAAGGGTATTGGTTGCAAAGTTTTTCTCTGTTCAACAGAGTTCGTTTCACTCAACACAAGCTAAGGTGTAATTGTTATGAAACCCCCTTAGCTGTTATAAATTCACTGTAAATCACAGCTTCATTAGGGTATATTGCTTTTATAAAACTGTATACAATTCCATATAAGTAGTAACGTTTCACAAAGTAAAGCAAATTTCTTTTTGGCTCATAGCGAAACTGATAGTGGAATGGAAATATTTTGTGTTCATATTGTCTGCAATGAAATATAAGTCAAAGTAAATTTGAAAATCACTACTTTCTTTTTTATTTGCGTTTTCCATACTGTCCCAACTTTGTCTGATTTAGGGTTGTAGAAGAACATTTAATAAAACCTTACCAGAACATTCAGAGAACTTTAGGCATATTACCAAGTGTATTGGTCGCAAAGTTTTTCTCCAGTCCGTCAGAGTTAATTTCCCTCTGGTTCACCATACATCCAGCATTATTGATCTGATGGGGATTAGTGTGAGAGACAGAGCAGAGGATATTTCTTCATCTGTCCTGCACCTGTAACCTTTATATATATATATTTTTCAATATACTGAGGTATGATGGGAATCTTCAAAAGCAGCTCTCTTGACACTCTTACCAAAACATTGAGAGACGTGTGCTCCTTCTTAAAGGCCTCAGCAAACTCCCACACCTTTCTGGACTCGGAGAGATCCAACACATGGACAAAAACCATCTGCAGTACATCAGAAATATGAGCAGAGGAAGATCATTCAGAAAAAAAATACAACAGTATAAATAGTGAGTCATATTCATGTTTTTTTCACTTTCACCTTATTTTAGAGCATAATGTTGCTGTTTCAGCATGAATATCTGCAGATTTAATATCTTGAATATCTTCAAATATATATATAGTTGAAGTCAAAATTATTAGCGCTCCTGTAAATTATTATTTTGTTTATTTTTCAAACATTTCCAAATGATGTTTAACAGAGCAAGGAATTTTTCACAGTATTTCCTATAATTTTATTTCTTCTGGAGAAAGTCTTATTTTGGCTAGAATAAAAGCTGTTTTTATTTTTTAAACCATTTTAAGGTCAATATTAAGCAATATTTTTTTATTGTCTACAGAACAAACCATCAATAAACAGTGATTACCATAACTTACCTAGTTAACTTAATTAACCTAGTTAAGCCTTTAAATGTCACTTTAAGCTGAATACCTTGAAAAATATCTAGTAAAATATTATGTACTGTCATCATGGCAAAGATAAAAGAATAATTAGAAATTAGTTATTAAAACTATTAAGTTTAGAAACGTGTTGATAAAAAAATCCAGAAGAACGTGTATGCCATATATGTCATTTGCATATATTTCCATATGGGTTTATACTGCTAAGGTTTTAAAATGGATAAAAAAAAATAAGAATAAGAATAAAAATTTAATAAAATGGATGCAATGTTTTGCTTGTTGGCGGAGTGTCTGAGGCATGAGCTCTAAAGGCTCTGCCCTCTTTTGCAAATGAGCTGGGGAGCAGCAGCTCATTTGCATTTAAAGAGACACACATGAAAACTTTTTTTTTTGCCCTTCACCAAAAAGGGTCTTTTACATAAGGGTGTATCAAAGGATCTTTGAGGTATTTTGAGCTTAAATTTCACATGGGGATATCTGAGACTTACATTCCATCTTATAAAATGAGAGCCTTTAAACACTAATGATTTTCTTTTATTTCTTTTCATTCAAACACTGAAGCTTCGTAAGCAGTAATTAAGGATACGCACAGTATTTCCACTCGCTGAGATGATTTCTTCTCTGGCTTTTTCAGCCCTCTCTTTGTTTCGGCAGACAATATGGACTGTGCCACCTTGGAAAATAAGAAAAAATAAAATCATGGAGCTGTTTGAGAAGAGGTCAGTGTTTTACATTTTTAGTGTTTACCTATCAGTTACTAGTACAAGCAACTCATTGCAACATGCTGAAATACACTAATCAGAACAAATGATAATGCACCATACAATGCAACTATTATAAAAATATATTTTACATGAGCAGAACCATTCACAATACATCCAGAAAATATACAAATGTAGAGATGTTATTATTATTATTATTGTCTTTCTAAATAACAGAAAATCACAGAGGAAAACAAATGGTACAGTTTTGCAATGGAAAACTATGCAAAGAATACTTAATAGTGTACTAAAGACAATTCGGCTCTCCAACTGGGGTAAAATGCTAAAATCCAGGTCAGCAATTTATATTTTTATTAAGCAAGAACTATTAAATTGGTAAAAAGTCATAATAAATATATTTAATATGCAACAAAAGTTTTATATTTCAAATAAATGCAATTCTTTAAAACTTTAATCAAAGAATCCCTGGTTTGTTCCCCGTTTTGCTTTGTTTTGCTTTATACATTTATTTCCACATCCTATGCACATTACACATTCATGCGAACACCCGACATGACACACTGATTAAAATTATGTTTACAGAAACATTGTCCTTTGTCCCTTGTTTTGTTGCTTCCCTTGAGCCAGGGGTTGTAACAAATTGGGGGGCTCATCCGGGATTTGAACCTCAATTTATACAATTTATATATATATATATATATTCACTTATAAAAAGCACGGTAGAGTAGCACGCGTATGTCGTGTAATTAATGAAAATGGCAATAATTTAGTACATTTTATTCCATGTATTCTCTCAGTGTATCACAATAACATCTGGTGCCATCACTCAGCTACATGGTTGAAAGAAATTATGCTGTAAACCTCATAATGTGTTTATATGACTGTAAACCCAGCTAGCAGGCAACGTTCTCGTAACTTTGGATAAAGGTTCTCTTAAAGTTACCAAAAAACGTTCTTGTATAATGTTTGTAGAACCTTCCCTTAACATTATTTGCAATTAATAAACGTTCTAAAAACGTTCGAAAAAAGCATTAACATTACGTTGTTTGGGGAACATTTTAAAAACGTTATCATAACCTTTTTATAACTTAATTCAATAACTTAACTTAATGGTAACATTAGGAAAACGTTCTTAGAACATTAATGGGGAATGGAACATTTTAATAACGTTTAAAATAATGTTATTAAAACATTAATATAACAAGAGAATGAAATGTTCTAAAAACATTTTTAACAACGTTCTTATGACCAAACAATAACATTAATACAACGTCAAAAAACTGAACGTTTTAATAATGTTTAAACAAAACATTTTTATAACTTAAATGGGAATGTTACGGGAACGTTTTTATAACATAAAATTGTTAGCTGGGAAGTTAACCTTTTTTTTGCTATGACCATGGCTGTGGCCTTCCCAATTCCACTGTTTGCTCCGGTGATCATGAAGGAACGTCCCACCATGGACACATCCAGATCCTTTGCTGCAAAACTCTTAGAGGCATTCTCAAATCCAGACCTGCACACAACATCCAGCAAATGAGCCACATCAGATAGGCTACACAGCTAACATGAAACCTCAAGAGCTGTATTGTTATCCTTAAAAGTGCGTATTTTAACACAATTCTTGTATTGTTATGTGACCTCAGTGGATCTGAGACAGTGTTGGTTAGACAAGAGCCCTGATCAGGGGCCAAAGAAGCTTCTGTGTGGGATGACAGGGCACTTGAGAGAGCTCAGGGGCCTCAATAGGGCCCATTGTGATGCAATGATGACTGACCTTAAACTGAGGGCTTGGATGAATAAATGTCAGAGGAGATGACTTAGGGAACTACAAAAACAACATTTGTGCAAGAAACACTTGCTAATAGGACACATATTGTGATCTGTAATGTGCTTAAGCCAGAATACGTTTGTGTAAAATAAAGTAATTATTATAGCAATGTAAACCATCACATTCCAATTATAAATATATAACACACTCTTCAATAATACAAAAATGCAACAAACTTCTCAGACTCAAAAAATAAAAGTAACAAGAATCCCAAAGACAGCACCAATGCAAAAAAAACTCAGAAACAAATACAACAAAGAGAGAAGTTTTACCTTGTATACTCCCTCATTCCATTGATGAACCACAGTATATTCCTGTAGAGAGACATTTGTTGCACCGTTGTTTCTTCTCAACTGTACTGAAGTGATGTGACAGCTGACAGGCGCATGTGACTGAAGCCCCGCAGAGCGTCCTCTAGCAGCTGACCAAAGATAATCAATTACACCAACTGGGTGGCGCAAAGAAATTAAATAGTCTGGTGTTCTGAGTTTTAGGCATTTTATATATAATGGTCTAAAGAAAAAGATTTTTTTTTAAATTTTAAATTTTGACAACATGTTATTGGTGAAGTTTGTTCCTTGCCAGTGTCGCCACTGGCTTGCTTGGTTTGGGACTGCGCATCAATTGATTTGCTCTTCAGTGTTTGGACTTTCAGCAGTGAAATTTAAGCCACACTGAACTGAACTAAACTGAACTTCAACTCTGAAAACTGGACTGGCACAGTTTCAATTTACTAGAACTTCTATGTGAAGCTGCTTTGACACAATCTACATTGTAAAAGCGCTATAGAAAAAAAGATGAATTTAATTGAATTATTAATAGTCATAGGTCGGCTAGTTATATGTCTACTCATGACAAATCTGGAGAACAGATAATTAATAGATAGATAGATAGATAGATAGATAGATAGATAGATAGATAGATAGATAGATAGATAGATAGATAGATAGATAGATAGAACACCAATTGAGACTCATAAGTCTTAGCTCTTTTATTTAAAATAAAACATTTGAAACATAAAATAATTATCATTCATTCATTCATTTTCTTTTCGGCTTAGTCCCTTTATTAATCTGGGGTCGCCACAGCGGAATGAACCACCAACTTATCCAGCATATGTTTTACGCAGCGGATGCCCTTCCAGCTGCAACCCATCACTGGGAAACATCCACACACACTCATTCACACACATACACTACAGACAATTTAGCTTACTCAATTTACCTATACCTCATGTTTTTGGACTTGTGGGGGAAACCGGAGCACCCAGAGGAAACCCACGCGAACACGGGGAGAACATGCAAACTCCACACAGAAACGCCAACTGACCCAGCCGAGGCTCGAACCAGCGACCTTCTTGCTGTGAGGCGAACGTGCTACCCACTGCGCCACCATGACGCCCCAAAATAATTATCATTACTGTATATTTACTGTATATATACCGTTAAAGCGCTAGAGGATCTTAAACGGGGGCTTGGAAGATATGTTGTGTAGCCCAATGGATTCATAGATCTGAAAACTGAATAAAGAAAGCTTTCTATTAATGTGATTAGGATAGGACAATATTTGGCCGAGATGCAACAATTTGAAATTCTAAAATAGGTAGTATTTTAATTATACATTTTAGCAATCCATCTTACTTACAAAATTGTAAAAAAAAAAAAAGAAAAAAAAAAGTTTTTGTATATTTACAGTCAGAAATTTACAAAATATCTTCATGGGACATGATCTAATACTCTGATTACTTTTTTGCTATTGCCAAAAAAATATACCTGTACTGCAACATAAGAATATGGTCACTTATGAAGGTGCCAGATTGTGCAGTTCCTAATGTTAGCCCATTTATTGTCTTATTTTACTCCTATTTGTGTTAATATGAATTTGCTTAAAAACATAACAATAATTCGCGTCATATCTATATTATATCTTTATGTTACATATCAATACACATTCATAAATGTCAAACACCGTACTCAAGGTAAAGCAAACGTGTGAATAAGGTGTTGCCCCGCCCCTTTCCGTGCCAGGTGCAGCGCTTCGACCAATCACAACTCAGTAAGAGGCGGCGAAATCGGAGCTTTGCGCTCTTCTGCTCATCTGCGCATGCGCATTTTTTCCCTCTCCCCACAGTTTGGGAAGGGCAGCGATGACTCCGGCCCTGACCAGCCGGGAAGTGAATAGGAATTCTGTGCATTTCAACACTCCTGGCGTATTTCTTACTTCAAAATGGTAAGTTAGAGGTTATATTCTTTTGATTCGCCTCGAAACCCAAAGTTAGCTCACATGAGTGTTAGGTGACAGGTCATTTCTTCCACAGGTTGTGTTCGTGCACCTGTCAGGACGAAAATGCGTGTACACCTGCGGACTTCAAAACTTCCTTCCGTCACGAGCTGCTTGTTTTTCACCGACTAAAATAAACCGTGTTTTTACAGCAACTGTAATTCACTTAAAGTTATTTTACTCAAACTCCGAACTAATGAATCGGATGACGTTTAAATGCTGAGGTAGTTAAAGGTGTCGTTTTAGTCATGTCACCTGATCTTTCTGGAAAAACCGGTTGGTTCGTGTCGTGATATTGGTGTGTGTCGTATTTTTGACACATTGTGAGTTCATTCTAGCCTTTTTGTGTCTGGAGAACTTCTGTATGTATGCAGAACCGTGACTTAATAGGGCGGTCAGGTTAACTCCTTTATCAGTTGTTTGAGTAGGAGTGTTTGACTGCTGCAGAGCGAGAGGAACTATCTGTCTATCTCTTCTGTAAACTCAGTTTTCTGGTTAATGTGTGCAAGAATGAGTAAAGAGTGCTTTACAAACCAGTTACAGTAGTATACTTCATATCTGACAATGACATTTGCTATTATTAATGTATACTGTATGTCATATTGTATTTAGTAACATTATTAAAAAAATGTTAACATTATATTAAGTTAAATTCAAAATGTTTATTTCTATAGCTCTTTTTACAATGTAGGTTGTGTCAAAGCAGCTTAAGGTAGGTGAAGAAAAGAGAATAAAAAGCCATAACAATATTTTCAATTTTGGGACATTCCAGCTAGTCAGGCAGGCAGGAAATGTATTGAACCAAATAATATAAATAATCATATACAATTTTAAAGGATAAATAATTATAGTTAGGGCTGCACAATATATCGTTTCAGCATCGATATCGCAATGTGTGCATTCGCAATAGTCACATCGCAGGATCTGCAATGTTGAGTTGAGATTATAGTTGATCATCAATGAAGACTGTACAGTGTTACTTTACATTTTAACTTACTAGAACTATGTTAAGCTGCTTTGACACAATCTACATTGTGAAAAGCGCTATATAAATAAACTTGACTTGACTTGACATTTTACATCACATTTGATTATTCAGTTACTGTACCTGAATATCTGACTACTGTTTGACTTTTTGGAAAACCATAAAGCACTGCTTATTTTGCTTTTGTTTGATAATTTCATCCTTGCAATTTGTTTGATTCACTCCGCTACAGAATTATCCCAATCAGTCTAAATTAATGATAGAGCTCATCTGCTGAAATCGTATCGCAATATATATTGCAGAAAAAAAAAATATCGCAATGTCCAATTTTTCCAATATCGTGCAGCCTTAATTATAGTATGAATTAATGGTCAATATTAGTATTAATTACTATTTATTTTCTTTTGCATATAATTTTATATTAACCAAAATGTATTTAAAAATGTAGAGATAGAAATATAGAGATCTCCCTGTGTTGGCGTGGGTTTCCTCTGGGTGCTCCGGTTTCCCCCACAGTCCAAAGACATGCGCTATAAGTGAATTGAATAAACTAAATTGGCCATAGTGTATGTGTGTAAGTGAGTGTGTATAGGTGTTTCCCAGTGATGGGTTGCAGCTGGAAGGGCATCCGCTGTGTAAAACATATGCTGGATAACTTGGTGGTTCATTCCGCTGTGGCGACCCCAGATTAATAAAGTGACTAAGCCGAAAAGAAAATGAATGAATTAATGACATGCAATTGACGTTTCCTGTAATTTAAAAAATGTTTTTTTTTAATCCCATGCATATAAAATTAATATTAAAAATAGCTAAATCAATTTTGTAACCAAAAATGTAAATTGTACTTGTTTCTGTAATGTAAAAATGTACCCGGAAATGTAAAAATCTGACCCAGAGTAAATGATAAAACTAAAAAGTAAATTAATTATTTATTCCTTTTATAAAAGATGAATTTGAAAGGCCTGTAAAAGCTATTTTCCATCTTTTAGTTTAGTTTTTGTTGAAATTGACCTTGTTTGAAAAATCTCTCCGGAGCAGCAATACAATACAGTTGTGTCATATTCTATTGTCTGTATGCATCAGAGAAATTACAAGTGATGCAGAAGTGGCCCTTTTAATTTCACAGAGATAACCACAAACTGCAGAATCTCATTTAAACCCCAGCAGTGAAGTGAGCGAGAGTGTTTGTAAGCACGTTTTCCTGTATGCTGTATCCACTCACAGCTGTGTTGACTCCAACAATAGAAGGAAAATGAAATCAGAGAATCACACAACTGAAATAAAAGCAGGAACAGGCTCAAGAGGCCCTGAGCTCTGTTTAAAACTTCCCCCATCAAACTTTGTGCTTGAGAGAGAGAAAATAGACTTAAATTAATTTAGAGGATCAAATAAAATGGTCTTATTTTTGTCTGTGAATGTTTTTTAATTCTTTTTCAATATTTCCCAAATGATGTTTAACAGAGCAAGGAATTTTTCACAGGATTTCCTATAATATTTTTTCTTCTGGAGAAAGTCTTAGTTTTATTTTGGCTAGAATAAAAGCAGTTTTAATTTTTTTTTAAAAACCATTTTAGGGTCAATATTTTTAGC
Organism: Danio jaintianensis; assembly: GCA_903798115.1. Classification (NCBI taxonomy): domain Eukaryota; kingdom Metazoa; phylum Chordata; class Actinopteri; order Cypriniformes; family Danionidae; genus Danio; species Danio jaintianensis. Next base: position 20,697,410 of record CAIGQV010014432.1, on the reverse strand, counting down.
CCCCTTAAGCAGTATTTTTTTTGATTATCTACGGAACAAACCACTGTTGTACAATGACTTGCTTAATTACCCTAACTTGCCTAATTAACCTAGTTAAGCTTTTAAATGTCACTTTAAGCTGAATACTAGTATCTTGAAAAATATCTAGTACAATATTATGTGCTATCATCAGGGCAAAGATAAAAGAAATCAGTTATTAGAAATTAGTTATTAAAACTATTATGTTTAGAAATATGTTGAGAAATCTTTCTGTTAAGCAGAAACTGTGGGAAAAATATTCAAGAGGCCTAATAATTCTGTACACAGTTAATAATTGTAATTTTTATAGTTAAAGTTTTTTCCCTATTTTTATTTTTCCTCCTTTTCTCTGTCATGTTATTCCTCCATTATTGTATATTTTATTACTTTAATGATGTAAATTAATGTATTTATTTGTTAATAGTTAAAATGCTTCGGCAATACTGTAAAAAAAAGTCATGCCAATAAAGCAAATTGAACTTGAGAGGTGTGTTTGTGTGCGTGCGTGCGTGTGAGTGAGTGTGTGTGTGTATGAATGTAAGAATGTAAAGTAGGGCTACACGATATTGGAAAAATCTGACATTGCAATATTTTCTTTGCCGCAATATATATTGCGATGTGAATATAATTTCACTAGATGATTAGAATAGCTCTATTTAGAAACATTTAATTAATTTAGATCGTCTGTAATGATCAACTCTTTTTCTATGCACTGTGCATCTGCATAAATTACAAGCAAAAATAAATAAATAAACAGTGCTTCATGGTTTTCTGGGGAGTCTAACAGTATTAAAGTACAGAAATTGAACAATCAAATGTAAAATATCATGGTCATCATTGTATATGAAAAAATAATAATATCTTTGTTTTAATTTTTAATAAATAATCTAATCTTGCGATGTGACTATTGCAGATACACACATTGCGATATCGATGCTCAATCGTTCAGCCCTAATGGGAAGTTTGGAATATAGTAACTTGATAACTGTCGCATATCATCATTTCCTTTCTCTTTTCTTTTCCTGTTGTCATGCAATGGGTGTGCCAAGCTGAAAAGAGTACTTCAGAGAACAGTTTTCCTTTAGAACACAAATAGCAGAGCATGCTTGTGTTTCCTTGTTTTTTCCTTGCGTTTTCATCTCTGGTCCCTCATCAAGATTTACTGAGGAAGCAAATAAACTGTTTCCCAGCGTGCTTCGCTCGTAACAATGAAGCCGCTGACGGTTCCATTTCCCCACCTGGTGTTTCTGCATCTGTGTACAATGCATGCGTGTTGGTGAGCAAAATGAGTTGCTTACAGCATCAGATTGATTAATTCTATTGTGAAGCATTACGATCGATCGACTTAAGAGAAGGTGCTGTTGTGGCCAAATCTCAGCCTTTAACCAGTTTATACTTAGCTCCAGGTTACTCCAAGCGTTTTATACCTGTAGTTTAAATATAATGGAATTCTAATGTATTGGTTCCTATAATAGTATTTGCTTTTATGTAAAATGATTTTATGTTATCGATATACAGGTATTAGGTTGGCACATGACCTCATTGTGTTACATTTTAGTACAGCAATTGGCCTCATCTTAGAAATAAAAATAAGTTTTGCAAGTTTTGGCAATATGATTAAAGGATTAATTATAAGATTACTTATAATTGATATAATTAGTCACTCAATAATGAAAATTTCCTCGCCATTTACTCACACTCAAGTGTTTCTACACTTTTATTACTTTTTTTTTTTTGTTCAACACAAAACAAGATATTCTGAAGAATGTTGGATTAAAAAAAACTGGCATTGACATCTGTGGTTGGAACAAAAAATACTGGATTGATGTCAGTGGCTGTTTTTCTCCAATCTCATACTGGTTTGGAACAAGTCAAGGGTCGGTAAATAACAGAATTTTCATTTTTGAGTGAACTATTCCTTTAATTATTCAATTAAGAAAGCCACTTTTAAAAATGTTCAGAAGTTCATTCAAGTTTATGTGATATACTGTATTCTGCAGTTCTCTTGCACATTTTTCTACATTATGGTAGTTTGGTTATTCACAAATTTAATCATAATTTTTGCTTTCTAAAAATATTTTTATTTCACAGATTATCGTAAAATTGAATATTCTTTTTAAAACAAAGATTGTTTATTGGCATTGATGCTTTACATCCACAGAATTTTATATTCCACAATTGCCACACCTTTTAAGACTTATGTTGACTTATTAGGGTGAACCAAAAATTGTTCTATAGACTACCTCAACCCCCTATTTTGGTAGATTTATTTTTAGGAGTGAGGATATTGTTTTAATTGTATTACTTTCTTGTGTTTATTACTGTTATTAAGTTGTAAGGTGTCCTTAAGTGTATTTGAGATTGTAGATGTAGTTATATGACACTAGCTAGGTTTCCATCACCCTGTGTTAATGTGCATTTTGAAGTATCGGATGAGAAACAAGTGACGTAAATGCCAAATTAAGTTAAAATTCCTTAATTTGCAAAAATGTTTTTAAGCTCTTTTTAAGGTTTTTGGCTTGTGTGAAAAAAGGTTAATGCAATTTTCAAATGCATTTACAGATTAGTTAAAAAAAAAAAATTGCTGTCTCTATTATGCTTGCTTTATTTACTGTTGGTTACTAGATTACCAATACTACAGTCAGCCACTCTAAGGGGCCGATCACACCGAACGCACTTTTTGCGTTGAGTGGCGTATATTTTTAATGGTTTACTAACTGCTGCAAGCATTTTGCGTGCTGCTTATGCACCCTGCGCGTCTCGCATTTTAACCGCCTGCTGCTCCTCGCATCTTTGCCATTGCATGCTATACGCTCGCAGTTGAAAAAAAGTCAACTCTGAGCGGAAAAAGCGCGTTATGTCAGTCGTGTCTTTTTCATTCTCCAATCAAATAAAAAATAAGAGGTGGGGTTTCCGTTGAGGTGACAGCAGTGTTTGTGTTGTCAAGGCGACTACGGAGACGGAGAAGATGGAGGAGAGACTAGTGGTCGCTGTTTCAAGTTATCCAGAGCTGTATAACTTTTATATATATATAAAATTATTATTATTATTATTATTATTATTATTATTTATTATAATTTTTTTTTTAAATCACAATATTATTAAATATTAAAACTGATTCAGTGGTTGCCAAGTGGCATAAAAAAATGCACCACACTTTTTTTCTTGTCAACAAAAAAGTCAGTGAGGTGCGCTTCGTGTTTTTGGAACATAAAAGCGCGTTCGGTGTGGTCGGCCCTTAACTTGGTGGAAACAAGCCTAATTCACTTGTTTGTTTGTTTTTGCAAACTTTGAGCAGATTTGCTTCATGTTAGGATGGAAACCTGGCTACAGTTAGAATTTTTATTTTTTTTGCACCACACATTAACGTTAATGTACAGAATAGACCTTTCAGCATTATACTGAATATTATAATAGCTTTTAACTTTTTTCCTTACAAAAAATCCCTATTTCACATAAAAGTCACTCTGCAGGCTTTCATAGACCATCCCTGGTCGCTAAAGTCATAACTACACATGAGTAAGTGTTTTGACACAGTTTTCCATATGAAACTTTTTTTGTGAATAGAAACCAGTCATTCATAGATTCAGTCATTCATAGATCAAGTGTTTTTGAATTATTTACAATTTCCATGTAGCTGCTGTCAGATACAGTACAACAGGGATGTCATGTAAAAATTAACCATGTAATTGATCTTGAATCGGAGCAGAAACTCAAATGAGCTGTTTAAACTAGATGTGTCAAAACAGTAGATCCTTAACTCTTTAGTTTGTCCTGTTTGTCAGCAGACTAAAACACACAGAGAACATTGACGAAGTAAATGCCCTAATATTGCATTTGAATGCAGTATCCACTGTAGAGCAGCAATGATTATACAAAAATTGTTTGTTTGTATTTAGATAATTTAGCTTTTTATGTGACGTGATGGAATTATTTATTTATTTATTTATTTTTTACAGCGGCTTTATTTATGATGAGGAGGGCATTTCAAGCTTTAGAACTTGCTGGATGATTTAATGAGAAAAAGGCCTCTAATATGTCAAAAGATCAAGACAAATTGGATTTTTCACATCATGACCCCTTTAATGGCTGTTGCACAGCTGTCATCTAAACAACTAGGCTAATATTTAATTTTTGTAGTGTTTATGAAGGTCTCCGTATTGAATGCTGCTTTATTGCACATCATTACTCATTTCCAGCAAAAAAGTGAACGTCCTAGTGCTCATTTTTGTGTCTTTTAATCTTGTTTCAGAGGTGTGACTCTGATATCTAGGTAAATGTCTCTGTTAATAGCTGTTGGTGTGGCCTGATCAGCTCATTGCAGGTGTGTGTGTGACTCACAATGAGCATCACGTTTTCTCTGGCCAGCCGTGACGTAGAAGAAGGCGAGGCTTTTTTTTTTTTTTGTTCTCAGAGGTTTTCTTCTCAGCGTGATTGCATTGAGCTGATTAGTTCTCGTGTGGAAAAGATGCATGCAGAGGTCCATCCTGCAGGCTGACAGGAGCTCTTTGTCTCACCGATATTGAATCTCATATTGATTTGGTTAGTGTGATGGTGGAAAGGTTAACCATAGTTCTCTTTATGAAATGTGGTTTTTCTCTTTCTTTTGTGTTTCATGTTTCTTAAAATTTAATCTGGGGGTCTTTTGCAACTGTTGGGAGAAACAGAGTGGAAATGAGATGATTTAGGCACCACAGCTCAACCTGTCTGTATCAGGTACACTAACCACCATGTTAAAGTACAAATGAAATCAAAACTACCCATATGATTTAGTTAGCTCACATTGCTGGTTTTGTGGTGAACAATTCATCTATGCATGTCGTTAAGAAAAAAAAAAAAGTTTGCCCTTGTAATCTAAAATAAAAATCTGAAAATGCACTTGTAGTAAAGTTCGTTGTTGTGGGAAGAAGAAGACCGGGTCGGCGATTCAGGTAAGTAATTAATTTTATTATTAATGCTCAAGACACAACACGTGTAGCGGTGTGTGTGTGTGTGCTTTCCCGGCTGCTCCCTCTCTTCTCCTTAAGAAGGGTGTCTCTCTGGTCCAATCACTAAAATAAACAGGTGTTATTTATTATTTCTGATTGGCCCGCTGACTAGCCGCCGGGCTCTGAGCATGCTCTCCCCCCTCATTGGGTGTTCGATCATGCTCACCTCTCCACAGCACTTCCTGTTTGTTTTCAGTTAAATTGTCAGATTACGTCTGTCTGAGGTATTGGGCGTGGCTAACATACTTAACCACGCCCCTCCAACTGTCAGTGTTGACAACAAGCACAAATGGTGAGGAGGAGGTGTCTGTTAGGTTGTAATAACTCTCCCGAAACCCATTTCCTGATCTTTCTGAATGAAATGCCTACTTTACTACATCCAATCAGCTCGCATTAAGAAAAACAAGCCACGCCCACTGTTTTCACTGTTAATATTCTGTTTCTCTAGGAACTACGTCACAATATGGACCAGAATGGTCGCAGTTTCTGGTTCATGTGGACTTTAACTAAGCAAGATAAATTAGTCCACATTCCCGTTAAAGTTTTTTTGGGGTAGTTTTGGGGCAAAACCAACTGCTGGAATTTAAAATAAAAATGTAAAACTTAAGGATTGAAAGAACTCAATCAAAATGCAAGATTCATTGAAATACTTTTCTCTCTCTGAAAAGGAAACTCATAGAAATGCACATTCTATAAGGTCAGTCACGAAATAATTGTTTGTGCATTTTGAACACGTATGTGTCACTGCATGTCTTTAGCAAATCCTCACAGTATTTTTATTTATTTATTTTTTTTACACCAAGAGCTGTTAGTAAATCTGACATTAGGTTCAGAGGGAATGCTTTCCTTTAAATAACAAATGTATTTCATCAACCCAATGTTTTTTTTTCTACTCATTATTGAAAAAAAAAAAATTCATTCATTTGAATTAAGCAGTTTATTTCTCGGAAATGACTCCAAAATGTAATATTTTGCAAACTTAACCTAAGTATTTATTTTATGTCAGTTGTTGATGTCAAATAAATATTCAACAACCAAAGAATAGATTTGCTACATGTTCGGAAGAAACTTGAAATTGTAATAATTTACTCGTCCTCCGCTAGATCCAAACCTGTTTGAGTTTTATTACTTATGTTGAACATAAAGGACGATATTTTGAAGAATGTTGGGAAAAAACACTCTATGAGCTCTGTAGTATTTTTTTGTTTCTCCTACTATGGAGGTCAATAGCTTCTTTTCACCATTCATCAGAAAATCCTGTTTATCCAGAAGAAAGATAGAACACCGAGTAGAAGTACATTATGAGGAAATATTCATTTTTGGGTCAACTATCCCTTTAGGGCTAGTTTATTATCATCTCAAGATGCAACATTTTGATTGTAGCACATCTATGTCTACATTTACATACTAATTACGACTCTGTCAAGTGCCAGAAAGCTTTTGTATTGATGTTGTTTTTGAGATTCAGTGACTGAAAATGTAAAGGTAGATTTAAGATTTCTTTTTTTTCTTTTTTCTTTAAACTTAAGGACCCTGTTACACTATAAAAACATTTGGTGGAATAGAAAGGTTGTTAAAGTTTTGTTGTGGAACATAGATGTTCCGTAAATAAGATTTATTTTTTGGATAGATGCTGGAACAAAATAGATTCTCTTTATCCAAAGCAATGACAAAAAAGACCCAACAGATTGCTGGGAAAGATCAAGATTCTTTTAATGATTTTGTGTGCATCCCTGATGCATCTGGCATTTTTGATAGGAAATTGTAATGCATTTTAAGAGTGTATTCACACCTGACAGGCTTGGTTTGATTAAAGTATACTCTAGAGTGATTGCTCTGTTAGTGTGTTATATTTAAATAAGTGTGAATGCTGTTTTGATCCTTGAACAAACCGAGTCACTAAAAACCGAGTCACTAAAAAATGGGTCTGCTTTCTTCTAATTTCTGGTGCAGTTCAACTGAAATATAAATGCAACATGGACCAAAGGCATCTAAGTGAACAAAAAACAGGACATGATGTCACAGAAGGCGACCTATAAATTGCAGAAATGGGCAAGCATATTGTTTTATCTTCTCACTGCTGCTCTTGCCTATTTAAAAGTCAATACAGGCATCGGAAACTCATGTCTTTGCATTAGATTTTCATTTGTGTGTATGGCAGAGGAATTCCAGACACTGTTTTGACTCCTTTAAATATTTTATAAGCTCTTCACGAGTTCTCACCTGATAAAAATACCATCACTTATGCACTTAACCTAGTAAATGGCATTTATTGGAAAGTTTAATTGCAAAACAGATCTCCTAAATCTATTTTTTGGTAACACTTTTTAGTTTAAGTAACAATTTACACCATTTACTACTGGCTTATTACGTGCCTATTATTAAGATATTAACTGTTTAATAGCACTTATAAAGTATTATTTTATTTTATATTTTAAAATATATTTATATATTTTTTTTCTTCCCTGAACAAAAGAAGAACAAAGAGAATCAAACTACTAGCCCGAGGGAAAGAGTACACTTTGTAATATTCAGTATAAAATGACAGTGTAGGCACAGAATGAAGTCCACCCACTTGAATATTTTTGACTTCGACTCTGGATGTGAAACCCCTTAGTCCACCTGCAGAATTGCAGAATTTCTGTCAACCATCTGCTTCCCAGCAGCATCTGCAGAAAAACCCTGCTTAAAGCTGATTTTATATAGAGATTTATGGAATTTCTCATTTCAAATGCATTAAAACTGCAACATTCATTTTAAAATTAAAAGTAAAGGATTGTGCATGCTTAATTTAGCAATGGCACTTTTACAGAATGACTTTGTGTTTTTACTCCCCAGGCATGTTTCTCATGGGCCTGCTCAAAGGCACGGTCTTGGTAACTCATTACCTTCGGGTTTTGAACCTACAACCTTTGTGTAACCAACCTGGATCATTAACCACTGACCCACACCCACTGAAAATGATGAGAGAATGAAGCCATGATATGCATTTTAATTGCACGTTTTTATTTTCCGACAGATGCATTTCCTGCTGCTGTTCAGTCGTCAGGGGAAGTTGCGTCTGCAGAAATGGTTTCTGCCACTCCCGGAGAGAGAGAGAAAGAAGATTGTGAAAGATATGACTGCTATGGTGTTGGCACGAAAACCGCGCACATGCAACTTTATGCACTGGAAGGACCTGAAGATCGTCTATAAGAGGTGAACGTTCAGCACAGGCCATAAGCGAATGTCCTGGAGGAATACATTTACATGCACAACAATATGCTGATCACTTCTAAAAATCAGCAGAAATGACCCACTGTCCTGTTTTACATGCAAACCAATAATCTGGTAATACAAATCAATATGGTTTATATTTTAACTGATGAATTGATTTATTTGAATTAATTAGTTGATTTTAGTTGATGACTCCAAAATGTAATGATTTGCGAATTTATTTAATGTCAGTTGTTGATGTCAATTAAATATCCTACAACCAAAGAAGTGTTTTGCTACATGTCAGTGAGAAACTTAAAGAGATAGTTCACCCAAAAATGTTAATTCTGTCATCATTTACATATCCTCCACTTGTTCCAAACCAGTTTTATTTCTTCTGTTGAACACAAAACAAGATACTCTGAAGAATGTTGGGGAAAAGCAGCCATTGACCTCTATAGAGCGAACAAAAAATACCAACATTCTTCAGAATATCTTCCTTTATGTTCAACAGAAGAAAGACAGAACATTTTGAGCTTAAGTAAACAATGACGAAATGTTCATATTGGGCGATCTATCCCTTAAAGGCTTGTATATTATCATCTCAAGGTGCAACATTTTGACTGTAGCACACCTACGTCTACATCTACATAAACTCTTGAGACAAGACTAAATCTTGTCCCAAAATCTAATGTTATATTTGCAAAAGTCATAAAATTTATTCTACATAGACAGCAATGGATGGATAGACCTGAGACATTCAAAGTCCAAAAAAGGAACCAAAAACATTGTCAATGGAGGATGAGAGAGCAGACTCTAGGATTTCATAAAAAAAAAATTGTAATTAATGCTTCGAAAATGAACAAAGGTCTCAGTATTGGAACGACATGAGGATGAGTAATTAATAACAGAGTTTTCATTTTTGGCTGAACTAAGCCTTTAAATTCGCAGTAAGGACAGCTTTGTGTCATATCACACACATGCACGCTTCAATAAATCATCAGAAAGCATATCGATAAGAATGCCTTCTGAAATGGGGTATATGCACACAAACTTTTAATTGTCAGTCAGCCAGCCCAAGCGCTTCCGGTGAACCATTACAAAATCGCAACATTTCTCAGATCGGACAAGAAGCACTGCATTAAATTCTGTTTTTCCGCGCCATATCTTGAAAATATAGGAATTTATTTGACCCCAGTATTTTCAATGGAGTTTCTGCGCTCGCCTGCTGCTACTGATGCCGCTTGCCATGGGCGTTGCTAGGCCTATTTTAGGGGTGCTGTTTCTACTTAGCCCCCTTAAAACTTTTATGATCAGCTCAGCTATAGACTAAATTATCGCTTCAGTCTCCTTTAAATTTGATATGAAAACAGCGTCAGAATCCGGCCCCGTCTTTTGTTTTTATTTGGTTAGCAAACCACAGCTGTGCAGAGCGAGAGAACAAGGTGTGTGTTTATCGATAAATTGTTAAAATATCTGCTTATTTGCAGTTCTTTGCTATAGATACACTTGTATCACTTGTACCCCATTGTCATGGAGGAGCAATCGGGTCACAGCTGTTTCCTCCAGTGAAAAATGTAACTCTTAACGAACATTTAGCTATTTTTATTTCTAAATGAACTACTAATATAAAACACGTTACAGTGCATGTGGCATTAACTATACCATACAGTCTTACACAGAAAGGATTAAACACAGCGACAGAACCGCTTCGTGAATGTACTTATTTTAACTGTCAGAGTCACTGACAGAGATAGAAACATCATCTGTTGTCTTGTATTTAAAAAAAAATCTTATTTATTATTATGATTCAGATTGTGAAATATGTGAATTAGCCTGTAGCTTTAAAATATGTTTATATTTGTCATTTAATTAGAAAATTGGCAGTTTTATTTATTCAATACATGGAAACAAAAAATTTACTTGAATACAGAAAGTGGTTTTTACTACAGTAAACCTTTACCAGCACTCAGACTCTATATGAACGATGCACTTTGAATGAAGCGAAAAGAATTCTGAGCAATCCATCTCATGTACTCTTCCCATGTTATGATCTCTTACCCTACGGCAGAAGATACAGAATCCCTCGATGCACGAGGAACAGGCTCAAAAACTCTTTTATTCTAGTGTCAATCAGACTGTTGAACACTAATCATTAATGTATGTGTTTTTATGTGCATGTTTTTAATACTTTACTGTATCAGGCTATGCTGAAATGCTCATGAGCCCACAAAAAATCCCCCTTAGGGGACAATAAAGTATACAAACAAACAAACATAAACAGGTGTGTTAAGCCTATTTGGCTCATTCACGCTCTGCCTGTATACAATACAGTGGAATACTGCTAGTTTAGCATACAACCCTACCATATTAGACAAACATTTTTAAGTGTATTGCTATTAAATTATTACTTTTAAATGTAATACTAGGCTAAGGAGCTGAGCCCCCCTAAAATGAAAATGCTAAAATTGCCCCTGCCGCTTACGTTTACATGTCTTCCATCTCATGTCATCAATGCTTAATCTGTTTAACTGATTGTATTTTAATTACAATACAACATTGATGCTGTAAAAGGAACTTTATGAAATTGAAAATAGTCACATAAACCTTTCAGCGGAAGTTTATCATTGGCTGAAAAACACTTTATGTGGATATACCCCACTGGGCAAAAGTCTTTGTAATCTAGCTGTGACAGTCGGCTTGTGCATAAGTAATTTATGACCTTACTGCTGTAAAAGGAATCAAGTTAACACCTTTACATGACTACAAATGCATTGCAGGCTTATTAAGTATAATCAGGTTAAAAACGAGCATGCAAACGCACATATTGAAAAAAGAGCATGTTGGTTCGAGTGCTGCATTCAGCATTAATTAAAAGCCCAGCTGCTAAGTGCTCATGTGTGATCATTAGTCATCTCAAGATGTGAGCAGAAAACTGAACTCGTGCAAAGCGAACACCTAGTCAGCAGTCAAGATCTTATGTGGTCTAATTAAAATACGGCTGTTTAGAAGGTTTCTAAGCCTGAATGGAGTTTGTCGCCCCATTGTGTGCTGTATTTTTTTTTTTTCAAAACCAGTTCATTCTGTTTTTCCTGATGTCATTAGCTGATGACATGCCACTATCTAAGTCCTCCTTGTTTTCCAGCGAAATCTAGTGTCGGCTTCTTACACAATGGCCCCCTATTAGCCTACAGTGCTGTCTGAAAATAAATACACACACACACACACACACACTGGGAAAAAATACAATTTTAATAATAATAATATGCTTTAATATATTTTTATCTATTTCTGTTGCAATTTTATTTTTATTTAACTTGTTTGTTAATTTATTTCGGCGGCAAGGGTCACTATAGGGAAAAAATACAACCTTGATTGTACAAAATGTTTTGTTAAAACTTGGAAAAAAATCACAAATGAATATAAGAAAAAAATAAAATAATAATATAAAAATAAGTAAGTTGTTTATTATTATTATTATTATTATTATTATTGATTTTATTATTATTATTATTATTATTATTATTAATAATAATAATTATAATAATAAATAAATATAAACAATTTTTTTCTATCAATACAGTGCTTCTTTCTCTAAAATCTGGAAAACCTTGGAAAGCACAATGAATTGTCTAATCAATTGTTTTCCATCCAAGCCTTTATTTTACACTTCTACGTCATCATTGAGAGTTATACTTTGAATTTATTTTGTACTTGTAGTTTATTTTACCCTTTATATTTAATGAAAATGTCAAAGATTGGATGTCTGCATTAAACCAAATTTGGTATGAATTTCTAAAATTGTATTTACACTTAACGCATATTAAATACTAAATGTGAAATGTAAACTGCGTCTACTTTAAAGCTTTAAATAACCTTTGTGAAAATAAAATGTCAAAATATGACAATAAAATAATAATAAAATGTTAAAATATGGTGAAAGAATATTCCATTGGGTCCCACTTTATATTAATTGGCCTTAACTATGTACTACTTACATCAAAAAATAATTACAATGTACTTTCTGTGTTCATAATGTATTGCAGAACACTTCTGGTGCTCTTCAGGAGGGATATGGGTAGGGTTATATACCCGTTTGGGGGTATGGGTAGGTTTAAGTATGGGTTAGGTGTAAGGGATGGTCAACAGTATAATTACAAATGTATTTACAGAAATTAATTACAGATGTAATTACATGCAGGTATTCAGTCAATCATAAGTACAATGTAAAAACATGTATTTACACAAAAAGTACATTGTAACAATTGATTAATTTCAGTGTAAGTACATATTAGTTGAGCCCACTTAATATAAAGTGCGACCAAATAGGAAAACAAATGTTATAAAAGCATATAAATATATGTGTGTGTGTTTACATTTTGTATTTAAACTGAATGACTTTGTGATGTCTTCTGTAGATCATAGTAAAAACATAAAAGTAATAAATTTTTTATGGTTTATTCATTGTGAGCTGATTTGATCCTAAAAGGTGTTAAAGTAAGACATTATAATGACTAAGAACATTTTTAATCAATAAAGAACCATACAGTCTACATTATAGTACAAAATATGAATATAAGCTTAAAAGGATGATTGAAGAACGTTTTTAGTTTTTTGAAGGCGTGAATAAAGATATGTGAATATAAATATCTATTTTAATTTCTGCTTCTACACTTCAGTGCTTCAGAGTCTGCTTGTAAATTTGGTCCCGGCCCAGATTATTTACCTGCATCAAACAGTGAAGTTAAAGCAGTCTTGTGTTTCGGAGAACAGACCTTCTCTTCTCACTAGTGTCCTGAGAGGCTGTTACTCACACTCTTCTGCTTCACATCCGCATTTCACACCTTTCCTAACCTGTGGCTCCCTTCTGTCCTGTGCTTTTCCCTGTGTGATCTTTACAAACATGGAGGTTTGCTCGAGCAGCACTTGCATGACAAAGACTGCAGATGAAAATTTTAATACATGCGATTTTAGATGGACTTTTTAAAAGCTGTCATTGCTGTGTTATGTCAAATTAGCATATTGATTATGACTTCCATCATGGTTGAGCACATATACAGTTGTAGTCAGAATTATCAGCCCCCCCTGTATATTTTTACCCCCAATTTCTGTTTGACGGAAATATTTTTTTTTAACACATTTCTAAACATAATAGTTTTAATAAGTAATTTCTAATAACTGATTTCTTTTAAAAAACTGATTTTCTTTTCTTTTTTCTTTTATCTTTGCCATCATGAAACATAATATTTTACTAGATATTTTTCAAGGCACTAGTATTCAGCTTAAAGTGACATTTCAAGGCTTAATTAGGTTAATTAGGCAAGTTAGGGTAATTAGGCAAATCATAGTATAACAAAAGTAAAAAGATATTGTTTAAGAGGGCTAATAGTATTGACCTTAAAATGTTTTATTTATTTATTTAAAACTGCTTTTATTATAGCTGAAATAAAATGAATAAGACTTTCTCCAGAAGAAAAATTATTATAGGAAATACTGTGAAAAATTCTTTGCTCTGTTAAACATCATTTGGGAAATATTTGAAAAAGAAAAAAAAATTCACGGGAGGGCCAATAATTTTGACTTAATCTGTATAGACCATTTTGAGGGATGTAAACAATAACAATGGTCCTAACATATTTCCTGTTATACATTTTTAATTTCCATAGCTTCTGGGAATTTAAAAAGCTTGACATATTGATAAATAATGTTATGATAGCTGTTTTAACGTAAAGTTCTGATTGGATTGTCTTTTTTTTACAGTTATGAAACAATTTGACAATAAACAGGAAATGTTCATGGGCCAATGGCATCACCACATTGAAATTGACTATATATTTGTACTTGTAAGTAAATGTGCATCTGTGTGTGTTTTATAGGTACGCCAGCCTGTATTTCTGCTGTGGTTTGGAGAACCAGGATAATGAACTTCTGGCTTTGGAGATTCTGCACCGTTATGTGGAGCTACTGGACAAATACTTTGGCAATGTAATGCATACAAATTTCCCATCTATGGGAGCACATTTCATGAATTAACATACAGTATATGTAATATTTTATATATGGCATTTGGTGGTACTGAGGTCTGCTCTGTAAAATCATTTTTACTCTCTTTATTGCAAAAGTATTTTTTATGTACACTGATGCATACTAAATATATGCATACTTATTTTAAAAATAAAATTAGTAAAATAATGATCGATCAGCTCTAAATATGTAATATTTATGTATAAATCTTGTGATTTATGTAAAAATCACATACTTATTGTGATCTGTACTCATTAAACTATATATAACAAATAGGTGATCATACAAAAATTTAGTTTAGAAAAATAAAATGTTTTAAAATGATAAATAATTGGCATTTTGGGGCACTCTGATTTCTTAAAGGGAATCTTGTTTTAAATATGTAATATGTTTTTTTATATACAATTTAAATGTAAAAATATTGTTTAAATTAATAATTAAAAATTGTGTAATTTAAAAATATTTTTGAGTATTTAAAGTATTGTTACACTTAATGACATTTTAGTTGGTGTCTAAGTGTTCAACGTAACAACGTATGATGATTTTTTTTGTTGCTAAAAATAAATCAAATTTAACAAGACTCATTCTAATGTACAGAGATTACAATTAAATTAAAGATGTGTTATACTTTTATAGTGTTGGTGCTTGAAATCCCCCTATTTTCTTTGACCCATATACTTTTATGCAAATAAGTTTAATAAAAAAAATTATAAAAATTTCAGAGTTATTGTAGTCGACTAAAACTAAACTGAATATACCTAATTAAATTAGTTTTCACTTGAAAAAAAAAAGTTGTGTATAATTTGTATTTAAGTAAGACAAACCTCATAACAGTTACAAAAACATTACAAATGATGTAAATATTTAACTCAAATTAAAATGAAACTATTCATAAATAGTATAGTAAAGCGTAAAATGGTAATAATTATTTAATTGATTCATTGAGTGATTTAATGCATACATTTGACTGAAAACAGTCTTTCCCACTTCAACCACTTTGTCTGTGTACTGTTGTCTTACAGGTGTGTGAGCTGGACATCATCTTCAACTTTGAGAAGGCTTATTTCATCCTGGATGAGTTTCTGATGGGTGGAGAGATCCAGGAGACGTCCAAACAGTCTATAGCCAAATCTATAGAGGCCTCAGATATGCTGCAAGAGGTGAGAATCTACATTTAATCTGCTTTCAGACCAATAGCATCCATTTGTATTAACAGTAGAACTAGCTTTTTTTTTTTTAGCACTAACCTTCCCTTGCCTTAAAATAGATGTTGTTTTGACCTTTATTTTTTACATTAATTCATTTGTAATCAACCATCATGCTTTACTTGCCAGACTAAAATGACTGTGAAGCATATTGTGGTGAATGGTACTGTATTTAATTTAAATTAAACATGTAAAAAAATGTAAGTTGTGTTAAAAGTTCAATTGTGACATGATTAAAGAAAATACTTGGGATGTAACGATTAACCGTGAGCCGGTTGAAAATCGAATCAAATATGTGACGATTCAAACCGGTAGAAATGTTGAATGAATTGCGATACATTTTTTGAACAGAGTGAGCGCTGTATGTACAGGCACAAACTCACTTTACCTGCACATCAGCGGCAAGCAAGAGATGAGGCGGCAGAGTAAAATGACAGCGGTGAAGTGCGCCAGACAAAACATAAACTGTGCAAAAAGACGTTTACTTACACTAACAGAACAACGAATATGATGCACATAAACCGTCAGCACAGTGGAAAAACTACTGTCACAGACATCTATGCGCAAAAAAACTATTAATAAGCCAAACCACGCGGACCGGATGATTTGCAGCTTTGCTTTCTCCGACGAGTGCTACGGAGATCACAAGGTGCATCAGTGTTTTCATAGCGAAAGTGTGAAGATGTTTTTCAGACTGAAAAAGAAAGTTGTTCTGTTACAGAAGCAGGTATTAGATTATTTTTACCCTCTCCTTTTCAAATTAGTTTATGCATATTTTGATAGTTTGCTTATTATTATTATTATTATTGAATATTTAAAAATGTTCAAGATTATTTCTTCTTAATTGTATATCACTTATACTAATTAATTATACAAGTAAAATTCATTATTCAGCTTCATAATGTTACAGCCGGCTCTTAAGCTGCAACAAAAAGGAGGACCAGACGCAACCATCACGGGCAAAAATAATATTTATTTTAACATGACAACAACATAAATAATATAAAGTAAACGAAAAAGAAGAGTCAGGGCCAGAAGGGATGATCAACGCAGCTTAACCGAGCTCCATGCCAAGGCGATCGCTCAGAATCCCAGTCTCTCTTTTACGAGCACACCAAGCTCTTTATATCCACGTCCCAACAAGCTGCATCTGTGTACCAATCGCGTCATCTCCAACCTTTTGAAACACACGCACTCACCGCTGATAGGCTGGGACACCACACACACAGCCAATAGACTGAAACGCCACACGCACTCACAGGCCATAGGCCGGGACGTCACACACGCACACACGCACGCTCTCTGGTTTGGGAAAGGCTTTCCTCTCCACACCAGCCATCTCAGTCCCCAGTCAAAGTTTTTTTCATCAGCAGGGGACATTGTAAATGTGCAAAGACCCCAGGTTATGCCGGAACACATAGATATGCTGACATTTCTTTTTAAGATCTAAAATCCCAGCACAGTCACAGTTTTAGTTTGTTTATATTAATGAGTCTTCTTTAGTTTGGATTATTCTTTTTTTTTTTTTTTTTTTTTTTTGTAGTTTATTTGTTTTTAAAATTGCAATTTAGTTATGGCAGAAAAAATAGTATTTAGCAAAAAATATGCAGCATTTAAGAAAACAATGAAAGGGCTCTTCACCTTAAATTTGTTTCAAATAATTTTGTTAAAAAATCGTGACTAAATCGTGAGATTAGTATCATGAATCGTATCGAATCGTGAGTCAGGTGAATCGTTACATCCCTACAAAATATACAATAAGAGGCAATAAGTGTTCTTGAAGCAAACATTTCAGAATTTAAACATGTAACTTCTTTAATGGTGCTGCTCAGTTATTCAATTTAATTCAATTCAAGTTTATTTGTATAGTGCATTTGTATACTTTACAATAATTATTGTTTCAAAGCAGCTTTACAAAATGTGCACATTATTGCATTACAATCAAATTAAGTTGAAGTTACAATCAAGTATAAGTTATTATATACTAGGGCTGCACGATATTGGAAAAATCGAACATTGAGATTTTTTGTTTTTTCTGCGATATATATTGCAATGTAAATTAGGGCTGCACGATATTGGAAAATTTTTACATTGCGATATTTTATTTTGTTGCAACAGTGCTCAGCATATATAAATACACCCCTCACCAATCTATCTTTTAATTTCATATTTTTAATAGGAAGCTATACAATATTATATTTGTGCATATACATTAGATTAGTCAGTACTGAAGCCAAATCTGGAGCTTATCTAACAAAATAACTTACGATAACGGTCCAGAAACTAGTACACCCAAATTTATATGTTATAGAAAAATATTAAATACAAATTTTAAAAAGAGGAAAAATCTAAAGTTGAAAATTATTATTAAATTATTATTATTATTATCAAAAATTGAAAAATTTAGTTGACATTTTTTAGGTTGTAATTTGTTTTTGCTATATTTTGCTTGAATTTAATTGTATTATCTTTCAATTTCTAAAGATGTTTGGTGACTAAAATATTTTAATAAATATATCTGTTTAATCTGTTTTGTTTAAATGCACCAAAATACATTGCCTGTATGCACTGATAAATGGATAAAAATCTTCATTTTCAAAATAGGGTGTACTCAATTATGCTGAGCACTGTATTTATTTTGTTGCGATTTGAATACAACTTCACCAGGTAGCTTTAATAGCTCTATTTGGAAAGAATTGTTTAATGTAGACTGATTATTCTGGAAGATTATGGGCGTAATTCTGGATTATTATTGGGAAGATAGGAGTGAAATATTTTACATCTCAGTATTCAGGAACAGAAATTGAATAATCAAATGTAAAATAACAGTATAGTCTTCATTGTATAAATAATTCAATAAATACATCTTTATTAGAGTTACGAACAGCACAAACAATGTCATGTGCCTGAATACTTTAAACTCTCATGGCTGAATGCTTACACAGTCACAGGCCTTAAAAACGCATGCAAATGGTAAACTTTCACTGCATTATGGTTAAACTCTTCAGTTACTCCAAAAGTCTTCTGTGTTCTGAACTGTGGCTCCTGGTAAACTATAATCCCAACATATAAACTCAACATTCCTGCGATGGGACTATTGTGGATGTGCACATTGCGATATTGATGCTGAAATGATATATTGTGCAGCCCTATTATATACCGACATAGTTAACTTGCAGTTTTATAGCATATAGGTGATGTCTATGTGTACATGTTTAATGAAGTGTATTAGAGTTATGAAGCTCTGATTTGGTTGACGCCTTCATAAAACATTGTTGATTTGACAGAGTGAAAAATGGCAAAAAATATGAGCGGCCAATGTGAGAGTGTGTGGTTTTACAGAGCAGCTCTCACTACCGCTAAATGCCAGCTTTCCCAGCACGACTCAAATAAATGAGACCACATTCAAAGAATAGTTCACCCACAATGAGCATCTCATTATTTACTCACACTCAAAGCTGGGAAATAGCACGGCTGTATAATTGACACGTGCATGAATAAATGATGACGGACTTTTGAGTTTGTGTTTTTGAGTGAACTGTTTCTTTAAAAGCCATCTTGCAATTAATCGTTTGTTTTACATATGCAGTTGAAGTCTAAATAATTAGCCCTCCTGTGAAATATTTGTCAAATATTTCCCAAGTGGTGTTTAACAGAGCATGGAAATTTTCACAGTATTTCCTATAATATTTCTTTCTACTGGAGAAAGTCTTATTTCTTTTAGTTGGGCTGTAATTTATGAAGTTTTTCAAGTTTATTAGAAACAATATTAAGGTCAATCAATATTATTATTATCCCCCTTAAAGGAGACCTATTATGATATATTATGTATTTACAAAATGTAAATTAAGTCTCTGATCTCCCTAGAGTGTGTATGTGACGTTTCAGCTCAAAATACCACACAAATAATGTTTTATAACTCTTTGAAACTGACCTTTTTAGGCTTTGATCCTAATTGTGCAGTTTTGGTGACTGTCGCTTTAAATTCAAGTAATTGTGTTCTTTTCAAAAAAGGGCGGAGCTATAAATGCCTAAATGTCAGCATAGTGGCAGATTCAAATACATAACTAATCTACTATGCTAATGAGGGAGAGATTGTCACTTATGGGCGGGGCCCCTATGATGACATGCACAAAAGGAGAATGTCAATCAAAGTGTTTCTGCAGACTTTTTGTGAAGTGCGGGCCTGTAGCCAGCCTGGTGAAAGGGGTGGTTCCTTTTTTTTCTCAAAAAGTGGATCTTTTAGCAGTTATTCGCCTCATTTTCTGTTTAATTATGAGGTTTAAAGACTGCATTTTAGTGACATTTTTAAGCACTATTTGTTTGCTGGATTAGCTTGTCAGATGGTCATCGTAAGAACACTTTTTGATGTACCACAAATATTTCCTTAAGATTTAGACTAAAGAAATATGAAAACAATACTTATTTTGAAAGTACAAATATATTAGATCATATATCATTAGAAAAATAACGTTTTAAATTCTAAACTGTAGCCTATTGTCATTTATTAAATATCAACTAACAAACTGGCCAGCACATTCAACTTTCCTCAGTCAGAATTTGGGACACCAGAACGGGACCGTCAGCCAACACAGGATTCTGCTTGGTCTTAAAGCTTTTTTCGATGGGTTAGTTTCACAATTTGTTATGGCATAGCAGTCAAAATAGGACAAATGATCTCATATATGGGACAAATTCTTGAGGTTGGTCTTTCGAACCACTAGAACCCCCCCTCCATATAATTAAAATCATTTTTAATTATTAAAAAATTTATAAACTTTTACCATTAGAAGCTGGTTATGTTCACACAACAGTGTTTAAACCCCTTATAAAATGGATTTTGACCCTTTAGGAAATATATACATTTATCGATTATCAACAGAACCACTTTTGTCCAAATAACTTGCCTAAGTATCTTAACTTGCCTAATTAACAAAATAACCTTTAAGCTGAACACTAATACTTTGCTAAATAGGTGGAAAAATAATATGCAGTCACCATGGCAAAGACAAAGGAAATTAGTTATTCATTCATTTTCCTTCGGCTTAGTCCCTTTATTCATCGGGGGTTGCCACAGCGGAATGAACCGCCAACTTATCCAGCATATGTTTTACACAGCGGATGCCCTTCCAGCTGCAACCCAGCACTGGGAAACATCCATACACACTCATTCACACACATACACTACGGACAATTTAGTTTATTCAATTTACGTATAGCGCATGTCTTTGGACTGTGGGGGACACCGGAGCACCCGTAGGAAACCCACACCAACACGGAGAGAACATGCAAACTCCACACAGAAATGCCAACTGACCCAGCCGGGACTCGAACCAGCGACCTTCTTGCTGTGAGGCGACAGTGCTAACCACTAAGCCACCGTGTCACCTCTTTTAATAATAATAATAATAATAACAACAATTAAAATTTCATATGAGGGCTAATCATTTTGACTTCAGCTATATATCACTGTAATAAGCATATGCAAAGGAGAGGGATCACTTCTGTATGCCAGGGGAAGCTGAAAATGTCACTTCGCATTATGCAAAAGGGTTCTCACTTGTGTGGCTGTTTTCTTCTCTTCAGACTATGGAGGAATACATGAGCAAACCAGCCTTCTGACAGCAGCAGACGTGATGCAAGGTGACAAAAGGGAAAGAAAAATTCTGCAGTGTAGGTTGTGTCCTGACTTGAAGGACACCATTTTCACTGCAAGTTACAGACTTAAAGGCTGCAGAAGAATGGGTTTTATTTATTGTTTTGTTTGT
This sequence comes from Danio jaintianensis, assembly GCA_903798115.1. Lineage (NCBI taxonomy): Eukaryota > Metazoa > Chordata > Actinopteri > Cypriniformes > Danionidae > Danio > Danio jaintianensis. The sequence continues at coordinate 20,676,212 of CAIGQV010014432.1, read as the reverse complement.
TTGTTTGTTTGGCTCAATTTTAATATAACTGAATCAGGGTTCATGTCGTATTTTTGCATAGGAATAATTTAGTCGATTTATAGATGAAAATGCAATGCAGAATTTCAATGACGCTATTGCATGCATGCATACATACAACACGTAGATTTAATAGATGAATTTCAACTTTTATACCAAAATCATTTTTGTATTACATTACTATATTTGCAATAACCTCAAAGCTAGGTAAAGTGCCTTTTCATGTTGAACATAATGCATGTCTCAGGAGATGTTCAGCTCAAGAAAAAAAGAAAACAACTTTTGAAAGAATATTAATGCTGCTTTGTGGAGCGCAGTTTGTTGATTGTCTTAATAAAATTGTCTTTTTGATATGATTTAGTCTCAGTCGAGTGTTTGCCTCTATTTTCTCTAATGAAATGCAGCCGGCGCTTTCTAAAATTCTTCCAGCAATTAGTTTTTGTGCGCTGTAGTGGATTTGGTGTCTATTTTTATCTCTAATGTTAAGACTCTATTATTGTTATTATGATGATGATGATGATGATGATGATGATCAATATGAGTCTATACTTGCCACAGATTTAGGGTCTATCTTCTGTACTTTAGATTTATAGATTAAATGTAAATAATACTGAAGTTTGTGTGTATAAATATATTATTATTATTATTATTATTATTATTATTATTAATATTATTATTATTATCATTATTATTATTAATATTATTATTTTATATTTATTTATTTATTTATTTATATTTTAGGGTCTATATCTGCTGTACATCCTTTAGATTTATAGATTAAATGTAAATAATACTGAAGTTTGTGTGTATAAATATATTATTATTATTATTATTATTATTATTATTTTCATTATTATCTTTATCATTATTATTATCATTATTATTATTGTTTTTTATTATTATCATTATTGTTATTATTATTATTATTATTATTATAATAATCATTATTATCATTATTATTATTGTTTTCATTATTATCATTATTGTTATTATTATCATTATTATTATTATTATTGTCATTATTATTATTATTTTCATTATTATTATCATCATCATCGTCATTATTATAATCATTATTATTTTCATTATTATTATCATCATTATTATTATTATTATCATTATTATTATTATCATCATTATTATCAT
>CAIGQV010014432.1:20644672-20674948 GCA_903798115.1 Danio jaintianensis | reverse complement strand
TATTATTGTTTTCATTATTATCATTATTGTTATTATTATCATTATTATTATTATTATTGTCATTATTATTATTATTTTCATTATTATTATCATCATCATCGTCATTATTATAATCATTATTATTTTCATTATTATTATCATCATTATTATTATTATTATCATTATTATTATTATCATCATTATTATTATTATTAATATTATTATTGTCATTATTATCGTTATTATTATTATTATCATTATTATTATTATTATTATCATCGTTATTATGTATATATAATATATATATATATATATATATTTTTTTTTTCTCCAGATAATATCTCTTTTCATATAGATTCATAAAAAATAAGCACTTCAAGCTAAAATAGTACTAAGATCTAACATAATTTAAATCATAAATAATATAAAAATAATAGTTAAAAGGATGTAGACATATATAAATAAAACAAATAATGACTAAAGATTTATCTAAAATTAAAAGACAAAATGTAAAAACAAAAATAGTTGCTAATTATTATTATTATTATTATTATTATTATTATTTTATTAGTAGTAGAAACTCATTAAAGCCTCATTAATACTATAATAACCTCAAATTATTTTTGCACAAATCTCTTAATCAATACAGAATTGTTGTCTTTCTTTCATATTTTTCCTTTTTTTTTTGGGGTTTGTTTTTCAAATGACTGTATATTTCATACGTTGAGACTGTTTTATTACTGTTATGAGACTGCACCTGACACTTCTGTATCTCCTGTACGTGCTTGGTTTTTCATATATCAGATTTAAATATGATTCATTCTTGTATTCATATTGTTTCCAATTAAATATTCTGGTTATTGTTCTTGCATTGAGTCACGCGTTACACAGCGAGCGCAATAATCAAGCACAATACAGCGAGAGAAAAAATAATACGATAATGCTTTATTCATGTTTCTCTTCTCACACTTCAGAACACGTACAAAATGATTTATAAATGAGAATCACATCCATCTTTATTGGTCTGATAATGAAATAGCTTGTAAAGATTGCAGCAAGCGGAGTCCTACGACTACAGGAACATTCTCTTGATACCAACAATAGGAGCAAGAAAACATTTCGAGGACCACCAATTCATTAAACAACAGATAAAATACACTTTGAACTCCCGCACATTGATATACCATAGATATTTACATCATATAGAATTCCATGAAAACTAAAGCAACTGTTTACTTGTTTTTAAAATAACTTTTTGAGGAGATACAGGCATGTCCCACAGGAAAGCAATGTTTTTTTTTTTCCCTGTTCATATTTCGACAAGTCCCTTTTATGGCAGGATTGATTAGTAGGAGCTTCTTACAAGTAGTTTTTACAGGTTTGGAGGTTTTTAAAGGGATAGTTCACCCTAAAATGAAATGTACTTGCTATTAACTTGCCATGAAGTATGAGTTTCTTTATTCTCTTGAAGACTAAAAAAGATATTTTGAAGAAAGATGAAAACCTGGGAAATAAAATACTATGAAAATCAAAGGTTACGGGTTTCTTGCTTTCTTTAGTGTTGAATAAAAGAAAGGAAAGGTCTGAAACGAGTAAACGATGACAGAATTTTCATTTTTGGGTGAACTGTCCCTTTAATGTGGCAAGGACTTCAAACGTCAAGACACGGGACTTGTCCGAAAACCAGCAGGGAGAAAAAAAAAAAAGTAATACGCTCTCAAGTTCTTCACATCCCTGCAACTATTTTACCATGATACTCTTTGCCGTCCTCTGTCCCAGACTCAGGTGGGGTTTGGTCTACAGTCTCCTGTGCTGGATCTTGAGCGGGTGGCTTTTGCGGCCCCTCGGGCTCCTCCTTCCCTTGGGTGTCTCTTTTGGCGGGTGCGCTTTTCCCATTGTCAACTTGATCAAAGAAATCTTTCATGGCCTCTTCGTACAGCTCATAAGGCAACTGTCCGTTTGCTGCAGAATCAATGGCTCTCTTGCGATTGCTTGAACTGGTGTCGGGATACTCGGTCAGAAGTTTGGCTGCAAGAAAAGTGGACTCTTCATCTTCATCTACCGCATCGTCATCATCATAGTCGTCTTTTCTTTTGCTCGGAGCTTTGTTTAACTCCGAGAGGAACAGGCTTCCCCGTCTACTATTTGGATTAAAGTAATTTGTCATGGCTGTTTTGTAAGGCCTTTGCTTTAGCAAGGAAAATTTGCCATTCTTGTTGGCCAGATTCCCCAAGCCAAGGACTTTTAGGATGTCCTCAGTTTTGACATCATGAGGGATGTCGCTCACTGTGACTTCAGGCTGCCGTCCATTGTAATATTTGATCACCCGACTCTTGTATCGAGGTTGACTAGGGTTTCTTGCCAGCTGGGGCTCAGGAAGCCTTTGCTGTTGTTTTCTGGTCTCCTCCATGAAGAGCATTCCCACCAGGTCCTCCGGGGGCACCTGCAGCTTCATTGAAATGGCTGACAGCAGTTGTTTGATTGCCCTAGGATCGATTAGAGAGGGTCGGGAGAGCAGCCTCCTCCTTCCTTCCATCAGATCCCGCTTTTGTGCTTGGTCTGTCATCTCCAAGACCTTCAACAGGTAGTAATCCACAAGCTTGGTATCGTCATCCGGGTTTTCGTCATCCTCTTCTCCTCGTCTTTCAATGTTCTCCATGCCTTGTTCGCCAATGTCTCCGAGCGCTCGTTTGTATTCTTCATGGCTTCCTTTAACAAGCTCTTCTGTTTCGAACTGCTCCTCTAATGGCACCCATTCCTCCCCTCCGGTCACGTCCCCATACGCCACATTTCTGACCCTGTAAAGGTCATCATCGTCTTCTCCATCTTCATTGTCCTCGCGCTTCTGTGCGGCTGACAGTTTTCCGAGCTCTTCGAAAATCGAGCGCATGTTGGCGAGGCTTTGAGGGGTGTACTGCTCGTCCAAATCCTCAGTCGCCCGCTTGTTGTCCCTGCCGTTCTCCTCATCCTCAAACATCAACGGGTACTTCTTGTGGGGCTTTACAAAGCTGCCGTAGTCTCCAGCAGGGCTCTCTCCATCTGCAACTGGGCGTCTGGTCTTGTGTAGACGCCGCTCATTACCAGCCCCCTGACTTTCTGGATTCTCTCCAGCCTGATCCAGCACCCGCAGCAAAGAGCGAACCCACTGTGGCACTTTGTTATCAGGCCAACGGGTGGCGTCCTCGTGTGTGGGTGTGTTCTCGTCCTGTAGGGATGCGAGCTGCACTAGAAAGCGGAATTTGTCCACCTCGTCGTAGTCCCCGGTAGGGCTCTCTGGTCCATCGGCTCTTTGCTTCAAGCTTTCAATGTATTCCAGAGCTTTGATCATATCAGAGCTGGGAGCAAGGAAGCCACCCTGCTCTCCTCGCAGGCGATGGTGGCGCACGGAGGCGCCCTGCACAGTTAGTGTATGGAGGAGGGTAGCAAGCAGGACCACCACCCCTCCGGCGGACAGTTTGGGTAGGGACAACATCATACCGCCTGGGGATAAACAAGCATAAAACTAGTTAGTTAACCCATGCAATCATTTTTTTTACATGTTGTAATGTTTGTTTTTGAAAATGCATGCATTGTTGTTAAAATCGTAAGTTTGAACTACATACAAATTGTTTTACAAGGCGAAATTGTTTCCCAGAACGAGCAGCAGAGATTGTTCGAGCGGCAGTGAGATCAGTCTGAACACAACATGTTTTTAAACGACAACAGCGCCGGATGAGTCACCGCCTGTTGTCAAGGTAACCTTTCACTTGTGGCTACGGATCTCTAAGAACAGATCTATTGATATTTTGATTTTCTCGTATGTTTGTGAGAACAAATCTCGATGAAAACAAAATCTTGCAGCGCATGTCACTGATATGTTCACGACGAAACCGAGCAGATAAGCCCGGGATGAGATAGGCTGATGAGTGATAGTATCTAATCAAGCAAAGCCTGGAAAGAGAAAGAAAAGCGGGGAAAAAGCGCTACTCCTCAACCAACACAAAGCAGACTAAAGCGCACGCTGAGTAGCATAACTCGGCATCATTTTGTGAATATAAATATGAAAAGGAGGCGTCGTACCTTTTGTGTAGAGCTCAGAGAATGTGAATGAGCGTGAACAGCATTTCCTCCGTGTTGACTCAATGCGCTTGGGTTGTGTTTCAGCACCGGACAGCTCCCCGCGCTATATGAGGCGGCACCTGATCAATGCGTCACCGGCGCTCACGCAATACTGAGGCTGTGCATCAATCCGTACCGACGGTAATCATTCACACAATTTATCTCTGGTCGAAAAGTGAACCGGTCTACAACATTGACCGCATGTTCTGTGTTTTAGGTGTGTTTTATTCATGAAGAAGAGGATAGTCCATGTTTGAAAAGGAGAAAGGTATATATGCGCTTATCATACGTTTTATTTCATAGTAACAAAAATTATTAAGCAATAATGCAGTTAGAACGTTAATCATGGTATTAGCTGCCTACCAATGTTATGAAGTAAGGTAATAAATTGTAAACAAATTCTCTGAAACAGTTTTGGGTAAATCCCATACTAATTTAATATTAATATAATATAAACTAATACAAGAATAAAAAAAGAAAAAAAAAGTATATATATGTGTATATATATATATATATATATATATATATATATATATATATATATATATATATATATATTGTATATGTAAAAGTTACTACAGTATTTAGTGTTTAGAAGGAAGCTATGATCAATTAATTTGCAAATTAAAGCATTTGTCTTCCAGACATATGTCAATGACTTATTGACTCATCTTATTAATTAGATTTTCAATTAATTTTATCAAATGAGAACAGAAGTATTAAAAGCAAGCAATGAACACAAATATTGAAATTGTTTGGTAATCCCTAGGATAGTCTAACGCACTATATGTACACATACATGTACACATACGTATACATAATACATGCATGCACACATTTATACATACTTTTTTTTATTGGAAATTTTATTAAGAACGAGAGCAAGCATAGATATTCAGTGTAGAAATGGTTTGTTCGTTGTCTTTTTGTCCGCACAGGCGTCACAGAGTTAAATCGGCAGGCGATGAGTCACACACACGCACAAATGCACACTGTGGGACTCATTGGGCAGAGAGGCCTCTGATAAATATACAGCTACGGTGGTGGATCTCTCCCACTGTCCCCAGACACCTGCAGTCCTGAGCATCCATTAGATCCTGCGGTGGGGCCTGTCAGGAGCAGAATTAGGTGCCCTAGTGACATTAGTGCCAAAATCACACTCATCTGTACTTGATCACTTTTCCTGGAACACAGACAAAAGTCTCTGCAGAGGAAAGCTTTGTCCTTGCTTTTTTTTTTTTCCAAACGTGGTGTTTGAAGTATTTTTAGCTGCAGTTTCCAAGTACAGAAAGCAAAGATTTTTATTGTCTGTTTATCAAAAGCAACTTTTATTTTTAATGCGATTGCAAGGCTGTCTGGGTAATGTCTTGCAGTCTTAAAAATAAATATTCTAATTGGAAACAAAAAGGATAATGCTGCATAAAAATCAGGGTGCGAATTATACATTGGCGATCAGGGGGGTCGACTTTTTTGGTAAGTTTTCAGTGAATCAAATTTATCTATGTGCTTAAATGACAACAAATTTATTAACACGGCGTATTTAAGTTTTCAGTGTTTTGAGGGATATTTAATGTATTCTGACATACAGTAACCTGATTATTTCAGGTTCATTTTACTGTAGCTCAAACTATGCGTCTAATTTTACTTTTAGCCTATATGTAAATACAAACACCTATTTTACAAGAAAAGTGTCTCGTGACCACTTATGATATCCATCGCTGCTCTCGATCTGGTTAGCTGGTTTAGACTGTTGAATGATTCTTGCAAAGAAGAAGCAAAGCTTAGATGCATTGTTTCCAGTGAGGACTTGTTCATGCTTTTATCACCAGCATGGTGGATTACTGTAGCGGCTTCCTCACTGGCCTTCCCAAAAAGACAGTCGGACAGTTGCAGCTCATCCAGAACGCTGCGGCCAGGATTCTGACCAGAACCATAAAATCAGAGCACATCACACCTGTCCTCAGGTATTTACACTGGCTCCCAGTTACATTCAGAATAGATTTTAAAATATTATTACTTGTCTATAAATCACTAAATGGCCTATAGGACCTCAATACATTACAGATATGCTCACTGAATACAAACCTAACAGGTCCCTCAGATCTTTAGGATCAAATAAATTAGAAATTCCAAGGGTTCAGTCAAAGCAGGGTGAATCCGCCTTCAGCTACTGCGCCCTCCAACATTAGGTACATTCAAATCCAGACTTAAAACACATCTGTTTAGCTGTGCCTTTACTGAATGAGCACTGTGCTACGTCAGGCAGATCGCACTATTATGTCTTTCTTTTCTTTTTCATTTCTTTTATAATATCTGTTTTTAATTATTTTAATTATTTTTATTTTCTTGTTTCTTTTATTCTTGTTTATTTAAAGCACTTTGAATTACCATTGTGTATGAAATGTGCTATATAAATAAACTTGCCTTGCCTTGTCTTGCCTAAGACTGATTGGCGCTATTATGCATGAACCTCTATAATGGTATGAACCATTATAGAGGTGGTCAAATGTATATTTGTATTATATATTATTTTAATTATTAATGTTATTATTTAAGATACAGATCAGGGAAAACTAGTTCTCACTATTTAAGGGCTGACCCGCCCATACATCTTGTTTTGATGTCCTTTAGGGAGGATTGAGTGTTAATTAGGGGGGTCAATCTCTGTCAATCAAACAGCTATAGGATCAAATAAACGGGAGCGCGCACGCTTTTTAAACAGTCACGGGCATCACATCACTGTGTGCGAGAGTGATCATCCTCTCATTCGTTATTCACCTGCTTTCTTTTGCTTGCACGAACACAATTCTTTTTTTGTCAGTCGTGCTGCTTCTCGATTCTAAGTGATTCTAATTTGCATGAATATTGGGCCATCCTTATTGTCGAACCCTGCTTTTAAGAAAGCTACAATTTAAAAATAATTTTCAATCAGCCAAAGTGACTAGTGGGAGTGTCTGTCTAACCCGCCACAGCTGAAATCTACCCACATTTGGCGGGTTGGCGGGTGTTAATGTCAAGCCCTGATTACCAGGATGATGAAGATGAAACCAGGGTGGACATTTCAGCAAGACAATGATCCAAAACACAGCCAAGGAAACTCTCAAATGCTTTCAGAGAAAGAAAATGTAGAATTGATTATAGAATTGGCCAAGCTGTAGAATGGCCTAGCCAATAACCTGACTTGAATCCAATAGAAAATACAAAATAAAGATCAGATTTCGTAGAAGAGACCCACAGAACCATCAACATTTTTACACTCTGTTGAAGTCTGTGAAAAACTCACACCTGAGCAATGCATGCGACTTCATTTTCCATATAAGATGCGTCTTTAAGCTGCCGTCACCAAAAAAGTATTTTATATAAAGTATTAAATACATTTCAGTAGTTCAGTGCTTTTTCCTTCTGTCATTCCATTGTTATTACACATAACTCATTTGTCAGATTTTTTGTTTTGTTTATTTTTATGTTTGTATTGCTTGGGTTTTTACCAAAATCTGGTTCAATTCCATGTCAACAGCTCTTTTAGAAATATTATTCTCAGGAAAAAACATGACGTGTTCAATACTTATTTTCCCCGCTCTATTTGACTGCATTCTGGGGAATAGGAGTGAGACGAGCCCTCCTGACGTTAGCAAAGCAGTCACATGTTCAGATGACTCATAAACCTGTGTGTGTGTGTGCATTTGTGGATGTTTCCATAGCTATAAAACCAAACAACGCGTTCTATTTCTGCTTCTCGATTCATAAAAAATACATATCTTCCCGACTTCCATTAGCTCTTAGAAGGAGTGCTTGGTTTCGCCTGGAAAAAAGGGTCCTCAAAACTACTCCTTGTTTCCTCAATGAGATTACAGAGAAATCAATTCATTGGATTTCTCCCCTTAACGACATTAGAGCGTCGTTCTGCTGTTGTTGACGATGGTTGTAGCAAAGCAGTTGGTTTGGGGGAAAACAAGGCTGAAGAGATGACTCTGAGACACGTCTTGCTGGAATTGGCTATAAATAGGCGTTGTGGAGGTGTCAGCAGGAGGTTACAGTCATGATTGCGTGGACTGTGACGGACGATCTGATAGGCCGAGAGACGTGTAGGCGGCTTGATGAGGGATTCTCTTGGCATAAGCAAGATTCTGCACATTAATTACATCTAATGAGAAAGGCGAGACGGATTGTTTATGTTTTTGGATGGAAAGTCTATAGTTCCTTGTTTGCAGCTCAATGGATATAATTGGTTTTCAGGATTATTCATTGAAAAATACAGTACAGAAAATGTGTTATTCATCAACATCTGCGTATTGACTTCTAGTGTGATCATCTAAAGTGCTGAAATTAGTGAATAAATATGTAGGATAGTTTTCAAAGTATATAATTTAAAGATGAGATGCCGGGACATAAGCATAATATTACACCGTAAAACCCGATAAGTTAACTCAAACTGTTTAAGGGAAACCAACTGCGGCAAACCATTTAAGTTTTGAAACAAAATGGTTTGAGTACTGTAAACTTTTATATTGTGTCACATACACATATATCGTTTGTGTTGATATCATCAAACTTTTAGAGTATTAGTAACTTAAACATTTTAAGTGCAGTTATCAAATCACTATTCGTTCAATTAACTTAAATTAAGTCCAAACAACTTAATTCCTTCTAGCATTAGAGTTAAGTAACTCTTTCGATTAGAGTTCTGCTTAATATAATCAATTTATGAGTTACCATAACTCTTTAATTGAGTCAAAGTAACTTTTAAAAAGTTAAAACTAACTAACTCATTTCATTTAGTGATTTTCACTGTTAGGTTTTGCAGTGTATATTTACAAAAGTGTTTTTGTATATTAAATGTAAGTCAGGTGACTACTTTAAAATTCAAACAACTTTACTGAAAATAAAATGTCAAAATAATAATGAAATATTGTTCCATGGTCATTTGGTCTGACTTATTTATTTATTTATATTTTAATATATTTAATCATATTTTAATATATTTAGTTATATTTATTATATATAGTATTTATATATAAAACCTGAAAAAAATATACTAATACAATACAATTCTAACCTATGCATTTGAAAACAAATATGTAAAAGAATAAGCGATCATGTCAAATTCTATTTTAAACATTTGTTAATATCTTGTAGGAAGACTTGATTTGATAAATGGTGGCAAATTATAAAAATGCTAAATAGTATTTGGACCTGCACAGTGTGAAGTGAAGTGAAGTGAAGTGAAGTGAAGTGAAGTGAAGTGTAGTGTGGCCAAGTATGGTGTCCCATACTTGGAATTTGTGCTCTGCATTTAACCCATCCAAGTGCACACACACAGTTAGTGAACACACACATACCGTGAACACACACCCGGAGCAGTGGGCAGCCATGCTGCGGCGCCCGGGGAGCAGTTGGGGGGAACGGTGCCTTGCTCAAGGGACTCACCTCAGTCGTGGTATTGAGGGTGGTGGAGAGTGCTGGTCATTCACTCCCCCCCACCCCCAATTCCCGCTGGTACCGAGTATCGAACCAGCAACCTTCGGATCACGAGTCCAACACTCTAACCACCAGGCCACGACTGCCCCCAAATATGCCATCAAATTATAATTTTTTCTAAATATGCCTGACAAGATCTATACATAATATTTGGTTTTACTGAATGACTTTAAATGGGTGTCTACAAATTGAAAATAAAAGCTCATTTAATAACACAAAAATGCATAGCCACATGTAAAAATACAGTAACTTGTAGAAAATACTATAGTGTTTTTCCACCATACTACAGTAAAGCACTAGAATGAATCTACTAGTGATATAAACCTATTACCCAATACTGTAGTTTTTCACAATTATGGTATATTACAATATACTACATTTTCTTGTAGTAAAATCTACAGTATAATACAGTATTTAATACGGTTTATCAGTTCACTAGTTAATACTACAGTTTACTCTTGCATTAACAGCATTGTAAATACTGTAATACACTACCTGACAAAAGTCTTGTCATCGATCCCAGTTGTAAGAGCACCAAATAATAACTTGACTTCTAGTTGATCATTTGGAAAAGTGGCAGAAGGTAGATTTTTCTGATGAATCATCTGTTGAATTGCATCCCAATCATCAGAAATACTGCACAAGACCTACTGGAACCCGCATGGACCCAAGATCCTCACAGAAATCAGTCAAGTTTGGTGAAGGAAAAATCATGGTTTGGGGTTACATTCAGTATGGGGGCGTGCGAGAGATTTGCAAAGTGGATGGCAACATCAACAGGCTGAGGTATCAAGGCATTTGTGCTGCCCATTACATTACAAACCACAGGAGAGGGCAAATTCTTAAGCAGGATAGTGTTTCACATCAAAGTTCCTGAAAGCAAAGAAGGTCAAGGTGCTCCAGGATTGGCCAGCCCAGTCACCAGACATGAACATTATTGAGCATGTCTGGGGTAAGATGAATGAGGAGGCATTGAAGATGAATCCAAAGAATCTTGATGAACTCTGGGAGTCCTGCAAGAACGCTTTCTTTGCCATTCCAGATGACTTTATGTTGTTTGAGTCATTGCAGAGATGTATGGATGCAGTCCTCCAAGCTCATGGGAGTCATAAACAATATTAATTCTTTTTCCACTGCACCATGAGTTTATATTCTATACTGTACATTATTTCTGTTAAGTGACAAGACTTTTGTATAAGCAAAGTCAGACCTTACTGTCCTAATTAAATAATTAAAAATCAAGGCATGATCATATTTTATTTTGGTAAAATAAACGTAATCTAGAGGCCTTTGCCTTTCATATAAGCCACTTCTGATTCCAAATGATCAACTAGAAGTCAAGTTATTATTTATTGTTCCTAAAACTTGGATAGGCGACAAATCTTTTGTCAGGTAGTGATATATATATATATATATATATATATATATATATATACACAGTTCAAAAACACTGTTCAGTGTACAACATTTTATTATTCCAAGCATGATGCCTTCCAGAAATAACAGCACAGCTCTTTTTTCGATTTACATGTTTAGAAGTATATCATTTCTACTGCACAACCTCTCCAGGTTGTGTGTCGCTTGCTGTTTATTAAAAGCATTAACTTACAATGTTATCAGCACTATCTATTTATCTACTAAAACCATGAATTCTGTTAATGTAGCTGAACTGAAGATTTTTTTGTTTTGCTTTCTAAACTGACGGTTTGAGTTGAGATTATATGCTTGGCCTGTTCTGAAGGCTGTTGATGTGATTCGGCTCAATGAAGGCATCAGTTACCCAGAGCTGTGTTCAGTGTGCTGGGATGAGCTGACGGCGAGGAGGAGGAGGATGAATGTCAATGAGAATGGAGAGGGAGGGCTGCAACGTCTCACTGCTGTCATTCTCATAAAAACAAGCAACCAAATCTATCAGTCAATTAATTCTTGGTTTATTTTCAGTGTCCCCTGCGCTGCCCGTATCCGCCTCTTTTGTATTTCTCTCTGTAATTTCTGCTGTCTTTCCTTCAGTCTGGTTGCTGCTGGGGAGATTGACAGTGGCGTTGTGTGGTTCCTGGAATCTCAATCAAGGGCTGTAATTCCAGAGTCAACAGAAACCAACAGGTTACGCAGCAGTGTGTGTGTGTGTGTGCGTTTGTCATAGAGAGAATATAACAGGTACCGAAGTGTGTGGGAACGACTCATAGATGTTTGTTTTTCATGTTTGTATACCCATGACTAAAGCAAAATGGTAATTTTATATGGCTCAGTGTTTGCTTTTTGCTCTTTTATTACTCATAGGACATAATGATTTTTTGTTTGGGTTTTATTTAAGAAGGCTGTTAAGGCCTCTTCACATCAAGCTCAATAACTCTAATCATATGAATGTAACATTTTCACTCATTTTTTTTTTTCAGCTTAAAGACTCAATGGTTGCTTATATAGGCCTATATATATATTTTTTATTTATTTATAAAATCCTTTGGAATTTGTCCATCTGTGGGTTGAAACAACCCTACATTTTTTAAATCCTTCTAAGTCTACACAAATAGGGAAGGCAGCACAACTATAATAATGATTTGGAGCAAAGAATGGTGCATTTGTTGTCGCTCAAGGTAAAACTAAATAATGTGTTTTCCAAAATGTCAAAATAACGCATGTTTAGCATTAACTAAAGAATTCCTTTAGCCTGGATATCAAATCAAATTGTTGGTCTATTTTCTAAAAGAATGTCTGCTTATTTGCTATCTGTAAGTAGTAAAAGGCATTTTAATTATACATCACATTTATTGTTATTGTACAATGTTTTGGGCATACAAATGGTGTTCATTGCTTCATAAAGTTGATTTTACTAAGGATAGGGTACGGAAGATATTATGCCTAAACCAAAAATCTGGCCTCAGAGTATTTATTTAAATTCTGAAATGATGGAACGAATATATAAACAAATTTTATACAAATAATATTCTCTCATTTTCCAACATGTTTATCAGCGTTTTCCATGTCACCACTGCACAGGTTGTGGTTGCATTTTAAGAGATATATTATAAACAATTTAACTATTTTTCATTTTGTATTTTAATGATAACGTTTCCAGTTTTTCCACACTGTGGTATTTTGTCTCTACAGGCAGTATTTCAAATCGCGGACTCGCGTGAATGACTGACGTCATTGTATTCGCCTGTTGAAAATCAAGTAAGATGACAAACCAAACGGCGATTAAAGGGAATAACTGTATTAAGATGGCGACGCACACTGGACAGTAAAGTAACATTTGTCACCTCAAATGTTCCGTCGAGCCGTGAGTTCATTCCCTAAACCTTAAAAGACACTGGAGTTTATGCAACTTGATCGAGCAGCATTTGATTCGCGCGCAAAACTCAAAATGGCCGAAGCAGATCCTGTGGAAGACAAACACTGAACCTAAAACCTCCAGATGACAGCCATCATTCTCCCGTAGGCCTTTCGCCGTCTTTGTGAGTTATCGAAAACACACACAAAACACACACACTTGAGACGCGTAGGGATTTGATTGACAACCATAGTTTCAACGGTTCCGTTAACACATCAGGTCAGATAAATTTTCACACTAGTCTCGTTGCAAATAAATACATAAATAACAGTAACGTTATACAGCAGAGTATAAACAGTATAACGTACATTAATGCAACCGTGTTGCTGGGTAAACGTGTGGCTTTGGCCTAGGATATATATATATATATATTTTTTATGTAGAAGTTTATGTAAATTGTATTATACATGTTAACGTTAGGTTATAATTGAGACCTCCGACTTAAACTTAAACTTAAAAGCAGTTTTTAATGTAGCCTATAGTTAAAGCGCAGTAACAATGTTTGGCACATTTATTTCCTTTGGTTTAATCACAGTTTCATTACTAAATATCAACAAATTATAAAATCATGGCTGAATTGTGGCTATTATGTTTATTGTGTTAAGTTATTTGTAATAAAACCGTGGTTATTTTTTGTAAGAGTTTGATGGCAAATCTGTGTACAGTTTCAATATTTTCTGTACTGTATGCGAAGTGTATTTTATATTACTATGTAGTTTTTTGGGGTACTTTGATACTATTGATTATTGACTAACTATAGACACTTTTGATAGTATGGGATAGTTTTCAACTGGATAAAAACAGGAAACACCAAACTTGTGCCTTTGTTGTTTAATCTCACTACCACCTCATTTTATGGTGTTTTTGAAGCAGCAGTTTTAATTTCCACAGCATGACGTCTTTATAACAAGATAAGAGATATTGATAACCGCAGCCGGATGGGAAAATAGTTTCAGAATCTATTACATAAGAGCATATAAAGGCCTAATTCAAAGTAAACAGGGCCCATTTTCATGTTGAGTTTAAGGAGATCTCGTTGTGATTTTTTTCTGTAATGTCTCTATGGTTTTCTAAAGGCCAGATCTGCCCCTAATGTCTCTTCCCCCTCCCTGTTTTTTTTTTTCTATCTTGCTTGACTCCTTGTCTCCATGGTGATCTTCTGCTTTACATCTTTCACTCATCTCTGTTGTTCACTTGTTCTCTAAGTGCTGAAGTGAGAGGCTGTGCGTGTGGCAGGTGGGTTGTAGTGAAGATGAGAAGACTTTCGTTGATCTGTCTTTTCTCTCGCCTCATCTCTGTCCGTCTCGCTCGGCTAATAAGGCAGATTTTATGTGGTAAAACAAGAGGTTTGTTTTGAACAGCTCTTTTAAAAAGGGGTCCTGCCAAGTAGAGAAGAGGCGGGAGGGGGGACTGATTCAGGTGTCATCTCATTCAAGATACCAGCAGGATTAAAAACATTAGGTAAATGTGTTTGGCAGATGCTTTTATCTAAAGCAGCTTATATGGGGTTCAGTTTATTCAGTGATTTTGCATTCCTTTTGACATTGGATTTGCTTTACGGCTTGAACTAGTATGTCAGGAATTAAATCAATTTTTTTATCTGTTGATAACTTTATAGCTTTTTTGGTGCTTCACAAAGCTACAATGACAGTTTTAGAAAGTTTATTTTTGGTTTTATTCATAACTGTATGATTTATACCTGTTTTTACAATATATTTATTTATATTAGCATAGTTTTTATATAGTTTTTTTTAATTTATAGGATGGCAAAATATAAAACATTTTTAATAATTCTATTCTAGTGTTTTTACTAGCATACATTATATATTTTTGAAATAAAAAATCTAAGTTTTAATATACATAAATGTAATTCACAATCTTTCAGTGCTGTGTATTATTCTGTAACTCAACTTTAGTCTTATTAGCTCTCTCTCTCTTCCTTTCGTTCATTTATTCAGTCTCTGTCTCTCCCCTCCCTTCCTACTCCTTCACCTTTCTCTGACTCATGCTTCTCAATGACGTATCCTCTTACGTGCAGAGCGAAGAAGCTCTTTTCATTTTTCTATCTCTAACAATACATCAGTATTCTTAATGAGAAGAAATGCTCGTCGACGTCAGCTAGTTTCTCCTAGTCTTTCTGTCTCTCTTGCAGTATCCTTCACTCTCAAACCAGTTCTGCCCTTTTTCAGAGCTTTTTGAAACATTGAAATGTCCAAAAATATTAATCTTTTTTGTGACCTTGCATTTTTGTCAAAGCATCTTGTTTGATGGTCAGATGTGTTGTGTTCGCAGCCACATTCACCAGCTGTGATAAACCCAGCACCATCTGTTTCACTCTGGAACTGTTTGCCATCCTTTTTGAACCACATTCTGGAACGTTTTGAAGCATTCAAGAACATTCAGAGCATTCAAGCAGATGGGACAGTATTTAAGATAATATCTTCAGATGGTTCACTCATTTGCATCATTGATATTGAGAATTTGGGCGGCACGGTGGCTCAGTGGTTAGCACTGTGGAATCCCATACTGGATTTGACTTTAAAGGGGTTTTATTAAAGTTTTAGCACACTTGGGCTGTTGGTCAGTAGGGGGCAGCACTTCAAGATATCCTGTTTATATTTGTATAGTCTGTAAGCTATTGATCTTATTCTGCAATAAGGAAGTGCGCTCGCTTTATATTAAATACAGACTTAATGATGGCTCATAACTCCCAACTGCTGCGCACCAACTTGGCTTACATTGCATAAAGCTATTCTTCACTGTAATGCAGGGCTTAATTTGTGCCGGAACAAGGCACAATTGACCTCTGAAATCTGATCCGGCACCTCATTGTACCGATCTCCCTCCTCACTTGCTCTTTACTTTCTTCCATGACTCCCCAACCCTCTTCACTTTCGTCCGCGACCTGAATCCTCCCAACCTCGCTCTTCACTTTCGTCCACGACAATCCCCCCCCCTGCTCTTCACTTTCGTCCGCGACACAACCCCCACCCCCCCGCTCTTCACTAACGCGGCAACCCTCACCACCAATCAGCCATAACCCCCCCACCCCTCCGGTCTTCACTTTCATCTGCGACACCTCTCCCTCCTCTAGTAACATGTCTGATCCGTTACCTAGATCTGTTCCTGGACCTCGCAATTTACAAATTAACCACTGCTCTAATGTAAAGGTAAAGACAATTTAGAACATGCTTTAATTCGAATGTGTTCATGTTAATTAGTTAACATGCTATATTCAACAAACACATTCAGTCCTGCATTACTGACAGTGTGGTTTTCAGTTTGTTACATCCCTCTCAAAAAATGTTTAGCACCAGTCACCGCTGCTCACAGAGGGATCATTTATCATTTAATCGATGTTTCTTGACCCTGCTCCTGGAGGCATACCAACAGCACATTTTATCTCCCTTATCGGACTCATTCATTTCAGTCAGGTCTTGGGGTCTCTTCTAATGTGCTGGGTAGGTTTGCAACAGCTACTCTTCTTAAAGAGCCCCTATTATGGGTTTTTGAAAATGACCTTCCATGTAGTGCGTAACACAGCTCTAAGTGAATTGAAATATCCAGCTAAGGCTTAAATCTGAAAGTGGGCAGTGTTTAAAACTATTGATTCATCTATAAAAGACTCATCAGAATCAGAATCAGAATCGGTTTTATTGCCAAGTGTGCTTACACACACAAGGAATTTGTTTTGGTTACAGAAGCTTCCAGTGTACATAAAGTGACAAGTGACAACACAAAATAAATATGAGGGGAAAAAAATAAAATAAAATACGACAAACATTAAACAGAGATGCAGTTAGACAATAGAGCTCTGGATGATGAATTGTTGTACAGATTTGTTATAAATATACAAGTTATAAGGTGCTGTGTACAAATGCGTATGGAGAAAGTATTGCATTGTATACTGTTATAAGGTGCTGTGTACAAATGCGTAGGAGAAAGTATTGCATTGTATACTGTTTTAAGGTGCTGTGTACAAATGCGTAGGAGAAAGTATTGCATTGTATACTGTTTTAAGGTGCTGTGTACAAATGCGTATGAAAAAGTATTGCACATGTTTATTGCACAGTAGGGGAATAATTAACGGTTCATGAGGTAGATGGCCTGAGGAAAGAAACTTTTCCTGTGTCTGGCTGTTTTTGTGCTCTGTGTTCTGTAGTGCCGGCCAGACGGTAACAGTTCAAACAGAAAGTGTGCTGGGTGTGAAGGGTCCAGAGTGATTTTGCGAGTCCTTTTACTCACTCTGGAAGAGTACAGTTCTTGAAGTGTAGGAAGGGTAGTGGCAGTGATTCGTTCAGCAGTCCGGACTATTCGCTGTAGCCTACGGAGGTCGGTTTTGGCAGCTGAGCCGAACCAGACGGTGATTGAAGTGCAGAGGATGGATTGGATGACAGCTGAGTAGAACTGTACGAGCAGCTCCTGTGGCAGGTTGAACTTCCTCAGCTGACGAAGGAAGTACAGTCTCTGCTGGGCTTACTTCACAATAGAGTCTATGTGAATGTCCCACTTCAGATCCTGAGAGATGGTGGTGCCCAGGAACCTGAATGACTCTACTGCAGCCACAGTGCTGTTCATGATGGTGAGTGGGGGAAGTGCAGGGGGGTTTCTCCTAAAGTCCACTATCATCTCCACCGTTTTGAGCGTGTTCAGCTCCAGGTTGTTGCATCTGCACCATAGAGCCAGCCGCTCCACCTCCTGTCTGTATGCAGACTCATCACCGTTCCGGATGAGGCCGATAACAGTAGTGTTGTCAGCAAACTTCAAGAGTTTAATGGAGGGGTCTTTTGCAGTGCAGTCATTGGTATACATGGAGAAGAGCAGTGGGGAGAGAACACATCCCTGGGGGGCACCGGTGCTGATGGTGCGGCTGTCGGATGTGATTTTGCCCATTCTGACTAGCTGTTGTCTGTCTGTCAGAAAGCTGGTGATCCATTGACAGACAGAGCTAGGAACAGAGAGCTGGGTCAGTTTGTACTCGAGCAATGATGGGACGATTGTGTTAAAGGCAGAACTGAAGTCCACGAACAGAATCCTTGCGTAGTTCCCTGGTTTGTCCAGATGTTGTAGTGTATAATGCAGTCCCATGTTGACTGCATCATCCACAGACCGGTTTGCTCTATAGGCAAACTGCAGGGGGTCCAGCAAAGGTCCAGTGATGTCCTTCAGATATGCTAGCACCAGTCTTTCAAATGACTTCATGGCCACAGATGTTAAGGCAACAGGTCTGTAGTCATTGAGTCCTGTGATCTTTGGCTTCTTCTGGATTGGGATGATGGTGGAGCATTTGAAGCAGGATGGAACTTTGCGCTGTTCCAGTGATCTGTTGAAGATCTGTGAGAAAATGGGAGCCAGCTGGTCAGCGCAGGTTCTCAGACAGGCTGGTGAAACACCATCTGGGCCAGGTGCTTTCCTTCTCTTCTGTTTCCTGAAGATCTGACGCACATTATCCTCACTGAACTGAAGTGCAGGGGGGGAAAGAGAGATGGCTGGAGGTGTTGATGGCTGTGTAGAGAGATCGTCAGGGTGGGTGTGGGGTGTCTCAAATCTACAGTAGAACTTATTCAGCTCGTTTGCAAGTTGTTTATTGCCATCAATGCTGGGGGATGGTGTCTTGTAGTTTGTGATGTCTTTCAGGCCTTTCCACACTGATGCCGGGTCGTTGGCAGAAAACTGGTTTTCCAGCTTTTTGGCATAGCTCTTCTTAGCCACACCAATCTCCTTTGTCAGTGTGTTCCTTGCCTGATTGTACAAGATCCTGTCCCCACTCCTGTAGGCATCCTCTTTGGCCTGACGAAGCTGTCTAAGTTTTGGTGTGAACCATGGTTTATCATTGTTAAATGATAAGTAGGTCCTGGTAGGGATGCATAGCTCCTCACAGAAACTGATGTATGATGTTACGGTATCTGTGAGTTCGTCGAGGTCGGTGGCTGCAGCTTCAAAAACACTCCAGTCAGTGCATTCAAAACAGGCTTGTATGGCCTGTTCTGTGTCGTTGGTCCATCTCTTAACAGTCCTTAATACTGGCTTAGTAGTTTTAAGTTTTTGTCTGTAAGTTGGTATAAGATGAACCAGGCAGTGGTCGGAGAGTCCTAGAGCTGCTCTGGCGACGGAACGATATGCATCCTTTATTGTGGTGTAGCAATGGTCCAAAATATTATTGTCTCTGGTGGGGCATGTAATGTGCTGTTTGAATTTAGGCAGCTCATTTGTGAGTTTCGCCTGATTAAAGTCACCGAGAATGATAAAAACAGAGTCCGGGTGTTGTTGTTCTGTCTCTGTAATCAGATCAGCCAGCTGTTGCAGTGCAGTACTCACGTGTGCTTGCGGTGGAATATAAACACCGATGAGAATGAACGAGGAAAACTCCCGCGGCGAGTAGAACGGCTTACAGTTAAGGAAAAGCACTTCCACGTCAGGACAGCACATCTTCTTTAACACAGTTACATCCGTACACCACCTTCTGTTGATGTAAAAGCATGTCCCACCACCGCGCGTTTTGCCCGTTGACTCCGTATCGCGGTCCGCTCTGTACAGCTGAAAGTCCGGTAGGTGTAACGCGCTGTCCGGAATGGCTTCGTTCAGCCAGGTTTCCGTGAAACACAGAGCAGCAGAGTTGTTAAAGTTCTTGTTTCTGCGTGCGAGCAGAAGTAGTTCGTCCATTTTGTTAGGAAGAGAGCGGAGATTCGCCAGATGGATGCTCGGCAGCGCCGTTCTGAAGCCGCGCTGTCTGAGCCTGACGAGCGCGCCGGCTCGCTTCCCACGCCTGCGCGTCCTGCTGCTAGTGCAGCTGCTCCGCCGACAACAATGTTCAGCAAAACGCCAGAGAAATCAAAAACCGGTTGGTGATTAATTGGAGCGTACTGCCGAATGTTCAGCAGCTCGTCCCTGGAATAACTGATCTCGTACGATGAACATAAAACAGGACAAACGAACAAAAACAGTGCAAAAACTGGAGAGCTCCACACCGAGGCGGCCATCCGCGGCGCCATCTTATGACTTATGACATAGTGCTTCAAATGAATCGCCGTGCCGGCGTGACGTCGATACGGAACTTAATCCGCGCCCATTTGTTGCGTGCGCAATCCCGGGAAAATTGAAACCTCCAGCCCCGCCCACAAACAGAATGGCAAGAAAAAGAACAACAACACTGTAGCAGACCCCGGTTGAATCATGTCGCGAAGACGCTGTGCTCAGCTGGATATTATTGGAAGTGTGAGGGAAAATTTGTGTTATTTTCCCTACCCGAAGATGAAACTGTGAAGAGTCAGTGGTTGAAGTAAATTTTTGCAAAAAAACCTCAGCATTATAGCCCAGGCCTTGTGCTGTGTTCCCGTCATTTTTCTGACGAGTGCTTCAGCAATCTACACGCTTACAACGGGGGATTCGTTTGTTAAAGGAAGGATCAGAAAAGACTATTGATGTATGCAGGGGCGTAGCGGACATTTTAAAAGTGGGGGGGGACAGCTGAATGAGACCCAAAAGTTTACGTTCATATAATTATTAATCACCTGTTTCTAAGTGGTCTGGCTCTAAAAGTGAGGGGGACATATCCCCCCCGTCCCCCCCGGTTGCTACGCCCCTGGATGTATGGGACTTTGCAGAGCTCGACAGGAACTTTACAGTACACAGTTTATGGACTAGTTTCTTCCTCCATTTCACAAGTGTAAGTAAGTGCGATTAAAACGGTTGCCTCCTTGTTTTCTCTAGCTTGCAAATTATGTATTTAATTGTGTTTTGTTACTTGTAACCGCTTGTACTGTATCTGGTTAAGTCTTTATATTCTCTTATCGCGTCTAAAGCCACGTTAAAAACGCGACGCGTGCTGATTTGTTTATGGATTTAAATGCGTTTGTGAGCTCGCGATCCACTGCCATTTGTCGTTGCTATGGCCACCATCAGCTTTTCGTACACACGTGCAGCGGTCAAGTTTCAAAATAGTTCAGCTTTGCCACTGTGTGGAGTAATACTGAATGCGTGTCACTGTTTTTACTTATGGTTAAGAATAGAGCAATATGCTGGTGTTTAACTGCATTGCTTTAATGCATTCCTGCATTGGGCTCACACACATACCTGCCAACATTTGTCCCTGGGAGGGGGGGGTGTTGGGGGGTGAAATTACGGGAGTTTTCCGGGAGAAATAACAAAAAGGGAGGGTGACAGGAGATGGGTCTGAAATAATGGAGACTCCCGGGAAAGACGAGAGTGTTGGCAGGTATGCTCACACATACACTCTGCACTCTGACTACTTCAATATTGTTGAAGCCGTGGTGGGCATTTCTCTCGTGCTGAACGCTGAACCATTCGCAACAGACTGTCATCGGTTTATTAAGCGCAGATTAGCATCGCGCTAAGGAGGGGTTTGGGAACAAATGAATTGCTAAATGAATCATATGGGTGTCGCTGGGATAATTAGGTAAAAATAAATGCATATTATAAGACAATGAAAGTGTTTTTTGACCTTGCATGCATATCAGCCTGTTGTTGGAGACCCCCAAAACCAAAATATGACCCTTTTTAATGCATAATAGGGGCTCTTTAAAGGGCTCCTATTTTACCCCTTTTACAAGATGTAAGATAAGTCTTTGGTGTCTCCAGAATGTGTCTGTAAAGTTTCAGCTTAAAATACCCATCAGATCATTTATTATACCCTGCTAAATATGGGAATTTTGGAGTAAAATTACATTGTAGCTGTTTTGTTGCCTGTGCCTTTAAATGCAAATGAGCTGGTTCTCCCCGCCCACAGTTCCCACGTGCATGTTTGTTTCTCCTGTTGCATCACACAAACAGCAGTCTGTGACAGAGACAGCAATGAAGAAGATATTCAGTTAAGAGTCAAAATACCAAGTAAGTTTATTTGATGTATTTGATGTGGAGTATATTTAAGCCTTTCTGCGACGATGAGTCACACAAATGCCGTTGAAATTTTGCAGTACACACACATGCACACGTTTAACTTTGCACTGTTTGTTAGTAAGTTGAGGCAAATGTGATAGGATACAAGTTAATATACAGTGCTATATCCATTATGCTACTGTACAAAATAAATCAGATTTAACGTCCACAAACCGGGAGTCCTCTTGTGTGTTTGAAGCGTCCTCTGACGCAACTGTAGTGATTCCAGCTAACGTCATAGCGATTTTACTCTCTTTTCTTTATTACAAACATGCACTGATTTAAAAATGTTTTAAACTTGTAAGACTCATTCTTGAGGTGCAGCTGATCACAGAGAGTTGGAACAGATCTTTTAATCCCAGTTTCTTTGCAAGTCTTACCTTGTGGATATGATTATACGCATTACTATGGAGACATGTTAATACGGTTACAGTGACTACGTTTACATGGACATCAGTAATCGAATTGTTTGCCTTTAATCTGAATATGACAATAATATGATTAAGGTGTTTACATGAGTTGCTTTATGAATGTCCTTTCATGATCCCGTTTTACATGTTATAGCACATAAATCGATTAACGTCATTGCGTCACCAGGCTATACAATGTTTCCTTCGGAGTTTCATGTATTTTTTGGGGTTTTTTATTTTACAAATTTAACTGCAGTTTGGGAGTTTCACTTTCATTCAGGAACATTTCATTCATGCCCCCGTGACAAACTGAGGTATTGGAAGTAGACATGGGGACGATAACCGGTTTCAAGGTATACTGCGGTTTGGAAAAGTCAAGGTTTTAAAACCGCAAAAAAATTCTGTTATACGTTCCTAAGGTAAATGTAAAGGTTTTTTTTTATGTGTTGTAAAGAAATCTGTGTTTTGTAAACTAATGAACGTAGCAGAAGTCAATGATTTATTTTAATTATTTAGCCTGACATGTTTACTGTTCCAAAATATTATAAACGTGAATTGTAAATTGAAAAATTGTCAAATGAAATACTGTATATAGTGTTTAATGGGGAAAAATGTGTTGTTTTTTACTGAGACATGCAAAAAGAACTTATTTTAGAGCAGTAATCATTATACCGTGATACAGTGAAACCGGGATATTTTTGTCCAAGGTTATCATACCGTCACAAACTTATACCGGCCCATGCCTAATTGGAAGTGAGTATAAAGTAAGGACCGGTGGAAGAGTGTTGTTTTAATGGAATTTGATACCGCACGCCGAATGGAAAGAAAAAATTTCCGCATTTCGTGATGCTGGTGTCTGTGGTCCTTTACTGACTCGGTAGGTGCAGAGAATAGTGTCAAACAGCTATGTGTGTATGGCTTATCCTGTCACAAAATGTGGCAAAAAGTCCTACATGACGGTAATAGTTTGATTAAGGTGTTTACATGTCTGTACTGCACTTCAATAATGCCACTAAAATAGGCATACTCCACATGTCTTAATTCCATTTTGGTTTAGTTTGATTATGACTTTAGTCAATTAAGGTAGCGCTGTGACGGTGATAATTTTTTACTACCGCGGTGGGAAGTCACCAACAACCGCCGGTGTTGCGGTGGTGGTGGGCGGTTGGGTCAATTATGCTGTAAAAATCTGTGACAAGTTCACTCAAAAGTGAAAATTCTTTCCGTCATTAATTACTAACACTTCTGCCATTCCAACCTTCAGAACACAAATTTAGATATTTTATAATATGAAAAAGCAATTAAATTATGAAAATTGTGAAATTAAAGCAATAGTCCAGAGATCTGGTCCCCGCGTCAGGTTAGGGTGTGCCTGTATATAGCCTTTAAAACGCGCACGCGGCGGCGGAGGCGCACTCTAAACTCACACGGGAGAAAACTGCACTAGGATGACATGAAGGCGAGCAGCCTAATTCATTTCATGTTTGGTTGACATTCTTTAAATACAACTCTTTTGAGCTTTAAAGGGGAAAAAACGCTAAAGAAATTTGCCGTTAAATTAATGTTAGCAGAGACGCAACTGCCAGTCATTTTCACATTAGTTTTTTTAGTAGGGGATTAATATTAGAGTACCCTATTAAAAATGTTTAGTTGGACACTGCACAGTCCTACAGTAGTCTACAATATAATTAATATTATAATTTATTATTATTATATGACTCGGTTATGATTTATTTACCGGTAGTGGGAAGTGGAAGTGGGTTAGCTTGCATGTGTGGGCATAGTTTGACTTCTTCTTTACCTAAAACTTTAAACATTCACGTTGTTTGAAATAAAACGGAAATAAATAAGGAGAATAAAATATAATTTAAACCACTCGTCTGGCGCTGAAGCCATGCTTCGTCTGCGTTAATAAACGGTATCGTTGCATAACCTTCACTGATAAAATCAGTAATAGCGAAACTTCATATTATTATTATTATTACTGCTATAAAAAATATATTACTGGACTAAGTCAGTATAACTTAGGCAGTAATGCAAAGTAATAAATAAGTGAATAAATAGCCTAAATGAAAGGAACAAGAGGGACCAAAATCGTCAATGTCTTCCATTTATCACTTTCTCTTTTTTATCTGGCCATTTTTGGAAAGGCCTCTGCGATACATGGCTGATTAGCTGTGCGTTTGCGTTCAGAAGACAGGAGTTGATTATACGTGGCTGGGTGACATGACCGGAGATGGCTGTGGAGATTCGATGTGTTTGCCCATTTAACACTTTTTTTTTTTTTTAAACAAACCCTACAAATAGCTTCTTTTATTTATTGGTTCACCTTTCTCGTTCAGCACGAATCCAAAATGTTCCCAGATTGGCGATGTAACATTTGGTTTTCCAACGAGATTCATGGCTGAACTTGAACTTGCTAAATCGCGCCTAACGTTATATTCTAACAGAAATGCAATACTTTGCAACATAACGGAAATTTCAGTGCGTGACGTCACGTACTACCGCCGGTGGCATGGACAACCAATGGTGACGCGGTTGTCTCGGTGACCGTCACAGCCCTAAATTAAGGTAATCCAAAATCGCTGTTTACATGATAGACCCTTAATCAAAGTATGGTCTTAATCATATTAAAATCGGAGTATGTAAACGTACTCAATGTGTAGTGTTGGTATACCTGCGGAAACACTGCTCTAAATGCCCCTTTTGCTGTTAGTCATGTGTTTGTATTTACAAATCATATATGAGGTCATATGAGGTTTGAGGATCCACATGAAAATAATAGATAATCTTCTCCTGTCATTTCAGTAGTTGAGACTGGTATATTGTGTATACGACACATTTGTTCTATAGAGCTTTTTTTTGTAAATCTCTGACAAAGACTGGCTGCGACACTCCCGGCAGCCCACGCAAAACCAGCACGAACCCACTGTTGTTATTGTGGCAGATTGTGCGAAATTAGATTCCTCATACAGAACGCCGCAGATATGGTTATAATTATAAACAGTCAAGAAATGAGCCAAGCAACTGCACAAATGCGTGTGTGTGTGTGTTTGTCCAGAATGTTTTCACACCTTTAATGAATCACACTTCTGAGAGAAACACAGGAAAATGACCTTTTCTTGTGTGGCTGATCGCAGTTGGAGTCTTTGTGTTCGTTAAAATGGTCCAGCTCTACATCTGCACAGATGGAGAGAGAGCCGGAGGAGGCCTGTACTTAAGGGAAAGGGGTGACAGTCCTGTCACAGTGCTAAAAGTGCCAAGAGTTTGACCACACAGCGAATTTCTCATTAGATCTTCTCTTCCCACACGTACAGAGACACCCTCCCTTCCTCTCTCTCTCTCTCTCTCGCTCACTCGCTCGCTCACTCTCTTCTCGGTGGAGGGGCTATAAATATATCCCAGTGATGACTCATATACCAGACATATCAATATCTCCAACTACGCACACTCTTTCTTTTTCTCTCTCTCTACCTCTCTCTCTACCTCTCTCTCTCACACACACACACACACACACACACACACACACACACACACACACACACACACACACACTTATTCACTCCAACAGAACACACACAGTCTCACACGAGTCTCACAGTCTTTACGAAATGCTAAACATACTTTTGGTATTTTTTGTAATAATAATTTTCATATTGCATCGCTATTTTTTTTGTTATTGTTTTTTATATATTTAGTGATCTGCTTGTTATTTATCTGTCAGTCTATTGATCCATGCGTGCTTTAGTTGGGCATTAGAAGTAAAAGCTTCATTCATTTTCTCCATATTAGTGAAATAGCTTTTTAGCAAAAACCTGTTGTGAATTCAGAGGTGGTTAATTGGTATTACATATTTTGTGCAACCCATCTGTTTATATTAATTCAACATATTTGTGTCAGCAGTTGTGCTAAATAGTGGGATTTGTGTGGAAAAAAATGACATTAGCATTGATTCTGCAGAGATCATTTCATAAATCTGAGTTGCATTTGTGTGTAATTTAATTAATCTGACATAGGGCTGGGCAATATGGCATAAATGCAATCTCGATAATTATTTTCCATATTGAACGATAACGATATATATTTCGATATCGGTTGTTAATGCTTCCAGATTTAAAAGAGTACCCCAACAATGACTGAAGCCACAAAAAATTAGAGGGTCCATTGAATAGCATAACATATTTTCGTCCGATACATTTTCGATGGCCGAAAATTCGGTACATCTCTAATATCAACACACTTCTAGATTCCCATTGTTGCATATTTCTGCTGTGTGATTGGCTCTTAGATCAATATAGAGTAAAAAAAAGTCCAGAGCTTATTATTATTGACATAAATTTTATCGTGATTCGATATAATATCGTTTATCGGCCCAGTCCTATTCTGACAGATAATATGTGTCAGATAACTTCATTAATCTGAGTTGCATTAAGCAAATATATGCATTTGTGTGTATATTCGGTGCCCAATGAGTACACTCCTTATACATCTCTTTTAAATTAATACTTTCTATATGGTGCTATGCAATAAGATATTTGTGTATATACAACCCCAAATCAGGAACAGTTGGGACAGTACGGAAAATGCAAATAAAAAAATAAAGTAGTGATTTCTAAATTTACTGTGACTTGTATTTCATTGCAGACAATACAACAAACATTATTTAATGTGTTCCTCATGATTTGTTATTTTTTTTATTCTTTTCAAAATAAATGTGCATTCCAATTTTGGTTCTTGCAACATTTAAAAAAAAAAAGTTGGAACAGTAAAGCATTTACCACTTTGTAATGTTGCCATTCCTTTTCACAACAATTAAAAGACATTTATGGACTGAAGACACCAAGTGATGAAGTGTTTCAGGTGTAATTTTGTCCCATTCTTCCTGCAAACAAGTCTTAAGGTGGGCAACAGTACGGGGTCTTCATTGTTGCGTTTTGCGCTTCAAACGCAGACAGGCCAGTCAACTACCTGTATCCTCTTTCTCTGCAGCCAGGACTTTGTAATGCGTGCAGAATGTGGTTTTGCATTGTCTTGTTGAAATATGCATGGGCAGCCCTGGAAGAGAAAGCAGCATATTGTGCTCCAAAATCTCTTTTCAGCATTAATGGTGCCATCACAGAAGTGCAAGTTACCTTTGCCAAGGGCACTGACACAACCCCAAAACAATGACAGACCCTGACTTTTGGACTTTGGAAACAGTGCATCAAAGAAGCGGTTCATTGACATCCCTATTGTCTATATTCACTGAGAAATTGATATAAATATTGGGTTGGGGGGGGGGGGGGGGGGGTTATCGGTGGTTCCTAGATTACTAGGCGGCCATCAACCATTTTCTCAGAAGATGATAAGCAGAAAAAACATTGCTGTCACTCTGATACAAGTTTTATTTATGGAGAAAATTACAAAGCACTGCAGTGTTAGGGTGTTGTGTTTGTCTGAGATTATTAGTCTACCGAAATGTGTATGAGCAATTCCATGCAACTGTCAACCTTGCCATGAAACAAATTAAGTTTTCGCCAAAATATCGAAACCATTTCTGTGTTTTTTCTGTAAGCAAGTATTTTACTGTGCTTTAAAAATACTCAAAAATGTCTCTGTTAATGTTTTCAAACTATTATATTTGATTTACCAAAATCACACAAGTGCCAATTTCACATCTGTCACATCCATAACGAAGAGATGTCACATCCATAACGGAGCTTTTTCCTCATAAATGCAAAAAATGTCAAATAAAATAAAATCAATCATCTTTGTTCTATAGTGAGCAACTCTTATGCTTTTGATTAGCATTGTTTCTTTTGGGTTGTGCAGTTTAAGTCACAGAATGTCTACAAAGTATTTTGTAGACTGTAAACTCGCATACTTTTTGGTCACATCCATAACGCATGTTTATTTCA
Organism: Danio jaintianensis; assembly: GCA_903798115.1. NCBI lineage: Eukaryota > Metazoa > Chordata > Actinopteri > Cypriniformes > Danionidae > Danio > Danio jaintianensis. Next base: position 20,646,860 of record CAIGQV010014432.1, on the reverse strand, counting down.
CTCATTTAAAATAGAAAAAATGTTTACAGATTGATATTTTTCTGCTCCCATTACTCTGTGGTTAGTAGTTTTGGAAAATATAAACAGATGTTTCAATATAATGTTAACATATCATCTGTCAATTTATGTTTTGAGATTTTACAGCAATGTCACATCCATAACGCTGGAATTGCATTCAAGCTGAAGCTGATCGGTCAGTTCTTGTCACGTGACACGCGGTGCTCTTCCGGTATTCATTTAACAGTGTGCGTCTGGAAGGCAAGCTGCACACATCCAGTAGAAATAACGAACCTGTGTGAACTCTATAAAAGCGATATGCGAACGGCCCCTAAAAGGCCGTCGACATTTTCGATCTCCAGCAGTTGATCTTCTTGCACAGACAGGGTGGATTCACCTGATTTGTTGACATAGGTTGTGGATCCATTCCTTGGCAGTTCGTGGGTCCTTCACTGGGCCTTTTCCATAGATATATACACTAGATATCGCATACGGACCCTCAGCATGCGTCAATAGCGCCGCCACATTTGTACAGTGCTCCCAGGACAAATGTCATTCAACAGCACTTGTCAAGACAGTGTGCCAATGAAGATGCTGGACTTTAGCGCTGCTTACGGGTGTAGTAACGAGCAAACAAAGAAAACAAAGGACAAAGGCAGAACATTTCATAGGTAAGATTTCGTTTTTTACGTTTTTTGTATGTTACAAACTTTTGTGCTCAACAAGTAACGTTATTGATGATAATACAGTCTCTTACTGCACTGATCATAAGGCAAAGTAGCATCAACTTGCACTGAATTCTAGGCTTATGCTAGTTTTGTTGAATAAAATCAGCAAACAATGAAAAAGAAATATGACAACACGATGCTGCGGTGCCAGAAACTTGTATTATTGTCGGCGAAGTGAACGAGTCGTTCATAACGGAGATTCATTCACAAACGAATCGCTCCCTCCGTTAGAATTAGAAGTGAAAGCAGGAGAGGGGACGTGCTTCAGGACATGGATTAGATCAAATTTAACAGGGAGGGAGGATAATACATTTCCATGCACACAAACACACTCTTTATCGGCAATGCCCGTGCGGTCACTTATCCATCGACGTAGAAAAGTGATGTAAAATTATAATTTTCGTAATTCAAAAAAATATTTGCATACTGACCACTGGGGAAAACTCCTGATCATAGATATATATATATGTGTATATCTCTGGCTCTGGATGGCCACAGTCCTCCACTGCACCTTGGTCCCGCATTCATTTCAAAGGAGCGCTACCCTGTACTAAAATGGTGGCTCTATTGACGCATTCCTTCCAATAGACAACAACAGGGTAGGCGACATCTAATGATATCTATGGGCCTTTTCCCCTTAGCAAAGAAACTTTCCAAAGACGTCTGTTTCTTACTCATTTTGCTGCTTGGGGGTTAAATGTGGGCGCTCAAGTGACCCAGATGTAAGCGAGAGAATGCGGTCATTTTTCAAAATAAAAGATTTTTCAAAATAAAAGATCGTTCAGACTCAGATAATAAATAAAATGGAAATAATTAATGATTTCTTGTGCGTCCCGGTACCAATTGATCCTAGGGGTTGAGGACCACTGCACTATGACACAAACATAAAATTATTATTATTTTTTTTTTAAATACTTCTGGAACCTCTGGAAAAGATGAGCAAGCACTAATGCACACTAGAAAATCCAGCAACCTAGCAACCATCCAGTGTATTCTAGCAACTGCATAGCAACACCCTGGCATTGTGTCAAGCACCAGAAGCAATCATATTTTTCTACAGGCAGTTCATTAAAAACACTGCAAATACTGCCACTTTAAATGTACAGTTGTTTGTCATGCCAATAAAACAGGCTAAATTGAATAGACAGAGAGAGACTGAGAAAGGTTGAGCAGCGGTGACTCATACTGTATGTAGATGTGCCCACTCCAATCTGTCCATGGGTGTGGGTTAAATATATGCATGTATATATGTATACCGCATGTAGGAGTCAATCAAAGGTTTCCCCTCATCTTCCACCCATGATGATATTGTTTATTGCTTTTCTTCTGATGTGTCATTCGCCATCTCTCCCTGCCAACGCCACAGATGGAGAACAGCAAACACATCCTGACAGTCAGTCTGCGGTCTCACACACAACACACACACACACACACACACACACACACACACACACACACACACA
>CAIGQV010014432.1:20625747-20641255 GCA_903798115.1 Danio jaintianensis | reverse complement strand
TCCATCCATCCATCCATCCATCCATCCATCCATCCATCCATCCATCCGTGATAGCAGTATGAAGTTTGATGTAGCATGAATAACGGCTGTCTGAGTCATCTTGCAGGAATCTGTATCTGATCCACAGCTGTGTGCAGCGCTTGACTCATTCTTTTTCATCAAGAGCCTGATCTTTGATTCGATGTTTTCAACACATCTTCTATAATGCCATTCACTGACTTGTCACCAAGTTTCTAAGAATGTCTTTGTCTCCTTTGCGTCTCCACCTCCTGATGATCTCAAAAGACCGCCGCTGTCGGCTTGTGGCCTTGGTTTCCATGACCACTGATACTTGTTCTAAGGACTGACTTGTTTAGTTGTATAGGTGCGCTTTAAAAGATCATTCTGCTGAGCACATCCGCTGAAGATTTCACGCCTGGATCTTCAACGAAAAAAACTTGTAGGTTAACCGAGCAAGGGCATGGATGTGTCATTTGTTCATTGCAAACATATTCCCACTCTTGAGTTTGCAAGTTTCTGACACAAAATTGAGATGAAAAAAAGAAACTTTCATTGAAATTTCTTGTGATATAGTTTCATAACTTCACTTTATAGTTAATAAGTAATAAATACTTATTAAAAGATTAAGCAGTAAATACTTAAAAGGATAGTTCACCAGAAATGAACATTTCCTAATTATTTACTCACACTCAAGTGGTTCTAAACAGTTATGAATTTCTTTCTTCTGAAAATGTTCTGAAAGAAAGAAATATGTTCTATAAAAGAAAATATTCTAAAGAAAGTTGTGGAAGAAATGCTGGACATATTTGATAACAGGATATATCTCCATAAACACTGCATATTATTTAATATTTGCACAATTAAAATTGCACATATTCATCGCTCTACTCATCTTGAATTGTACATACCCACTGTACATATATACATTTATAATTATGTTCATATCTATCTACATACCTCTGATTATTAATATCAACCTGTACATTTATTCATCTATTGTAAATCTCTGTTCATAGTTAATACAACCTGTATATAATGTTCATAGTACATCCATCTGTAATTGCACTTTATAATTTATACCTATATCCTGCACTTGCTGCTATTGCACTCCTGGTTAGACTTAAACTGCATTTCGTTGCCTTGTACTGTACACATTTAATGACAATAAAGTTTAATCTAATCTAATCTGAGTTAAATGGGATATTCATTCTGTATCTGCTAATTAGGATGTTGGAAATTAAAGTTAATTTTAAATTCTTTAACTGTATATGTATTCTATAACTGGAATATGGCATAATGTCAGTAAATATTGCTTAGAAAACAACTTATTTTTGTGAAATTCTATTCTGTGAGATTCTATTACTGCAGTACATTAGATTTCAGTGTGATTGTCTCTAGGGTACATTATCTGATGGTGACATCTACTGGTGAATAACAGTTATGAGATTCACTTGAATGTAATATTAAATTTATTTGACTCTCATTAAAGGGGTGGCACGGTGGCTCAGTGGCTAGAACTGTCGTCTCACAGCAAGAAGGTCGCTGGTTCGAGCCCCGGCTGGGCCAATTGGCGTTTCTGTGTGGAGTTTGCATGTTCTTCTCGTGTTGGCGTGGGTTTCCTCCGGGTGCTCCGGTTTCCCCCACAAGTCCAAAAACATGCTCTATAGGTGAATTGAATAAACTAAATTGGTATATGTATAAGTGTGTTTGTGAATAGGAGAGTGTATGGGTGTTTCCCAGTGCTGGGTTGCGGCTGGAAGGGCATCCGCTGTGTAAAACATATGCTGGATAAGTTGGCAGTTCATTCCACTGTGGCAACCCCTAATTAATAAAGGGACTAGGAAAATGAATCTAAATAACAAACATACATGTTAACCCTTAATTTAAATTTGAAACGTTTTTCATGTTTGACAAATGAATAATACCCAAAGCAATACCCCTCGTAATTCACAAAACTTTATTCTGTATAACATAGTTTCAAGGCCAAATTACAAATAAATAGAGCAGTTGTTTGCTATGACCTGCTTATCTTAAGACAGTAACCGTCCACAAAGAAGAGAAAAAAAATAAAGCCCAAACCCGGTCAGTAACAAAGATTAACCATATTTAAAGGAGATATTACATTTGTACATCTGCTAAATGCAACTGAGTTTCTGACATAAGTCATATTTACAGTACAGAGCGACAGGTAACAGGAGAGAGAATTAAACCACCAGCGTCTAAAAAGGCTCAGTAGGTCTGTGTGCAGCCGTCAAGCATCACTCGGAATCATGAGTGTAAATTAGGATGCGGTTAAATAGACTTGTTGATGGCTCGATCAGCAGTGTCTAACAAGCTGATTCATTTGGATTAGCTGTTGCCAATCAGATTACAGTTAGTAATGCAGAGGAGTTCTCTCTCTGGACTAATGGCTGATTGGCCAGCTGCTTGTGGCTGGAACCAATCATAGTGGAGGATGCAAATGAAGCACAATCAAGGTGAGCGGTACAGCAGCTCAGGATGAGTCACTTCCTGAATCAGAAGACAGAAATAAATTATCAAAAGTATAAATTCCTATAATTAATTTCCACTGTGTAAAAAACAAAACAAAAAGGCAATCAACATCATCCATCAAACTCAGGAAAGGCAGGAACACCATTTGCCTTCAGTTCCTTTTTGGACAAACGAAACCAAAAAGTACTTATAGTAAAGAGCATCACGTTGTGACGGTAAAGCTGGAGTGTTTCTACAGCTAACTAAATATTTATCAAAATCTGTCTATAGAAAACATTAAGAATGAATCAAAATGTGAACAGTTTTTTAAATTTTAAGTGCTGAAAATCAACAAAACAAAACAGCACATTTTCACATAAATAATGAAGAAATGTACAGATTTGCCCCCATTCTGCAAATGCCACATTTACAAGTTCTTATTTGGAGCTTATTTGTTTGGTTTACATCTCCCGAATCATGCATCATCCCGAGTCTAATGTGAATCATGATGCATCAGTCTGAAAGCAGAATAAATGTGTATCTTCGGTTACATCGGAGAGGCTGGAGACATTCATGCTCTCGGGGCCGGACTGTGCGTATTATTTGATGGATCTCAAAATACAGAAGTATATTGCACGTTCAAATTCATACGTTTCCTCTTTGTTGAAGTCACTAATTGTTCTCTACAATTACAATATCACAATATAATAATAATAAAAAAATGGCCTTATAAGAAAAAAAAAAAAAAAAAAAAAAACCTAATCAACACTTGGCTCCCCTGCAAAACATCCATGCAACACAATGGCTGACATCATATGATCACATGACATTTTAAAAGGAGTAAGTTTAAAGGCTTTACAAATTCAGACAAGAAATTAGTTCAAAGGAATATGCTGTAAATATGGAGTGTGAACCATGTAAACGTGATGAAAGGAATGATACAAGGAGTGAACCTTTCATATGCAGACTAAATATTAAATGCAAAGCATTCACTTGGGCGGACGGCAACTCACTGACATGGAAATGCACAAAATTTGGATAATGTGAAATTGGATTAATGTTAAAGTTGCCCTGACCAAAAAAACTCAATACAGCTTGAAGTATTTGAGCAAGTCTCTGCCTTAAGAATGCTCTCTGTAACAGCTGTCTGGTGTAATACTGGTCTGGATTGATAGGATTTTCTGCATTCTTTTTGTCTAGTAACACAGTCCTCAATGCGCACTAGCACTTGAACTACATCATTCAGTATCATACAGGGCAACAGCCTTTGGATACAGGTAAACAACAGAAACTGAGGTTTAAAAAGTAACAAAATGTCAAGTACAAAGGACAAAGTTCATTTAGAAAAAAGTAGCATTGTAACAGATACATTTAAAGAAGCATTCCATATACATCCAAATCTTGCACGGCTCAAAAGCGGTTTCAGACCACAACAACAATCTTCAAAGTAAAAAAAAAAAAAAAAAGTCTGAAAAAATGGGTAACAGAAACGAGCAACCAAAAAATACCGTCAAATCGTAAAAGGTTTCCCTGCATAGACTCGGGATGAGAATTCAGTGTGACCGCTTCGCAAAAGGGTGGAACCATTAAGAGCATCTGCCTGCAGAACAACGTGTGGGCGGGGCGAGGGGCATGTCTATCAAAGAGAGCCAATGAAGGTGAAGAAAGAAATGTGGTCGGGATCCAAAAGTCTCATAGTCTGTAGGTTGCATTGTGTGTCATCCAGGAGTCACTCTGCGGGGAGTCATCTGAAAAAAGTGCATTATTTGTAACCTGTTTCAGTTACAAATCGAGTACAAGTCGTTCTGTTCCCTCTCATCAAACAAAACTGAACAAAATTCAAGTGTGTCCCTGTTTTGATCGCAGAGCATCACAGGGTGCAGGAAAGCAGAGGACTGTGTTTTTTTTTTTTTCTTTTGTATATAGGCATTGTGGTATGGTGTGTCCTAACCCCTCCCTCCCCCCACGTCACACCGCCGACTGACCCCTGGTTTCATTCACTTGCCGCCGTACATCCTCTCGATATCGTCCTGATAGTGTGATTTTAGTTCCTTGCGTTTCAGTTTGAAGGCGTCGGTAACCAGGCCTGTCTCGGGTGTCCACGGTTCAGCGCTCAGACAGATTTTCTTTGGGATCTCAAAGCGCTCCAGCTTACCTGTCAATTAAAACAAAACACATTTTATTTAAAATTCAGTGCATAAGTGAAGTTTATACATAAACTAACTTCGAGAAGATCACGTGCTTATGATTGACCACGGCTGGTCCCGCATTAGCTAACACATAAATCACCAATCAGATCATTCCTAACTCACCATAAATAACCAGAGTTTCTTACTTTATCTTCGTCTTTAAGAATCCCCCCTTCCACCCCTACTCCTCCTCCCTTTTCCTAGATAGGACGGCACAGCGGCCCAGTGGTTAGCACTTGCCTCACAGCAAGAATGTCACTCTTCAAGTTCAAGTCTTACTAGGCTAGTCGACGTTTCTGTGTTGAGTTTACATGTTCTCCCCGTGCTCGCGTGGCTTTCCCCTGGGTTCCCCGTTTCCTCCCACAGTTCAAAGACATGCGACATAAGTGAATTGACCAAACCAAATTGGCACCATAGATGAGCTCTTAGTCAGCAGTATATCTCTCTATAGCAATCCCTAATTTGTCATTAGCCATAAATAAGCCAGGGGAGTTCTCGAGATCTACCTGAATTCAAATTCCCCTCTCGCCCTGCAAACAGGAGTGAGCCCCGGGCTCGAGGATCTTATAAGCTCAGGGCTCTCTCCCGGGACAGAATGCCAAACACACTTTATAATCAATCATCAGCTAAGTGTGAACTCTTGAAAGCACCTTAATTTTTCACCTTAAGGGTAATTTCCCCTTAAGAGAATAATTTAAGAGTGTTGCATGTTATCTCTAAAACAGTGCTCTTAGGTAAGGGAAACATTTAAGTGTTTCACGACATCGACAGAGGTTTGTTGTTAAAAATATATATTTTTGCCATGGACACGCTACTCCTATTTTAACCTGGTGGCAGTTTTACAAAAAACCCTTTGGGACACGAAAGCCAAAAAAGGATGCAGCACAGAAATAACACTTATATTAAAATTACTTGGGTTATAAAAAAGTTATCTGAGGTAACGCTGTTAACATTACTTAAAGTTTAGCAGTATTAATTTAGCAATAAATTCAATTTAAATCATACACTGGGAGACAGCTGGCCTCCACTTTCTATTATTCTTACACGATGATCAAATCCATATTCTAACAGTTTTTCATTATGAATTGTGTTTGTGAAACTCTTAGTGTAGAGTTTTCCCAACCTTAGGCTATACTTAGGGGAATGACGCTGTGTGTTACACTTAGCGGTTTACTTAAAGGTGCAGTATGTAAGTTTGACACCCAGTGGTTGAACTAGGTATTGCATTCCTGGATCAAAACAAACGTAGGTTGCCAGATTGAGGACCAAAGGAGCGAGTAACTATCGAGCCTAAAATCTGATTTTTATCGTGTTCTATATAAAAGCAACGGCACACGATAGAAGGAATATTTTCCATATTAAAAGGAGTTTTTGTTCTAACCAACACCTTGAATTGATATATTAGAAACGGCCTCTATTTCTTGCAGCTGAACAATTGAAAACTGACAATAATCACCTCAGGTACACCTCATGTGCTTCATTCAGTGTTAAATGCTAACAATGTGAGTTTAAATGCCATTTTACATGACATTTATTGCCATACTACTGAAAGCAGCAGCAGATAGTTCACCTCAGATCTTGAAAATAAAATAAACCGTTTGAAATTTAACCTTAGAACTGTGACAAACCAATACATATCAGTGATACCGCATCTACATTTAATAATGTTAAAGAGGTCTAATATGTATTAATTAGGTTATAAACCTTACCGTTTCGTGAGTGAGTGCATATTCTGAGCTTCTGAATGGCTGTATTTAAATTTCTGTCGTGTTTCATCTGGGGCAAACAGCCAAACTGCTTATCATTGTAAATCTCATCACGTAGCATGTTGTTATGACACGGGGTTACAATGTAATCTGCTCACCTACTGTTTGCGTTCGTAATATTTATATTATTTGCTAATTAATAACCTCATGTGGAATCTGCGTCTCATTTCGGAGTCTGCTACTGTCCTACTGCGTCGCATTTCGGTCGCGGACGCATGCTTAGAGAGCCATTCTGAATGAATGAATGAAATACTCTGTTTTCCAACAAGGCAACCCTGGGTCCTGAAATATAATTGGCTAAAGTGGCAGTGGCCGGGTTAAAAGAACCAAAACAAAGACAGTGTTCTGGCACGTAACTCACATTTTCAAGGCAGAATAACTGACTTCAGCATTGTTTTTCAGATGAACAAGATGTTCACTTGGCATGTTTCTTAAATATCTGCAAACATGTATTATGGTATTTTTATACTTAAGAAGAGTCAAAAACTTACATACAGCACCTTTAAGGGAAAAAAGACATTTAAGGGATATTCTGAGTGTTCTGTGATGTTTCACTTATAGAAAGCCTTAAGTAACACTTAAGGGATATGTTATGCAACACCCTTAAGTGTAAGAGAAACATAAGGGTGAAACAATTACCCTTAAGGTGTTTTATGCAATCAGGCACAGAGCTTTGTGGTGTTGAGTGTCTGTGGCTTGCTAAGCTCTAAGCTATACTGAAACAAACATGTAAAACAAAAGCAAATGCCTAAAAAGATATGAAATGATTTGCATGGTGTTTTGGCAAAGGTTGAGAGAGTCAATTTAAGCTAATTATTATTCTGTGAAATAAACCGGCCAAAACAAGTCAGTGATTTAGACTTCACAGCATTCTTGTTTACTTACTTAAACTTAATCTGTAGGGGTCTGCATGCTTGTATTTGGATAAAAAACTAGCTTTTTATAATGCTATGCATGTACCTGTAAATACAGCTTCTTATTTGAAAAGTGGCACCATATAGAAGAACTGCCAGAAGTTGAGTCATTGGCTCAACAAAGTAAACTTAACTATTAACTCATTACCCAGTCTTCAGTGTCACATAATCCTTCAGAAAGCATTCTTACATGGCGATATGCTGCTCAAGTAACACTTATTATTATTATTAACATCAACCAAAAACCGCTGTCTTGCTTAACATTCTTAGATTCTGTCAACACCAGCATTTCTTTCAAATATAAATCCTGTGATCATGTGACTGTTCAAATTCCTGGAATTCCTGCACTTAGCATCCTGGCCAATTCAATTCAAATTTCAGTCATTATTTTGCTTCGCTGCTTACAAACCTGTAATAGCTGCGTCTGTGATGATACGTAGAACCTCTTTCTCCATTTCTGCATGGTTACAGATCTCTTCCCATGATCTCCTGATGCCCTTCTGCCCAGCAAGAGCGGTTAACTGCTTCTGATTGGGCACCACAAACCCAATCACATAAGATTCATCACTGTGTAAAGAGAAGCAAATGTTTATGCATTTCAGACAGAGCAGTGTATGTGTGCATGCTATATTTCAGAAGCGAGTATGTCGAACTGTCACAGTATATATGTGCATGTTTTTGGGCAAGTGTGTTTATTGTGCAATTGTACCTGTTGGCGTAAGCACAGATGTTGTCGACGAGTGGGCAGTTTTTGAGCACAGCCTCCACTTTGCCCAAAGACACATATTCGCCAGCTTGCAACTTCACCAGGTCCTTCTTTCGATCTACACACAGATAAATGGCACAACAATTTAGTAAAACTTATATAGAAATTATTTTAATACTTACTGTAACACTATTATGCTTTCTTGGATATAATATAGAACCATTTCAAACATGAGAGAATAAAGCTGATGTTGCAATGGATATTATGAGAAAGTCAAAATTAATAAATGTATGTAAACCTATTGTAGAAGACCTCTAAAACAAAATTAGAGGTCTTCAAAATAGCATAATAGAGGCACTTAAAGTCGCCAAGAAATCAAATGTAATCTTATTTTTATATGTATATAGTTCTTGTTGTAAATTATGTATTTTTGTGCTTCACTATTCTGTAAAAATTCTTTCAACAATTGAATCGGTTACCAAAGAACGGAATCATGCACTGCTCTAAATTTTTTTCCTAATTTCAGGACCGTTTCAAGTGGATGTATGTCATAATAGTGGAAAAAAAGGACAATCTTAACTTCCGTTTGATGGCGACTTTAAAGTAGCTCTGAGATTATGTCTTGAAAGTAAATATGTATGTGTCTCTCCACACCGATAATCTTGAGGCACCCGTCAGGGTGAAACTCTCCAATGTCTCCAGTGCAGAACCAGCGTTGGCCGTTCACATCCACGAAGAAGTCCTCTCGGTTCTTCTGCTCATTTTTATAGTAGCCCATGGTGACATTGGGACCACCAATTATAATTTCTCCTCGTGGGTTTGGCTTATCGGTGCTAAAATAACCACCTAGGGTCAGAAACAAAGCGAAAACATTAATATGGACTATATATCATTTCAAACCTGAGCATACAGTGAATCACAGGGCTCCCACTCTAAACCAAATGTTGAATTCCAGGACTTTTCCCTGACTAAAAATGTAATCCAAATGTACGGAAGCTTGCAAATATTTTTTTATTATTATTATTATTTATTTATTTATTTTAATTGGCGCAGATTTCTTTTAGCCAGCAAGGACACTGTTCAAATTCCTTCCACAGCTTCTGCATTGTTTTATTTTAAATAACATTGTATTTGCGTAAAGAAAGTGCTTATCCTGTGTGCGATACCTCGAGTTGTCATCTCACTTTAGATGTGACATTATAGCAATGGACATTCAGCCAAAGCCTACATTTGTTGTATCGATCACTTAAATGAACAGTTTTAACAAGATTCTCCTGTTGTTGTTTAAGATATTTTAACAGTTGCTTATTTTCATCATATATCAAATAAAATCAGTAGACTTTATATGGTTAAGAGGTAAACACATACTCTGTGTTTCCTTTTATATAAATTACAGAGACCAATGGTTCTTCAGGTCAAAAAAGTAATGAAGAACTAAATATTGCTGTCATTTTTTAGAAGAGGTCATTTTTCGATACATGCTATTTCTGAAATTACATCTTAATAGAAGTATAAAAGCAGAACTTGCCTTCCTCCCAGTCCTTCAGCATGATCTCTGAACACACCAGAGGAGCTCCAACACGACCAGTGCTGTAATCAGACACTACACAGACATACACAGCATTAGCACACTTACACAATTTAAAACATTCATATGATGTTAATTCATTTAAAGGTGTTGTTTGTGTTATTCTAATTCCAGCTAATTTGTTCTTTCCTTTACTATTTTCACTGTAGTAATCAAATAGATAGTTTGATTAACTAGCCACATTAACCAAGGTTTTAAAGTCTGCCTGAAATCAAAATTGACAATGTTTATTTGGCTAGCTCACATTGTTATTCTTAAAGTGAATAATTAATCTGTGTTAGTTAATCCACTGAAAAAAAATGTCTTTATTTTGGTAATCAACCTGAGGGTTTCCATAGCAACTGCATATTAATACCCTCTCTTACCGTTATGTTTGCTATGAGGAAATGATGTGCAAAAGAAAGTCCCGCCCCTACTCAATATTCCATTTCAGTTGGAAGCACATCAACATACTGAAATAAATCTCAACAACTTTCGGTTCACTCAGATTTTAAGATGAACTTACGCTTCTGATTTAAATAATGTGAATAACAAGATTTTTTATACTTATTTACCTATTACTTTTACTTAGTTGCTTGTGATCAATAAATATTTCAGAGCTCAACAAGAAACTAACTGTTTTCAGTATGACTTCTAATATATCCAGGTTTGCCCATGAAAATGGGAACACCAGCTTTTAATTCCATATAATTATTTTAATAATGCATTACACACCCTTGACCTAAAGTACTGACTCACCTTTAAATTCTAACTTCTGACTTTAACTTATTGGCCTAGTTTTTGATTGTCCTGCCCAAACCAGTGCCATTTAGTATTTTTTCTATACTATTACAGTTTAATAGCGTACTATAAACTATAATAGTACAGAATTAACTTTTATGCCTTTGTATTTACACTATAATCTTTATTCCTTTGTATAGCAGCATTTTATATAGCAGTTTTAGTTAGAAAACATGTATAACTGCAAAAACATCGTCAAGACTCACATTAGGAATAAAATACACAAGGGCTTTGTACTTGGTTATTCATTCATTAATTTCCCTTCGGCTTAGTACCTTATTTATCAGGGATCACCACAGCGGAATGAACCGCCAACTATTCCGGCCTATGTTTTACACAGCGGATGCCCTTCCAGCCGCAACCCAGTACTGGGAAACACCCATACACTCTCGCATTCACACACACTCATACAATATGGCCAATTTTGTTTACCCAATTCACCTACAGCGCATGTCTTTGGACTGTGGGGGAAACCGGAGCACCCGGAGGAAACCCACGCCAACACGAGGAGAACGTGAACTCTCCACACAGAAATGCCAACTGGTCCAGCCGGGACTCGAACCAGCGATCTTTTTGCTGTGAGGCGACAGTGCTAACCACTGAGCCACCGTGCCGCCTGTACTTGGTTATAATTTTTCAAAACTTTGCTTTAAACCTGGTATTTAAATATAAAATTAAATCTTCTTGTGATTTTATTACATTTAAATGTAAACTAGCAGTCACAATTATGCTTGGTTTTTAAGACGCCTCTTGCCCTCTCCAAAGCTGCATTTTATTTGATTAATTATTAAAAAGTTATATTGTTCTATTTTGATATTCCTTTTTTTTTTTTTTACAGATTTTAATCTAATATTTATTTTTGTATCTAGTTCAAGAGTTAAAAGCTCTAAAATAATTCTATTCTAAGCTTTTTTTAGGTCACAGAAAAATGTTAAAACTGTACAATCCAATATGAATCAAACATTCATGTGATTTTAAAGATTTAAAGGGCACCTATTATGCCCCTTTTTACAAGATGTAAAACAAGTCTCTGATGTCCCTAGAGTGTCTATGTAAAGTTTCAGCTCAAAATATCCCACAAATAATGTTTAATAACTCTTTGAATTTGATTTGCTCTTTTCAAAAGAGGGCGGAGCTACAAATGCCTGTGTGTCAGCATAGTGGCAGATTCAAAAACAAGACTAACGTCCTATGCTAATGAGGGAGAGATCGTCACTAATGGGTGGGGCTTTCCCCCTCTGATGACACGTACAAAGGGAGAATGTCAATCAAAGTGTTTCTACAGACTATTTTTATCAAGTGTGATTATAAAAAATAAAATTAATACATTTGTACTATTTGAAGCTGGTTATATTCACAGACCGTTGCCACACAACTGTGTTTAAACCCCTTTAAAAAAAGTGATTTTTACATAATAGGTCCCCTTTAATTTTCATGTTTTTCAAAGTAAAAAAATATACAGTAGTTAAAATATATAGTTTAAAGAGCAAAATGTTCTTTTTAGCAATTTCTTTAAAGATTTTTTTTTCCGCATTTTTGTCTTTATTTGACAGGACAGTCGGTTGACAGGAAGTGAAGTGGGAGAGAGAGGGGGGAAGGATCTGGAAAGGTCCACAAACTGGGATTTGAACTCGGGATGCCCGGAGCGATGCCGCACCATATGTCGGCACACTAACCACTGGACTATCGTGACGACATTTTTTAGCAATTTTACTACAATTATTTTTTCCCAATTATTTATCTTTTTATCAAACTTTCTCATTTCTGAAAGCAACATTTTACTTTTTATAAAAAATATCATCATCGCTATCTGTAGAATGACTCATGCCATCTTGTCTAAAGCTCTTGCTCAGTAAATTTCATGCTTACTCTCGCTGATGGTCCCGGCTCCGCAGGTCTCTGTGAGGCCATAGCCTTGTCCCACAGGACAGCAGAAACAGATGTTCATAAACCGCTGAGTAGCTGCAGATAAAGGAGCTCCACCAGACAGCAGCACACGCGTGTTACCACCCAGCAATGAGCGAACCTTCCTGAAAACCAGCCTGCAGAACACACAAACAATTAGACATTACAAATATTACACAGAAAACAGGCTTCTGCAAAAATCCCACAGAGCTTTAAAGGAAATCATTACATTAAAGTGGCTCATTATGCCATTTTTACCATTCCTAATTTTGTCCTATAATTGGCTTAAGTCAAAAAAACCTTTTCTCATAATATCCATCATCTATAATAGCCAGATAACAAAAGCTCTTTTCTCATAGTGTCTGAAATGGTTTCTTGAAGGGTTTCTTGAATGGTTTCTTGATAGATCTGACATTTCTTATCCAATCCTTTCTGAGAGTCTGCTTTGTTCTGATTGGTCAGATAAGGGTTTTGTCTGTTGTGATTGGTCTACCTTTTACCTCACGCGTTTTAAACTAAACGCTTGTTAGCATATCTGCATTTTAGCTTAGTAGGTATCAGTGTTGGGCACATTCCTTTAAAAAGAGTAATTAGTTATAGTTACTTCTCACAAATAGCAACGGAGTTAGTAACTGAGTTACATAATTCTAAAAGTAACTAATTACCAGGGAAAAAGAACTATTGCGTTACTTAAAAAAAATCTAATTTGTCAAATGACTATAAAATAAATCTAAATCATTGTACACTAATCTACATTATTTTGATGTTGTTGTGGGACATTGTGAGAGACAATGGAAGCATGTCCTCAACTATATATCTAGAAATTATTTAGTTTAATTCTGTCTGAGTAATAAGTGTTTGCGGTGGAGAAAAATGAAGTTTTATTTGCTGCCACTAATTTTGTTGCGGCATGTGACGGCAGGTGCTTCATTAGATTAGAATTACTTGTCACCGACGCAGAGACTGGGCATAAGTTCCACGGTACATAAACATTCTTGCCTTTCACCTTAACGAGGGAAAAGTAGTGCTTATATTATATTTTCTGCCTCTGATTGGCAAACGATGGAAATGTACTCTATCTAAGCCAATCATCACGTTCTCAGTTACACCAAGTTCACAGACACACCAATCATCATCACTGGTTGGTTATGTGTCCTGCCCCTGCCCCGAACACACACACACCCTAGAGAAAGAGAGGTCATATGGCTGAGAGAGACGCTGCTCGCATGAAAACCGCTTCAGTGTTCTCAGAGTAACGTGCATTTTATTGTCAGTAACGGTGTTGTAACGGAGGAAACAGTAATTCAGTTGATTACTCGTTACTGAAAAAAGTATCGCTGTTAGTAACACCGTTATTCCCATCACTGGTAGGCATCCTCAGTACTTGTAAAAACAGTAAAAAAGTGTCAGTTCAACCCATCAATGATTGATTTTTCGATTCATTTCTGCAGCACAAACCAAACAGCATCTTCTAAACATGCTAACCACATAAAACCACTTTATCAGGTCTCAGGTACAACTACAGTGTTTAAAGGGTTAAAGAAGACCAATGAACACCATAAGCTTGCGTTATGCTCATTTTTACAAACATACCCACAATGCAAGGCTGACATTACCGGTTTATTACCATATCTGGTTCTAATTGGAGAGAGTAGCTGCTTATATCATGATATTTTAAACTCTAACCACACTAATATACATTTGCTAATATACATTTAAAAAAGCATAATGGAGCTCTTTAGTATTATATTTAGCATTGCGTTGTACCTGTCGCAGAGCGGTGTGGTGTATCCTTTGGAGATCTGCTCCATTTTGTAGTTGTACGCCAGAACAAAGAGTGTTTTCTGGACACTGCTCATCTCTTCAACTTTAGTCATCACATTCTTATAGATACGATCCATAATCTCCTATAGACAAAAAGAGGAAATATTTAATACATGCAGCTATTCTGACCACTTTGTGTGTGTGTGCTTGTGTGAATGCAAGGTTACTTACAGGAACAGCTGCCATCAATGTTGGTTTGAGGACACTGGTGTCTCCTTTACTGCCCTTTTTAATTTTAGATGACTGTGAGGACAAAAACATTGAGAAAAATATGATATAATATTACAATATTTTGATTTACTTTGCATTATTTTACTGCCCTGCATCATTTTTCACTGAATGAAACCTAATACTTGTTTCTTATTATTTTTGGAGTGCTGAATCTGTTGACCTACTATTATATGTAGCATTATCATATCATATAATGCTAGATTTTATAGATATGATATCGAACATATTATATCTAGTAGGGGTGTCAAAATTAATTGTTTCTTCGGTGCACCGCGATGCAGACTCGGACAATTCGGTATCGGTTCAGTAATAGATCCTAACCGGTTATTGCATACTGATGTCATTTATCTCATATGCGCTATAATGCGGTAGCTTACTATGGTGAGGGAGGCGAGCGCGAGTAATTAAAACACTCCAAACTACTTAAAAAAATGCAGAAACTCTGCACAAGTTTCCTCTGCTCTCGGCGTGTCTGCAGAGCGAGTTTCTCCACCGCGTCTATCATGGATCAGCTGTGATCGCCGCTGCCGTTTATCAGTGTCACTCCTCGGTGAACAGCGCCAGAGCGTTAGAGCCAATCACAGCCCTTTCTGTTGAGCATGTGACCAATCATAGGCGTTTAACAACTCTCTCGACAACGCTCAAAAAGCAAGCGGGATAATATTTACCTTTGTTTATTTGCTATAAATGCTCATGTTGTTCTGTGCATGTACTTCAGTTTTGTTTGATGCATTCAAAAAGAGTGTTTTCTTTGAGCAGGTAAAATTAAAGGTACAGTTCATATATCGGACTGCTTGTATTAAAGGACAAAATTATGTTACAACTACACAGAAAATGTATTTATAAATTATACATTTTAATACAAGAATTCTTGTGCCGTGAAGTAAAATATTAAATTGTGTATGGAAAGCATCGTCAATGCACCGTGATACACCGAGATATAGAATTGAACCGAATCGATGGCATGATAATCGTAACCGAACCGTGAGACCAGTGTAGGTTCACACCTCTAATAGAAACACATTTCAGCTCTACTGTGAAGCAGAACTAGTGTTATTACACAGCCGTCTGTTCAGATTATGTTCGGTGTATGTAAGTCTCCGAATTATATTCATTCATTCATTCATTTTCTT
>CAIGQV010014432.1:20605886-20625347 GCA_903798115.1 Danio jaintianensis | reverse complement strand
TGCAAGTATGCAGAAATAATTAGCAGATTTAACGTTATGGAGATTGCTTACGGGTCACTTCTGCGTGAAGTGTTCAGGTACGAAATCTTTTATTTAATGTTTGCATTTGCTTTTTCGCACTTATCCGCGACATGATTTGTGTTGATCGCGCTGTTTATTGATATTTGTTATTTATGCACCAGATTTCCCCTTTTTAAAGATTTCGTGCTACAATGTAGCCTACAAAGCGATCATGACAGTGCTGAGGAAACACTTTTTAACAGGATAAATGCTGTCTTTGCGGTTTCTCATGAAAATAATGTCAAACAAAATCACAGCTATGTAGCTATAAAATAACCAGCCTTTGTATTTAATGTATTTTAAATGTATATTTCCCTGCCAGGCAAACTAAATTGTGGCCAGTATTACTTACTAAACCCTGGCCTGAACTCGAAACTGAACTGAAAGCCAAATGACATGAAAAGAAAAGCACATATGCACTGAGGAAAAATCAGATGCTCAAGACATAATTTTTAAAATAAAAATATAGCAAAAATATGACAGATACAACAATTACAGTGGATCATTAATTAAATCCTTATTTTACACAGAACGGAACAAATCATCCGCCCGCACAGTTGTGTAAGATGGCACGAACAAAAAATATACATTTCATATATTTTTCTTGGGAAAAATATCTTCTTGAAACGAATTTCGTTTGGTATAAATTGTATCTTAATTATTTGATGGTCAGTTATCTACAAAATAAACAAGAAAAAGTGCTCAACACAAGGTCCGCTATATGCTGCATCGCCAAAACACCAAGATTATGTGCCAAGATGCAATATGTAAATCGTTATGTTCTGTTTATTAAACATTTATTTCTGAAATGTTACTGAAGTGGTTTATGTTTAACTGAAATGTTTAGTTCTTGGTATAACATATGGATATTATGTAATGTAAGTCAGTAATTGTAAAGCGGCATCATAATGAACAAATATGCGCTAGTCATTTGCTTATAGGAAGTCTAAAATGGTCACGTCCATAATGCAAAATTATGGTTGTTTAGAGTTAAGACCTGAGATGAATTGTCGATCATAATAAGCATGGACATATTTTGGCTTTGTATATAAAGTGTCATTTTATTTGTGATAATAGTTATAACACAATATAAACTTTTTCATTAAATCGTTACGGACTTGACACGTGATTGAAGCTTCCTGATGTCTTAAATATGTAGCTCATAAATTAAAAAGGCAGTGATGTTATGAAAAAGTGAGTGTAATTATCTATACTACAAATCCCAATCCTTCTGCAGAATGCTTACTGTTAACATAAAGCATGGAAAAAGTGAGTCTTTAACCCCTTTTTTGACAGCATGAAGTGTGGTTGGATGAAAATGAAATTTACCATTGGCACAATCCTCATATTTCATGGATAAACAAAGCAATGTCCTTAAAAATTCGCCAAGAACACATCATTACAATAAAATATAGACCTTAATAAGCATATTTAAATTGGTTTTGTTATTTTGGTAAAAACCTTATTTTTTCATGATAAGGTTGACATTTTCATGGAATTGTTCATGTATATTTTCCTGCTATGGGTTGCTTAATAAACAATCCCTCGCCTGAACTTGCCGCGAGTGAGACAGAGAATTAAATCCTTATTTTCCCCCAGAGCGGAACAAATCGTCACCGCACAGTTGAGTAATGGAGGGGCACAAACAAAAATACAATTCGTATATTTTTCTTGGAAAAAAAATATCTTTTTGAAACGAATTTCGTTTGCTATAAAATTTGTGTCTTAATTCTAATGTATTTTTTGTTGGTCAGTTAACTACTAGATAAAAAAGAATAACGAATAACCTTTGAGGTGAAGCGCTTCAAACAAGTCCTCTATATGCTTAAGCGTCAAAACACGAGTTGCCGTGAGATTGTGTTGGTTTTTAAATAAAATAATGATCTAGCCTAAATAAAATTTAAATGAAATATTCACAGTTTCAGAGAGGCCTATTTTACTGTTTTCACTGTTAATGACAAATTTGAATAAGCAGGAAATGCTTTTGCAATGTATTCGCAGCACTGAACATGTTCCCAGATTACCTCAGAAGAACAAACTCTGTTGGAAGGATGAGAGAACTCAGAATCTGGTTGTGAGAATGGAGATGTCTGAATATTTGTGCCAGTCTGTCAAATAAAATTGCTTAAAACACCTTAATATTTTAGAAAAATAGTTATAGTTTGCATAACCAATCATTTATCTTATCCACCCGTGACCCACCCATAAATAAATATGCAGCCTATTTTTTGATTACCTGACCACCTCATTAAGGGCAGCACCCCCGGAGATAACAAGAAATTATGTGCTCCTATTGGCCAGTGTCACACACGTGACGGAACTCGTGAAGAATGGGAAAAAAATTAAACATGCTAGCCTTTCTGCGATGGTGTCGTGAGGCGTCGCAGACATGGAATCGGTTGTCGTGAACTATGCCACATTACACGAGAAGAAACGATTGAATCATGTGTCACGACGCCCATTTGTCGTTTACGAATCTCCACCACACCCTACGTCAAAGAAATCGTGCCGAAATCGTGTAATCTGACCGGGGATTAAAAAAAAAGATACCAAATAGTGCCAAAAGTAACGTTTAGAATAAGAATATGTAATTTAATGACATATTAAAAGGTCATATTCCCAAAGTGCTAATTAAATGTCATTGTAAATCTATTTACTTTTAAATCTATATCCTTTATAGATTTTACCCATTTGACATGAACTATTTTTAATCATTTAAAATATCATATTTTTATGATCACTTAGTATTTTATGTTACTAAATTAGGGTCAGCATAAACATGTTATGTAATTTTAATATAAATATATGAAAACTAATGGAACATTACACATATTTAATATTTTATTTCTAACAGTTATTTGAAACATTAAAGTACAGAACTTACATTTAAAATACTTTCTATGTATATAAAGTCATTGTTTTAATATGTACATAAATAGAGCAGTTATATCATTGTCTGCAGTTATTCAAGCAAACACATTAGCAATCTAAAGCATTGTGCGATTGTAAATGCTTGACGTGGTGATGACGACACAACAGCATGACTAATGTGTGCGTGTTTGTACCTGGTCAGCAAGAGTCTGAGGTGATGAATATCCAATCCGACAGCCGTGTGACACACACACCAGCTCAGCGCTGAGCTCCAGGACATGAGCGAGAGGCAGATAGCCAATATAGGTGTCATTCTCACTGCGGCGATAAAAAACAAACAGCATTAACACAAACTACAACACTCACTGCGTTCTATTAGATATAGTACATAGTGACATTATTTTTTTACTTTCCATTGGAAGACCATTGAAACTTCTGATCTCACTCACTTTTTACACTTGATTTTTAGCTGTAAAAAAATCACTATGCTGTTTGATGTTGCAAAGTAGTATTTTATTATTATGTTATTATTATTATATATATATTTTTTTGACCTTTTACTGCCATTTGTTATTCCTTGTTATTTCCGTCATAAGAAAATGATATGCATACTTTCACATTGTGGGATAAGGTGAATAGACCGTAAACAAAGTCATTTTATAATAATTTATGGGCTTGAAAATGAAACCATTTTAGTGTAATTCAAACACTTATTGCTAGTATCAGCAATGCCATGGATTTGCTTTCCGGACAACCAATGATTGATCGTTGATATCATATTGGGTTGTAAATATCATATGATTCATTATCAAATATTCAAATGCTAATTGATTGTTCAGGCAGAAAATGAAGCATTGTCAATAAAGCAATAGAGATTAATAGCTTGATCTATCAGAGAACGTAATGCAGGGTTCGTATGGGAGCTGGAAATCTTTCAAAATTCTTGAATTACTGTTTTCAAGGTTTGAAAAGTGCTTAGATTTTGGATGAAATGCTTGAAAATGCTTTTGTAATAAATTATCTTACTAAATAGGTAATAATAATGAAGTATTTAAATAAAATGAAATAAATCTCTTTGCTCTTGCATAAAATGAAAACTCTGGAGTCGGCTTATGTTTATTTTAATATAAACCTAAGATGAAAAATGACATTTAAAATGCCAGTAAATGATATTTAAGACAGTAAATCACAATAATTCAATATTGGGCTTAGGGCGAACATGCCATCAAATATTTTATTCTTAGAATACTATAACAAATAGGATTTCATATAATGTGATGAAGTATGTAAATGACTGTAAATATGTAATTTGCCACACAAAAGTTTGAAAATGCACCTGGAATGTGCTTGAAAAGTGCTTAAATTTGACTTTGGAAAAAAAAAAACACACTGGGGAAAAATAAAGGTTTTAGAGAGTCATACTCGAGGTTTGGGATGCGTTCAGCCATGCCGGTGATGCCAGCGATGATGTTGCTGTGGGAGATCATGACTCCTTTAGGAATGCCTGTAGATCCGCTGGTGTACATGATCACTGCGATATCAGACGGGACAGGCTGCCTTCGGGACACCATTACTGCACACAGACACATTCACACCCCTTTATTAATGCTGTTGTGCCATTCTTGATGCTCTAAAAGGTCTTCCGTTTTTAATGTATCATTACTCAGCATCATTACAGTCTCCAGTGTCACACAATCCTTCATAAGTCATTCTTATAGACTGATTTAGTGCTCAAGAAAAATTTTGAATCATTGTCAAGAAATATTTATTATTATTATTATTATTATTATTATCGTCAAAACAATCGTGCTGTGGAAATCTGTCAGACAAGAGTTAGAGCAAAGCAAAAATGACTGTCTCCGGTTTCTCAACTGTCAGTTTTATACCTCTCAGTGCACATACACTCAAATTTGTGCCAAACTCCAGGAAAGATTCATCTCTATTTTAGGGGAAAAAAAAAAAAAGAGCCTATTGTAGTTTTCTAACTCATGACTAGGGCCAGACAGAATCTACGGACATTTTTTGCTATTTCTGCGGAGAATTTTGTAAAAAAATCTGCGGATTATGCGGAATGACTTTAGGAGTATCATAACTAAAAACTTTCTAAATTAAATAAATAATAATACATTTGTAACTTTTATTAAATTTTTGTAATGCAAATTCAATTAGATCCACTTATTTGGTAAACAAAGCAAGTGTCTCATATAATAGATCTACAAAAAGACAAAAAATATTACTTTACAAACTGTATTGTAAATAAACCATATGAACATTTTAATATTACTATTATTATATCACAATAATATTAGCGAAATTAATTTAAAAACTGAATAAATATACATTTACACAAGTTAATATATAGTAAATATATAGACTCAATGATGGGCTACAAATCTGCGGAAACCTGCGGATTTCTGCACGTGCAGATTCCGTGTGGACCTACTCATGACTAAGAGTGTTACAATGTGTGTGTCTTTGGCCTTGGTTGGTACGTTCTGTACATACTCTCTCTGTATTCTACAAAATAAAACGGTTGATCATAAAAAAAATGCATCACAACTGCTTAATATTTTGGTATTGTTGAATAGAAAATTCCAAAGAACAGCATTTCATTAAAATAAAGTTCTTTTGCAACAAATGTTTTCACTCAGAATCAATCAAAAAGGGATTCAGGGGTAATTAATGTGTCGGTGCTCTGGATAAGAGATTCATAAAGATAAACAACAAAATCATTAAAAAAATATTTAAAAGCCATTATTAACATGCTTATTATTAAAAACAAAATTGTGTTTCGGCAAAACTTGCCTTCATCAGGGTGAAGTCTGGAGTTCATTTGAAAACTCAATGGTCACATGACTCAATGAAATATCTAAACAATACAGAATATAATATATCCAATACAATAAAGTCAACCTTTTATTTATTAATAACTGTTTAGTCAATTTAGTGCGTTCTTGCTGAATTATTTTGTATTAATTTATGTAAATATTTTAAGAAAATCATCGGCCGTAACTGTGGAACATTTGGCTTGAAAAACTTTATATTAAAGTGCACTCTAAATTATTTTATGGTATAATTCCCGCTTTTAATATAAACCATTATGACTTTTGTCCAATAAACTCCTAATTTACTGCTTATTTGTACTCATTAAGGTAGTACTTGGGTTTAGGTATGGGTAGGATTAGGGATGTAAAATCAGATCATGCAGAATATGTACTTTATAAGTGCTAATAAACAGGGCGAGACAGAATCTGCTGACATTTTCTGAACAGAATTTCGTTAATTTTGCTGATTCATGTGGAATGATTATAAGAGTACTGTAACTAAAAACGTAAAACATGAAATTAAAAATATCTTTGTAACGTTTATTTAAGGTTTAAAATGCAAATCTAATTAGACCCACTTGTTTGGTAAACAAAGCAAGTATCTCATATATCTACTAAAAGCCAGGAAATATTACTTTGCACACTGTATTGTAAATAACTCATATAAACATTTGCATATTAGTCAATAATATTACTGAAATTAATAGAAAAACAGAATAACCATAATTTTAAGTAAATAAATAGCCTCAGATGATGAGCTAAAAAATGTGCGCAGATTCCATGTGGGTCTGCTAATAAACAGTTAATTTCTTAATAATAGACATGATAATAAGCAACTAGTTTCCGACAACCCTGTGGAGGATGAGGCTGTCAGAGGAAATATGAGTTATAGACATGATCTTTTTTAATGCAACACACCACAGAATCTGATTCTGATTCTTCTTCAAGGATCATTCATCCTCAATGTCAGGTGTGTAAGAACTAGACAGACAATATAAAAAAAACAAAGGTCTAAAACTCCGGTGCAATGTTGAACCTTTTATCTTAGTCTTTCTGAACAGAGAAAACCTGCTTTAAACAATGATATCATCTCCCTCTGGTATCTCCTGAGGGCTTTTCTAAGCAGCTGCTCTTATCTGACACGAATGCTCTCAACACCGGTTCACATGCCCTCGAATGTCTTCTTTTCATCTGACAGTAAGATCCTGTTGTCTTTCTTCGCCAGCAAAATCAATGCTTACAGCTCTTTTGGTGCTTAGTCTGTTTATTGTGTTAGCACGGTAGAAAACATGACCAAAAAAAAGCGCTAGTGTGGCTAGTTTGAGTTTCTTTCACGCTTAAACCATAAAATGAAAACAGACGTCATTCTGAAGTAATGTGCTCTCGTAATCTTTAACATTAATCAAATTAAATGATGGCAAAATCTGCAAAATTATCCATCCCTACTAAAAGTAGCATTGTGTTTAAGCATATGCAGCATGCAAATCTAGTATTATGGATATAAACTAGGGATGCTAACAATTAATTTAGTGCTCGATTAATCAGTAATTCTTTTAATGGATATTCAATTCCAATCATATTTATTTCTAGAGCATTTTTACCATGTAGATTGTGTCAAAGCGGCTTAACATAGATGAAGTACTAGTAAATTGAAACTGCTCCAGTCCGGTTTTCACAGATGAAGTTCAGTTTTTAGTTCAGTGTAATGTAAATGTCACTGCTGAAAGCCAAAACACTGAACGTTGCACTTAAATGATAGACTTTATCGATGGCAAGTCTTTAACACATATTGGATATTTTAGAATTAGTAATGTATGCAAATTAGTGCATATTTAATGAAACAATCCCTCATTTGCATATTAAAACATATCATTTTAGAAAACACTGTCAGGAAAACAATGTTGACAATTATTAAATGTAATCAAACTAAGGACGTATGGTGATTAATATATGTGAATATATAATTTATGAATAAATATATGAATAATATTTTTTTACCCTATTTACTAGTGGTGGGAATCAGTGGCCAAGATGCAATATTACTGCAATACTTGTGTCACGATTAGGCATGGGATGATAACCGTTTTCAAGGTATTCCGCGGTTTGGAAAATTTTCTGCAATACCGTTCCTAAGGTATGTGTATTATTTTTTATTAACTTTTTTTTTTGTTTTTTTTGTTTTGTTTTTGTTTTTTAGGACAATAGTATCTCCAGCAGAAAAGATATCCAAAGATGTCGCTTTAAATTGTAAAAAAAAAAAATCTGTTTTGAATAACAAATGAAGACAGCAGAAGTCAATAATTCATTTGAATTATTTAGCCTGATATGTTTACTTGTATATATATATTTTAGAGCAGTAATCACAATACTGCGAAACCGTGATATTTTTATCCAAGGTTATCATACCGTCAGAATCTTATACCCATGCCTAGTCACGATACAATATTATTGTGATTTTTAATATAAAGTAATATTCTGTGTTATATTGCAATTTAGTACATTTTTCTAACGTTCAACTATGTCTGCAAAGAAAAACTTTGGAAACATCTGTTTTAAGTTCATTGCACAATGAGTCCGAAATGTTTGTCAACAGTTTTTGCACATTAAATATAAATGTTTTTTTTCCTCCTTTTGTGTCAATCGCATTTGCTCACTGCCTCTAAAACTTTCTTCTGTCATAAAAAAAATTAAAATAAAAAATGATATGTAGTAGTTTTTCGATATGTAGTAGTTTTAAAAGGTGTTTTGACAATTCAGAACTATACAAGTGAAAGTGATAAATTTTTTCAGAAATATTTGTTGTGTGTCTGCAGTATTGCAAACAAAGTAAAAAAATGCCACTGATTTCCTGAAATAATTTTTGATTTTCAGGATAGATTCTTTGATAAGGAGGTGAACTCTCCTTCCTCTCCGAGCAATGGATTGAATGAAAGCAATATGTCCTTTAAAGAAGAGAGCGGACAACAAAAGCATCTCTGCTTGAATTGGCATTAAGTGTTCTGTGTGCAACACATTTTTAGGATACATATACCAAAAACGCATACAAAATTTCAGACCTTTAAAGTACACGAAATTAAAACTAGCCATATGATTTTGTTAGCTCACATTGCTAGTTTTGTGGTGAATAATTCATCTGTGCATGTCATAAAAAAAAAAAAAGGTTTGTCCATGTAATCTATAATTGAAATCTGAAAATCTTCCTGTTTGTTTTCAGTTAAATTCTCAGATTACGTCTGTGTGAGGTATTGGGCGTGGCTAACATACTTAACCACGCCCCTCCAACTGTCAGTTTTGACAACAAACAGAAATGGCGAGGAGGAGGTGTCTGTTGGGTTGTAATAACTCTCCCAAAGTCCCTTTCCCGATCTTTCTGAATGAAATGCCTACTTTACTACATCCAATCAGCTCGCAGTAAAAAAACAAGCCACACCCACTGTTTTCTCATTTAATTTTTCATTTGTCTACAAACGGTGTCACAATATGAAAAAAAAAAAATGGTCGCAGCTTCCAGTTTATGCAGACTTTAACTAAATACAAAAGTCTGTTATATCACTTAAATTTGACTGCTACAGTGCAAAATGAGAAGCAGACAAACCGGTCATAAATGTATGCACCTTTTTGTGATGCCGCCACCTTTATTTTACCAACTTACAGCATGCCGAAGGTGACCCAGTTAACTAGATAAAAAAACAACCATCTAGTGGACTGTAAAGAAATAGATTTGATTATTTTAACCAAATAATATAACAAAATATTGATATGGGTGTCTGTATATTGTGTAAAATATCATAACACTATGCTATATTGATATTTTCCCCCACCCCTAATATTCACCTGCAGTGTCTTGCTTTAACTGAAATGATGATCAATTTAAGGGAACTTGTGGAAACTGACATCCCTAATATAAACATTTAATCATGTGCCGCTTACGGTTTTCAGGTTTGGACCCAAGTTCTTGCACCGCTGCCATGTTATGTACCATGATGCCTCTGGGGAGATCAGGCCAGCTTGTGGGTTTCTTGTCGACCACTATAATGTGCTTGAGTCTGGGGACTTCCAACAGAATAGCCTGAGAGATGGAGGATCATGCAGAGCAGGAATAAGAAAGTGTTTGTCTGGCTGATTTAAGTATTATTGTGTGGGTTGTGTTTTTACCTTGAGGCGGCTCTGCAGCAGGTCTTTGCTTGTGACGATGTGTGTGACCTCAGTCTCGTTCAGACCATGAGCTATAGCTGGTCCTCCCAGTGTAGAGTACAGAGTCACCACTGAAAACCATTCAGATCATTAATGCCTTTAGATAGAAATAAGTGAAAGGTATTTCTTTTTTTTATCCATTATTTCTAGCAAATGATGAAGATAAAGAGACTTGAATATGTTGTAAGAGATTATTTAGTACACTGGGTTCCACACAATTGATTTGTGTTGAGACAACATGAAGGAATTAAGTTAACTTAGTGGATTGAACATAAAATTAAGTTGTCCCCCCAAAAAAACTCAAGAATTGTGTTGTTTCAGCTCATTTTAAGTAAGTAGTTTGAACAAAAAGCAAACGCCATTTTTTGAGTGCATGTTAGAAGAAAATTCCTTCAATATGACTATACAATATTACTGTTAGTAATACAGTGGTCCTTCGTTTATCGCTGGAGTTACGTTCTAAAAATAACCTGCAATAGGGGAAATCCGAAGTAGTCCGCTTTATTGTTTTTTACAAATATTATAGATGTTTTAAGGCTGTAAAACCCCTCACTACACACTTTATAGACTTTTCTCAGACAGGCATTAACATCTTCACACTTTTCTCTCTCGTTTAAACACTCTCAAAGTTCAAACTTTCGTAGAAAAAATAAGTCCAGTATTATAGAATGAAACCAAAGATCAAAACTTGTTGTCAGGTGCAAACAGTCATCGCTGTCAGCAAAAGGTTCATAAAGCTTTTTAGCTTTTGTGTGGATAATGTTGACATCCAGCGTAATGTTCTTTTTCCTGCAGTCACTGATCCGCAAAACTAAAGCAGACTCCATTCTTAAGGGGGTCGCACACCGTATGCGCCGCGCACAAGACAGTTGGAAGTAACACACACCGGACGCGCACATTCGCATGTTATTTAAAATGAAATTATTCAGATGTCGCTCTGTGACGCGGCAGAAATATGAACAGTGTCCTGAGTCGTAGCTGGGTCTTGCTGCGGACAGGTACAACCCTTTTTGCATCCTTGTTGGAACTCACACTGCTAGTGATCGAAGATTTAAATTTGGCAAGCTGAACGCATTCTGTACTGTACAGGAGACATGGAGGACATTGATTGACAATGGTCTACAGCCAATCAGGACGCAGAGCACAATGCGCTGTAAAATGTTTTTTAAAAGCATGTCAAATTGCACAAAAAAAAAATCTGCGAAACTGCGAGGCCGTGAAAGGTGAACCGCGTTATAGCGAGGGACCACTGTACTATATAGATAAAATAATAGTAAATTAATATAACAAATAATATTAATAGTTATAGTAATAGTAATAATAAATTAACGTATATATAATAATAATATTATCAATATTTTATTTGATCATTTTAAAAATCAATGACTGCACAATAACAACAAAATAAAAAAATTATAAATAATATCTTTCATAAATAATTTTTCATCTTTAAAATTAACCAAACCAATAAATATTACCAATATTTACAATAAATATTATAAATAAAATATAAATGCAATATTTATATTACAATAAATACTATAAAAGGCTGTGTCTCAAGATAAAAAAATTTTTATAAGTAGTAAATAAGCATTTTAAAAATATTTATATTTATATATACACAAACGAATGTCGTTACCAAAACTTTTCATATTATTTAAATCAAATAAATACATGATTGTAGCAATATAACTGTATTGAAAAGGCAAAACAAAAAGGCAAGGTTTTAATACAATAATAATGATAATAAAACTAATATTTATTATTATTATTATTCTTATGATTATAATTTTATTTACAGAACAACAGTACAATTGCTTTTGTTGACCTCTTCGTGCATAATGCCCAAAGATAAGTTTTGCACCATATAATTTGAGTTGCACCAATTAAAATCTTGCATAATTTAATGCATGTACAGTATTAATTTCAAGGGAGTAAATGCTCTGATTTCAGTGACATTAGCTATGTTTCCATCCAAAAATGCGAAATAACTTTATGCGCTAAACTGGAATATCGCATAAAAGATGTGCGAATAAAGCAGCGTTTCCATCCAACGAGTGAAAGAGAACAAAATCGTCACTTCCTGATTAAATGGCGCCAAATATCAACAGTAAAAACGGAATTTGCTGAGGTCGGAGAAGCTGCGTGAATCTTTTCTTCATTTAATAAATGACCTGCGCCTCAGAAGGCAATGCTGACACGCAGTGAACGCGTGGCGGCGTTTGAAGGCGTGACACGCGGAGCACAGACGCTCTTAACAATTCTGGAGGTCATTAATAATATAATAACACTAATACTGAAATGGTGAAGGCATTTTAGAATGACCAAAACAACATTTCAGATGTTTTACAATGTGGTCAGCCTGCTGGTTTGTCCATTTACACACATTTTTATCATCACATGATCTCTTATAACCAAATCACATGACCTTTTTTTAATGCGCATACTGGAATTTGTTCGGTAAAAGTGTTTCCATCGCAGTTTATGCGCATCTTTTCTTATCGAATAAAAAGTTTATCCTACTCAGTTATGCGCATACATTTTTTATGCGCATTTCCTAAATTGATGCACATCTTAGCGTTTCCATCAACCGATTTTTTATGCGCATATCCAAAATGCGCATAAAAATAGGTGGATGGAAACGTACCTATTGTCTTGCATCAACCACCCCAGCAGTGCTATTTTTGGCCAAATATTTTCTCCTAGTCAGCACAATATGGCAGCTATTGAAGGCAACACTCTATGTGTGTGTGTTTGTGTGTGTGTTCTGAATGCTCACAGGGGAAGTTGTACATGAAGCAAGCCTGTGCCGCTATGACCCATTCAGCTCGAGTCTCGCAAAAAATAGCGATGTTACAGAGAGGCTTCTGACCCAGCGCGGCCAGTCCACTTCCAAACCTCTGAGACAGATGGAAAGTGTCTTGATACGACAACCAGTTATAATCGCCCAAAATCACCTAGAGAGAACGAGAGACAAGTCAGAGTTGCATTGTATTGTATCAGTGGCTTCGACAGCAGCATGTGACCGCTTTTCAGTTTCATGTAAACAGGTGTGGACAACAACAGAGCAGAGATACACAGTGTTTACAGAGACAGACGGCCAATGAACTTCTTTCAAGAGAGTCTGTGAGTGAGGTCTCTTGAGATCTGTACACATAACCTTAGAGAGACTCGAAATACACTTGAGCATTTAAACTGCATGTTTCTGAATTAGGGCTGCACGATATTGGAAAAAAAACCTGACATTGTGATATATATTTTTTTCTACAATATATATTGTGATATTTAGTGCAACTTTACCAGATTAAATGAATAAGTTTATTTGGAAAGAATTCATCATTTTAAATACACTGGGATGATTTTTGTAAGGGAATACATCTACATAAAATAAAATAAACCAAAACACTGTGGAGTAGAGCAATGATGCTATACAAATCAAATACACAGTGCTTTTCTGGAAGTCTAGCAATATTCAGATACACAGATTTAATAATCAGATGTAAAATAACACTGTACAGTCTTCATCGTATATATACACAAATACAATTAATATCTCTTAAAGTTAAAAAAGTAATTCGTATGCCTAAATACTTTAGTTTAAGCTGACTTGGAATGCTCACACAGTCCGAAGCCCTAAAACACACTTAAAGATACACGTTTTGTGACTTTATGGTTAAACATTGCAATAAAATGTGGCTCCTGGTCAAGCCTAAAAAGTTTTTTTTGGGATACACTATGCTTCACATGTTTAGAGCAAATACTATAAAATACACAAGACAAGTCACTCGTTCAGTTCGGAATGGGGAAAGTGTAATGGTCAATATGGCCACTTCAAGCATAGGAGCCAATCAGTGATCTGCAACCGGTAAAGACTGACATTTATCTGGGTACGGGGCTCGGTCCAGAATTTTTTTTACGACAGTTTCGACAGCTCTGTTATTATGAAAAACCTCTCAGGTCAGCAAACGCGATGAAATCTCAGCGAATACTTGCTTCACAGACATGAGAAGCTTTATCTACATAGCTTGAACTCTCTACATTTTAACAAACCAAATAAACTTGGAAATCAATGTTCTCTGGTTTTGTAATCTGTAAGAAATGAATGCGAGGTACAATCTGTACCGTCTGATTCCAGAATTCCCTCCTCTGCCATTCAAATGCAAAATCACATGACGGAAACCACTTAAACGTCCACAGACTTGTAAACAAGAGGTCACTGTCATGTTGGGAGGATATTTTTCATCCGGATTAAGTTTAAGAGGATGATATTGTGTAGCACATAAAATGTAGACTCTTTTGGTAGTTATAGTTTGATTGACAGGATGATGTCTGATCGCGTCATTCATAAATGGTCATAAAGGAGACAGACAATAATTTAGGAGACAGTTGTTAAATTTCCCTGGTGCTTCTAAATGACAAATTTGATCGCAACTTTTGCAAACAGTTTTAAAGAATTTGATGTCTCCACATTCAAAGAGATAGGAGCTTGCACTTGAATGCCCAAGAGGTCTATCAAAGTTGGCCACCGAGTAAAATGACTTGCCTTAAAGGGACTTTGTTTAGAGTCAGTAGGAAATTTATATTTTCTTTGGTAAGGTCACATTGCATTAATCAAAACTTACAGAAACTACATTTATAGTTTTATAAAAGTAACACTTTAAATGTAAGGTGTTCTTGTTACAACTCTGCCCTGAAGGGCCGGTGTGCTGTTGAGTTTTGCTCCAATGCTAATCAAACACACCTGAACATGCTAATCAGTGTACTCAAGATCATTAGAAAGCTAAAGGTAGGTGTGTTTGATTAGGTTTGAAGCCAAATTCTGCAGGACACCGGCCGTTCAGGACCGAGTTTGTGCATCCCTGTGTTACAGGTTCCATGTACCTCCTATAGTCATTGCAATTAATTATGCATTATCATGTAACTAACCGTAGATCTGGGTTCTTTCTGTCCATAGCCATATAGTAAAGTACATGTAATTAATTAATGTTACTCTGTAGTTAAATGAATAGTTACACTGTAACAAGTTTTTATTTTAAATAAATGCTTAAATAAATTTTTTGAGGTCCCCATTTTGGAAAAATGTCACAGGGTTTTTACAAATATATGAAGCATGGTTTTCAATATAGCTAAGAAAGTGTTTCTTAAACAGCAAATCAGCATATTAGAATTATTTCTGTAGGATCATGTGACAGGAAATGCACAGGTCAGCTGCGAATCACAGAAATAAACTAAATTTTAAAACAGACATTTTAAATAATATTTCACACAATCTGTACTTTTCATCATTTATGATTAACACCTAAGAATGAGGTCAGTAGGTGGAGAACAGGTGGTCTTTAGTGGCTGTCTGAAAGCATTTGACTGCATGCACATCTACATTATGTAAGCAATGCAGTCAAATACGATCTCCACCACATCTGGAAGTGTTAAAAAAGTGGACAAGCCAAAAACCTTCCAGACCTTTTTTACACCTGTATTTAGCACCGTCCATATGTGATCAGATCAACAATACCAGTTATAAACTTGGCCAAGTTAACGTGAGACAACATGATTGTGTGTGTGTCTCACCTTCTTAAAGACTTTCCCGTTAGGCTGGATCTCATCCTCCTCGCTCAGCAGCTCTCTAGTGCCGAGACAGTCTCGTTCAGGAAAGTGGACTACAGCATATTCAAACACTTTATCCAAAGTATCCACACCCTCGTGTAGGAGGGACACCAACTTCTGCTGGCTGTTAACGGCCCGGTACGGCCCTGCTGGATTCCCACTTATCTGATGAGACAGAAAATCCGAATGAGGTCAAAATGTGAACTGACATGTGCAGTCAGAAAAAACCTACTTTAAATCCAAACCCACTAGCGGAGGCATTCATCACATTTTAGCTTCTCTGAAATATTGCTTTTTATTTTAAACCAGCAATTAATTTAAGTAATGTAAGATCAGTCACTCAAATACCTCCCTTAATCTAAAATAAATTGTAATTATCTCAGCTAAATTATTTATTTCTGGCCTGTATTATGTGTGGGGCTGCACGGTGGCTCAGTGGTTAGCACTGTCGCCTCACAGCAAGAAGGTCGCTGGTTCGAGTCCTAGCTGGGCCAGTTGGCATTTCTCTGTGGAGTTTGCATGTTCTCTATGCGTTTATGTGGGTTTCCTCCGTATGAGTGTGTGTGTGAATGTGAGTACTGGGTTGCGGCTGGAAGGGCATCCGCCTCGTAAAACATATGCTGGAATATTTGGCGGTTCATTCCGCTGTAATAAATAAAGGATTAAGTCGAAGGAAAGTGAATGAATGTATTATGTGTTGAGCATATTAGAATGATTTGTGTTGGAGTAATAATGCTGAAACTTCACAGGAATTAATTACTTTTTAAAATATATTAATGGAGAAACAAATTTTTGATCAAACAAATAAAGGCCTGAGGTCCTTTGTACCTCGCGTAAATGATCTAAGATCATTTTTAATCATGATAACTGATCTCTGGCTAATTTGGTTCTTCAAACAAGTTTGCGAATCATATTAAATTGTTTGGATGAACTGATCTGATATTTCTGCGTGTGCTCGTGATTTTTGTGAAGGACAGATTTATCGATCCTCGAAATCATGATCAGCAAGGAACGACAGCAGTGTAATGACTTCATTTGAATAATATTCAATTATCCATGTAAGCAAAATTACACCAAATTTGTAGTAAAGTTTGTTAAATATGATACGCAATAACTTTCCACATTTGCTGTGGGCTGCAGGCTTTTCATTTTCATGTGTCAAGAGTATTCAGCAATTTATTTAGTTACTTTTAGAGCAGATTTTCTTTAGGATAGTATTCAAGTTTCATCCTGTGGCGCAAGGTAACTGGCTGTTTAAGTTAATTTTGCATCAAAAAAGCATTTTGATATTGAAAAGTTGTCTGCAACTTTTGCAAAGCATCAAATCACTGGTCTATTAGCTGTCAAATCATGTTCATGACTTTCATAAATTATGATTCCTTTAAAAAAAATGAGAATGACAATTTTTGAGTGTATGATAAAATACATTGCCATACACTCTCAGAAATTGTACTAAAGCTGGGTTGGTACCTTTTTACGCGTTCATATCTAAAAAGTCCTTATTGGTATCTTAAAATTAGCCTATATAGTCACTAATACATGTTCTCTTTGAACCCCTTGGGGAGGACCACTCCCATGCCATTTTTTTATTACATTTTTTTACTTGATTTAATTTTTTTTAAAATATATTTTTACTATTTTGCCTTAATTATTACAGTATATATAACCTATAGGTTACTATAGTATGGAAAAATCCGCAGTTACATACTTTCAGTATCACCTTAGCTTGAAATGACATGATCTAATCCTGTTTATATGAAATAAGCTTGGTCCCGAGCAGGTCTGAGCTACCAGACCCGTTGCTATATGTTGTCAATAACCAAATCCAGCTAATTGAGTAATCCACATTCGAAGAACGGACCCCTGGTGAGCACAAGAGTACATCATGCCAGGGTTTGAATGAGTGTGTGCTGATGTTTTTGAGTGTGTTAATCCTATTGTTGTACTCACTGCGCGTGCTTTGACCCGTTTAGCACGGGCCTGATTTCCGCTGGCTCCAGAGAGCAAGTACCAGGGGAGAAATGTGATGACGGAATAAACCCAGGCGACCGATCTGAAGACCTGCAGCAGGAGAGGAGACATGTCCTCCTTCAGCTTCATCCTGAGAGGAATGGCAGAGGAACAGAAGACCAAAGAAACAGAAGTTAAGTGACTTACTGATTTGTGTCACTCTAGCTTTAGCTTTGATATTTGCCCTCCACATACCTTGTGTTGTTGTTTGCCTTCTTCCAAGTATGTGATGATACTCCTACTCTTCTTCTGAAGGTCTTCTTGGCTGGTTTTTGAAATGCTTTATGTATATTCTGCCCTTTTATTGCCTTTTGTGAAACCTGCTAGATGAGAGGGCAACTTCCTGTTCCATTTCCTTTTCCTACTCCAGCTTCCTGCTCTGATGGGGTGAAGCCTCTTGGGAATAAGGATGAGCTCTCCCTGTGGGAAAATACAAGCCAAGTTTTAATTATTTTTTTATTTTAACAGAATTTGTTCAATAGTAAACACATTTTGTGGAGACATATTTATGAATTGATAAGCTCAGTTGTAGCATAGTTCGGCTTGTTCCCATTCATTTTTCAGAAAGGGATTAGGGTTGTCACGATACTGGAATTCGGTGCCAATTAATACTGATGTTTTTAAAAAGTCCATTTCCTGCTAACATTTGAGAGTGTTCTTAAACACCGCTGATTTGCCATTGTGTTCACGTGGTCAACAGAAATGACTATGATTGGCCATGAAGGTCATCAGTTCACCGAACTCACCAATGTTTACTGAGTATAACCACAGATACAGGGACACTGGAGCATTTCAAAGTCACGTTGATCAGTTGGTTTGTCTATAAGATGGCATACGAGTGATCCACTGTTGAATCACGGCCAAATGTTAGCGGGAAATGGACGTTTTTAAAATTCCAGTATCATGACAACCCTAAAAAGGATTTTAAAAGGTCTTTGTTTAAGAGTTACCAACCAGATACAAGGTGAAAAATTACAAATTATTGGTTTTTAACTTTAAGCGAAAAAGAAAGACTAAAAAAAACTAAAGACTAGAAACTAAAAAAGACTGTCTACTTAAATACCCAAGTTCACCTAAAACTGAAAATGCCAAATGCTGTCAACATTTACGCAACCTTTACTTGTTCCAAACCTGTTTGAGTTTCTTTTTTCTGTTGAACACAAAAGACCTGTAACCGTTGACTTCTATATTAATTTTTTTTTTTTTTTTTTTTTTTACTATGGAAGTCAATGGTTACAGGTTTCTAACATTTTTTTGAATAGCTTAACAGAAACAGAAAAAGAAAACAAGGTTTGGAGCCACCCTGGGGTGAGTAATAGTGAGTAAATTTTCGTTTTTGGGGTGAACTATCCCTTTAATGTCTTCAGGAGATTAATTATAATGTAATTACAAAAAATAATAATAACAAGAGAGATAAATATTAAATCATTTATCTAAACCAAAGACTAAGTATATAACATCAAACTAGATTTTTTTAGTTCTACATTTTAAACTCATTGGCAGTTGATTCTCTAATTGGTGGATTTTTTGTAGCATCATGGGTAATATAGTTTTTCATCTGTAATTCCATTAATAGACACAACTGTTGAAATAACATTGGCTAATGGCTTCAACAAAAGCATGTAAATGATGCTAGCTGGGCTTAAACTTGTATTACTCATATGAGCATGTGTGATAACCACTATGTCACGGCTCTGGTCATTGTGATTTAATGGGGACAGCTGGCAGACAGTGAACGCCGTGAGCGCACAAGATAAACAAGACAAGCTTTGTTGCTCTGGAAGGATGAAGCTCACACTAAAACAGTGTTCTGTTAAAGAGGTGGATGTGTTCATGAATGCATGTATGTATGTGTGTGTGTGTGTGTGTGTGTGTGTGTGTGTGTGTGTGTGTGTGT
>CAIGQV010014432.1:20591577-20605876 GCA_903798115.1 Danio jaintianensis | reverse complement strand
TGTGTGTGTGTGTGTGTGTGTGTGTGTGTGTGTGTGTGTGTGTGTGTGTGTGTGTGTGTGTGTGTGTTGAGCGGAAGAGCATGTCAAGAACATGAAATACAAACTAGGACATCTGGCCAAATTCTGAAATCCCAAAATAAAGATTGACCTGCTAATCCAGCAGCCTATATTACAGTACGAGCAGAACTTGATGTTCAAATAGGTTAATGATCCTCTAGTGCCTAAAAAACCCTCTGGGATAGACTTATGTTTTACAATCAGAGATAAACACAACACTGTTGAAAACAAAGGAGGAAACGACCACTATCCAATGTTCTCTTTGAGAAAAATACAAGCTGCAGACTCATTCTGTGGTTTTGATTCTTTGGAGGAAGGTCAAAAGGACAGTGCAGGACAGCCAGATGTTCTCACATATCATCTATTCAGCAGAAACACATTCCTTCTTTGGAGCTTCAGTTGTGAAATAATTTTTTTCTCTCAGAGGTGATCAGGAGTTATGATGAGCTTATGTCACTGCATTCATATTTTGAGAGCTGATAGGCCTATAAAATAACAGTGCAATTAAGGTTATGTTCACACTTGTAGTTTGGTTCTCCTGGTTCCAGACCAAAAAAGAAAATTATACATTTGGTGGTACTGGTTCACTTATGCCGAGTTCATAATTTTAGCCCCGATTTTGAGAAATCGTCGACAAATGCCTGAAATCACGGGCAAATCGGTGCTCGTTCACGCAAGTAACAATCACACAGTGTGAACTATCAAAGACGCAATCTGAGAGAATCGCCGATGAGTCGCCAACGCCCGTAAGATATTTGGCATGCTAAATATCTGGACCTGTCGGCATCAAAATCATGGCGTGTGATATGTGATCTGATCAAAAAAAATATTGGCGATTACCTACAGCCAATGAGAGAGCAGCATCAACTAGTATGGGTATCTGCAGGCCAGCGGGAGGTTGGGTGAGAAGTTAAGGGCTTCTTTTCGGTCTATTTGGAGCCAAGAAATGGAAGAAAAACTAGTTGAAAATTGGGAGGAGAACCCGTGTCTGTTTGACGTGTCATCTGAGCAATACCACAACCGGGTCGAAAAAGAAAAAAGGTGGAGGAGAAATTGCTAATTCCCTTCAAAACCCAGGTAAGCAAAATAAGTACATTGTCTACCCCACTAAAGGCTTCTTTCTCATTATGTACTTAATAACAAAACATATACTACATGACCTTGCATTGTTTCCATGTCACTTCTCGCATGTGTTTGGTTGTGAGACGTAGTTTGAGACAAAGTTGTCGGTGATTCTTCCTATTGTAAAGTCATGAAACCCCGTCGCTGATTCATCTTGCAGTGTAAACACAGCAGCGACGGAATGCTACCCCAGATAGTCATGCAGTGTGCAAACATCTGTGACGCGACTACTTTGAAAATCATGCAGTCTGAACTCGGCATTAGCATTCATTCGCATTGTCATATTAAGGCCGAATATACCAAACAAACAAAAAATAAAAGGCTCATATAATGTCTGAACAATCAAAACAATGCTGTGTGCTGGGCTAGACACTGTGCGTACATGTGATGCTATTTTTATCAGTTGAAAGCTCATGAAGAGCTTATAAAATGTGTAAAGAAATCAAAAGAACATTATTCCTCGCACACACAAAAGAAGATCTGCAGTTTCAATGTCTGTATTGAGCTTTAATGAGCAACACTTGTAGTTTGAACACAAAAACTAGGTATGCTTGAGCATTCTGTTCAGGAGTGTTAATTTCATCAATAAAAAAAAAAAATGTTTGTTGCCTAAAGCTTAACACACACTTGACATGTTCTCTGCCCTAGTAATGTGATGGAAAACTATGAATGCACATGCTCTGATCTGATCATATAATGAATTAACAGCGCATTATTGTTGATGAAAAAATACAAGACTAAAATGTTATCAAAAACATAAAAAGTAACCAACATTAACTTTTGTTATAATCTGCTGTTCATTCATTAAATGAGCAAATCTGAGTGTTTGCAATCAGTCCTGTTACTGGCACAACTAACATGTAGGGGTGTAACGGATCACAGTTGATCTATGATTCGTACAGATCACAACCCATGGTTCAGAACACACGTGACCCGCGGATTAAGCTAATACTTTTTTATTTACTTGTAGATTCATCCTAAATTTGTAACGATCGCAGAGAGATCGCCTCTCGCGTCATTGAAATCACATCTATGAAAGCATTTAGAATCAGAATCAGAAAGAGCTTTATTGCCAGGTATGTTCACACATACGAGGAATTTGTTTTCGTGACAGAGCTTCTACAGTGCAATAGAATTACAGAGACAGGACAAAAAAACAGATAATAAATATATTTTAAAAATAAAAGTAAATAGTGAATTTAGGCTTTCCTGTAAAATATAAGAATGACGGAAGAAGTTGTGGTAGGTTATTCGAGATGTGGTAGGTTATTAAAGGTGTTTTCTGTCACTACTTGTTTAGCCTGCATTAATGCATTCAGTGTAAGCTGCACGATTAATCATTAAAAGATCGGGATCCCAACACCCACGCAACATAAATTATAAATGATGGTGATTTGCATATGTTTATTAATCCTTCGAATCGCTGCATTCAAATCTGTGTTTGAAAAACACAAAAATCAAGAAAGAGATTCAGTCTTTAGTCTTTTGAGTTATTTATGAAGTTACAAACTGTCAAATAACACAGAAGTACTGGGATAACAGTTTATAGTTTAGAAAAAACCACTGATGTTTATGGTAAAGATTAAAATCATCATCATACGCATTTAACTTGACGTCCAAAAATGAAAGTTGTAGGCAGCAATTACATTATTTAACCAATAGGTGGCGACAAACAGTCATCAAAAATATGCCACTGAATAATTCTTCAAAAATGATCCATCTAGCAATGAAACATGAAGTTTTATGAGTGAATAACTGAATAATTTATTGAAAATGAGACTAAAAATAAATATGGGTTGTGCAAATTATAATGTTAGATTTATACATTTAGTGTTATCAGCAACAGTAGTAGTAACAGTGAATTTTTCACAGTACTGAATATTTTACAATTTATTTTTATTCAGCTGATTATTTCTTCATTTTATTTTTAATAAAATTACAGGTTCTAAGTTCTGTTTGTTAAAACCAAAAGTTTCTTGCAGTACTGTTTTTGTAAAAAGCAAATCCCCTTTTTGCTTTTTTCCTCCCCTTTTTGGCCAGTCCGAAAAATGGTCCGATTCGTGACTAAAAAACCATAATGTGATCCGAACCGTGAGATTTGTGATCCGTTACACCACTGCTATCATATCAAGTTTCTGTTAAGCCATTTTCGTTGACTAAATTAACACTGAAACAAATTCTATTCCATATCGATTCTCAAACGCTATTAATTTATTTTCCCCCCTATATTCCAGTTTATTCAGGAATATTATTGCAGGTATTCCGTCTTTACTTTTTCATCAAACCCTAGTGAATAAATGCACATTTTGCTGGATTTACAGAACATTTATTCTTGATTCTCCAATAGCTTCTTTTAAAAGATATGTACATTGGAAACTAAACAACACTGGAACCCACTGACTTTCATTCTACATGGTTTCAATCATTATTCCATAACCAGGTCCAGTACTGGCAATATCTAATAGTGATGGACTAATAGTTGTTAGTTACTAAATGCCAATTTGAGATGACAGATTAGTGTAGTGAAGATCTTCATCCAAACTAATTCATGATAATAACACATTTTGTAGGATAACTGACATTCATTTAGGGCTACATGATTAATTCAAATGAAATTGATTCAGTAAAAGTTGCAATACACTGGAAACTAACCAAAATTGGAGTCCACTGACTTCCATCATACAGACAAAGCTGCACATTTCTCTCAATATCTTCGTTTATTCTCCCCAGAAGAAAGACAAGAGCCTCTTACTGAAATTCCAATATTGTGACAAACTCCACTGTCTTGAAGGAGGAAAAAACTGACTTCTTAAACTACTTCTGTTTAGCTGATTCCTGGCAAAATGCTGCTGTGATAAACATCATATGGTAAAGTCATTGGCCTTGAGCGCTGTGACAGGGTCTAGTGCAGCAATAACGGAGAGCATATTCCCTGACTCTCGTGAAAATCCCAGATATGTTCGCCTGGAAACACATGGATGTGAAGACCTTTCCTTCCAGAGGAATGTCACAGACTAGAGAGATGTGGATTATGGAGACATGCTCCAACATTCAACTCCCTCTCTTGTCCACGCAGACCATTAATAGAAATGAAGCTGCAAAAATCCCCGAATCAGTCATAACATAATCATATTAACTTGACACTGTATTATTAAGGCCTATTTACTAATAAGCATCTAACATATTTTAATGGACATCAGTGTTGTATTTGAAGAAGAGCAAAAAGGCTGAAAAACTAATGTATACAACCTCATTTTCAACAGATTTGAATTGGTTCAAATTGTCTAGCCTTTTACCTTAATAAAATAATACTGTTATTATTATAATTACTAATTACAATGATAGGGATTTCATTTAGCCAGCTTGCAACCTGCTATCCAATGACTGGTGTAGACAGGTTGAGGATAAAATGGACATTTCAGGTGGAAAACCTGGAGGATGTGACTTGTTTTAAAAGTTACAGATAACCCAAGAATCACTTACTACAGTGGGCACTAAAGCCAATGATAGTAATAGACATTTAGATACCAATTAGCCCTTAAATGTGTACAAGTGTTTTAAGCATTGATGTCAAGTAGGTCAGCTGCTTATTTACAATTCAAAAATGCAGGAGGGGAATAACCATATGATGCCAAACCACTTTTACCATTGAAATATGATTAACAAATGCACAGTCGCCCACTCTACTTTCATTCTACATGGTTTCAATCACTATTTCATGACCAGGCCCAGTACTGGCGATATCTAATAGTGATGGACTAATGTATCAGAGTAGTAGTTGTTAGTTACTAGATACCAAAATGAGATGACAGATTAGTGGAGTGAAGATCTTCATCCAAATTAATTCATGATAATAACTAATTTTGTACGATATTTGACATTCA
The DNA here is from genome assembly GCA_903798115.1 of Danio jaintianensis. Taxonomy (NCBI): domain Eukaryota; kingdom Metazoa; phylum Chordata; class Actinopteri; order Cypriniformes; family Danionidae; genus Danio; species Danio jaintianensis. The sequence continues at coordinate 20,600,813 of CAIGQV010014432.1, read as the reverse complement.
TGTTGGGCTGCATGATTAATTGAAATGAAATCGAGATCGCGATTCAGCAAATGCTGCGATTCTCATGCACATCTTGTCAGGGAAACACGGCTCTGTGATTATTAGTAAATCTCCAAAAGCCTGACGGCGCTCTTGTGAAAAAACTGCAAATAAGAGACAAGGGAAATCAATTTATTAAACACACAACTACAGAATCATCTCAAAGAATGATTTATTTCAAACACTCGACTTAAGAAACATCATTAAATGTGGTATTTGCATGTTTGTTCGAACGTAGCAGGAACAGAGCCATAGTTCGCTGAGAATCGATGCAAACAAATGTCAAATCGCAGAATAATTATCTTAATTTTCAGGATCACGCCAATTAAATAGTAAAAATTAAACAGTCTGTGATTTTTTTGCATAGCTTATTAGTGAACTATGTAGTAAAATAACTGTAGTAAATTCTGCTCCATCTGAAAGCAACTGCTAGAGATTTACGGCTGATTACAGAGCCGGTTTTACTGCCAAAATGCGTATGAAATCGCCTTCGATTAATTCTGCAGCACTACATTCATGTTTGAACAAGTAACAAAAATGTATTATTAACATACAGATATGTTTCTTGTGAAAACTGCCACACTTTCTGATTTAGTCAGAAAGACCTGACCCTTCCCTTTATTTCGTAACAATCAACATCACTTTCACACGAGTTCTACTAATGAATGAGCAACTCATGTTATGCGGACAATAAAAGAACATGAAAGCAAGTGAATGAAAAGGACATGAATGTAAAACGCAGTTAAATATAAATAACTTGCTTTGGTGTGGTTGTAGGCTGAGAACAGAATAGAAATTTTGTGGCTGTTCGAATGGATTTGTTCGCATAATTCAACTACATGTGAAAGTGACCCAAATTGAGCAACTTTTTAGACCCTGTTGACAAATACATCTTAATACCAAGTGTAAGTGGTGACTCCCATTAAACAGCAAATTTAAGAAATAAAATATCTACTACTAGCCAGAACATGTGCTAAAAACCTCTCAGAATGCCTTAGCAACAAAATGGAGACGACACATAATACAACGTTTAGCATGGGCAAGCATCAACATGGTTTGTGTGTAAAAAACTGAGCACACAAAAGGCCAGTGACAAATCTGCTGTCTTTAACATGGAGAAGAGGAAGGGGTTTGGGTTGAGTAACTACTAAACTACTTAAATCCAAGACTTGAACTAAGAAAAAAAAAAAAAACAAGCTTTGGAAAGTGTGCTCTTCTCTTTTCCCCTTGTGATTGAACTCCCCTGCACAAAACCGCAGACAGGGCTTGCAGAAGTGGAGGAACTGCCGAAACTTTCAGACACACCTATCAGGATTACTAATCAGAACCCATCATTCTCTACCCATAATCCCCCATTATTCACTACTAGAAGAGCCTGGATGTGATCGGACCTGTTCGGCTGGTCCATCACCTCATGCTCAGAGTGTGAATCCGGCCCATAGGGAAGGAAAAAATCAATTCAAACCGGAAAACTGATGAACACTTAATTCTACACAACTTACAACTTCACATTAAATCATTTTCCAGTGGCGGTACAGTATAAACCATGACTGGATACTATGGAAAGCAGAATAGTTTAAGAATAAAATCATATTGTATTCGTCTTGCTTGGTGCATCCGTGCCCTCCTTCTAAATTTTGTTATTTCAAATAAATGTCATTAAATTTGCCCTACAGCTCTGATCGCTCTGTAAGAGATCCAGCATCTTGCTTAGGTCTATTTATAGGAGGGCTGCACAATATATTGTTTCAGCATCTATATTGCAATGTGATCATTCGCACAGGATCTGCAATGTTGAGTCTAGATTATAATGTTTCATTAGCATGTGTTTTTAAGGCCTGTGAGTGTATGAGGATTTTAAAAGCAATCAGGCATAAGAAATTGTACCGTTTGTAACTTCAATAATGATTAATTTGATCAAATTATTTATACAACGAAGACTATGCAGACAGTATTATTTTACATTTTGTTATTCAAATACTGTATACCTGAATAGTGTTAGACTCCTCGGAAAATAAAACAACAATAAAACATATTTTTTTCATTTTTATTGTATTTTTTGCTTGTAGATTGTTTATTATATATCACGCATTGATTCACTCCCCTACAGAATCATCCCAGTCAATATAAAATTATATTTTTCTTTCTATTCTATTTCTATTCAAGTCATCTGGTGAAATTCTATTCATATCACAATATATTAAAAAAACAAAATCGCAGAAATAACAACATATTACAATGCGAGATCTTTCCAATATCGTGCATCCCTACTTTTAGCATTAATGGGACACCCACACGTATTTCCAAAACCATAAGACTTTATAATTTGTGAAACTCAAAATGAGACACTTTTAATCAAACCTGAGAGATTTCAGTTCTTGAAATCAAAGTCTAAGTAAAAACTTTTAAAAGATCCCCCCCAAAAAAAGTTATAAAGACAATAAAATGATATGAAAATAGAATGAATCGCTATGCATGTATGTTTATCATTGTTTGGATGAAAATGAAAGCATAAACTGAAATTGTTCATCATACAGAGTGATGATATCTCTTCACAAGACTTATGTTAAACCATTGGATTTAAACAGATTTGTTCTATTCAATTCTATTGATTACTTGGATATTTAAAATATCTTAATTTGTTTTTTGAAGACTAACCTTTTGGGTTTGGCACAACATGACCGTGAGTAAATGATGACATCATTTTCACTTCAGTTATAATTTGCTCAGCCACATCATATAAAAACAATTGTGTTTTTGTTTATTCGCAGCCCATATTTACTTATTTTCCATGCATGAGGATAAAAATTCATCTTAGATACAAGGATTTACATTTTTGAGGAAATAATTCCTTTAAATTGTGGCAGAATTAGGGTATTCATGCGTCCAAAACTGACTCCATTATTAAGCAACAGTGTGGGCATAATTGCAAAATAAAAACGCAGAATATCACAGTGAAATTCATTTTTGCGTTGAGGGAAATAAACTTTTGATGTACCAAATAAAACAAAATTGACAATTTCTCTTTGAGTTTTAAGCCATGCAAGCTTCTATGGCCATTTTCATGGCGAGAAACTATACTAGAGACATAGATTATATTAAGGTTTTACAATATAACTTTGTAAAAAAAACAAACTCTAAAACTGTATTTGGATTCACACGGTTAAGAAATAAAATATGACAATAATTACAGTGTGTATAAATGTATAATTCTGCCTGACGCTCCTACTAAGAGTGCAAAATCTTAAATATACAAACATCCACAAAGTTCAAGAGCCTAAAGACCTGAAATATTTAACATGACCGTATAGGATGTCACCTGTTAAACAATGTAATGACAACCATCTTTTCAAGATCATCTTGCATAATGTATATCAGAAAAACACAAACATATCGAATGCAATATGTCTGAATGGTGACCATACGCAGTTTTCCTTATGAATGAATGATAATGGATGATCCAGTGCACTAAAACTACACAATGTCCCCATTATGAAGCTATTTCTACACCTACACCTGAAGCAGACACCTATTCTAAGTCTGGGCCTTCAAATGACAGCACGTAATCCACAGGATTATCTGGAAACATGTCAACCACTATCACTTACAACAAACTGCAGTCCCGTCATGTCACAACCAGAACACCGATCTGTGACCCAGTTCAGCCAAAACATCTCATTCATGACAAAATAAGCTTCTCTGCCTTTCCATCCCAGAAAGAAAATCTAAGCTGACGGGGTGTGAAATGTGCAAATGTCATGTTTGTTGATGTGAGATCCTGTCTGTCTGTGTTGTGTGTGTGAAAGAGATTAGTGTGTGGTCATGACCTGGGCCCTAATGTGTTTAGCGTGCATGCAAGTGCGTGGAGCAATGTGTATGATCGTGGCTTGAAAGATTGAATGCATGTAATATGTGTGTGACATTGCAGCAAAGGCCCGAGAGATGATCATCATCAGTATCAACAGTGGAATGCACTGCCATCAATGTCCTGCATTCCTCCGGCTGTCACAGCATTCACAGCCTCTTCATATCAGATTAATAACACGCTTCTGATGCTTTACGATATGCAGGCGAGTCTTCAATATGCACATCGAGCATAACCGCGCGCATCTGCAGCATACGACACATGGAGACAATAAACACTCACCTTATTCTTCCAAACCGACGCCGCTGCTTCAGTTAGAATCGCGATGGCCCATTTGTAAAAGGTGAAAATGTGGTGCGGATGAGCAGGACGCGGTGAACATGGAGCGAATATTGTTATTTTTCTGGGTCGGTGTATGTTGCGGTCGCTGACTCGCGCCGGCCGTCGCTCTCAGCCCGGAAGTGATGGAAGCGTTGTCATGACAGGGGCCGGATTCTCTGCGCGCCCATTGGATGGCTCCGGGTGGCGCGTGTTGAAGCCTGCGTGACATCACGCTCGGGTTACCAGCGGTCATGATCGATTTAATTGATTTATTTGTTAATTTGCAAAGGATATTTGTTTTAGATACGTGCATTTCGCGGCATATCTCGGTTTTTTGAAGTACATATCAGCTGTATAGAAACAGTGATGTGTAGCGTAGGATCGTATCATTGAATCTTTTGTTGGTTGGATGTGAGCTGTGCTGCAGCGCCACAAACAGCTGGCAAGCAGCAAGTGATCTGATGTTTGAATGTGAGTCGAATCGGTTCTTTTGAACAATTCATTTCGAAAAGCGATTCAGTTCAATGCATCACTGCGCAGCATTAAATCCCAACGTGGCATGTTCTGAAATGTTCTAGAAGTTATACTCAAACGCAAAAATGCATTTTAACTTGCCTAATGCATTTAGGTTTGTTTGACCTGAAAGAAATAATTTAAAAAAACAATCTAAAAACCTATAACAAAATGACAGGGGAGCGCCGGGTTTTTTTTGTGTTAAAGAGACAGTTGATCCAAAACGGTCATAATTCACTCACCATTACTTACTGATTCCAAATCTGTCTGTCTTTCTTTCTTCTGTTGAACACAATCATTTTGAAGAAAACCGGCGGTCATATAAAATATTTGGTTTTAAAAATTAAGTTATTATTAAGACAGTTATATAAAATAGCTATTCTTTGAGTTCAAATGCATTATGAGGGTTAATATAAACCGCGAAAACAAGACAGTTCTCGGTTTAAAAAGATCAGTGAGTTGTTCACTCGAGAACCGCACGGACCGATTGAACCCGACTCGTGAACTTGTTCAGACTGGATGTGTGATGTGTGGATGTGAAGAGACTGGATGTGTGAACTGGTTTAACCCACCGTTGAAAATATATGACTCAAAAAGAGCGAGTCATTCACAGAATGATACAGCTGCCAGTGCTGCAGCAGGCTGTCGGTTCTGAGTGAGCACTTGCAAGTTTCATGAGCCGAATTCATATAAACCCCAAACGATATTGCAAAGACAGACAAAACCGAAAGTGTATTCTTCGCGCCATTCAGGTACAGACTTGGAAATTGGGAAGGATGGGATTCTCAGGCTTGTCCACGGGCGCCGCTGGTGTAGTGGTATCATGCAAGATTCCCATTCTTGCGACCCGGGTTCGATTCCCGGGCGGCGCACAGCTTTTAGTACTAAAATAATTAACAAATATGCACATTATTAAATACGCACAGTAGCTCATTTGTAAAATGCAACTATGCTATGCAGTCTCTTGGTGCAGATCTCCTACTGCATCACCACTAAGTCTTGTCAACAACTAATAATATTCAATTCAATTCAATTCATGCGCTTTCACAATGTAGATTGTGTCAAAGCACTCTAAGACAGGCCCGTAGCCAGCCTGATGTAAGGGGTGGACCTTTTTGCAGTTATTTGCCTCATATTCTATTTAATTATGAGGTTTAAATACAGCATTTTAGTGACATTTTAAGCACAATATTTAGCTGGATTGGCTTGTCGGATGGTCATTACAACCACACTTTTTAATGTACCAAAATATTTCCTAAAGATTAAGAATAAAGAAATACAAATTAATGCTTAATTTTAAAAGACGATTTTATTACATCATCTGTCATTAGAAAAAAACAGGAATCTGTTAAAGTTTTCAATGAAAAACTGTGGCCTATTGTAATTTGTTAGGCAAACAACAAACTGGCCAACACATTCAACTTTCCTCAGTCACAATTTGGCTATTTGAATACTAAAAAAATAAAACATAATAATATTAAAAGAGCTTCATGATTTTTCTAGCCTCTCTTGTAAAAAAGTACATTGAAAATTCATGGACAACAACAATAGCCCACGATTTAGAAAAAAGTTATTGTAAAATGTTTTCTCTATTTAAAAACAATACATTATCGAAAGATTACTTCACTTAGGCTACATCCGATCGTATGTTTTCTTGCACAGCTGGATGTTGGACTCATGAAAAATAATAGTTTGCATTGAACAAAACTGATGAGCTTAAGTCACACCCATTGGACGGTCAACTGAGAATTTGGCCTTTTTCGATGGGTTATTTTCACAATTTATGATGGTGTAGCAGTCAAAATAGGACAAATGAGCTCATGTATGAGACAAATTTTGGACCTTTGTCATTGAAGGGTGGGTCTTTCGAACCACCCAAACCCCCCCTGGCTACGAGCCTGATAGATGACGTTCTAGTAAAATGAAACTGCTTCAGTCCAGTTTTCACAGATGAAGCTCGGTTTAGTTCAGTTCAGTCAGTGTAATGTAAATGTCACCGATGAAAGCCAAAATACTGAAGAGCAAATCCAACGATGTGCATTATTAAACAATAACTTCAACCATAATATTTTCATGCAGAATAAACTCTGAAGTGCAAAAATAGAGCAAGCAGCAATACTGATGATGACAATAATATATATATATATATATATATAATGTAAACTATTAGTTAAATATGTAGAATATTGGTAAATATTGGAATAGTGGTGTTACAGTCTGAATCAAGCAATTAGAAGAGTATAACCTTCATTGTACTGAATGCAAAATTGCAAATAAAGAGAGATTAATAATAAAAAAGAAAGTAAACTAAAAAAAGAGTATGCACACTATAAGAAGAATACAGAGTAAGCATATTCATTAAAGTGTTTGGGCTCTTTGTGCAAGTATATTTCTAACATCTGCACATCATGGAGCAGATGTTTCTGTATTTCTAAGTTCATATCAAATGTAAATCTTTTCAAAGTGGTCTCAGAGACTTGTGCAGTAATTATCCTCTTACCTTCGAACATCATTACAAAATCTCAAACATTCCTTGTGAGAGAAATAACACATCTGCAAGCAGAAGTTAGTGTTACTTCATCAGTACACATCCTGAGATCACCGCTGATTGTGAAATGCTAATAGTGTTGGCAATAGCAACAGTACTTGTTTACAATCAAAACTATTTCCTTCAGAAAGCTAAAGTTAGGCACAGTGCCTACCATCACAGTACAGTGATATTAGGCACTGGCACAGTGCACCATCGTTGTTTGGATGTACTGTATGGATTGTGGCCAGCAGAGGTCGCCCAATTTCCGGCTATGAGGTTTGGAAACGCACCTGTGGTCGCCGAATGCAAGGTATGTTTGTTTGCATATATTTAACCTACATTTACTACATATTGTACCACAATTGAGATTATATAATTATAGCAACCCTTAAGTTATGAAAGTGGGTTTACAGTTTGCTAAACTAAAAAATAACGTTATTGCGAGTTATACACACAAAACAAATAGATACAGATTAGTCTAGTCAGATTCACGATCCCTGAATAACTCGTTTCATGAAACGTTTATGAGAAAAAGTATTCATTAGCCTCATTATTCTTGAATTTATGAAGGCAGGAAGAGGTCTGACAAATCCTTCACGGAATAATGTTGGGAAACTGTCTCGTGTTTAAATGAATCAATGAACAACGACTCCATTTTGTAGTTAATAATGTGGTAATAATATGAATGAAAACACACCGAGCCGTTATGACTAGCGAAGAAGAGACATCACAACAGTGGATAATTGTCCTCGGGGCTATTTTTGAATAAGGAAGCAGAATTGTTTGATAGATTATTGATGAAAGGGCAAGTCGAATAATATTATTAGATAATGTATTTAGTAGCCTAAAATTTCGTTTTGTTGTTGTTATTTTGGCCAGTTGGATTTGCCGTTTATTCGAGTACAGCATTATTTGAATAATAAGTTCATAAGTTTATATACAATTTAAGACAACACAATACCAATGTTTTAAATTCAAAAGTCTTAAGAATTTATTATTTGGTGGAATAACACAGATTTTCATTCACAACAGTTGAAAATATTTAATACTTTGACCAGTTGTCATTAAAAAAGATGCTTAAAATGACAATAGAATAAACCATACAGACATATGTTTATAGAATAGAGCAAATATTGCGTTCTACTCAAACACATACCTAATAAATCCAAAGTAACAGACATTTTAAGTGGTCGTTTAATTTTTCCATAGCTGTATATATTAGATTAAAGTATTAATATAAGTGATAATAAGCTCTTAGCATTAATAATCAGATATCTCAGAAGAATCAATTATAAGATCAACATAGTATACACTCAATAAATATGGAGAGCAGTTAACAAGCAGTTTTATTGTTGTATGTGTCTTGCTATGCTAAGCAAATGATTTTATAACCTTTAGACTAGGACTGCACAATATACTATTTTAGCATGGATATCGCAGTGTGTGCATTCACAATAGTCACATCACAGAATGTTCAGTGTTGACTTTATGTGTTGGGATTATAGTTGACCAAGAGCCATTAACTATAATGGAGTGAAAGTTTATAATTTGCAGGTTTTATTAAGGCCCTTGACTGTACACATTTAGGCACATGAGAGTTTAAAGTATTCAGGCAGAAGCAATTATACCGTTTGCAACTTTAGTGAAGATGGAATTTAATGGATTAATTATACAATGAAGACTATAGTGTTATTTTACATTTGATTTTTCCATTTTTATTATTTGAATACTGTTAGACTCCTCAGAAAACCATAAAGCACTGTACACTACCTGACAAAAGTCTTGTCGTTGATCCCAGTTGTAAGAGCACCAAATAATAACTTGACTTCTAGTTGATCATTTGGAAAAGTGGCAGAAGGTAGATTTTTCTGATGAATTATCTGTTGAATTGCATCCCAATCATCACAAATACTGCAGAAGACTGTCACGTTACCGGGTGGTATTGCAGACGGGACAAGAGGTAGGATC
>CAIGQV010014432.1:20542035-20591567 GCA_903798115.1 Danio jaintianensis | reverse complement strand
GTGTATAAATAGTCCAAACAATGAGTAGTGATCGGATGCAGCTGTGTGTGTGATGAGTGGAAGTGGAAACCGGGTGTGTGTGGCGGAATGATGGGAATTGTAGTTTGTGATGATTTGTAGTTCATGATAAAATGTAGTTCACCAGCGATCTCTGAAGTCCTTGATCGCTGGTGAACATGACAAAGACCTATTGGAACCCACATGGACCCAAGATTCTCACAGAAATCAGTCAAGTTTGGTGAAGGAAAAATCATGGTTTGGGGTTACATTCAGTATGGGGGAGCGCGAGAGATCTGCAGAGTGGATGGCAATATCAACAGCCTGAGGTGTCAAGACATTTGTGTTGCCCATTACATTACAAACCACATGAGAGGGCAAATTGTTCAGGAGGATAGCGCTCCTTCTCATACTTCAGCCTCCACATCAAAGTTCCTAAAAACAAAGAAGGTCAAGGTCCTCCAGGATTGGCCAGTCCAGTCACCAGACATGAACATTATTGAGCATGTTTGGGGTAAGATGAATGAGGAGGCATTGAAGATGAATCCAAAGAATCTTGATGAACTGTGGGAGTCCTGCAAGAACGCTTTCTTTCCATTCCAGATGACTTTATTAATAAGTTATTTAAGTAATTGCAGAGATGTATGGATGCAGTCCTCCAAACTTATGGGAGACAGAGTCATACACAATATCAATTCTTTTTCCACTGCACCACGACTTTACATTCTATACTGTACATTATTTCTGTTAAGTGACAAGACGTTTGTCTAAGCGAAGTCAGACCTTACTGTCCTAATTAAATAATTAAAAATCAATGATCATATTTTATTTTGGTAAAATAAGCGTAATCTAGAGGCCTTTGCCTTTCATATAAGCCACTTCTGATACCAAATGAGCAACTAGAAGTCAAGTTATTGTTTGTTGTTCCTAAAACTTGGATGGGCGACAAGGCTTTTGTCAGGTATTGTATATTCAACTTTTATCTTTAATTTATTATATTTTATGAATGATTCACTTCCTCACAGAATAATCCCAAACCAATCTAAATTAATGAATACTTTCCAAATAAAGCTGTTCAAATTATCTGGAGAAACAAAACATCTCAATGTTCGATTTTTCCAATATCGTGTAGCCCTACTTTATACACTGTAAAAAATGCACCCTGCATTCCACACAATCCATTCATGTTGTCCACAGACACAAATAGATTAAGTTATTCATTCATTCATTCATTCATTTTCTTTTCGGCTTAGTCCCTTTATTAATCTGGGGTGGTACAGAGGAATGAACCGCCAACTTATCCAGCATATGTTTTACACAGCGGATGCCCTTCCAGCTGCAACCCATCACTGGGAAACATCCATACACACTCATTCACACACATACACTATGGACAATTTAGCTTACCCAATTCACCTATACAGCATTTCTTTGGACTTGTGGGGGAAACCGGAGCACCCGGAGGAAACCCACGCCAACACGGGGAGAACATGCAAACTCCACACAGAAATTCCAACTGACCCAGCCGAGGCTCGAACCAGCGACCTTCTTGCTGTGAGGTGATCGTGCTACCCACTGCGCCACCGTGACGCCTAGATTAAAGTAACGTAACAAATTTAAGTGGATTGAACATAAAACAATTAAGTTGTCCCTAAAAAATCCCAAGAATTGTGTTGTTTCAGCTCATTTGAAATAAATAGTTTGAACAAGCACCAAAATAATTATTTGAGTCTAGTTTTAATCATTTGAAATGATGATTTTGATTAGTGAGGCTTTATGTATGTGAGCTCTGTGAATCTGTGATTGTTTAAATTGTGTGAAAAGACGTGCGAGCAAGAACTCTCTGGACTTCTTCTGTTTGTAGTTGAGCTAGCATAAGTGTACATGTTTGTGTTTGTTTTTTGAGCCACTTCACCTCTCATGGCCACTTAACCTTAAGTGCTCTCACCGTATGTTTAGTGGTGTCTCATTACACACACACACTCAAGCCTGAACACATGTAAGTGGATCAGCTTTGCACATGCCATTTATTGCGTCTGCCTGTGGCTCTATGTGATTGTCAACTCCAAAAATGATTGTTAAAGTTTTTTTTGGGTGTTTTTTTTTATATACTTTTATTGTTTCAGAAAAATGTGATACATAATACTGTATTAGTAACCAAATACCAATCAAAGAACACCTAACCCATCCCGACAGAAGACAATGACAGTTCAACACATATACATTTCAATGAAAGTGAAATTTTTTTTTTAAGTTAATCATAACAAACACAGTGCACATATTAATCACATTGTTTGGGGTTACTAAACGGTCAGTCCATTCTTATCTAAAAAATGAAGGAAGAAAAATCTTGTAAAATATGTGCCTTTTGTTGTTTAAGTCAGTCTTTCCATTGCTATACAAGAAGACATTTCCTTAATCCAGAGTGACAAAGATGGACCATAAATACTTTTCCAGTGAATGCCAATCAGGCGCTTCGCATGCAATAGACACAGGTTTATAAGTGATTGTTAAAGTTGACCACTAGGGTGCCTCAGTAAATTTATAACAGGCTGCAAAATGCTTTAAAAATTAGGTTGTGTTCACAGTTGCATGATTATATTATATGATATAATATATATTATTTTATATTATACCATTAAATGTTTTTAATTTGTTCTGCAAGGATGCGTTAAATTGACCCAAAGTGACAATAATGATAATTTTTGCGAAGTACTTCTGTTTCAAATAAATTCGGTTCTTTGATCTTTCTCGAGTGGCTTCTAAAGAGAATGTTTTGTACACTTTTGAATGGTGTCAACATGCATTGTGAATCATTTTTCTTACGGGTCGCTTTGAGGTCTTTAGTGTGTCTCATGCTAGAGGGCAGATGAAATCTTTTTTTCCCCAAACACTTTCATCTTTTTTGTCATGTCATGTGTGTGTCAAATGTGCTGATTACTGGCTGAACGACACGAGGGAACAAACCTTCTGTTCTCTGTCAGTGGCCTGAAGCTGTATTTGCTTTGGAGTGTGTGTGTTTGTGTAATGTTTGCTGTATTCTTCTTGCACATCATTTGGCATCCTTACAGCAATGTGGAAAGGTGTTTGCGCATGTCTGTTTTGAATGTTACACTCTGAGAAATAAAGATACAAAAGCTGTCACTGTTGCAAACGTAACATTTTAGTGTTTTTTAGGTATTAATATTTGCAAATGTATTAAAATGTATAAGCGTCGATCTTTCGAAAAGGTACCACTCCAATGGCAGCTTTCACACCAATGAGTATATTTGGATTTGTGTTCTATTAGTCATTAGTTTGTATATGAATGGGGAATTTACAGTACTAATGATTTTAAAGGCATAGTTTGGGCCAAAATGAAATTTTAGTCATCATTTATTCACTCTGCTGTTGTTTTAATGGCATATGTCCTTTTTGAATCCTCAAAATATGTACTTTAGCATATGTTTTACTGCAGTTTATTGACCTTATTCTTCAATGCGGAGGTGCGCTCGTTTTTGCGATTGTTTTAAAACTTCTGATTCAGTCGCCTATGGGAGAAATGACTAGGAATACTAAACGGCAGAAAACGGTCAAACAAGTTGCTCTACAAACAAGTGATTGCATGACTATACAGACAAAGTAGAATAATATAATAAGAAAATATCAGTTTGCAACATCAAGCAGCAGAACGAGCCGTTTTTAATGTCTAAAAATGAATGGAAGTGAATGAGACCGGAAGTCTTGAGCCAAAAAGATTCAAATGACTGCGCCCACTCGTACGTGAAGAATAAGGTGAATAGGTAGATAGATAAGTCAGTGTTTAAATTTGAACACTGACTGTCAAAAAAGTCTAATTCCAACTGTAAGAAAAATTCAAATTTAAACTCCCAACTGTCAGAAATGTTATTTTAAACTACAACTGTCACACAATTTAAACTCCTACTGTCAAAAATCTAAATTTTAACCCCAACTGTCAAACAAAATCAAATTCCAACTGTTAAAAATCTATCTATCTATCTATCTATCTATCTATCTATCTATCTATCTATCTATCTATCTATCTATCTATCTATCTATCTATCTATCTATCTATCTACTAAATGAAGGCTATGGGGCAGTAAAAAGACAGAAAATTTTGTTCCTTTTCACACTCGTGACTTTTACAGAGACGTATTATCAACAAATTGAACACCAAATGAATACCACAAAAAAACTTAACGCTGTCTATGATTTGTAATTGAATACATTTGCCTCACTTATCTTCATATGCACATTTACCTGGCATGTTCAGTTTGCTCGGTAGCGAGCGCTCGGGTTTGAGTCCGGTGTTTCCACAAAAAGGGTAAAACCTTTCTTGTGTGTTTGCTTTTAGTTAGGTTTAGGTAACTGGTTCACTGGTCAAGGTGATTTGTACAACAAGCCCTGCCTTCTTGTGGACATGTACAAGAAAGATCTGAAACGCACAACAAAACACACCCTAAGTAACATATTTCAGATTTGCAAACATGTAGACAGCACCTCTAGTGGATTTATCATCTGAAACATGCAAAAAAAGGTACCCGGAGCAACTTATTTTACGTTTCACAAAAATGTAGGCTGAGGCAAGTATTTCCAACAGATACCAGATAATAAATAGTTGTTTTTGAGTTTTTTGCTGTCATAAATTGGCAAAATGAGCATTTCATTTTTTTTTTTTTTTTTTAAACATTCATTATATTTTTATATTTGCACCTGTTGATTTCAGTTACAATAAAATCTTTATTATTATTTTGCTGCTTTTTGATATAAGTGATTGGAGAATGCATTAAAAAATAAGGTCTGAGTTTCACCCAGTGGCTATTATAGGAAATTTAGTGACATCAATGTGAAATTTGAGAGGGGTTTTATGTTACAGTTTGCTTTAAAAAACATAATCTAAAACTTTTATGACATTACATTTTCTTTACAGTTCACCTGTAACTTTTTGCACCTTTTGTTTTCTTCTTTAAAACCTTAGGTTTATATCTCAAAGCGTTTATGAAGTGCAACCATTTTAAGTTCACAAAGTTTTCCTCAAATATTTTTCCCTCACGCACACCAGAAATCTCAATTCTATAAGCACTACAGTCACAAAACTTTATGCTTCATAAAATCTTTAGTTTTATATATGTATATATATGTATATATATGTATATATATATGCATATTTAACTAGACAATATATATATATATTGAAGGTTTTAACAGAAGGGTTGGTTCATGTACAATTCACCATGTTTATTCTTTAAAACATTGTTTTATTTCTTATTTTATGGAATAAAAAATAGTATCACTAGTATCATTCAAACAACAGCTAAAACCATCTCTTCTGCGATCACCTGAACCCCTGTGAACAAAACCAAGACTCCCTCCTCTCCCCCACCTCACCACACGACAATCCAAAACTGAGTGTGCCTCACACAGGTGAGTGGGCTTGACAAACCACCTGTAGAAAACACACTCTTTCATCTTTCTGACACTTTAACCGATACTTGCACCAGTTTTACACATTTTCACCGGACACGTTCATACAATCAGCACAAAAAAGCAAAAAAAAAAAAAAAACACTGTTCATTTATGAAGGATACTTCACACAGATGAGTGGGCTTGACAAACCACCTGTAGAAACACTCTTCTCTCTCTCTCTATATATATATAGAAAAAACACCCCCCTTACTCTAGTACCTAATTCCATGAGCACTAACAGTTCCTTTGTATAATTAGCACTTCTTGTGTGTACCGACTCTTCTTGCCTCCATGTCTGCTAAATGACTAAATATAAAAGTCTTTAATATGAGAAAATTAAGCCATTTAATCCTGGCTTTCCTGAAAACCTATGCAAAGGTGTGCATATTTAACTAGATAATATTTAGTGCAATTAACAGAGAAAGCACGATGACATATTTTGGGTAAAATCACAAAACTGTATACTTCATAAAATCTTTACAGTTTTACTCATATCTAAATTTTTAAGGTTTTAACAGAAGCGTTGGTTCATGTACAGTTCACCATGTTTATTTTTTAAAAACATGATGTATTATTTATCATCTTACGAAATGAAAAGGTAAGAAAAGGTGTCTCTGAGAAAATTAAACAATTTTAATCCAGGATTTCCTGAAAACCTATGCGAAGGTGTGCATATTTAACTAGATAACATTTAGTGCAATAACAGAGAAAGCACAATGACATCTTTTAGTTAAACATTTCACCTATTCACCCGTGCTGTCTCGCCTTAACAGTGTGTTTCTTATCGCTGGAGGTAACCTGCAGTGAAAGTCAAGCGTACTGCCGTCCAGCTTGAACTTTTGCAAGCGAGCGAGCGGTTCAGGACACGCAAGGGCAGATTCCTCAAGCATTCGGGACGAGTGCGGGTGTGAAAGAATGCCTCCATTGAGACCCCAGCCTCTCTTTGAGGTCCAGTTGGGCTTAAAATGTTTAAGACTAGAGAAGGATTAGAGAACAAAAAGATCCTTCTCTGTCATCAAAGAGGATCTTCTCCAGGACTCATCTAAGCGCTCTCCACGCCTGCCCGCAGGTCTGAGCGATGGCCAAGAGAGAGTAGCGGAGCGAGAGGAGGGGTGCACATTTCAAAGGTAATCTTTAACTCTAAGCCTGGCAGACTGGCTGGAACGGGCCTCCCTCCTCCCAGTCTGAGCCAGCATGCTGTCCATCCCTCCCAGTGGGTTCACCATTCCCCCTGTCGCCTGCTTTCTTCCTGGCCTTTTGTTCTGAGGGCACTCAAGTGGCTGTATTCATGGCCCGGGCCTGAGTCGAGGAGAGCCCAGGATTTTTTTTTTTTTGCATGACCTCGAAAGGGGTGCGACTTTAACTCAGAGTCTCTTCCTAAAACAACACTCTCCTGAAACAAATACCTGCTTTGTTCCAGCGGCTCTGTCAGGGCTGTTGTTGGCAGGCTATTAACACAAAAAGAGGGCAGTCCAGGAGAGAGAAGGGACGCTGTGGTCAAGCGACATGATCCCAAAAACAGATATGGCTTGTGTTGGCGTATGTAGATGACCGGCTCTGAAAGTGCACACATAAGGAGCCACACTTTGTTTGATTAAACTCCCAATGGATGTCTTTTGAGACCTGGGTCGTTGATTGTTGGCTTTTGTTATAAAGTTTTAGAGGTATTAACGAGGGTTTATTAATTGTGTTTGGTGATCTGCGTTTGCTTGAATACTGTGAGATAAAATGACAAGCAATTTACTGAAAAAAATGCAAAGGTTTTTGGTTCAATATTGATCATTGTCAGTGACACATATATTGCTACACGATTACCATGCTGATGTTCCATTGTACTTTCAAAGGTACAACCGTGATACACAGTCAAAAATATTATACTATGATTGATCATCTAGTACTAGTGCTCGCAAAACATTTCCAGGAAACCAAACTCATTACCTGAGTGTTGTATCATATGGATTTTGGCGTATACATTGCACGCAAAGGAAAAGTGTAAAGTCATGTTATTTGTACGCAGATTGATGAGATCGGGTTGGATTGTGATCGTATGATAACCTTGGATAAAAATTTCACGGTTTCACTGTATTGTGATTACTGCTCTAAAATATGGTCTTTTTTAAATGTATGGATTAAAAAAAAAAAATTCCCCATTGAACACAATATATTTTATTTTAAGAAGCATTTAAACTATTTTGAAACAGTAAACATTAGGGCTGCACAATATATCGTTTTAGCATCGATATCGCAATGTGGGCATCCACAATAGTCACATCGCAGGATCTTCAATGATAAATTGGGATTATATACATTGTATCGGGATTATATAGCCACAGTTCAAAATGCACCTAGATTATAAACCCTAAGAGAGTTTAAAGCATTCAGACACAAGAAACGCTACCATTTGTAACTTTAATACAAAAAAAATCCCACATTGAGCTATTTAAACAGTAAAGTCTTTGCAGTGTTATTTTATATTGGATTTGTCAATTTCTGTACCTGATTACCTGTACGATTTGACCACCCTGAAAATGATAAAGCGCTGCTTATTTCACTTTATATTTGCTCTATTATATTTATCTAATCTTGCAATTTGTTTATTATATTACATGCATGATTCACTCGCCTACAGAAACATCCTAAAGAATCAATCTAAAATTAATAAATTATTTCCAAATAGAGCTCTGGTGAAATTGTATATACTGTATATTGCAATATATATCGCAGAAATACAAAATATCGCAATGTCAGATTTTTCTAATATCGTGCAGCCCTAGTAAACATGTCAGGCTAATAATTCAAATAAATCACTGACTTCTGCTATTTTCATTAGTTTTAAAAAAACAGATTTCTTTACAACTTTAAAAGGCATCTATGGATATCTTTCTTTTCTTTGAATATAAAGAAAAAGCACTCACATATACCGTAAGAGCGGTATAACAGAAAATTTTAGCAGTACTAAAACCTTGACTTTTCCAAACCGTGGTAAACCTTGAAATCATTTATCGTCCGATGCCTAGTTGTCTGTCAAATGCATAGTTGTATACACAAATGTCCTGTCTGTACATATACAGTCAAGCCCGACATTATTCATATATATATATATTTTTTACCTTTCTCACTATCCTCCTGGCCAGCACAGGTGTCACTTTTGGCTTCCGACCACGTCCGCTGAGATTTTTCACAGTGCAGAATTTTGGATTTTCCAAAGACAGTGGCTAGGTTTCCATCCACCTAATTTTATGCGCATCGATTTTGAAAATGCGCATAAAAACATATGCGCATTACTGGGTAGGATAGACTTTTTATTTGATTAGAAAAAATGTGCATAAACTACGATAGAAACACTTTTACCAAACTAATTTCAGTATGTGCATCAAAGAAAGTCATGTGATTTTGTTATGACAGATCATGTGGTGATAAAAATGTGTGTGAATGGACAAACCAAGCGGCTGACCACATTGTAAAACATCTGAAATGTTGTTTTGGTCATTCTAAAACCCCTTAACCATTTCAGTATTAGTGTTATTATATTATTAATTACCTCCAGAATAGTCAAGACCATCTGCGCTCCGCGTCTCACGGCTTCAAACGCCACCATGCCTTCATTACGTCATTACGTCTTCTGAGGTGTAAGTCATTTATTAAATAAAGAAAAGATCCACGCAGCTTCTCCTACCGCAGCAAATTCCGTTTTTACTTTTGATATTTGGCGCCAGTTAATCAGGAAGTGACGATTTTGTTCTCTTTGACTAGTTGGATGGAAACGGTGCTTTATTCGCATGTCTTTTATGAGATATTCCAGTTTTGCGCATACTTTTAATTCGCTTCTTTGGATGGAAACATAGCTTGTGACAGTTTGCAAAGGGTATGAATAGTTTTGGAGATGCCACTTTTTGTTTAATGTAAACAAAAGCTGAGAAATATATATATATATATATTTCCACAATGATGCCTTTTATTATACTATACATCATCTTGTTATCTTTTGGGAGAAGCCTGTGCCATTTCCGGTCCAAAAAAACCTTGCTAGTTGAATAAAAGTTACTTTAAATCAGGATTTGCCAGAGGTATCAATAATTTCTGGCTTGACTCATGGCGCATGATGCAAGTCTTTTGAAACCTGTGTTGCTGATTGTTAGGCACTAGCGAGGGATTTTAGATTGTGTTTGGTGATCTGTGTTTGCTTAAACACTTTTCTTTTATGCTCTTTTTCTTTTATGAAGTGACAAGCAATTTACATCATTGATCATTGTCAATGCCAAACTTGACATCACATTCTGATGCTCGGTTTGAACTTCAGCAGATTGTCTTGATCACATCTACATGCCTAAATGCATTGAGCTGCTGCTGAATGATTGGCTGTTAACAGCAGTTGAACAGATGTTCTTAAAGAGGTAGTTCACCCTAAAATGATTAATCTTTCATTGTTTACTCATCCTCCTCTAGTTCCAAACCTGTTTGAGTTTCTTTCTTCTGTTGAACACAGTGGAAAATATGCTGAATGATGGGGGAAAAATCAGTCATTGATTGTCATAGTATTTGTTGATTTGACTATGGATGTCAATGGCTGCTTTCCTCTAACATTCTTCAGATTATCTTGGTTTACGCTCAGCAGGAGAAAGAAATGCACGTGAGTTTGAGTAAATGATGAAGAAATCTAAATTTTTGGGTGAACTATCCCTTTAATTAAGATGGCCATTGACTGTACGGTAGTCATTTGAAGTGGATCAAAAAAGTAATTTAAATTAAAATTGTCCTAAGACAGGAATGGGTGTTCAATAGTTTTAGGACAACTTTGATAAAAGGTTTTGATCCACTTCAAATGTTTACTAATATGTGTATACAGTACATGCAGACAGGACAGTTGTGTTTGCATTTGACAGACAACTAGAGTAAAACTTACTGTGCATTCATTTAGTCAACTTGTAGTAATGAGTTTGATTTCCTGGAAGTGTTTTGCGAGCGCTAGTACCAAATAAATAGTGTTGAACAAATAAATAAATGCATTTTTTTATGTTTTAATATTATAATATTTTTGGTTATATGTATAATGATTGGGCTTTTGAAAGTACATCAGTATGGTAATCGTGTAGCTATCTGTGTATGCCATTGTAAATGTTTTAGCTTTTTGTGATAAATGCATATATGCTACTGAGCATAAGTTTGGGCTTGATGAGATTTTTTAAATGTTTTTAAGCAAATATACTAAAACACCCTATAAAAATTGCCTTTTTTTTATTTCTCAATATTCCTCCACTGGGGCGTCACGGTGGTGCAGTGGGTAACTCAATCGCCTCACAGCAAGAAGGTCACTGGTTTGAGCCTTGGCTGGGTCAGTTGGCATTTCTGTGTGGAGTTTGCATGTTCTCCCCGTGTTCGCGTGGGTTTCCTCCGGGTGCTCCGGTTTCCCCCACAAGTCCAAAGACATGCACTATAGGGGAATTGGGTACGCTAAATTGTCCGTAGGGTATGTGTGTGAATGGGTGTGTATGGATGTTTCCCAGTGATGGGTTGCGGCTGGAAGGGCATCCGCTGTGTAAAACATATGCTGGATAAGTTGGCGGTTCATTCCGCTGTGGCGACCCCAGATTAATAAAGGGACTAAGCCGGAAAGAAAATGAATAAATGAATATTCCTCCACTGGAAAAATGCTGGGTTGTTTCAAGTCAGATTTTAGTAAAATATGGGCAAACCTAAGCACAGTTAATTTTTTTAAATGACATTTGAAATCCAACGTTAACCCAGTAGTTGGCTGGCCCATATTTGACCCAAATTGAAACAACGCTTTATTCCATGGGAGGAATATTGAGACATTTTATTACAATCTGAAAATAACTGTCAATCTAAAATAATAAAGTGTCACATGATCATCAAAAATCATTCTGATATGCTGATTTGCTGTTCAAGAAACTATATTTATTTGTGCTGCTTTATATTTAGACATATTTTGTAACATAATGAATGTCTTTATTGTCACTTGTGATCAATTTAATGCATCCTTTCTTTAAAAAATACAGGTCAAACCCTTCGAATGACATGCAGTGTAGTTTTTAGTGTTTTAATTTATCCAAAATAAACATAATACATTTCATCACATAATAGAAACATACATAAGCTGTCATCACTTCTGATTCCCATGCAGTAAACACATGATCAGAAATACACCGGTATGAAACAGTTATTGTGGCTCTGCATGCAGTCTGAAGCTGATGGATACTCATGCTTCATCAACACTGTGCCCTTGAGCGAGACTTTTAACCTCAGCTTATACTCTGTGGGGATTGTGTCTGTATGCCACTGATCCACTTTGAAGAAGAGCTTCTGTTAAGCGTGGCCCAATCGTATCTGGATGCAGCCTTGCATATGTAAGCTGAGACTGCATATCTCAGACTTGCAATGTCAGACACAATGCACTCAATGGAGCTAGTGACGTGGCTGCTTCATTAAACATTCTTTTGTACATTTGAGGTAGTTTTACACGATACTGGGAAAATGTGCGGTATTGTTGTTTAAGGCCTGTCACAATAATCAATATATCGACTTATCGCACAACACATGGACGTGACCTCAATCATTTTTGGTGATACAATATATCGCCCATACATAAAAACCAATTCTAGCCACATATTAGCCGATTGTGCAACATCTCTATCTCTATTGGAGGTGTCAGTGTCAGTATGGTTAAAAACACACTATAGTATTTACTATAAATTACTATAGTATATTTTCATGTGGGTGTCTGACAACTGAAAATAGATCTGGTAGCAGATATCGCAGCCTCTGTTACTTTTTACCTCACACTTTTTTTGTTAACATTTATTATTATTTATTTAGGATGTGTGTTATCATATTCTGATTCCAATGCCTGATTATTAAACGACGTTAAAATGACAATAATTAAATGAAATATTTTTAAGAATAAAATATTATGTGTTCTTTGAAAGTGTACTTGCATTATGCTATTATATTGTTATTCAGGCATTATATAATTCATTCATTCATTTTCTTTTCGGCTTAGTGCCTTTATTAATCTGGGGTCGCTATATATCATTCTATAATGAGTGGCATAAAATTGTCTTAAAATGACAATAATATCGTTAATTGCTATATATTTTGGTGCAATATGTTGTACAACAACAAATAGATATTGTGACAGGCCTATTGTTGTTTAGTATTGCGGTGATGATATTTCTTACGATATAACATTTCACTAGAAAAATTTAATTCTTATTAGCTTTGTTTTTTATTCATTTATTTATGTAATAATATGAGAATAAACAGTTGAAAGATATTTTTCAAATCGATTTCATTCTAATTCAAACTATCTGTGTCAAGGTGCAAATATTAGGAATGAGTGAAAACATCAGCAGATATTCCTGATTCTGATTGGCTGTTGTTTTTATAAGTGTTTATTTTCACGCTCTGGGTTCACCTTTGGGCTGCTCCAGCCAATAGCAGAACAGCTACAGTGCTCAGCATATATAAATACACCACTCACAAATCTATCTTTTAAATTCATATTTTTAATTGGAAGCTATACAATATTATATTTGTGCATAAACATTAGATTAGTCAGTACTGAAGCCAAATCTGGAGCTTACGATAACGGTCCAAAAACTAGTACACCCAAATTTTGTTATAGAAAAAACATTAAATACAAATTTTAAAAAGAGGAAAAATCAAGAGAAGCAAAAAAATTGAAAAATTTAGTTGAAATTTTGTAGGTTGTATTTTTTTTTTTGCGATATTTAGCTTGAATGTAGTTGTATTATCTTTCAATTTCTAAATATGTTTGGTGACTAAAATATTATTTAAATAAATATATCTGTTTAATAAACCTGTTTTGTTTAAATGCACCAAATTACATTGCCTATATTCACTGAGAAATGGATAAAAATATTCATTTTCAAAATGATGACAACTTTCAGTATTGGGTGAACTGGCTCTTTAATGTACTAAAGCTCCACCAACCACAAACAGAAACCAATCAGGTCACTGCTCTATACATAATCCAGGACTTAAAGGAATTGGAATGGAAATAAATTGAGAAATATATTGAGTCACCTCCATACAAAATTTTTGTGCCTCCTCACACTCCAACACACAATGACGTACCTTGTATCTTATTGCATTTAAAACAAAGATCATGGATATTAGGGTTGAATTTATTTAATCTTACAGGAGTAATATAAGTTCTCATTACCCAATTATATTGTAGCAGTCTCAATCAGGATTTCGATGTTTTTGTTTCGCATTACATTTAAAAAAAAGTAACTCAAATATTATTACTTAATTTTTTTAAGTAATGCGTTACTTTACTCTTTACTTAGACAAGTAATATTATTACGTACACTCAAAAAATATTTTGCTGCTTGTTCAAATGACTTATTTATAATGAGCTGAATCAACACAATTCTTGAGGGTAGTTTGGGGATAACTTAATTGTTTTATGTTCAATCAACTTCAATTTGTAAAAACAATTAAGTTAACTTAAATTCAACAACTTGGAGGAATTGTGTGTGCATTACCACTAACACTGTTTATCGCACATGTTTTAACAATAATTTTGCGATATATTATGCAGCCCTGATTTGAGGTGTACAGTACTGTAAGAAAATCTTTGTTTGGTCTTTTTGTGTATTTACACTGTCAAGAGCATTCTGTTCTCGAAGGGATTATTTTACCAAAAAATTATTTATTTATTTTTTGGTAATTTACTCACCATCAGGTCATCCAACATCAAATTTTTCCCTTCGGTATAACATTAAAGAATTTGTTTTAAGCTGAACTTTGGTCTCTGGTGGGTCATAAAATGCCAGTCAATAAATCCTGGCACTTTGAAAGGAAACAAAGACAGGAAGAAATATCTCCGTGGCTCTTGATAATACATTGATGTCTTATGAAGTTACTCTGTTAACGATTTTTGTAAATTGCACAGTATTTAACTGTTATATGAACTGTATTTTATAAAATACAGTTCATATTACAGTAAATACTGTAGAACAGTTATGCAGTATATTACTGTATTTTAAAGTTGCATTGTGAAAATTACTGTATATTTTACAGTAAAGATATAATTGTAAATTATATATATAATTGTAAATGTAAATACAGTATTTTTGCTGTAATTGATTTTACAGTAAGTAACTGGCGAACTGCTGCCTGTAAGCTGCCTGTAGATTCTACAGGAAATTGTTAACAGTGTACATTATCAGTATAAATCACATAATTATAGCTTTGACTTTTGAGTTTTTCTTAGTATCTTCTCATGAGCTTAAAATAAATAATTTCGATTTATTCATAATGTGGAAGTCATAATTTCAACTTTCTTGAACTCTTTGAACTTTACCCTCTGATAAAGGGTTAAACCGATAATAAAACTGGATAATCCAGCAGTGTATCTGTACAGCTTTAATTCTGTAGACTAAAGGCTGACATGGAAATGGCATGCGTACATTATCGCTGAAAACTGGCTGTGTGTCTAAGTGCTCCACGTCTAAGAACAAGTTGAGCCTGAATCAATATGATCCATTAGACATTTGTAAACACACCGTAACATGTGATATTGACAGGGGATGCACCCTTCATTAACCTTGTGAAGAACTAATGGAGTGTGCGCGCGTGTGCGTGTGCACAAAGTTTTGAATCAGTAAGACTTTTATTCATTCATTCATTTTCCTTCGGCTTAGTCTATGATTTACAGAGGTCGCCACAGTGGAATGAACCGCCAACTATTTCAGCAAATGTTTTACGCAGCGGATGCCCTTCCAGCTTCAACCCAGTCGCATTCACTCTCACACTATGGCCAATTTAGTTCATTCAATTCACCTATAGCACATGACTGTGGGGGAAACCCTCGCAACACGGGGAGAGCATGCAAACTCCACACAGAAATGCCAATTGGCCCAGCAGGCACTCAAACCAGCAACCTTCTTGCTGTGAGGCGACAGTGCTAACCACTGAGCCACCATGCCACCCCATTATTCATTTCTTTTCTTTTCGGCTTAGTCCCTTTATTAATCTGGGGTCGCCACAGCAGAATGAACCACCAACTTATCCAGCATGTTTTACACAGCGCATGCCCTTCCAGCTGCAACCCATCACTAGGAAACATCCATACACACTCATTCACTCAAAAAAAAAACTCATTGGGCTAACTCAATTTAATTGTGTGCAGGATTTCCATCCAATAAATATACGTAGCCCTAACCTAAAGAAAGATCTTTCACATAACGAAATGTAATTGAGTTAGTCTACCTCAATTTTATCAAATATAGCTAAGCAAATAGAAATCCATTAAATTACTATAATTGATTTACATTTGTTCAACTCAATATAAATTAATTCGAAATATTAATTTTCCGTTTGATCCCCCATTACTACACACACACACACACACACACAAGCCAAACAGATTGAGTTTCTTTTATTGGAAAAAACTGTTAGAAACACTTCAACAGGTCTTGCAACTGGTGTGAAGTAAATGTAGCCCATGTCCCCCAAAGCCACAAACACATTAAGGGAGTAGAGGCACCAGCAAGTTACGCACAATGAAAACAGTTCCAATAAATGCTATGCTAGCTTAATCAATGCTAGCTTGATCAACAATTAACTTAATTATAACATGCATTAAAAGCACAATATATGTAATATGTTGAACAATAAAGAGGCAAAAACTACTGCATGTTTTACTTGACTAATTTAAACTGTAACAGACACTTTTTAGTATCTGTCAGACCTTAAAACCAGGAAATATAAAACCAGTCTTACATGTTAACAATGCACAAACAAAAATCTACCTAAAACAGAGCATATTTAATGAAATGTGAAGCAAACTGTTTTGTAATGTTTCTTAAAAGGCATAACATAAGAATAGTAAGAATATGAAAAATGGCTGGCTACTCGAGAGGTACAACATTTTCAATCTGTGTAGTACAAATGGTCAATTCAAACAAAAACACAGTTTGCTCCTTTACACTGAAGAACAGCCTTTTGGTTTATCCAAAATAATAATAATAATAACAACAACTAAATAAAAAAAACACAGGTTGTGTGGACCAAATTTGGGCTATGGGAAGGTGAAAACAGACTAAGACAGTTTGATTTTGACAAGGAGACCTATTGTCACCAAAACTCAAACAATCTTTGAACATTTGACTAGCTGTACAAGTATTTGTCTGGCCATTCATAATTCAAAAATTTGCAGTGTGTTGAATCCTGTTTCAACATCAAGTCAAGTCCATTTCAACCCGTGTTGAGTCATGCAATCACCTGACAGGTACGAGAGTAATGGAGACACCCGTTGACACTATATATGAATGAGCAATGAAGTGCAGATGTTAGCGTCCCACTAAAAGAGTTGCATTGGGAATTCCAAACTTAAAACCCCATCAACCATTAGTTTGTAAGGGAGAACCAATTATTACACCAAGTCACTCCGTCCCGCCCTGGCTGCATAGAATACATTTATCGTTATAATAAAACATACAATTTTGCAATTGTATGTCCAAGTTCTTTACTTGCCCACGTGCTGCCTCTGTGTAGCTTAGTCACTTAATGTAAAATGTCACAAGGAAAACATCCATGAGTTCACTTAGTGTTGTTGGTTTAGTAGATGAAAGATGGCAGAAGATCGAAATGACCAAAGAATCCCAAATACCAAAAGATAAAGAAACTTCATGTTTTTGTCATCTGGTATTCACTTCTTAAGAAAACAATTTGATTTTCAGCTGCTGTATCTTTGAATTGAGCTTGTGTCCATCCAGATTCATTATGATTTTCTGGATGAACTCAAAGGTGTACTTGAGGTTTTCTGGAAAGCTCAGATCAAGGGCATAAATGAGCCCAAACAGCACGATGAACCCCACGATGACACTGCCTACGTTGTTCAGGACTTTAATGCCTTGGATCACAATTCCCACATCCTCTGGCTCCCCACTGTCATATCTTCGGATCATGTAAATCCCCATGACTGTGCTTGAGATGCCCCTCTCCACATCCTCAGTGCCAGAGGCCTGAAAACAGTCATATGCAATGATAAATATTTTGTGCCTTTGTGTAATTTATATATTAGTCACAACATACATTTGTAAATCTTTCTGTGTGCATCTATTTACATTTGACAGTTATTCAGTTCCATAATCGTGTGCCATGGGAGAAATAACAGAGTTAAACTACTGAGTTGACACTGTTAGAGACTACATGAGAAACGCAATCAAACTTACCAAATATGCCTTAAAGCATGATGCAGGATCTTCACAGAGGTAGATGATGAGGCTTCTCAGGATGCACTCCCTTCTGGTGTTGATATCATCACACTAAAGCAGAAGGACCAATCAAGACAGGAATTTGTAAAAATGTAAGTGCACATGAAAGAGAACAGAGGGTTGTGCCCATCAAGGTGCCCCCCTAAATGCTCTCAACAAGGTAACAGTTGCAATGCATGGTTTATACAGACAATATTGGTATAATGCAGTGGGTGAAATGCAAAAGTTCGCTACATAAGCATTATTTCCCAAAAGTGTTAAAATGAGCAGCTATGGACAACCATACAATAACCACCCCAATACAGCGAAAGGATGTTTCAAGCACATCTACTTACCAAATCATTAATCGCCAGGACATTCTTGATCCTTTGCCCTTTCATTTCTCCTTTCTTCTTGAAGATCTGTATTAGCTTGTCAGAGAAGTGGTCCAGCTGTGACAAGAACTTTGATTGTAGTGGCTTGGTGGTGATTCGCAGGAACTCTGCATTCAAATGGAAATTAAACAAAAACAGCCATTTATTTAAAAAAAATTATAATTTCTACCATATAGGGGTGCAGGATTATTGACAAATTAAAACTGCAATTATGTAGCTATTATTTGCCATGGACAATAAAAAAAAAAAAAGTCAACATACAGTACAAATCTACTTACTTCATTCTCTTCAAACAGGGCAGGCCATCTGTTTTTGAACTCTTCTATCATTGGCCTCTGCTGCACAATTTCAAGATTTTTCTTGACTCGCAGAACAGCTGCAGCTGCCATTACAGAACAATTTTAATCTAGAACAGAAGACAAAGAAACAACACATTAGCATTGTATTTAAAATGAAAATAATTTGCACCTCACCTACTCTGACATTAAAATGCATAAGATAAAAAAATTTACAAATAAGATCATTTACATAAAATCTTTACATATAGTTCCCAAGACAAAAAAAACAACTAAAACCCTGCAATTAAAGTAACCTCCTGCAAAAGTTTGCATACGATTGGCTTTTAATAGTGTATGGTTATTTGATGATCAACCAGTGTTTTTCTGCTGTGTAATGCTTGGTCATGTTGTCTTGCTTGTTCTGAGCAGTTAAATTGTTGCTGTTCTTCAGAGAAAAATCCTCCATTGTCCTGCAGATTCTTCCTTTTTTTCAGCATCTTTGGTAGATCTGAACCTTTTTAAGCAGTGACTGTATGACTGTGATATCAATCTAAATCTTAATGCCTTGTGTTTCCTTCTGAAGCATCACTAAGCATTTGAACTTTTTTAATTGTTGGTTTGAGTGCCGCAATCATCCTCAGACTGAAAAGATGGCTCTGATTTGTAAAGGTTGCAAATCAGCAAAAGATGCTGGAAAACTGAAGAATCTGCAAGACATGGATGACTTTTTCTGAGGAACTGCAGCAGTTTAAAGCAGGCTTTGTTTACTGCAGCCAGTTGACATGACAACTGCTTTAAACTATTCCACTCGCACAAATGCTCCCAGATATATTTTGAGGTCGCATAGATAACAGTTCGGCCCATATGCGACCAAAACGGTTGCAATTTCGAGCCCTGAATGCAATTTCAAATTCAAGCAGGTTCAAGAACTTTGTCCAAAATCCAAGCACTTTTCTAACCTTGAAAACACTATATTAAAAATCAAGCATTTTCCAGGATTTCCAGCACCCGTACGAACCCTGTGTTTAGCATGACTTCTGTATGTGTGATTTAATAGCTTACTCCATGTATTAAACGTACACGGGCAATCTGTGTATGGACATGGATAGCGACAACTGCCTCTAAAATGCCCATGAGTCTGCCTAAAATGTTGCAACAATAAATACCTGCAATCTAGTTCCAAACTGCATTCTTTGCACTGCCACATACACTAACCTAAAAAGTAGATTAAATACAATTAGCATTCATGACATTAATAATAACAACACATATCAGCTTAGTAAGAAGACTATACTTACTATCACTAGGAGGTTGCCAGAAGGAACCCTGTAAAGCTGATCAAACTGCAAAGATAAAATAAATGCATTAGTAGTGTGTGTACAAGTGCAGGAATATTTAAAAGCTTATCAACAAGTCAAAATTGCATTTGAGAATAATAATTAAAAAAAACAAACATAAAAATTTAGAACGTTTTAGCAATTTTTCAGCAACAGCGAAGACAGATAAAATCATGAAATATTGTTTAATACATTTTACAGTGCTATTTTAATTTGAACTAAAGCCAAATAAACAATATAATATTTTCAACTTTGTGTTTGAGGTCACACATGAAAAGCATTTTGAAACGGGCTCAAAGACCGGTCAGAAAATAACAAACATTGATTTACAGTTGAATTTTGGTTGTAAATATCTTATGAGTCATCAAATTTTCAATCAACATTCACTACGTGATCACAACATCAGAACATTAACTTACTGCTGAAAAAAAATACATTGACTCATAGTTAAAATACATTTAGTCAAACAGTCTGACGTTGATTCAACAACACCCCAAAGACTACAAAAATATTAAATCAACGTCGGAACATTATTATAAAAAGCGTTAACTCTATGTCAGTTTGTTTTTCTCCTACATGATGAGCGGCTGGCTAGCCAGCTAACGTTAGCCGCCAACTTTACTGAAAACCAAGCAAAACTTTATCACGCTTGTTGCACACGGTCTATATTATACAATATAACATGCATTCACAGCGAGGTACTCGCTAAAAAAAGAAGCACAAACGAATACTCACCAAAGAATTGACTTCTTGTAATCAGGAGCATCTCATCAACTCGTTTGCAGCCACAGGTGGAAAATGGAGGACGGACAGACGGCCAGGTGGCAGTGAAAACGCGCGGTCTCGCGCACGCGCAAAATGGGGTCACCTTATTGAACTGATTTGTTTTGGATTAATAAAGATTATAGGTTAAACGACTAATACATTTTATGTTACATCAATTAAATGTAAATGAATATTTTTAAAATAGATATATTTAAATAAAGGGAACAGTATTTACTTGTGTCACATCTAAGAAGGGCTTGAATCATTTTTTTGAGTGTTCACACACATACACTACGGACAATTTTAGCGTACCCAATTCACCTTTAGCGCATGTCTTTGGACTGGTGGGGGAAATGAGAACACCCGGAGGAAACCCACGCGAACACGGGGAAAACATGCATGCGAGGCTCGAACCAGCGACCTTCTTGCTGTGAGGCGATCGTGCTACCCACTGCGCCACCGTGACGCCCCCCGCCCCATTATTATTATTATTATTATTTTTATTATTATTATCAGTGTTAAAAACTGTTGTGCTGCTTCAAGTTTTTGTGGAAACTGTGATGCATTTCCACTCAAAAGATACAAATGCATTTACTTTTATTAATTGAATGATTGAATTAATGGATCATTTAATTGATCAAAAGTGAAATAAAGATATTTAACATGTTTATTTATAATATTATTAAATAATTCAAATGTCATAATTTTGAACTTTCTATTCACCAAATGATAATTAAAAAGTCAAATTTATTACCGTTTCCACAAAACTGCAGGACAAAAATGTTTTCAACCCAATGTGTGAATCATTATTAATGAATACCAATAATATTTGAACATAATATTATTATAATATTCTAATTCTAATATATACACACATATATATATATATATATAAGCACGTATGATTTCTGAAAGATCATGTGATGCTGAAGTCTGGGATGAATTCAGCTTTGAATAACAGAAATAAATGACATTATAATTCATAGGAAATGAAAGACATTAAGCACTGTCACCTCACAGCAAGAAGGTCGCTGGTTTGAGTCCCGGCTGGGTCAGTTGGCATTTCTGTGTGGAGTTTGCATGTTCTCCCCGTGTTCACATGGGTTTCCTCCGGGTGCTCCAGTTTTACCCACAAGTCCAAAGATGTGGTATAGGTGAATTGGGTAAGCTAAATTGTCTGTAGTGTATATGTCAATGGGAGTGTATGGATGTTTCTCAGTACTGGGTTGCAGCTGGAAGGGTATCTGCTGTGTAAAACATATACTGGATAAGTTGGTGGTTCATTCTGCTGCGGCAACCCCTGGTGAATAAAGGGACTAAGCCGAAGGAAAATGAGAAAATAATTTGATTTCAAAGTATTACTGTCTTTATTGTAATTTTAATGAAATAAATGCATGCTTGATGAAGAGAAGAAACCTTTTTAAATCCAAAAAAAAATTCCTGAGGGTTTGTAGTTTATCTGCATGCCAAACGGTAGTTGTAGAAATACGTGTTAACTTTGCAATATGAAGATATAATAGACAGCGGCTTCAGTTACATTTACAATTAACTGTGCTAAGTTTCAGGAATTTCTAGATGTTTAAAGTGTAGTGTTGTATTGCATGTTGTCAGTGTGAGAACGCCTTTAACAACACCGTTTCTGCTGTTTTGGAGCAGTTCTGTGGGGTAAAACCCAGGACACAGAGATTGACAATCTAATGTGATCCAGATATTAAGACACAAAACTGATGCATTTGGGCCTCTGTGGGAATGTTGACTGGAATGTTTTGTTCTGGAAAAGACAAATGTATTTGGACAGATAGCTCTCTTTTTTTTCTTTGTGGTGTCATTTAGAAATTAAGTAAAGAGGTAGCATAAGCTTCTATTGGCTTGTTACCATGCAGCTAATTCCAAACATACATGGATGTTGGACAGTATGGAAAAGATTTATTTTATTTTATTTTCATTTCTTTTCGGCTTATTCCCTATATTCATCAGGGTTCGCCACAGCGGAATGAACCGCCAACTTATCCAGCATATGTTTTACGCAGCGGATGCCCTTCCAACTGCAACCCATCACTGGGAAACATCCACACGCTCATTCACACACATACACTACGGACAATTTTAGCTTACCCAATTCACCTATAGCGCATGTCTTTGGACTTGTGGGGGAAACCGGAGCACCCGGAGGAAACCCATGCGAACATGGGGAGAACATGCAAACTCCACACAGAAATGCCAACTGACCCAGCTAAGGCTCGAACCAGCGACCTTCTTGCTGTAAGGCGATAGTGCTATCCACTGCACCACCGTGATGCCCTATTTTATTTTATATTATTTTTTATTTTTTATTTTATATTTTTACATTTTTATTTTTATTTAAATTTTTATTTTTATAATTTAATTTAATTTAGCTTATTTTATTTTGTTTAGGTCTAGGGATCACGTTATCTTTTGAGTAGGTAATTTAAGTATTTAATTTAGATAAAATTTTTACATTTTATTTTATATGGCTCATACTAAAATCTAGGATTCACAATAAAGTACGTAATAAGTATTAATTTTGTTTTGTATTTTGTTTAAATGGATTGTATTAAGGTTTAGAGACAACTTTATCTTATGAGTAGGACATTTAAGTATTTTATTTATTGATTGTATTAATTTTTTTTATTTTATATGGCTCATACTAAAATCTAGGGTTCACTTTACGATATGAGTATTTAAGTAGTAATTTTTTTGTTGTATTTTATGTTATTCACATGGATTTTATTAACATCTAGGGCCCAATTTTCCACTGCTAACTACTAAAGCTATTTACGTTATTAATGGTTATATTTAGTGCCCGCTTTATCGTAGTGTGACATTTTTATAGATCGTATTAAGATCACGTAGCATACGTGTTTTTACTTTATTTTACCTGAAGGGGGCGCTGTTGATTTATCTGTATTGTCAACGAAAGCAGTTCTATTAAAAATAGAAAACTGCTGACGTTAGATATCAATATGGTTTCATATAATTATTTGTAAAAGTATATATATATATATATTTGTAAATCTCAGTATAGTATAGTACTTAATGAATGCATCCCATAGTCCTTTCAAATATATTAAAGCTAGCTGCGTTCAGATGAAATGAAAATGTTGCAGTGGGATATTCTTTAGGTGAGATGAGGGTGCAGTCAGAGGTGTGAATCTGAGAGCAGGAGCTGTCCGACAGCAGAGGTGCTGAAATTACCACTCACTGACGCGCACCGACATAGCGCTCTAAATACTGCAATTACAGTAGAGGATTAATTTAATTCTTTATTATTTAATAATATTAATATTAATAAAGAATTATTTATTTATTAAATTAGATTCATGGTACTTTTTATTTCCTTGTATAAATGTTAGTTATAGTGCACTTCTTTAATAAAAAACCTTCCGATTAACAAATTAATATGCATGCGCATTAATATTTTCATAAGTGGGGGCTGGTTACACTTTTTTTTTTTTTACTTTAAAACTTTAAATTTTGAAACTTTACTTTAAATTTGTTAAACGTTATTATTTTCTTATATAAAAAATAAAGCTGGTGTGGGGTTAAATAGTCAGTGTCCCCCCCCATGTTAAATTAAAAAGGAATTAAATTATGGACTATTTCAAATATGGACAAACCCCAACACTAGGTTACAGTTTATCTCCTTTTATTTAAAAAAAAAAAAAAAACTTTTAACCCAACAGTTGGGTTCAACAGTATTTAACCCAAACTTGGTTGCGACAACCCAGCATTTTTATAATATTTAACAAAATGCACAACAGTAATATTAACATCTATTGTTATATAAATTGAATGATTTCTGAAGGATTATGCGACTCTGAAGTCATGGAGTAATGATGCTGAAAATTGAGCGTTGATTTAAAATCTGTGGAAAACCGTTGTTTTAAATTGTAATAACATTGTATTTTTATTTTGTTTTTAATCAAATTATTGCGTTATTGTTAATGATAATTCTACGATAATTTTCTACAGAGCGCCAAAAAACACTGTAGACTATTTCTTATTTGGTTTTTTGCGCCCTCTTGCGGACAGAAGAATATTGCACATAAAGCCGCTTTGAGAGGCGCGCGAATCTTCATATCTCTCCGGCTTTACCACCTGCAGAGAGGAGCGCTACTGGTAGCCGTGATCACCTGAGAGCAATAATGCCGAAGCTCAGGCCCCGGGGCCAAGGTTCACCGCGGGGGCAATAAACTCCTGTCCCCCTGCCATCATGTAAAGACATTACCGTGCCCTGCGGCCCTCACAACAAACGCTCCATTTCCAAAGGCTCTCTGCCGCTTACTGGGTCACTTTATTTACCCTGTGTCATGCAAAAGTCTTAATTTCCTTTGAATCCCAGTGCTGCTGTATTGCCTTGAGTTACTTACATTCATTACCACCGTTTAATTAGTACCATCAAACGCTCCACGGTTTACAGTGGCTCAATGTGACATTAGTCGAGACTGTTAAACTCATTAGCAAATACTGATAAGGGGGTGAAGGTGAGATGGCTGGAATTATTATTACCGAGAGAAACTGATAGGAAGAAAAAACAGTTAAGAAACAGATATCTAATGCATACTTGTTTAGCATTTAAAACATATTATTATCGGTTTACTATTATTATTATTATTATTATTATTATTATTATTATTATTATCATTATTATTATTATGTATCCATTTTTAAACCCATAATTTTTTGGTAAAGCGTTTGGTGTTAATTTGGCCTCTGCAATAATAAGAAGAATAATGATAATAAACTAGTAAATAACTAAGTAATAAAAATTAATCATAATGAGCAAGCAGCAAACAAATGCTCATCTAAAAATTGTGTCGGCAGTTCTTGGTAGCGCGTTAGCAAACGCGTTTAACATGAGAAGGAAACCGCCAACAACCATCCCTTTATAGTTATTCTAATGGACCCGGGTAGTAAATAAAGTCATCACAACAGCAAGAGTCCATTGTGAAGAGCAGTATTATTGAGTAGTTTGTCACTTTACTGTAAGAGCGATGTGTTTCCCACAGCAGCTCGAGCGGTAAATATTTGCTTAAGCATTCGACTGTGCGTGGATTGGGAAGTTCTGGAAAAGCTGCATAATTGGAGCAGGTCCCATAAGCAGTGTTTGTATATTAAAGTAAAATAGAAGTTATATTTATGTGCATCAAACAATGTGCTAGATAACGATTTAATGTATCTTCATTATTGAATGGTTCCCTGAAGAATCTTAAACACCCATGGACCTTTTCCATTCCACAAAAGAATTCCTTATAGTGAAAAATATTTATTTTGAATATTCAA
Source organism: Danio jaintianensis (assembly GCA_903798115.1). Classification (NCBI taxonomy): domain Eukaryota; kingdom Metazoa; phylum Chordata; class Actinopteri; order Cypriniformes; family Danionidae; genus Danio; species Danio jaintianensis. Next base: position 20,565,780 of record CAIGQV010014432.1, on the reverse strand, counting down.
AAACAAACAAACAAACAAACAAACAAACAAACAACAACAACAACAACATTTTTTATCCTTTGAAAAGGAACCAAAAGTGGTTCTTTCATGGCAACGCTTCGAAAACCACCTTATATGTGTAGCAAAAACGCAAAGAAGTTGTTTTATATCCGACAATTTTTATTACCTTTTTGTTTTTCAAAAGAAGCTACAAATTTCAGTGTAGTCTCTTAATCTGCAGTCATAAACACTCACGCATGTTTCGTTGTGGATTTTCTAATAATTGGAGTTATTTATCATTCACATTGGATTGTTTTATTGATTTTCTACACGATTAAACGTGTACGGCACTTATATATTTGCACCACAGTAATCGAACTTTAAAAATGTTATTAGTTTTAATGGGCTGAAAATGCGGCAATGTTATATTTAGTTACAACATACTATATTTGAACCCCATTCAGGACTGCAGGAAAGAGGCCCTTTTAAAGTTATAAATTGTTAAAGTTATAAATTGTGAGCAGAGATGACCTGCTGCTGAGAGTGCACACATCAACCCTTCATTTCTGCAGTCACTTCGCTTCTGTTTCAGTCTGTCACTGCAGTCTCTCCTCAGAGCTGAAACATTGTTCTTCAGTTTAATCATTATGGCATTTTTTTTTCTTCCTCCAGATTTCTATGAAACACATCCCAGGGTTGTTTGGTTTTAGAGTCTAAACCAAACCAGGGGCGCTTACATTTCTCCAGTGTGGCGTTTGCCTCTTTATTTATGATGTCTTTTCTTCCACCGATGTAGAAAATTTCTGACTTGGATTTTTCACTCCAGAATTGATTTGACACGGATATCCAGTATCCCTTTAAAGATAATCAAACGGAGTCTCTCCTCATTCCGCTTATATCCCCACTCACTTTATGACCATATCGAGTTACCACGAGCCTGTTGTGTGCAATCGACATTCTTCAAATCTGAAAACATTATTATAGTGTTTATTGCACTGTAAGCGGTGGAGAAGAGCTCATGTTCGTCCTAAACGTTTGTTCATTGCAGGCTTTTCTGAGATATGAAATGCAAAGAATTAATTAAAGTTTGTTGTGCCAATGCTATAAGACGTCAACCTCACACACACACACGAACACACAGAGAGAGAGAGAGAGAGAGAGGGGGGGAGAGAGGGAGAGAGACTGAAAATCCACTAGCAACCAGGCCAAAATACAAAGAAGCAATTAGTAAGCAGTCATTGCTCCAAAAGTGTCCTACCGATACAAATACTTAAGGAAAATTCGGAAATGCAATCAAGATGGCTTGCCTAAATCTGAAAAAAGTGTCATAAAAGCACTTGAGTCCGAGTCCATAGCAAACACTGAATGCAAACATGCAAAAATATTTATGAAATTATGTTCAGGTAACCGAGAGTGTGCTTTGCTGAAACTCTTGAATTTTCTACACTGTAAAAAAATCCTGGTTGCCTTAAATTTTTAAGCTGAATCAAATTAACCTTATGAGTCCATTGAACTTATATTATGTTAAACTGACTTAAAACAGCTTGCCTAACTTATAAAATTAAGTTAGAACATGATTAACTTAGATTAATAAGTTACAATGACCTAAACATATGCTGTCAGGACTAATTGATCATATAATTTTATGATTTAACCTTTAACTGGCTTCTACACCATGGAATGTTATTTTATATTGGTGCATAATATTTATTGCAGCATATTAAAGAGCCGCTGCAACATTTTTCGGCAGTTGTGTTGCCCTTCAAATTACAGACTACTTGTAGTAAACATGGTAAAGCTATAGGTGTATAACACGAGAAAATTAGAGATGTTTTATATACAGTACATTGCAAAAGTAGAGATTTTTTACACGATGCACGAATAAGCGTCCTTTTTCACGCACGTGTTGTCAGTCATTTTTTTCCTGTATTATTTTCTGTTGTTGTTGTTGTTGTTCTGCTTCTTCTTCTTCTTCTTCTTCTTCTTATTATTATTATTATTATTATTATTATTATTATTATTATTATTATTATTATTATTACTATTATTATTATTAGTAGTAGTAGTAGTAGTAGTAGTGGTAGTAGTAGTATCGCTCTTAGCAAACAACCACGCATCACATTTTAATAGTGTTTTTCTATTGGTTAGTTTCTAAAATTAAGTCTATATCCACACTTACAAAGACAAAACAAACTTTTTCTTCTTCCTCATCCTCCTATTCTTGTTGATATTTGAATATGTAATGAAATCTAAAATGTATATTAGTAAAGATATTTAACATTTATGTATTATTCAAATAGATAGATAGATAGATAGATAGATAGATAGATAGATAGATAGATAGATAGATCTCACGTGGGAAATTTCAGATATTAATTTGCAATAACATCACTTTTGATGTTTTGTCCCTCAGGCCAATCCGGCAGAAGCGGTCAGATGTCAATTAAAGTCAGCATGGGCGTCTGTGGCGCGGCTCTTGTTCTGAGGGCCGCCTGGCCTGTGGCGCGCAGGCTCCGCTCTCCACGCCGCTGCGCTAATCCGTTTATGGAGCACCTGGGACCGTGGACGGCAATAACATGCGCTTATCCGTCGCTGCCGCGAAACATGCTCATCTGTGCAAAGAAATGCGATAATGCTCACATCCCGGGGGGACCAGAAGGCCACTTTACCCCTTGATTGAACTGTCGACGTCTCTGAGGGTTGATAACTCTGAGTGAGATGACAGTCATCGTATTTGTCACATTAACCTTGTGGGAATCCGACAAAAGCGTCATGATTCAGATTTTATCAACGGGAATTTTGTTAAATGATTTTGACTAGTTTTAGCTACACTGTAAAAAATATGCATGGTTCCACACAATTCATTCATGTTGTCACAACGACAAACGATTAAGTTAACTTAACACATTTAAGTGGATTGAACATTAAACAATTAAGTTGATTAATTGAGCACCCCCCCCCCCCCCCCCCAATGTCAAGAATTGTGTCGTTTTCGCTCATTTTAAATAAGTAGTTTGAACAAGTAGTAGAAATAGTATAAATACGAAGTTCTGTTTGAACAATTGACAGTGTGAAGTTTTGTTCAGTTTGATTGATCAGGGGGTCTCTGTGAATGAACGGGGCCTGTTTGACTGACGTGAGTTTCTCAATGAGAAAGAAAAGGAGCTTCAGAGACTGCGGGGAACAGAGGAGGAGCACGTGAGATGGAGAGAGAGAGAGAGTGAGTGAGAGAGAGAAATGTAGAGTAATGCAAGAGAATGAGTGGGATGGATGACTATTGAATGTCTCTGCGTTATAAATAACGCTTCTTCGCAATTGTGTTGGTCTCCATAGACAGCTTTTACGGCACTCTCGGCGTCATACCCTGCTGAGACCCCCGCAAGCTGCTCCTTTCATTCTGTAGAGACTCTACTGTCCACATGCATACAATAAATACCTCTGTGTTGTGCAGCTTTTGGGTTTTTACTCGAAATTCTGGGTTTATAGAGAATTAATGTTAGATGCAATAGATAGGTCTATGGTTGTGGCAAAAGAGAGCAAACTGGTGGAACTTTCCTAACTTTGCGTCCAGCACTTTTTCAATTTCTCGGTTATATGACACTTCTACTCAGGTCATGGTGTCTCTTAACGATTTATGAGTTGAACTATGTGCATATGATAAGCAAGACAACCAAATTTGCAACCATTGGAGGGCTTCCAGGAACGACGTCTAGAACCATTGTACCAAATAACTCCATTAAAAGAAACTCAAATATTTTTGAAATTATTGAAGAAAACATCAGAATTATCTTCCAAATTGCCCTGCGGCATCACAGTTTATGTCTGAGAGTGTTATCAGTGAAACATCCCCTTGAACTCCCGAGGTCACAACACAAGAAACTTTCAGGATTTAGACCAATCAGAAGGCTTTCCCAGGTCTTTGGATCCTCCCTCTTTGACCAATCACAGTCCTCGCTGGGCAGAAGGAGCCAACAACTCAACAACTGATAAAATGTTTCGCCAGTGATCACCGTTTCAATTCACAACAACAAGTGTGTCAACAACAACGGAACCAAGCTCTGAGAGTTTTATCTTCCAAACCACTTTGAGATAAACCACGATTGAAAACCTGGATATCCGTGAATAACTTCAGTGGACTGGAAGCGACGGGTTGACTTCTGAAGTTGACTTTTTGTTTTCGGTTGAATACCTCGATACTTGGGCAGTCCACTGACACTTGACGACCAGCGCTTCCTCTTTGGATAACAACGTTTTCTTCCAAGTGCTTCGTGCATCCTTTTTTTTCGTGCAGAGGAGATATGACCGCATTAGCGGGGGGCATTTCCAGGATGATGCGCCCCACGCCACCCCAAAACTACCCGAGAGGAGGCTATTCCTTGGAGGGTAAGGTGTTAGCTTGCTATAGCACAGCCTGCTGTTAGATACATCCACAAAGTTATTTTTTTATAAGACCAATTTAATCTTATGGATCATTTATTCAAATTGCATAAATGAACATTACATTATTAAATTATTAAGTTAGTTTAGTTATAATTTTTATATAATTAGTACGTATATATTAGTAAGTAGGCTAACATTGAAAAACTAATTCAGCAATCTTGACGCCTCAAAACATTTAGCTAAATGTAGTTTTTCAATCAAATCAAAAATTGCATAATGCAGTTGAAGTGAACTAATTTTAGTTTAGAAAAATGAAGTTAATATTAAACTTACATTTTGTACAAAACAGTTCATATAAAACATTCGCTTATTTTAAAAAATATTGTCAGTATTGACGTACTTAACATGAGATTGATTTTTTCATGAAAAATATGCAGTAGGCCTATAAGTAGACTATTGACTTCGCATGTTATTATCATTATTAAGCATTGACATTTTACAAACAGACCAGCTTTTTATTATTATGGTTATTAGTAGTAACATTTCTAAAATACTTATAACTAATTATTAATATCATTAAAAGTCGTTTTATTGCTGTGTAATATTTGTATCAGGTCAGTCAAAGGCTGTCAATTTTTTACGATTATGCTTTCTCTTTTAGCTTGCATACAATGTCATTCGCTGACTTTTCCTCTTTTACTACAGTCTCCACGCCTTTAGGTCAGGGCCGCGTGAATCAGCTCGGCGGAGTCTTCATAAACGGGCGCCCTTTGCCCAATCACATCCGCCACAAGATAGTAGAGATGGCCCATCACGGCATACGACCGTGCGTCATCTCCCGGCAGCTGCGCGTCTCACACGGATGCGTGTCCAAAATTTTATGCAGGTACCAGGAGACAGGTTCCATTCGGCCCGGAGCTATTGGTGGCAGCAAACCCAAGGTAAGACATGTCATGTCTTGCTAGTACTGTTTTTTTTATTACTGACTTCATTATAATGTTTTTGCAATCTCGTGTACACTGTAAAATGCCTTGTTATTTCAACCCAAATTGGGTAAAATATGGACTAACCCAAATATTGGGTTAAATTTGGTCCTATTAATGTAATTGAAAAAATTAACCGTGCAGTTGGGTTAGTCCCTATACACCCATTACACAATAAAGAGTTTTGTTTTAGTTCACGGCAAAGTTTGTTTGTTTGCTGTTTTTGATGTTTTTCCTATTGTTTAATAAACGTATTTAATGGTTCACACCTTAAAAATATTAATTTGACTAATATACTGTATGTAAAGTAATTCTTAAATTGTAATAAGTTCTTCAAATTATTTAATTTGTTTGTTGTATTATTTAAAGCACAGCCTAATGACAGAATAAAAAAGGTTCTTCCATGGCATCAATTTTTGAAACTCATATTTTAAGAGCAATGCAAATTTACTTTTGTTTTTCCAAACGTTTTTTTTTTTACTTTACTGAACCTCATGACTACAAACAGAGAAATAAACATCCAATTCTGATATAGTAAACAACAAAAATTATATCATAAATAAATAAACTGACCATTTTATATATTGTTGTTAGATGTTTTCTAGTTGTTACAAGGATATCAGGATCTCAAAATTAAATAAATGATTATGTTACCATTACAATAAAAGCAGAGCACAACTCCCGACGTGGAAAAGAAAATCGAAGAATACAAGAGAGAGAATCCAGGGATGTTCAGCTGGGAGATTCGGGATAAACTTCTGAAAGATGGAATCTGCGATCGGAATAACGTTCCTTCAGGTACTCAACTTCATCTGTAAATTTATGCCGCCGTTTGATTTACGTTTATAAAAATATTGCTACCCACACCTGTTGCTTGCAATAAAGAACACGCACATGGCTTTTGACCTTATATCAGCCAATATCATATATGCGCATGCATTTTTAGGTGTTTAAACATTCAACAGGTGCAATTCTGCCAAGTGATGAAGCCTCTCGTGTTTCTCCACAGTGAGTTCCATCAGCCGCATGCTGCGCTGTAAATTTGGTGGAAACGGAGATGAAGATGAGGATGATGATGAAGTGGAAAAAAGAGAGATCGAGGAAAACGAAAGAAGAGCCAAACACAGCATCGACGGGATTCTTGGGGACAGATGTAAGTTTTAAGAAGTTCATTTTTTTTGAAATGGTTGAAATGAGCAGAATTAATTTACTGGCATACGAGTTCTTTATGGATAGAAAATATTTTGGCGTATAGCCCACTTCTTCCAAACGTGCGTATTGTTATTATTGCGTTTGTTGTTGTTGTTGTTGTTGTTGTTGTCGTTGTCGTTGTTGTTATTATTATTTATTTATTTATTAATCATTTATATAGAATGTTAATAGATGTTCTTTATAGACAATATTTTATTTAATACAATTTATTTGGAAAAACTAACATACATCAACGTCGTAAGCACATTTAAGCTTTCTTTTTTAGAGGGTGAATATCGATTTTGGATGTGATAAGTTTGTCACCAAAAGCTAATTAGATTGATGGGAAAAATATGGTTCATGCCTTCTCTGTATTTTAAGCGTTTTTGTGCCTTTTTCTTAAACTCATTGAAACTGAATTGAGGAGCATCAGAGATTAACCTCCTAAAACGAGACGTTCCTGGAGTGAAACTGGCCGAATCACTAAATCAAACATTTGTCCAAGAATAGCGTTCACTAAAAGACGCTCCTGCAGTGCACAATCGGACACTTGAGGATGAACTTGGAAAACAAAAGCGAAAGAGTCCATGAGGCTCACGCTTCAGTTTCTCCAGGACAAAGCTCGGCCTAGCAGTAGCTTGGTCCTTACAAAAGACTCAAAGCTTTTCAAAATTTGCAAAGAAAGGAAGAAAAAACGGTCCAACAAAAGGCGCATAGAGGACATTATGGACGGGCAATGAGAGATGAATTATTCACGAATGAGTCCCGGCTCAGAAATGTTTTATAGACTTCGATGCCTGAATAATGTGTCCATTTTTAGCTAGATCATGTCTTGGAATTTTGGAAATGGACGCTAATAAAATGTGGAGGTGATTTCAGGATATACATTGTTAAATGTATAACTGAAAATTAACACTTGTTGATCACATAAGTGATTTTTCACATTGAAACGAGTGACGTATTTTAAATATTATTTAATATTTATATATTAGAATTTATGTAAAGTGAAAATGCTAAGATTATAAACAGGCTATGTTATAATATAATTTTTATAGTTAAGTAGCCTAATCGGAAATGTTTTGATAATTCAATCTGACCGCCATAATTACAAACCACCCATAAGAAACAAACCAAAAAGTCTGTTTTAAAAAATATGTAAATTTAGCATATTTCGTTTAACAAAGTTTTTCCGTCAGTGCCATATCGAAAAAAACTGTTTTGAGTGCGAGAATTCACCTGAGGTGAACATATCAACAGTAAGTACACTGTAAAAAAATATATGAACAATTAATCATGACAGCATATGTTTTTAATTCATTGTAACTTATTAATCTAAGCTAATCATGTTCTAACTTAATTTGATAAGTTACGCAAGCTGTTTTAAGTCAGTTTAACATAACATAAGTTCAATGGACTCAAGGTTAATTTGATTCAGCTTAAAAATTTAAGGCAACTAGGATTTTTTTATAGTGTAGAAACAGAAACCCTACTCAAAACATCCTCTTGAAAATGTACACATTATATATATATGATAAAAGTGTTAGTCTATTTAAAGGTTTGCTTGTTAGCCAGTGCTGAACAGATAGTTGACGATTAGCAAACATTGCGTTAAACTGCACGCCGCGAAAATACAGAGTTCGCAAAGATAGCCATACATTTTAGATAGACTTAATTCGCGAATAAAACGAGCACAATTTAAGTTGAATTTAGCCAGTGATACTCAAATGTCAAAACAAAGTGTCGCAATATCATGAAAATCTGTAACATCCACACAGCCTCGAGGCAATCCCCGTTCCCCCAGCCGAAGAAGAAATTGTATGTATTAACTTGGAAATTGATACAGGCAGCGCGTTTTTATAACCCCCACCGGCCTGAAATTCTTGCGCAGAGCAGTTTGTTCTAGATGTCAAGTGGAGAGAGAAAACCCTGAGCTGTGTGCGCGCTCGCCGGATCACCCCGCGTCATGGGCCGCGCTACAATTGGCGCACATTATACTCAGTCATTGCAATGAAAACCTTTTCTAGTAGATTAAATCGAGCCCTTTATTCATCCCCACTTTCATCTCAGGACAAAAACCCGCCCCCTTCCTCTCCGCCCGGGGCGCGCATTCATTCCTCACTGCCCTTTCCTTCTCTCTTTTCCAGCACCGCCATCACGAATACAGATCAGTTGGTAATTAGTTTAACAAACGACTGTCGATATGTTGTTGTTTGGAGATGGCTGATTGATACGAACGTTTGAGACGCAAAAAACATTGTAAATCTTGCTGCTTTAAAACAAATAGCCTAACAGTAGTAGTGACTCTAGTTCTTCTTGTTAGCTAGTTTACTGTTGTTTACTGAAGTTTGTTGCCTTAATTTTAAGTTGAGTCAACTTTTTTTTACAGTGTTGTAGACATTGATAGAATTACGTCATATTTGCTTTTTTTAACTTATCACAGTGCCCATTTTTCCTGTTTTGTTGTTTCAATGGCTTTTTCAGTTAAATAAACTTCTGTGAAAAACTTTTATCAGATATATGGACCTTTTTGAAATCACAGATACTTATATTATTGAACTGTTGATTTATTAAGGGTTTGTTGCAAGCTCCAACATGCGCTTCAGAGTGTTGCAATAATGGATTTGTAGTTTGTTTTTGCTAAATGCTAACTTTTTGCTCTCGCTGTTGATTATTTGTTGTATGGCGATATTTCATGAGCTCTTAAATAAGTGTCTTTCCAAATAAATTGATAAAACAAAGGAGTTTACAGAAGGCTTCAAAAGGGGTGTTTTGTAGCAGTGCAATAGACAAAAACTTTTCTAATATCTCAAAGAACCTTCTAGTGATTTGTTCCTTAGTACGTAGAACAAATTAATATCCCAAAGAAAATGTATTACTATATGAAGAACCTTTTGTACGATTATATGTTTCTATGAATGGTAAAAGTTCTTTATGGAACCATAAATGCCAATAAAGAACCCTGAAAACAAATGTTAATACTAATAATTTACAACTTATGTTCCTATAATACAATATAACTTATAAAATAATCTAAAAATAATATAATATAACTATAATATTATAATATGAAAAGTTAACAATTAATTTAAACATCTACGCTGCAAAAAATTATTTATGCAAAATTGTTGCAAACAATTTGTGTTGAATTTAAACAAATTAAATTTAATAATGTTCAACTGAAATTGTTTCTTTAAATTCAGCCCAAATAAATTGTTTACAACCACTTAACTTAAAAAAAAAGTAAATCCAAGAAATCATCTTTGAATCATTTTTTTCAATGATGAAGTAAAAATTGAGCTACTGTACATCACGAAAAACAGCAAACGATTAATAGTAATAATCACCATTTGCGCTAAATTACTAGCGATTTTCTTGCCAGAAATGTAGCATATTTAAACCTGGACTTGCAACAGAGTTACTTGGATGTCTATATCTGCATTGAAAAAAAACGAAAAAGAAAAACAGAACAAAACAGTGAATCAAAGAAAGGAAGCGCAAGGGGAAAGGAGAAAAGAAAACAGCCTTTTCAAAGCCCGGTTAATGTTTTTGTTTTCCTGGAAGGATCAATCACCTCCGGCTTTTATTCACATGTAGATGTGTCTACATCATAAAACTCAATGAGTCCTGATCTCCATTGACACACTGTAAACTTCTCCTCTCCCCATTCACTCTCGTCCGTTTGTTTGCAGTGGGCTGATTCTGCGCTGGCTGTATTTCACTCTCTCCTCCCTACTTGTGGGAGTTGTTGTTTTTTCCTATTCGCTGCTCAGTTCAAAATCTCAAAAGGGTGTTTTCAAAATCAAGAGGGTGTTCTCTAGCCAAATATTGATTAAGTACGTGTTTGCTGAGTCTATAGTTGTCGGGTAAGAGGGGTGTGTTGGCTGTGGGCCCCTGCTCCTTCAAAACCTATTGTTGGGCCCCTTAAAGGCTTGAGATCAAAGCAAAGGCCCCTTCAGATTTATTTGTCTGGGAAAAGGCAGTGTAGAGGACCATTGCTTACTAATACCGGATTGAACATGCAACTTTAAAAGATGTTGATTGCAAATCGTTTGCTAAGGATTTGGAAAATGGAGATTTTGTTTTTGTTTTGTAGTGGTGGTAATTATTTGTGTTTTTATTTTTAAAACTGCCTAATCAAGTTTTCATCTGTAAATTTTTTTTCATCTATATTATCTGGCAAGTCTTAACTCATCGCCTGTTTTTAATGAAAGAAATTTGTTTCCATATTTTGTGTTTCACAGGTGTTTTCTGTTTTTTTACAGACATGAATTGTCTTATGGGACAGTTATCTCTGCTCTGTCGAATTGAAATGTTTAAAATCACTTCAGATTATTAAAAATGTCAACAAAAGGCATTTTTTCAAACATATTAATATCAAAAGTTGTTGGAAATACACTGTAAATAAATCCAACTTACAAATTGTTAACTCAGTTTAAAATTCTAAGTTAGGTGGACATATTTTTGAGCTCAGTGTTGAGTTTACTCATGAAAACTGTTTAACTGCGTGTTTAGAACTGTTTGTTCAATGAAAATAATGAAATCTGTTGAGGAGACATACAATTTAGATTTCTTCATTGAAGTGTTTACTTCCTGCACTGTCAAACATAAAACGTTGAGTTAAATTAAAATTTTAAAGCAACCAGCTAAGAAATATTGAGTTTTTAAACTTCAGTGGTTGAAGTTGTGCCAAATAATTTTTTGAAATTGAGTTGAATCGACTTATTCCGTGAAGTATATTTGACCTAAACCAGCCTTTTCAGTCAACTTAAAAAAAATATTTGGCACAACTTCAAACACTGAAGTTGAACAACCTCAAAATTTCTTTGCAGCCGGTTGCTTTAAATTTTTAAGTTAACTCAACTTTATTTTTTTACAGTGTATAAAGGTCCCATAATGCATTTCAAAAGAATAAACGCAGAAAAAAAAAAAAAAGTATTTTATTATAATAACAAAAACATCACAACGTAAATTTTATATTAGTTTCAATCGGCAAAATTGAAAGCTAAAAGTTTCCAAAGAACTTCTGAGTGTTGGTTCTAGTGGCTGGCCGTGATAAGTGAATCGATAAAGCTTTCCCCACAATGCCGTGTTTTCCTGAGCGCATCCCCTCCTTTTCCCTATACCATTAACTTTGGGAAAACTGACAATCCTCGAGCCTCATTTAGCTAATTAAAAGTAACTAAAGTCATCAAAGAGCCACGGCCCCTCTCTCACAGATTCTCATTCACGGCAGGCGAAAAAGAAAACTCCGAAATACAAACAGTCAAAGGGATCAAGTTTTTTTGAAAGGGAGTCCCGTGGAGGCCAATTGAATGAGCTTAGTGCTTTCAGACGTGCCATGGTGAACGCAGTCAACATGTAATAATTAGTTTCATTGAGCTGCATTCCAACAATCTGCTGCTTTTCTCCTGGGCCCATTGTCTCCAAGCAGGCCAATAGCCAGGAGGACAGAGAGAATCAAGCAATGACAACACATGAAAGATTCAGCTGCCTTTGTCAGAGGAAGCTAGGAGGACTTTGTTTGTGTAAATAAAATAGGGCTTTTGCCTGCTTTTCTGACTGGATACTTGCTCAATGGAAAAGAGTGAAGAAAGAGCGAAAGATGCACTGGCTTAGCAGATATTTTTGGGCCGATTTGTTTTTTATACACCATAATATTTAGCAGGTTTCGTATTTCATAATTCTTTTGTTTATTTATGGTTATGAATTGCATTATGGGACATTGATCTATACTCTGTTGACTTTTAAAGTAACTTTTATTGACATTCTAGTAGTTTGAAACAATATATTGTATAAGAAATAATATATGGAGAATATACTTACTAAAAAAGTACTGTCAGTTTATTTTGTACCGTAATTTACAACACCAATCAATGATTTGCATTATGGGGTATTGATCTCTGCTCTGTTGACCTTTGATGTGGAAATTTTTTACTTTGTAGTTTAACAAAGTGACTTTTATCTATATTTTAGTAGTTTGAAATAATATATTGTATAGGAAATAATATATTGAGAATATACTCTCTAATTATAACTGAAAAAAAAAGTACTGCCAGTTTATCTTTGTACCGTAATTTACAACACTAATCAAGGCAATATATCAATGATACTCTGTCAACTTTTGATGTTAAAAAAATTAACTTTGTAGTTTGACAAAGTGACTTTTATGGATATGTTAGTAGTTTGAAATAATAAATTGTATAAGAAGTAATATATAGAGAATATACTTTGTAAAAATAACAGAAAAAAGTACTGGCAGTTTATTACTAGTAACAACAATCAAGACAATATATTCAATTCAATTCATCTTTATTTCTATAGCGCTTTTACAATGTAGATTGTGTCAAAGCAGCTTAACATAGAAGTTCTAGTAAATTGAAACTGTGTCAGTCCAGTTTTCAGAGTTGAAGTTCAGTTTAGTTCAGTTCAGTGTGGTTTAATTTTCACTGCTGAAAGTCCAAACTGAGTACATTTACATGGACACCAATTATCAGATTTTAATATGATTAAGACAAAACTCTGAATAAGAGTCTACCATGTAAACAGCGATTTTTGATTAATTTAATCCGATTAAGGTCATAATCGAACTAAACAGAAATCGGATTAAGACATGTGGAGTATGCCGATTTTAGCCGCATTATTGAAGTGCAGTACGGACATGTAAACACTGCAATCAAACTATTACCAGTGTGTAGGATTTTCGCCACATTTTGCGACAGAATAGTCTATACACACACAGCTATTTGACACTATTCTCTGCACCTACCGAGTCAGAGAAGGACCACAGATACTTGCATCGCGAAATGCGGAGGTTTTTTTCTCCCATTCGGCGTGTGGTATTGAATTCCATTAAAACAACACTCTTCCATCAGTTCATACTCGCATCCAATATCTCGTTTGTCACGGGGAGCATGCATGAAATGTTCCTGAATGAAACTGAAACTGCCAAACTGCAGTTAAAGTCGACAAATTCAAAATGAAACACCCGAAAATACATGAAATGTGGATAGCGTGGTGACGCAATGACGTTAATCGAATTATGTGCTATAACATGTAACAGGATCATGAAAGGAACATTCAAAAAGCAAACACCTTAATCATATTATTGTCTTATTCAGATTAAGGCAAATATTTAGATTACTGATGTCCATGTAAACGTAGTCACTAAAAAGCAAATTGATCAATGCGCAGCTCCACAAGTCCCAAAACCAAGCAAGCCAGTGGTGACAACAAAACTTCACCAATTGACAAAAGTGAAGGAAAAATAACTCGAGAAAAACCAGACACAGTTGGCTCATATATCACTTCAAACTAATAAAAAGGTCAATAAAAGTCACTTTTTCAAACTTTTCAACATCAAAAGTTGTTGGATTAAAGATCAAGGTCCCATAATGCAAAAGCAGAAAAAAAAAATAATTTACAGATATTTGTTTTTACAGCATAACAACAAATGTACTCAAAGCAATAAAGGAAGATGCATTTTGAACCAAAAATGCTAAACTAGTCCTATATCTTGCTGGTGAGGGGTTTAGTTTTATGAATATTTTTTTCTTCTTCTAGAGATCTGTCTTTCTGATCAATAAACAAGGGCTCTTCTTCTCTCTCTGCTGGAATGTTCCTCAGTCATGATTCCGGCGCCCTGCGGGGATGGAGATGAGCAATCATCTGCCTTTTATTCAGCCGTTCCTTGAGACCTAACAATCTTCGCCTTTCTGTTTTCTCCATAAATGTGAGACTTTATCTAGGGATGCAGTTATCAGAACATCAATAAAGGTTTTTAAGCCGCGTCGTTGTTGTCACGTTTGTTTAAGTGTTCCCAAAACCGTGCATCATTTCCACATGATGTCATCCGGAGTGGCACGCAAAGGAAGAAAAAACACGCATGCACGCGGTCGCACCAAGCTTATCTCCAACTGAATGCTGCCTGTATGCTTCATTAGGTCCGCTTTATACGCTGGCACCAGCATTGTGATCCTCAAATATTAATTCAAAGGACAATTAATGAATGCAAACTATCTTTGAAGTGGGGGGAGCGAGGTCAAACACGGACCAGCCCCTCACGACTGATGGACTCCTTTTCCACTCCTCTCCTCAAAGACGGTTTGAAGTGTCCAAAAGGGAAAAAAAAGTGAGCAATAGAAGGTCAATGAGAATGGGGGCTCCTCGCCGAATAGAGCGCTCTGTTTTCTTGCGGGCATTTGAGCGAGTGAAACTCTGGCAAAGGAGCGATGAAAAGGAGGGGAAAGGAGAGGTCGAGGGTTTCGGGGGGCCTTGCCATAAAGACTCACAATGAGGCAGTTAATTGAGAAGAGCTAGACGCCGTTGTCAATCACTTAACTTGAGGAACTTCACTTCTTAACTGCCAAATGATGCTGGTGAAGGAGGGGAGACACACAGAGAGAGAGAGACTAGGAATCTGTAAGAAGTTTTAGCTGAATGGTATTGAGGTTACTATAGATTTAAAGGAGCTGTGGTTTGACTCTCTGGTTGTTCTGGAGCTCCAGATTCAGGACTTGCAGCTTCTACAGAAGATTTTTGTTAGCTCACTATCTATACTAAAGGCAGAAAAGAACTGAGTTTTAATGGTTGGGTTAAGAGTTTCAGGTGGTTTAAGAAGTTTAGTTTTGCATATTTTTCATAGGTTTTTTAATAAACTAAAAAGTAATAAACTAAAAGTCTCAGTCTATATTTTATTCATTCATTCGTTCATTCATTCATTCATTCATTCATTCATTCATTCATTCATTCATTCATTCATTCATTCAGACTAAAATTAATCTAAAAATCCCTTAAACAATATACTTTAGATGGAGATATGAAAGTATATTTAATTACCTTTTAATTATTAAACATTTTCCAGTTTAGCATCTTTTTCATTGATTTCTTTTTATAGACCATCTACAATTCTTAGTCAGTATTTTTTTCGTTCGTTCGTTCGTTCGTTCGTTCATTGATTGAGGCTAAAATTCATTCATTCGTTCATTTTCTTTTCGGCTTAGTCCCTTTATTAATCAGGGGTCGCCACAGTGGAATGAACCGCCAACTTATCTAGCATATGTTTTAAGCAGCGGATGCCCTTCCAGCTGCAACCCATCACTGGGAAACATCCATACACACTCATACACTACGGACAATTTAGCTTACCAAATTCACCTGTACCGCATGTCTTTGGACTTGTGGGGAAAACCGGAGCACCCGGAGAGAACATGCAAACTCCACACAGAAATGCCAACTGACCCAGCCGAGGCTCGAACCAGCGACCTTCTTGCTGTGAGGCGATCGTGCTACCCACTGCGCCAACGTGACGCCCTGAGGCTAAAATTAACGATATAACCCTTAAACAATATAACCCTTAAAATGAACCCTTAAACAATATACTGTAGATGGAGATATGAAAGTATATTTGGTCCTTATTAATCATTTTCCATCTTTTAAATTTTTTTTTATCATTTTCCATCTTTAGCATCTTTTTCATTGATTTCTTTTTATAGACCATCTACAATTTTTAGTATTTTTTTCATTCATTCATTCATTCATTCATTCATTGAGTCTAAAATGTATTTAAAAAATCCCTAAAACAAGATATACTGTAGGTTATGGAGATATGAAACTACATTTGGTCCTTTTAATTATTAATAATTTTCAAAATGCTATTAATTGTGTTTTATCTTCAACATAAATATCATTGAGTTCATGACTTGCAACTTCTACAGAAGATTATTGTTAGCTCACTTTCTCTACTAAAGACAGAAGAACTGAGTTTTAATGGTTGCAATAAGAGTTCAGGTGGTTTTAAGTTATGCATCTTGTTCGTAGATCTTTTTTTATAAATCATAAACCACCTAAAAGTCTCAGTCAGTACATTTTACCGTTCGTTCCTTCCTTCCTTCCTTCCTTCCTTCCTTCCTTCCTTCCTTCCTTCCTTCCTTCCTTCCTTCCTTCCTTCCTTCCTTCCTTCCTTCCTTCCTTCCTTCCTTTGTTTATTCATTCATTCAGTCATGAATTTGGACTAAAATGTATCTAACAATCCCTAAAACAAGATATATTATGGAGATTTAAAATGGGAGTATATTTGGTCATTTTAATGATTAATAATTTTCTAAATATATAAATTTTGTTTTATCTTATGCGTAAACATCATTCAGATTTGTTTTCATTCTCAATCAGTTCTCACTCATTCATTCTTTAATTAATGTATTTATTTAGACTAAAATGTATCTAAAATCCCTAAAACAAGATAAATTACCCTTAGAAGGAACATAAAATAATATAGATTCCGGAGATATAAAAGTACATTTGGTTATCTAAATGCTATTAATTTAGTTTGATCTTAAACATAACTAGCATTGAGTTCATGGCTTGCAGCTTCTACAGAAGACCATTGTTAGCTCACTTTCTCTACTTTGTGTGTAACCGAGACGAGTAGAAATCATCATTTCCAACTCAAATGTGCAATTTCTGATTTGTTTCAGACCGAATTCATTTGGTTTTGGAGAACTTACAGAAGAGCTTCTGTTGGCGTCGATTTGAACTGTATAAACATGTTCCAACTGTTGTCTTCTCCCGTTTACGTTGTTGATTTTAATGAGTGAAATTTGCAAGAGTGTCTGAAATATTCTTTACACCATTACACACTTAGTTGTGTGGGTTTGTGAACTTGATGTTTCACATTTAACCATTAATGCTTCATCATTGCATTTGAAGTAAGGCTCCCGTTAGCTTCTTTGAAGTAATTTAGGTTCAACAAAGAACCGTATTCATAACAGGAATTGGGTTAAGTTGACTCCCTATTATCCCTATACAGTGCTTAAAAGAAAACCCGTCTTGTTGTTCTGATTTAAACTGCATCAGTAAATATATTGTTCAATCTGCCATTGGACTGCAGATGCAAAAAATAGCCTTTTGGCTAATTCCGGCACATTGTACATTTTTGTATTATTAAAGGGATAGTTTGCCCAAAAATGAAAATTATCTCATCATTTACTTTCCCTCATGTGGATTTAAACCTTTATGACTTCTTTCTTCTGTTTAACACAAAAGAAGATATTTTGAAGAATGCTGGTTGATTGGTCCCATCAACTTCTATACACTGTAAAAAATGCTGGGTTCTGCACAATCAATTTGTGTTGGGACAACATGAAGGAATTAAGTTAACTTATTAATTTTTACAAATTTAAGTTGACTGAACATAAAACTATTAAGTTGTCCCAAAAAAAACTCAAGAATTGTGTTGTTTCAGCTCATTTGAAGTAGTTTGAACAAACAGCAGATGTCATTTTCGTCACATTCGAGTGTGGGGGGGTTGGGAGGAATTCTATGGAAGTCAAGAGGGGATGGGAGGGGAGAGTCCTGGGTCAGTGGCTGTGCAAACTCCCTCTCTGTTGGAAGTGCGGGTTAAGATAATGTGTTTGTTCAGTGTGACAGGTAACAGACTCTATGATGGCCAGTAAACACTGAAACGAAAGACAAAAGAGAACTGATTTTCTATGGTTGCATTAAGAGCTTCAGATCATTTAAGGTGATTACAAATATTAAATGTCCAAAAAATGTTATGTTAAGTCGCAGATTCTACAAAAATATTGATCAGCACAGCTATTTTTGAGAATAATAGTAATATATATATATTTACACACCAAATAATTTCTGAAGAATCTGAAGGATGGTGCTGAATATTGAATATATATGAATATATATATCACATAAATAACTTACATTTTACTATTTAGTTTTAGTTTTTTTTTTTAAGTGCAATAATATTTCCCAAAACTGCTATTTTTAATTTAATGTATTTGGTGAACAAACTTATTTTACCAACCCTAAACTTTTGAACTGTAGTGTATTTATATATTGGCATATTATACATATTTGCATCTTTTTCATCAATCTCTTTTCATAAACCATCTAAAAATAAAATTTTTAATATGTATTTTTTCATTCGTTCATTCATTCATTCATTCATCATTTATTCAGAGTAAAATGTATCTAAAAACCCCTTAAACAAAATAAATTACCCTGAGAAGAAAACTGAGGTGATATAAAAGTATAAGTGACGCTTTTAAACATTAATAATTTTCTAAATTATATTAATTGAGTTTTTTTTCTTAAATATAAACTTCATTCAGTTCATTTAGCATTTTATTTCTACATTTCTAACAGACATTTCTGCAAGTTTAGTTCATTAGGGGCAGAAGTGAATATCTAATATTATGTGTTTTTATTTTATTTTGTTTTATTTTATTTTGTTGCATCTACAATTATCTACAATTTACGTACAATTATCATGTTGTGCGTCATTGTCAATTAACATGTGACCTACCTGTTGCAGTAATGGTGTACTCAGTGTGTTTGTGTTTGGTTGAAAAGCCTGCATAAATATAGAGTGTCATCAGTGTGTAGTTAGTGCTGGTACGTTCAGGAGCATGTGTTGTGTGTTCCTGTGGTGCGGTCACTGCGTGGGCACTGCGCTTCGGCTTTGTCCTGTTATTGGGAGCGATTCCATGCTGCAACAGGCACCTCTGTCCTGTGCTGGCATCATAATGAGCAAAGCATGCTGGGAAACCATAATGCCTCAGCATCCCTCCTTTCATGGTCTTCGTGTCCGTCCGTCTCAGCTCAGCTTATTTCTTTTTAATGCACAGAACAAAGGTGTTGAACATATTTTGATTTCTATATTTAAAATAGTTATTCGTTGCACTTTAGTTTGACATTTTTAAGGCTCTTTTTTATAATACCACAAAATATTTTTTTTGTATCATGTGTGACCCTGGGGCACAAAACCGGTCCAATTTTTGAGATTGTGATTTTTACATAATCTGAATGCTGCATTAATATGCTTTCCATTGATGTATGGTTTGTTAGGAGGACAATATTTGGCTGAGATATAACTGTTGTAATTTGGAATCTGAGAATTCAAAAAGTAAATACAAATATAGAGAAAATCACTTATTAAGTTGTCCAAAATTGAGTTCTTAGCAAGTTTAGATATATTTATGACAGGAAATGTACAAAATATTTTCATGGAACATAATCTTTACTTAATATTCAAATCATTTTTTGCATAAAAGAAAAATATTGCCAAATTTGGCTCTTAATAAAAAATATACCCATGCAACATAGGACTGGTTTTGTTGTCCAGGTTCATAAATATTAAATGTACAATTTTTGGGGGGGATTTTTAACAAAAATAAAACATAAAAAAAAAAAAAAAAATATATATATATATATATATATATGGGGGCGTCACTGTGGCGCAGTGGGTAGCACGATCGCCTCACAGCAAGAAGGTCGCTGGTTCGACCCTCGGCTGTGTCAGTTGGCATTTCTGTGTGGAGTTTGCATGTTCTCCCCGTGTTCGCGTGGGTTTGCTCCGGGTGCTCCGGTTTCCCCCACAAGTCCAAAGACATGCAGTACAGGTGAATTGAATAAGCTAAATTGGCCGTAGTGTATGAGTGTGTATGGATGTTTCCCAATGATGGGTTGCAGCGGGAAGGGCATCCGCTGCGTAAAACATATGCTGGATAAGTTGGCAGTTCATTCCGCTGTGGCGACCCCTGATTAATAAAGGGACTAAGCCGAAAAGAAAATGAATGAATGAATGAATAGACATATAAATGTTATTTTGTTAGTGTCAAAAAAAATTACGAAAAAATTAAGTACACTCTAAAAAAAATGCTGGGTTATTTCAACCCAATTCTGGGTGTAATAAAGAACGTTTAAAGAAAAGCATTTCTTAGAGTGAAGCACATCAATTCTTAATGAATAATAATAAATGTTTTTTGTACACCAAATCATCATTTCTGAAGAATCATAGGATACTGAAAATTGGAGTAATGATGCTGAATATTCAGTATTGCATCAAAGAAATAAATTACATTTTAATATCTTATAAGACAAAAAACTATTGTTGGTTACAATAAAAGTTTATAATATTGATAATTTTACGGTGCTTTTTTTACTGAATGTGGCTTTGGCGAGCAATTGTAATATTTGAATATTTACAAAACCTTAACAAATGCAAACTTTTGAACTGTAGTGCATTAAAAACACTGTAGATAACAAATAAATATTAAAAGAGCAAATTCAGGAACTCAGATATACTTATTATAACTTAGCATCTCATTTCTCAACTCATTTGCAATCACTTGGCAAGTGCTTTTGCTATATTTTAACACCACAGTAAAACCTTAGTCAAGATTACCACTTAGTCAGGCATGCTTTTGAACATCCAGAGAGTAGCAATTGAAACGGCCCAAAAGTGCGTCCAGAAATGTCCAGTCACGCTCTAGTCCACCTGCAAGGTTAAAAATGATCTTTGGAGCGCTTTTGTCTGTCTTTCTCTCCGTCCGGCTCGCTTTCTGGGTTTGTTTCGGGCAGCTGCTGGGGTCGCGGCTCTTTAGCGAGTTGAGTGACTCCCTGCTCCTCCCTCTTAACAAAATGCCAAGCCCAGATGGAGTCGTGATCGTTCCGTTAACCATTCTTCTCCCTACATCTGCTGGGTTTCTATATACTCCTTAATTCACTCACCAGTGGCTGGCTGGGGCACAGGCTGAAAGGGCCAGCACTCCTCCGCGCTGCAAATAAATGCTTCATTTGTCTCTTCTCTCTTTTGTTTTGTTTGGGGAACACATGTCACGAGCTCAATTACCCAACCATTTAACAGCCCCTGAGGAGGAGAAGACTCTCCCCTCGCCGGAGCTGTAAACGGCCCAGATGGTCGTCTGTGGACTCTCACCGCAGCATTCCCTGTGTTTACTTTCGCTTTAGCTCTCTCTCTTTGTTTTTGCGGCTTTGTTTGCATGTCGAAAAGTGTGTGTTGCATTAGAGTTACCAACCTGACTTCCCTGTTGGAAGATCACAAAGGAGATCTCTATCGCATCGCTTCTGGCAAACGGAGACTTTTGATTTTCTTCTGAGGAAAAAAACTCTTCTAAAGGGGTAGTTCACACAAAATGAACAAAAGTCGTAGTTTACTTGTATTTCACTTGGTCGAAAACTGAGTTTCTTTTATCTGTTGAATACGAAGGAAGATTTACTGATATATGTAAAAAACAACAACCTTGTAGTATTTTTTTGTTCTTGTTATGGATGTCAATGGCTTCTTTTTCCACTCAACATTCTTCAAAATGTCTTTTTTTGTGAAGAAAGAAATTCATAAATGTTTAGAATCACTTGAGTGTGAGTAAATGGACAGGACGTTTTCATTTTTGGGCGAACTGTCACTTTAAAAATGTCTCACACTGTGTCTTTGAGATGTTAAACTCTTATGATTCACATCAAAATCAAGAACAGCTGATATGATCATTTTTTGTGTCATTCACTTTTTCCATTTCATTTTTCTTTTTGGAAACGTTAAGAAAGACAAACATGATCTTTTTTTTTTTTTTTTATTAATGTTTTTTCCTGGGTTTTCACCTTTAATTGATAGGACAGTAGAAAGTTTAGACAGGAAAGCTTGGGGAGCAGAGAGAGGGGAAGGATCAACATAGGATCTCGAGGCGGGAATCGAACTTTGGTCGTCGTGAACACTGTAGTGTCATGTGTTGACGCATTAATCACTACGCCATTGGGGCCGACAAACATGATCTTTAAAATGATAGACCACCCAAATATAGAAATAGTGTCATGATTTACTTATCTTCATGTTGTTTAAATTATGTATGACTATTTGGAGAAAAAGTTAAGTTATTAAGTGTTATTTCAGAAGTTTCATTTTTTTGGATGCAGTTTCTCTTTAAAATATACAAATAAAAAAAAAAAACTCATCATGAACACAAATCAAATCCTTCTGAGACCTGCTGTTCTGATCATTTTTTAATTTTCTTTAATGTCAATTATTGACAATTATTTGACTACTGTCATCTTTTACATGTTTCTTCTGTGAAACATAGAAGATATTTGGAGATTTTTTGTCTATATAATAATAGTCAATAGGTTTTAAAATTGTTTGGCTCCCAACGTTTGTCAAAATATCTTCTTTTTTTTGCAGAAGAAAGCTAGATTGATACAATATGAGGGTGTGTCAGATTACTGTTAGAAGATCCACATTTTGTGGAGGGCTCCGGCCCTCCAGAACCGAGTATGGACACCCCTGCATTAAATCATTGTTTAATGTTTTTGAGCATTTTGAAAAACATAATTAGTTGATCCTCAGAGGGGCAGTTCACCTAAAAATATGAACTGTTAAAACTGATTCATCCTCATGCTTTTCCAAACTTTATATAATGAAGTTTGTGAAACATACACATTTTATGAGAGTTGCTTTAAAGTAAATGTTATTTGGTACCAACAATCTTAAAATATCTTCCTTTGTGTGTTCAGCGAAAGAAAAAAACGTGATTAGGGTCAGTAAATGACGTCAGAAATTTCTTTTTTGGGTGGTGTATCACTTTAAATGAAATGTTACTGAGAACTCAAGCCTCTTGAGCTATGAAATTAGCAACCTTTGAGCAATGCTTTTTCCTCTGGGTTTTCAAATCTATCATTTTGGAGTCAACAAACTCTGCTTGAGCTCAGCACAAAGCTGCATTGGCTTTGCGTCATTTTGGCTTCTGTTTTTCAGCCGTCTCTTGTTTCTCTGTGATTATGCCTCAAATTCACCACATCCACTTCAACGTCTGTCCAAATGCCATGCATTTCACTGAGCAGAGCGTTCATCTCTCCTTCTCTGATAAATGCTGTGTGTCGCTGGCAGGCTGCAGGTTTGTGGGGTTTGTCCTGTGTGTGAGAGGAATATAAATCTGATGTGTGAGCGAGAGGCACCATGCACTGCTATCATGAATTAACACTCGCTAAATCACAACAGGCCTACTGGTGACGCTGCCTGCGCTTTGAGCTTCCTAATATACAACACGTCTTGTTGACAATCACACATTTGTGCGAATGATGACTTTTAACTATTGTAAAGCTGAGCAGGTCATTTCATAATGTTTTTTAGAAAATAGACACATTAAAATTTCTGGTTCAAAACAGCTTACGCTGTAAAATAGTTTTTACTTAAAGTGAGTAAACCTGTTGCTTTTTAAAGCGATGAGTTGACTTTACTTTAAAAAAGTGAGTAGACCGGTTGCTTTTAAAGCGATTAGTTGACTTTACTTTGAAAAAATTGAGTAAACCTGTTGCTTTTAAATCAGTTAGTTGATTTTACTTTGAAAAAAGTGAGTAAACCGGTTGCTTTTAAAGCGATAAGTTGACTTTACTTTAAAAAAGTGAGTAA
>CAIGQV010014432.1:20519615-20538481 GCA_903798115.1 Danio jaintianensis | reverse complement strand
TAGGAATATTTGTTTTTATTTCAATTAAATTCAATTCTGTTTTTATGCCATAATATCAATAGAAACTCTTTCTTATTTACTTATTTAATTATTTACTTTTTAATTATATTATTTTTTAGAATGTACCTGTTTTTTTGCGGTAATGACAGGTAACTGAAAGGTGTGACGCACTTTTCAATTTAATTTTGTCTACTTTTTATTTTATTTTATTTTATTGAATTTGACATTTTGCACTGCGTTAAAGACAGAAACTTAAAGCAAATCATGGAAGGACGAAACAAAAACTGAGATGCTTTGCTTGTTCCAATATCATAAAGTCATTTGGAAGCCCTCATGCTTCGTCTTTTTCCTCACAAAACCTCCTGCCTCTGCAAACTTGATCTGATTGTCAGATTTCTGGATATTAGCTTTGGCAGAACAGCATGTTTTTATATATTAATATGTTTTTCCGTGAAGAAAATGATTGATACCATTTCCTCAAAAGCTGGCAGTTCATTCCAGGTGCCGTCTGCTGAAACTAGTCCAGACCTTTGGGCAAAATGGCATGTAAACAGACTTTTCTGTAGCATTAAAGAATGGAAAAGGGCTAAAGGACAGCCATTTCTCTCTCTTTCCTTTCCAATTCCCATGAGCTGCCTGGAGAAATGAACACTGGCACTGGGTAACAGCATTTCCTGAGTGGCTTCAGGGTGGAGAACCAACGCTTTGCTTATAGTGATCACTTTACTTTTAATTAAACCTCAGAATCTCTCTTTGTTCTTCATCATGCAGATTTGCTGGAAAATTCACATGAGTTTGTGAAATGCACTCGTACGGCAACACACTGCATGTGAATAGAGGAAAAATAATTAATAGTTATGATCATAATTCTCCAGCTTATTGATTACATTAAGAATTACAAACATATGTTGTAATACAGGATTCTAAAATGTTCTGTTTAAATATGCAAATGATGCATTCTTTAAAAAAAACAATGGTCTAATTTGCATAGGTTTTTACAGATTTTGGGAATTTTTTTATCACTACATGATTTCTAAAAAATATATTTAACCATGTTCAGTACAGGTTTTCTAAAATGTTATGTTTAAATATGCAAATGAGGCACTCTTTAATTAAACGTGCTAATTTTTATACATTTCTAGCACAAATATCTATACATTGGATGAAGTCAGGAATTCCAAATGAATTAAAATGGTTTGTTTCTTTATTTTGACATTACAGTAAAAGGTTTTTACATAGAGAAAGTTTGGTAATCTCTTTTTTATCACTGCATAATTCAGAATTTTTGTTTCAAATCATATTGTTTAGCCAGAATTGTTAGACAAATTGTTTGTAGAATAAAATGTTTAATATAATCATATCAATCTTTAAAATAACTCCAGAATATATGAATTAAACTGTTAAATCTGGTGTACGGAAGTCCTGCTAATATGGAGATTTGTACACAAGAAAAAACCCCAACTTATTTTGAGAAAATTATCTTTAAAAATATATACTGTAATTGAAATCAGACAGAAATCAATAAAGTGCATCAAATGAAACACTTTTGTATGTTTTTTTTACATAACAGTGAAGAAAATCCTTTAAGAAGAGCCCAAAATCTTCCAAAATCCATAAATTGACAGATGTATATAAAATAGTTTTCGTCTGCAGTGTCTTGCCATGAAAATTAAGTTTCTTTTGTAGCATCAATGGTTCCATGAAGTACGTTTAACATCCATTTAATTCCATAAAAGATTCTTAGATCATTAAAATGTTCACACTAAGAAACAAATACCGCTGTGCGAAGGCAAAAGGCAGTAAGTTACCATATTTGACTGAAAATGAGTTATCAATATTTTTTTGCAATATTCAGGACCTCCTTTATCACATGGTTATGTGTCTTCAGCCAAATTTGTTATTTTTGCCAGATTTTTTGTGTCCTAACTATAATTTTAAAGTGATTTTTAAAATCTTTTTAGAATAGTTCTTTGCAGAATAGTTCTTTTAAGAACCGTTGATTGATTCTTTGGGAGCCACAAATGGTTCTTCTATTCATCGCTGCAAGAACCCCCTTATTGACCCTTTATTTTTAGAAGAATAGCTTAGTTTATTTAGCACCACCCCTCAAGAAAAGTAAAACAGTAGTTATTTCATTAGTAGTTATAGTAGTAATTATTATTAAAGGAAAATATTGCCGCGCGTAAAATTCTGCTGAAACTCAGATGAATGTTTTAATTACATTCTAGTGTCTACAGATGCGGTTTCGCTTGCCGAAGTCTGCGTCTTTTGCCGTTTTGTGTTTTCAACCATATGGGGTGAAAATGGAAGAGTGAGCAAACAAGAGAAAGGAGATGGCCAGTGTCAGACGAAGCAGATGTGGCGTTGGCGAATTCTGGACGGGGGCTTTCGAGGCGTATTACTGGACAATAGCTGGCTGTCACGCTAGTTTGAGGAGCCTAATCATTTGATAGGGCCCCCCTCCTCTGGGTACAGATTCCCTGAGCTTTAGACCACTCGCACTAACATTCTCTTCTGCTGAATTAACTACGAAAGAAGCTCTCACCCTGCTTCAACTTCACCACAAATAATACCTGCGTAAGAGTGTGTTTGCGTCTGTAAATAGAGTCAACATTAGAGATGTTGGCCTCCACTGCTCGGGGAACTAAATGTCTTACTGTGAGCAATCTGGTTCGCTGGATGTAAATTTATAGTACATTTGGTGATTTCAGATATGAATGATTTTGCAGGTGAGTTATTGAATTGGCAAGCTGCAAATCTATAAATTAACTTTTCCATCTTGTTTTTCCACCCAAGTATTTTTCTTTGGTTTTTTGATTATTTCGTTTCATTTAATTTGCAAGCTTGTTGCTCTGGAATACAAAAAGTGCAATTTTGGTCAGTCGATTTTAATAAAAAGATTTTTTTTTTTTATTATTTATTTATTTATTAATTATTATTATTATTATTTTTTATATACTTTTACATTTATTTTATTTTTATTTTGTTTATTTTATTTAATATTTTTTCTTTTTTAAAATTTATTTTAATTTCGTTTATTTTATATTTTTTATTTTATTTTATTTTATTTCAATTTTGTTTATTTTATTTTATATTTTTATATTTTATTTTATATTTTTACAATTTTATTTTATTTTATTTTAATTTCGTTTGTTTTATTTTATATTTTTTATTTTATTTTTTACATTTTCTATTTTTATTTTATATTATTTTAATTTTGTTTATTTTATTTTGTTTTTATATTTTTATTTTCTTTTATTTATTTTTATTTTTATTTAATTTATTTTATATTTTTACATTTTTTAAATTTTTTTATTTTATTTTATTTTATTTTATTTTTTTTTTACATTTTTTTCTTTTAATTTTTTTTTATTTTGTTTTTATATTTTTTATTTTATTTTAATTTAGTTTCTTTTCTTTTCTTTTTTCTTTTCTTTTAAATTTTGTATTGTATTTTTTTTTTTTTTTTTTAGATATTTTTAATTTAATTTAATTTTACAAAAGTGTCCTTCTGGAATACAAAAGTGCAATTTTGGTCACTCTTATTTGTAAAAGGAAAGATGTCAAGGACTGGGGCTGTCAAAGCATGATAAATATGTAATTAAAAGTGATCTGCATTTACATTATATTAAGACCTATATATCTGTTCTAAAGACATACAATATATTTGAGAAACAGACCCAAATTGAATTAAAATTAAGGTTTTTGCTTGACATTCACTGCTGTGTTTTTATTATTTATTTATTAATAATCTCATGTCATGTTTACTTTGCAGCAAGTCACTCTGATGAGGGCTCAGATGTGGACTCAGAGCCTGGTTTGCCATTAAAGAGGAAACAGCGGCGCAGTCGGACCACGTTCACAGCTGAACAGCTAGAAGAGCTGGAGAGAGCCTTCGAACGCACACATTACCCTGATATTTACACCAGAGAAGAGCTCGCTCAGAGAGCCAAACTCACAGAGGCACGAGTGCAGGTACACAAACACACAAACCTTCATTTAAAACCCTTTTACAACTCCGATTTAAAAAAAAAGTTGCCCTGAAGTCACATGACACTGCCGCATAAACACAGGCTTCTTTGTGCCACGTCTGACCTCTTGTTTTTACTGTAGTATTCTGTCGCAGAAAACCCCCCAAAACAGAACCTTTTAATAAACTCTATTATTAAGTCCTTCTAACCCAATTAAAGCAGAACCCGTGACATGATGTCATGGCTTTTTAATGAGCACAGATGTTTCGATCGCAATCAGACCAAACAAGCTCGGAGCTACTGAACACACAAAGAGTGCCTGTGTAAACCGAGACTTGTCACACACACACAAACACATTCTTATAGGAATAATAATACAGTCTCATATCTGATTCCTCAATAAACGGGAAATCCATGCTGAAATGTGTGATGTTATAAATTCGGCACTGTTTATGTGTGTGTCTGGGTATGGTTTTAGATCTTCTGAGTGTGCAATCCAAAACATTTTTAGGTTGAAAAATATTCCTAATAAATTTTTGAGCGAATACATAACCAGCCAGTGTTCAAATTTCCTTTGCTGGAAATATGAGCTGGTCATTAGGTCACATCTTTATACATTAGACTACATTGTATGTGAAAATCATTTATAGCCTTTTTTCTTATCAATTTCTTTATATGAAATTGGAATGATATGACAATTAGACAGAAGAGAAACTGAAATCTGCAGGTAACCGAGTCTCGCAGTGCTGTTGTTAACATGAACAATTTGAGAACAATTACAATAATACAATATATTTAACAATAACTAATTGTACGCGGGTTAGTCATGGTCTGATGGTTAGAGAGTTGGACTTGTAAGCAGAAGGTTGTGGGTTTGAATCTCAGTGCCAGCAGACAATGACTAAAGTGTCCTTGAGCAAGACACCTTACCCCCGTTTGCTCTGCAGTGATAATTGGCCTCTGCATAATACTTGTAAGTCGTTTTGGATAAAAGCATCAGCCAAATGACTAAATGTAAATGTTGTACACCTGATTAATACTTCTCTGCTGAGTGATAGGCGTACCCCACAGCTCATAGACGCCATTGTGAACATTCATTCATTTTCCTTCGGCTTAGCCCCCTTATTTATCAGGGCTCGCCTCAGCGGAATGAACCGCCAACTTATTCAGCATATGTTTTACACACCGGATGCCCTTCCAGCTGAAACTCAGTACTGGGAAACATTCATACACACTCACATTCACACACATACACTACGGCCAATTTAGTTTATTCAATTCACCTATACCGAAAGCCTTTGGACTGTGGGGGAAACCGGAGCAAACGGAGGAAACCCACGCCAACACGGGGAGAACATGCAAACTCCACACAGAAATTGAACCAGCGACCTTGTTGCTGTGAGGCGACAGTGCTAACCACTGTGCCACCGTGTCGCCCCCCATTGTGAACATTTATACTACAATTACACTTCTGAAATGCTAGTAGCCAGTGATGTTTCTATGTTCCTCAGTGTCGAATTTCTTTGCCGGTGCTTTGAGTTTATGCCGGAAATACATGCGATGCTACTGTAGCAGTAGCTCAAACTCATTCAGACAAGAAGAAGGCGGGAACTGGCCAACAACATTTATCATAAAATAAACACAAAACAAAAGTATCCATCTGGAGCTTTTCTGCCAGACTCTAGATTTGTTAAACGCTTGCGCCACCGGCCTCGCTCCGCTCCCACAGCTCTCAGCTCACAGCTTTCAACCACACTCATCACCGATACCAAGCTGTGACCAATCCCAGATCTGGTGCTCCGCGTCGTCATAATATGCAGTTACAATTTTTGAAGCAGGACCTACCGCGTGGACTCAATGTGGAAGTATAAAATTGAGATATAATCATCATTGATCGTACTAATGTTTAGTTATTGTATTTTTTGGTTTGTTTGAAGAAAAAATTCTTATTTGAGTCAAGCTTCCAAGATGTAGAATCTCTGATTGGGAAGTACAGTAGCATTAGATTCACGCAGAGGAGCCGTGCTGATGAACAACCCTTGAAAATCACTCAGCAAATCACTGCAATTGCAGGTATCAAACACAGATGGCGACAAAAAGGCAAAACTCTCAGACTGAAGCTTTAAAGGGAGATTTCTTCCAAAATAAAACATTCTGTCATTATTTACTCATCCTCTACTTGTTCCAAATCTGAGTTTTATTATTCTGTTGAACACAAAGGAAGCTATACTGAAGAATGTTGGAAAAAAATAGCCATGGACTTATTCGACTATTTTTATGACTGCTTTTTTTAACATTCTTCTGAATATCTTGTTTTGTGTTCAGCAGAAGAAAGACATTCATAAAAGTTTAAAACCACTTTATAAGTATCAGGAAATAATTTTTTTTTAGGGTGGGAACTATCCCTTTAATAAAAGTATATTGTTTGTTGGTTTCTTGTCTTGCAGGTCTGGTTCAGTAATAGACGGGCTCGCTGGAGGAAGCAGGCGGGAGCCAATCAGCTCATGGCATTTAATCACCTGATACCTGGTGGTTTCCCTCCCTCTGCCATGTCGAGTCTTCAGCCGTATCAGCTGGCGGACTCTCCTTATCCTCCCTCGTCTATTTCACAAGGTGAGAAGTGTAAATGGAGAGATGTGCTGCCGTTTGAGAGTTTGGGGTCAGGTCAAATTACATTATTACCTTTGTTTCCAAAATATGTTTATAGTAAAGACATTATGGTCTTTATGGAACGACATTTTCTGCATTTTGTTTCACTTTTTTTTTCAAGATACAAAAAATAAATAGAAAAGTAATAGTTTTAACTTTCTTATGTCACTAATCAGACCCTTTTCCTTGCAATTCTTAGTTTATATATTAAAATATTCTTTCTTTTTTTCACCAATTGAGGGAAAAAGTCACAATTGCAAGACATAAATGGGTGATGTTATGTTGCTGTATATTTTCTAGAATGTAAAACATTTGAGTTTTGTATAAATATCCCTTCCTGGCGTCATTTTCTGCACTTGTAAAAACTGAAAGGACCTTTAAAATGTTCTTACATACATCTCTCTTTCAATCAATTTCTCTCTTTTATCATTAGTTTTTATTAAGCACAAATAATTTTCTAAATTTCTTTTCTTTCTCCCCTCAGTCTCAGAGCAGCCCAGCACTGTGCACAGGCCCCAGCCTCTTCCCCCCACCTCAGTGCATCAGTCTGGGCTTGGCAGTGGACCGGGGGCCCAGGAGGGGAGTTCGGCCTACTGCCTCTCCTCTGGACGTCACGGCTTCTCTGGTTACTCAGATGGATATGTGGCCGCACCGGGCCACGCAAACCCAGTGAACCCCTCCATCAGCAATGGCCTCCCATCACAGGTCAGTATCACGTCATGTATATGCTTTGAAAAAACAGTATATGGCTATATAGAACTGAGACAACAATCTTGTGTTGTGATTGAGATGTTAATACTCAGTTAACATGCAAAGAATGTTAGGGAATAATACAGATAGAGGTAGAGTGTTGAAAAGATGCCTTATGTCTTATGTTGCATGAGTATACTTTTGGTGATTGGCAAAAATACATTGTATTGGTCAAAATTATAGATTTTTATGTTATGATAAAAATCATTACAGCAGGATATTATGTACAGATCATGTTCCCCTAAGGAATTTATTTTGTAAATTTCCTAGTTTGAATATATCAAAACTTAATTTTTGATTAGTAATGTGCATTGCTAAGAACTTAATTTAGACCATTTTAAAGGTGATTTTCACAATATTTAGATTTTTTTTTAGCCTTCAGATTCCAGATGTTCAAATCTTGGGCCAAATATTGTCCTTTTTTTACCAAATACATAATTGAAAAGCATATTTATTCACATTTCACAAGACATATGGATCAAAGAATTTTTTTTAAATGACCGTTATGACTGGTTTTGTGGTCCAAGGTCACAAATTACAACTTTAATTATTAATCGTTTTTTTATAAATTTGAAAAACACTTTTATGCTCACCAAGGCTGCATTTATTGAATAAACAATAAAGTAAAAGAATGTAAAATTGTAAAACATTATTGCAATTTAAAACAACTATTTTCTATTTTAACATAATTGAACTGTAATTTATTTCTGCTGGGGTTAAGCAGAATTTTCATTGTCACATGATGCTCCTTATATGCCAGTTTGGTGCTCAAGAAACATTTAAGCATCATTTTTTAGGATTTTTTTTAAAGAATAAACATTTGATCTGAAATCTTGTACACGTCACGTACCATCATTTAATTGAATGCTTTTTTTGGTGTTGCTGAATCAAACTATTTTAAACTATAGTACATAAACTCTGTAATCAGCAGCGTTGCTTTCAGAAGGTCTCTGTTTTTACGTTGAGAAGCATATTTGTCAATGCCAGCGAATGCGAGCATGAAGGTGTGAGAAAAGGTAGGACACGACTGAAAGGATGATGGAAACGAGAAGTGAAAGACAATTATTTGTGATTACACACTCATCAGCTGTTATCTGTCGGCTCGCCTGCTGCGCACAACCTGCTAACAAGCAGAAAATGAGCTCCTAACTGCCTCAAAGCATCCGCTAGTTAGTCAGGAACAGCGTTCTGGGCGCTGTCCTTAAACCCAAAGCCCTTTGAGTGCTGCGCGAAACAGATTAAATGCAATAAAAGAGATGGACAGACAGAAACAGAGAGGAAAAATAGAGTGATTGAGATACAGAGCAACCCCCGAGGCTACGAGACAGAAGACGCTTTTCAGAATGAGGTTCTTTCTGAAAAAACACACAAAAATCAGCAATGCAAGCCAGAAAATAGCAGTAAGTTTTGTGGAAAACAAGCAGCGCAGACTAAACAAATCTCCATTGAGGAGATATGATCTGGTACAATAACGTTTTTGTTAAAGGGATAGTCCGCCCCAAAAATGAATATTCTGCCATTTGTTGTTGTTCTGCCAAACTTGTATGACATGCATTCTTCTGATGAATATTTTGGGGGATTACTACAGCTCTTGCTTAAAAACAAGCTTTCACTTATAGTCTCACAGCAGAATTATCCTAAAAGAAAAAATATTGTTTTGATCTATAAATTACTGTTTGTTTGTTTTTTTCCAAATTTCAAATTACAATATTGTCATTGAGTGTTATTTTAAATGACAATTGCTCAAAATAACGTTTTAAAATCAGGGTTATTTGAATAAATATTCATTCATGAATTTTCCTTTGGCTTAGTCCCTTTATTCATCAGGGGTCGCCAAATATGAATTTAAAAGATAGATTTGTGAGGGGTGTTCTCATATATGCTGAGCACTGTACCAAAAACAAAAAGCTGCAGAGTATAACATCAGTAGGCTATTGTATTGTCTAAAAATGAATGCGAACACCCAAACATGCTATCTTTTTGTGATTATGCACTAAAAGAAAACATTAGTTCAGAAGAAAAGTCTTTTTGCAGTAATTTGCAGACCAAAACAAAAGTATTTACCCAAACACATGATGACTATAATGATAAAACCAGAGAAGCTGAGAATTTTTAAGAGAAAAAATTGTATACTCAAAAAAAATAAAGGGAACACTTAGAGTTACATTGGGTTGTTTAAGTGTTCCCTTTATTTTTTTGAGTATACTATTTTTTTTCCCATCTTCAGTAAAGAAATAAAATGCCACATTGTTGCTTTTTAAGGCTTTGACGGTTGTTGTTCGCTTAGTGAATGAAAAATGGAACAATAATATTTTTTAAATGCTATAAAGCAAATGGTAGCACATATATTTTTCTAAATATCCAAAGGATCGCTCTATTATTCCAAAAAACACATAAGCCTTATTACATAAAGAGCTCTACCTATGGATTTGGACCGTCGGCTCGTGTACAGTAATTGAACTGCACAAAGTTATTTAACATGACGTATTAATTGAAGTGTGTCTAATTGCAGCGCCCCAAGCATCAGGGTTTGTAAGCAGAACCAATTCCTAGTCATTAAGGCAGCATTCCTTCGTCAGGAACGACTTAGAGGTCAGGTAGATCTCACACTCGCTCCGTCTGCTGTTACCATTAGAGTGTGTGTGTATATGTGTGTGTGCGCATGTGTTTATGTGTGGATGTGTGTGTGCTGTTTTGTTGTTGTTGAAGGGCAGGGATTCTCGTCGTCATGACGATGTTGAAACTCGGAGCGTCTGGGATTCTAATTATGGAATGCTTCAGACTCCTAATTGATTGGAATGGGAGAATTTACCCTCCTTAACGCACTGTGTAATTTATGCAAATGAGCCACTTTGTTGGCTAATTGTTTGAATTATGTATTTATCTGTGGTTTCATTTATGCTGAAATAAGCTTGGGATTCGGAATACATTGAGGAGGGTCGTCCCTGAAGTTTATTAGCAGATTGTATATTACTACAAAATAAAGGATTGTCTACATGGGGTTTATAAAAATTTCTACAATTCTTAAATCAAGATCGATTTACTTGAAAAGGCTTTACAATTTTCTACTACTTTTGCTACTTCAAAATCAGTACTGTAAATGAGTTCTAATTCAAAAGGAAACTATTTTCTGACCCCATTAGCATTTGTTCTTGTTTTAGCCATAATATCTCTTAAATTTAGCACTTGTTATATTTGTAAAACAATGCTAACTGCTTGTCAAGTAACTGTATATTTGTATATTTATTTCAAGATGTGGACATTTATTTATTTAAAGATTTGTACATACACTTTAAGAAATTATGTGTTTGTCAATTGTAATTGTAAATGCATAAATTGTCATATTGAATACATAAATGCATAAATTGTCAATTGTAATTAGATAAGTCAATTGTATTTAAAACAGCTTTTATAAATTAAAAATTAAAGTTATAAACATGATTAATTTAGTTGAATAATTTATGATGCTTATTTATTTATTTATTTATTTATTTTTTATATTTTATTTTATTTCTATTTATTTTATTTTATTATTTTATTTTCATTTATTTTATTTTATATTTTATTTTCATTTATTTTATTTTATTTTATTATTTTATTTTCATTTATTTTATTTTATTTTGTATTTTATTTTTTTTACTTTTTTTATTTTTTATATTTGATTTTATTTTATTGTTTGCTATTGTGTTTGTATTATATTTTTTTTAAAAGGATGAATGGCAAAGAAAATTCTAATTACATAAAAAAATAATACTGTTGTTAATCTTGCTACATCAAAATAAAAACCAAAAATTAAAAAGTTATGATTAACATAAAACATATGTTGTCATGGCTTATTGATCATACTATTTTTACAGTATATAGAAAAAAAAAGAGAATTAAGCATTGATCATTTTTGAAGCTGTGATTATATATTTTTTGTATAATATATACCGGTAATTATTTATAGTTTACAGAATATGACAGTAGGGCAGTTATATTAAATGGAGATCATTTGATAAATCAAATATTTCTGAATTATCCCCATGACAAGTGTTATAAACACAATTATTATAAACAAAAATATGTGCTATTACAGTCTAATTTTGTGTTTTTGTTCACAAATCTTACATGAATGATAAATGAATGATATAAATTCTAATCTATAGCATGACACAGATTTCTAACACATACCCACAAATTGCTTTATCCATATTCATACTTGAATATTCCATCAAAATAGCTTTTGATATGAATTTGCGAACATCATTTTTATGACTGTGGTCTGCATGATCCCTCAGGTTCTTATACAGCTGTGTATCTCGCATTAACCCTGCCTGGGGAAAAAAAAAAAATGTTTTATGAGGAAGCTTTTTGTCAACAACTCCTGTCTGTGGTCTGGACATGGAAGGAAGATTTTTTTTTAGCTTTCACCTCACATGCAGCCGGGCCCCGGGCCCCCCATGGGGAGGTGAACGACAGAGTTTAACCTTCCATGTGCTTTTCATTTGTTAAGCATCACACATCAGCGTGCGACTCACACATGCACCGCTGTACATGATATATGCTGTCAGCTCGTGTGATCCGTGAGTTATATCTGCACCTGAAAATCTGCCAGCGCTTACAGCTCTCAGTGCTTTCCTCTTCTCAGCAGCTGTTGAAGATGAACCCACGGAAGAATTTCATGACCCTTCACACTACTTGTAAAAGCGTTAACCGCATAAACACACACGTTTTTTTTTTTTTTGCAAAACGGGGAAATATCAAAGATGACTTATTGTTTAGGGTATAGAATATAATGTAGGGTTGATTTGTGGAATAATGTTAAAAGTACAAAAAAGAGATGATTATTACTAAAGGGATAATTCACCCAAAACTGAACATTCTGTTGAACACAAAAGAAGATATTTTGAAGAATGTTGGAAACCTGTAACCATTGACTTCTACAGTAGAAAAAACAAATATTATGGAAATCAATGGTTACCGGTTTTCAGCTTTCTTCAAACTATCTTCTTTTGTGTTCAACAGAAGAAAGAAACTTTCAAAGGTTTAAAACCACTTGAGGGAGAGTAAATAGTGAGTAAATAGTGAATATTTTTAAGACTTAAAAGCAAATTTTTTTTATTTATTTATTTTTTTTGTTAGAAAAGCATATTAACTCAAGTTAACTTTGGTATAATTTTATTATTTTTAAAGCTATTTAGGGACTAAAAGTTGCTATGGGTCAAAGATAATCATCCCATGTTGATGTCCGCATCAAATTAAATTGACAAAAGTGGTCTTTAATACATATAAAGCACATTAAATGCAAGTCAAGTGTCTACTTATATATTTTAAATAAATATTTGAAACTTAAATGTCAAAATATGGTCAAATAACAAACGTTCCAACATTACTATGACTTATCATATTTCATTTTATTATAGTTTAAATCATAGGTCTCAAACTCGATTCTTGGAGGGCCGCAGCTCTGCGCAGTTTTGCTCCAACCCTAATCAAACAAAGCTGATCCAACTAATCAAGGTGTTCAAGACTACTAGACTATTAAGCAGGTGTGAGTTGAAGGTGGTTGGAGCTAAACTATGCAGAGCTGCGGCACTCCAGGAATTGAGTTTGAGACCATTGATTTAAATGAATGAAATGATTAAAAACTGACCTTTCTTGCTGATATATGAATGAAATCTTGTAGTTTGAAAGAGAGAGGCAAAGTATAAACATTAAAATGAAGAATTAACTAGTATTTTGAGCTGTGATCCTTAAATGTTCTTTATATAATATTGCAAGTTTGTTCATAAAAGTAAAAAGATGATGCATTCTAATGTACATAAAAAACCTAAAAGTGTGTTGCGTGTTTATTTACATCCATATTTTCATTTTTGACACATAAACTTTGAGTATTTTAACCGGCAACCCAAATTCCCATTGCAAGTGCATCACCGTAACAGATTTTTTCCCCCCTTAAAAAATGCAGTAAGCAAATAAAAAATATAATTTATGAATTGTTTTTCCAATTGAGGACATTTCCAGATGTCTCCAAAGGGAGCTTTTGTCTGATTTAGCTCATGTCTGAGGGCTAATTTGTCCCCAAAGCATCTCAAAGCAAACCCACCCACATATTTAAAATGCAATACTCCCTCCTTAAAGGGACAGTTCACCCAAAAATGAAAATTACTTGATTTTAAACCTTCATGAATTTCTGTTAAACTTAATAGGAGCTTTTTCAAAGAATCCTAGTTGCTATTGACTTTCATAATACACTGTAAAAAAAAAAGTTAGGACAAAAAGTCAATACAACAAATATTTTTATTTTGCTTTAACTCATTTTAATAAGTTAATCAGGTTTCAACTAAATGTTTTAAGTTATACAAAGTTTAACTTGATATAGTCAGTTTGATTGATGTAAGTTTGAAATGGCTAGAAAAGTTCATTTGATTTAACTAAAACTTTTAAGGCAGCAAGAATGTTTTTACAGCGTAGGAAGTCAATGGGTGCCACCTATCAGCATTTTTCAAAGTATCTTCTTTTGTGTTCAAAAAAAGAAAGAAAGTCAAATAGGTTTTAAATAAGTGAAGGCTCAGCAAATAATTGCTATAAATGATATAAAGAATTTAAATTGTTAGGTGAACTATCCCTTTAACTGATATTCCTCTTCTCTCAAACTTATTTCTTATATTTTTCTCCTCCTTCCTGTGTTATTTGAACATCAAATTCTGATAGAAACCACCCTCAAGCTGAGTTTTCGCTTTTTTTTTGTTTTTCTGGCTTTGCTCTCTTTCCAAACGCACAACTCTGAGTTGTTTTCAGGAAAATGTTAAAGAAACGACTCCTCCTTCTCTTTGGTTTTGCACTGGGGAAGGGAAGGCTTTAAAGGGAACCATGTGTCCGGCAGGATGGGAAATAATTTGACTCTGGACGGACTCAGTGGGCTGGTCGCTCGACCGGTTGGTTGCTGATCTTGAGGGTTTTTTTTCTGAATTGGGCTGGTTTTGATTAATGTTTAGCATAGGGAGGGAAAACTGAAGTGTTTTTGGCCTGTCATGCGGTATATGAGACACTGATGGCACACTCATCTGTCTGCCACTGTAGTGAATTAGATACGGCCGTCCCGAGACGCTGTGTGAGAGCTGGAGAAATCCTCACCGCCGTCACTGTATCTGATTAGCGTTATACTCTGAATTGAAGACTTTATAGTTGTCATTACGTTTAGTTCGGTATGTTGAGTTGGTTCCACATCACAGAACTCGCAATGAAAGCAAATACACTGGTGGAGATGGTGGAGTTTGATAGATATGGGAGTGTAAGTTATCCCAGGTGTGTTAAAAATTGAAAAAAAAAGGTGTTAAAATTTTATTTAATATCTTTTTAACAAGCTTGTTTTTTTAGGTATCAAACTGTATGAATGTCACATATTATGCAGCAGTTAATGTTAAAGGGATAGTTCACCCAAAAAATGGCAATTCTGTCATCATTTACTCACCCTTCACTTGTTCAAAATCTGTTTGCCTTTTTTTTAAACATAAAGGAAGATATATAGTATTATATAGTAAGATATATTTCTTATATATATAGTAAAATAGATAGTATTTGTTTGTTCCTACAATTATTATTATTATTATTATTATTCATTCATTAATTTTCCTTAAGCTTAGTCCCTTATTTATCAGGGGTCGCCATAGCGGAATGAACCGCCAACTATTCCAGCATATGTTTTACACAGCGGATGCCCTTCCAGCCGCAACCCAGTACTGGGAAACACCCATACACTCTCACATTCACACACACACTCATACACTATGGCCAATTTTTGTTTACCTAATTCACTTATAGGGCATGTTTTTGGACTGTGGGGGAAACCGGAGCAGTGAGATTTAAGTTAACTTAACAAATTGAAGTGGATTGGAGAAAAAAAAAACAATTAAGTTGTCCCCAAAAAATCTCAAGAATTGTGTTGATTCAGCTCATTTTAAATAAGTAGTTTGAACAAGCAGCAAGATCATTTTTCTGAGTACACTGTGAAAACACTGTGCTGGGTTCCACACAATTCCTTAATGTTGTCCCAACACAAATCGATTAAGCTAACTTGATAGTTTTTACAAATTTAAGTGGATTGAACATAAAACAATTAAGTTGTCCCCAAAAAAAAATTAAGAATTTTATTAAATAAGTAGTTTGAACAAGCAACAATATAATTTTTTTGAGTATATAGGCAAGTTAGGATAATTAGGTAAGTTATTGGACAACAGTGGTTTGTTCTGTAGCCAATCAGAAAAAATAATTCTAATAATATAGTCCTTAAATGTTTTTTAAAAATTAAAAACTGCTTTTATTCCAACCAAATTAAAAGAAATAAGACTTTCCCCAGAAAAAAAAAAAAAAAAAAAAAAAAAATTATATATATATATATGTATGTAGGAACTACTGTGAAAATGCTGTGTCTGTTAAACATCATGGGCGACATGGTGGCTCAGTGGTTGGCACTGTCGCCTCACAGCAAGAAGGTCGCTAAGAAGGTCGCTGGTTCGAGTCCCGGCTGGGCCAGTTGGCATTTCTGTGTGGAGTTTGCATGTTCTCCCCGTGTTGGCGTGGGTTTCCTCCGGGTGCTCCGGTTTCCCCCACAGTCCAAAGACGTGCTATAGGTGAATTGAAGAAACTAAATTGGCCATAGTGTATGTGTGAATGAGTGTGTATGGATGTTTCCCAGTACTGGGTTGCAGCTGGAAGGGCATCTGCTGTGTAAAACATATGCTGGATAAGTTGGTGGTTCATTCCACTGTGGCGACCTCTGATTAATAAAGGGACTAAGCCGAAGGAAAATGAATGAATGAATGTTAAACATCACTTGGGAAATATTTTAAAAAGAGTAAAAGAATCAGCAGGGCTAATCATTTTGACTTCAACTGTACATATAATTCTGTTCCACAGCTATACTGAAGTGTTGTGTTGTTGTGTGTTCAGGTGATGGGGCTATTGAATCCGGGTGCAGTTCCTCATCAGCCACAGTCTGATTTCGCCCTGTCTCCACTTACGGGTGGTTTGGAGCCCAGCACAGGCATGCCTGCCAGCTGCCACTCCTCTCAGAGACTGGAGGCTCTGCCAGGCCTTCCCAGCATGCCAGCACTGCCCAGCTCCCAGTCCTACTGCCCGTCCAGCTACAGTTCACCCGGGTACAGCGTCGACCATGTGGCGTCTTACCAGTACAGCCAATACGGGCAGAGCAAGGTGAATACCAGCACTGTTACTTTACTGTAGAAAGACTGACATGTGTTTATCCTCTGAAAGGGGTTCATTTGGATTGCTGGAAAAAACACAAAATATTACTAGGAAACACTTGAATTAATTGAATTACTCGAAACGATGAGAGGAGATTATTTAAAAGTTAAACTTTACATTTTTACACAACATTTACATGATTTTAACCAAACAACCAAAATGGAATTAGCCAACCTGTTTTCTCTTTAAAATGTTTAAATAATAATTATATATATATATATATTTTAAAAAAAAGTTTGTGCTGTCAAATGATTAATTGCGATTAATCGCATTCATTTAAAAAAAACAAATTTCCAAAATATATTTGTGCATAGTGTGTATATTTTTGTGTATATATACAATAAAGTAAAAAAAGTAAATACAAACTTTTATCTTGGATAGGATTAACTGTGATTAATCGTTTGACAGCACTAAAAAAAAATGGTGAGATGAAAGTGATTTTTTTGCGTACTCAAGACATAAAACCCCACGGTGCATCGTTTAATCTAGATCCAACAACATTGATGGTTCTTCTTAATTTATTTTGAATTTATTACAC
Organism: Danio jaintianensis; assembly: GCA_903798115.1. Taxonomy (NCBI): domain Eukaryota; kingdom Metazoa; phylum Chordata; class Actinopteri; order Cypriniformes; family Danionidae; genus Danio; species Danio jaintianensis. The sequence continues at coordinate 20,521,324 of CAIGQV010014432.1, read as the reverse complement.
TTTTTAACTCATTTATGATGCTTATTTTACAGTATATATGTCCGCATTCCTTCAATGAAACTTTTTTTTTCTCTTTAAATTGTTGATTCCATAGAGCAACATGATCATCCAAACGTCAACTCAGATTATTTTCAGCGACATATTTGCCTTCTAATCACCAGTGTACATTAGCCAGTCAAAAGTGCGCAGGTTGCTGGTTTATGATGGCTAACCCGTGACCTCTCGCGACCCCGTGAGATGAGCTATATCTCATCAGCCAGCCATGTAATGAGCTCCGGGTAACAAAGATCTCCTTCTCCGTCCACTCAAACACATGCGACCAGAGCGGCAGCAGGCTCTGGATCCCGTGTTTGACAGAAGCCGCTGCTCAATCCTCGTCTGCATCTTGATGTCATTAATTTGCAGGGCCTGTAAGCACAAAGCTGGGGGTCCGCCGAGGAGTTTGCGGGGGTCTCGAATGGCCCGTGGCAGGGTGATATTAGAAACATGTGTTGCAGACGGGTCAGATCTGGAGATGCTGTTGATCACTGACTCTGATCCATGCTGGATGTAGGACTCTTTTCATTGGCCAGTGCTCTTTTCGTCAGCTCGCTCAATCATTTGCTGGATTCTCACTTCATTTTCTTGGCAAATGTGGATGATATAATAATGTACTAATTTGAATTATTCTCAGTTATTGTGCCAGAGACCACTAGGAGGCATCAGCATGCTTCCTTATACCTTATAATATCTGTTGTAATTCATTACATATATTATACATATTTACACATATTTTACACATATTTACACATATTTTACACATGTTTATACATATTTACAGGCAAAATTATTAGGAGCGAGGATATTTTACAGTATTTCATATAATAATAATAATAATAATACATTTTATGTAAAGCGCCTTTCAAGAAAACCAAGGTCACTGTGCAACACAATTCAATAATTTAAAAAATTAACCGACAGTATAAAAATAGAGAAGATGATAAAATACAAAGACAAAATACAAGTTGTAATAGTGGAGTTATAAAGAGTAAGTTATTTTGAACAGATGAGTTTTAAGTCTGGATTTGAACAGAGGGAGAGAGTCAATGTTGCGGATGTCAGGAGGAAGAGAACTCCAGAGTTTGGGAGCAGAGCGACTGAAAGCTCTGCTCCCCATTGTGCTAAGACGGGCAGAGGGGACAGAGAGGTGGACGGAGGAGTAGGATCTAAGGGAGCGGGAATAAATGGAGGAGATCAGACAAATAAGATGGTGCGAGGTTATGGATGGCCTTGAATGTATGCAGGAGGATTTTATATTCGACTCTGGGTTTGATTGGAAGCCAGTGCAGATCTTGTAAAATAGGGGTGATATGGTGAAAAGAAGGAGTTTTGGTGATGATGCTGGCAGCTGAGCTCTGTCTGGACCAGTTGAAGCTTATGGAGAGATTTTTATGGAAGACCAAAAAGGAGGGAATTGTAATAATCAAATAATGTTTGGTCTTCTGGAGAAAGTCTTATTTCTTTTAGTTTGATTATAATAAAAGCAGTTTGGAATAAATAAAATAAAAAAAACTATTAATATATATTGTACTGTCATCATGGCAAAGGCAAAACTAATAAGCTATTAGAAATGTAATTGTGTGTATATAATATAATATAATATAATATAATATAATATAATATAATATAATATAATATAATATAATATAATATAATATAATATAATATAA
>CAIGQV010014432.1:20486611-20507386 GCA_903798115.1 Danio jaintianensis | reverse complement strand
ATATATGTTTATTATTATTATCTTTTTTGCATTAAGGGTTACACAAAGAACTTTTTCCTTCTATGAAACTTTGTCATTAAGGGTCTTCTTTTCAATAGGTTATATTAAAACAGATATTCACACCAAGATTAAAATTGATATTTTAATAACTGTTTGATCTAAAGTTCTTTGTTGAACCCAAAAATTTTGTTTAATTGTCGTAAAAACCATTATGAAAACCACTGAAAGCATTATTTTTGAATGTAACATTGTTTTTAGGCACCACATTCAAAAAGAAAACTGTTTAAACAAAACTTTGAATTGAATCAAACAGATCTCTTTTTAATTTCTAATTTTCTCCCATATTTTTATTTAAGTGCCTTTTTTATAGCCTTGTCGAAGCACTTAAAATCTGTTCAAGTACCCCCTGGAGCTTGTTTATAGGTCCTATAGGGGGTTTGGGAATCGCTGGTTTAAAATATGCTTTGGACATTAAATTTAATGTAGCACACCTTTATGCTTGTACATTTGTTTTTCACATCCGCAAATCCAGAAGGCTATGGTCCCTCACTTTCGCTCGCTTTTCCAGCATGGAGCCTGGTGTCAGATACAATAACATATACTGGAGACAACTTAACCTTCGACCCCTCACACTCTTTGAAATCAGTAGACAATCACAGCATAGCTGACAGTGCAAGAGTTACTCCCCTCTCCCCCGCGTCACTCTGAAAGAGGAGAGAAATGCTGGACAAAACAACATGAAAGACAGCAGACTGTTTCTCGCAGTAATAAATGACATGGAATTTGCTCAGTTGAACCTTGCGGCTCATACACAAACGTGCAGGACAGTGGAAAATGTGAATCATTCTGGAGTTTTCAAGCAGTTATTCTTTAATTATAGATTCGTTTTGATGGGTCGCTGAATTAAAAAGCAACTAATCATGAATTATTGTAACATAAATATGATTATTAAATGAAAGTAATAGAATAAAAATCTAAGGTATACTGTATTTATTTCTAAATTTAAAGAGACTACACTCAAATTAGACATGCCAGCGCAAATGATTTGAGTTACATGTTCTAATGCTGAAAAACCAAGGAGAACATATAGAAGGCATAATAATAATGATATGAGTATGTTTAATTGCAGTCAGGATAGACATGGTTTGTAATGATCATGAAAGGATTTTTTTGCTGTAAATTATTGTTCATGGTAGTATTACTACCCTATAAATTCTGACACACAGTGTGAAAAATATATGGAACAGTTTATTAAAACTTTAGCCAAAATTAAAAAAGTGCATGCATGTTTTTTTTAGCATATATTAGGGCTGCACAATATATCGTTTTAGCATCAATATTGCAATGTGTGCATCACAGGATCTGCAATGTTGAGTTGGGAATGTAGTTGACCAGGAGCCATAGTCATTGAAGATTTTTACCATACTGGAGCAAAAGTTGATCATTTACATGTGTTTTTAAGGCCTGGCTGCGACTGTTTGACCCTGTCAAGAGAGTTTAAATATTTCAGGCACAAGAAATTGTACCATTTGTGACTTTTTAATAAAATAAAATAAATTATTAAGATATGATTTATTTAATTATTTATACAATGAAGTCTATGCAGTCTATGCAATTTTACTTGCCAAATTGAGGCTTTTAAGTCATCTGGTGAAATCGAATTCATATCGAAATATATATATTTCACAAAAACAAAACAGATTTTTCCAATATTGTGCAGCCCTAGCATATATATATGTGTATATGTGTATATATATGTATATATATATATGTGTATATATATATATGTGTGTGTATATATATATATATATATGTATATATATATATATATATATATATATATATGTGTATATATATATATATATGTGTATATATACATGTGTGTATATATATGTGTGTGTATATATATATATGTGTGTGTGTGTGTATATATATATATCGTTTTTGTTCAGACTTTTTGTGCTCATATTGTATGAACTAAGTGAAATACATACTTACATAATTATAAAAATAAAGTAACTAAACAATAATTAAGTCTAAAAATAACTCAGTAATAATAATAGCTTGTACTGTAAGTCAGTTACACTTTACAGTATGGTTCTTAAGTTAATGTGAGTTTACTCACATTATTTGTCTTTGTTAAAGGGATAGTTCACCCAAAAATGAAAATTCTCCCATCTTTTACTCACCCTTGACTTGTTTCAAACAAAGTTTTCTGTTGCACACAAAACAAGATATTTTGAAGAATGTTGGATGTCTGATTGGAAATCTGTAGTCTGAGATCGTTTTGAGCTGAAATTTCACATGCAAATAGAAAAACACTAACAAATTGAGTAAACATCTTCATCAATTTGACAACACATGCAAATACAGAAATGCGCTGCAAATAGGGCAGACCACAATAGAAATTTGACGGGGGACACCAAAAAGTGACGAACCCGGCTGCTTTCTGTTTAGAGATGGAAGTCCTTTAATATTAATTGCAATTCATCAGATTATTAGGCCAAAAAATATACAAACAACAAAGAACCATACGACCAGGACAATAAAATAAACAAAAAACTCACCTCACAGTTCTCCAAAAACACAGCTGATGCTAAACAGGAAGCAGATGAGTTCGTCAGTTTTTGGAGTCCCCAGACACATTTCTATTGTGGTCTGTGTTATTTGCAGCGCATTTCTGTATTTGCACATGTTGTGAGTATTTGCGTGAACATGTTGTCAAATTCAATTCAATTAATATTTATTTCTATAGCGTTTTTTACTATGTAGATTGTGTCAAGAACATCTTAACATAGATGAAGTTCAGTCTTCACAAGTTCAGTTTAGTTCAGGTCAGTGTAATAATGTATATGTCACTGCTAAACTCCGAAACACAGAAGAGCAACTTCAACAATGCGCAGCTCCACAAGTCCCAAACCAAGCAAGCCAGTGGCGACAGTGGCAATGAACAAACGTTACCAATTGATGAAAGTGCAGGAAAAAAAAACTGATGATGTTTCCTCAGTTTATTAGTGTCTTTCTATTTGCATGCGTTTTCTTAACTTGCAGCATCTCATATTGAGGTCTCCTGGCCACCGTACATTAACAATACCAGTGTTTTAACTTCAGAAGAGTGGAAAAAAATCAGTATTTGGTGGAGTAACCTTAATTTTCAATTACAACAATTTTTTTATTCTGACCAATTGTCATTTTCTGATGATAATGTTAATATTTTTATTTGGAATTTTGAATGAATGTTATCAGGCAATTTTACTCAAACCCATATGGTACTAAAGGAATAGTCCGCCCTAATTTTAAAATCTACTCAGTATTTACTCACCCTTAGGTGGTTACAAGTCTTTGAGTTTCTTTCTTCTGTTGAACACTAAAAAAATATATTTTGAAGAATATACAATACTATTACTATGAAAGTCAATGGTTACAGGTTTCCAGCTTTCTTCAAAATATCTTCTTTTGTGTTTAACAGAAGAAAGAAGCTCCAATAGGTTTGGAACAAGAGAAGAGTGAGTAAATAATGACAGAATATTCCGTTTTTGGTGAACTATCCCTTTAATTCAGTAAATCCAGAAAAACTGATAACTTTCAGATGGTGTCTTAGTTTATTTCCCCATAGTTTATGTTGAGTAGTACACTGGTGTTAATGAGATGCTGCAGGACCTTTATCTGCAAGAGCTAATGATAAAGAGTGTTTATCACATCACTCAGAGAGCAACTTCATATCAGACCGCATTCCTTTCCAAAAGCGTCTCATGTGTTGCCATTCTCCATCTTGCTCTTTTGTGAAGCTACAGTACATGCGTCGACAGAAATCCTCACAACTGTCAGAGCAAGTCCAAATTCAGCATCAACTTTAAGAAGCGAAACAAGCTGCGTTTGATAATTGGGGACTCCAGCGTGTCCACGACCAAACCTTCAACATCTGAACATTACAATTAAGTAAAAGTTTGAATCAGAAGGAAACCTTTTTAAACATCATACTGAAGAAAAAGGACTTCAAACATTGACATTCTGAAGTAAACGACGCCTAATCTATCCCATACTGCTCCACATCTACACTTCACATCGAGTCTTTGTGGAAATATCAGTGATGTTCATGGACAAATATCGTAAGCTCTGAACTTTTTTTATCACAGCTCAAGGTGAAGGAATCGTCTTTTTAGCCTTGTAGAGAACCACAAACAGATGATTTCTTGAAGTTACTGCATCTGTTTCCTCTTGAGAGATTGAAACCTTGAATCTGACCTCATTGTTAGCATCAATATGCCTCTAGGTGGCACTATGACCAACCGAACGTTGCTCCTCGCACTTCTGGCAAGGTGCCGACAGGCTATTCTGAAGGAAATGGAGACAAACCATCAGAATTTACAAGATAATTCGACAACAACGGCTCCAACCTCCTCGAGTATCACCACAACAAGACGGCAGTCGTACGACAACGCTTACTTTTATATCCTATTTGTCATGTTCTTTTATTCTTTCATGGCTCTGGCTCTGATGAGAGGTTTTGTCCGATATGATACAGATAAGAAGGATCCGTATGAGGAGTTCATGAAACCCACCGAGTCCTCAAAGGAAAACACAAGCCCAGGTGATGAGAAAATCGACTTTGAGGAGGAGAACAGTGTGTGATTATATTCTACACTACGTACGTTTTCTTTTTTCAGATATTTCCCAAATGATGTTTAACAGAGCAAGGAATTTTTCACAGTATTTCCTGTAATATTTTTTTCTTCTGGAGAAAGTCTTATTTATTTTATTTTGGCAGAATAAAAGCAGTTTTTAATTTTTTTAAAAAGCATTTTAAGGTCAATATTATTAGCCCCCTTAAGCAATATTTTTCTTGATTGTCTACAGAACAAACCATCATTGGACAATGACTTGCCTAATTAACCTAGTTAAGCCTTTAAATGTCACTTTAAGCTGAATACTAGTATCTTAAAAAATATCTAGTAAAATATTATGTACTGTCATCATGGCAAAGATGAAAGAAATCAGTTATTAGAAATGAGTTATTAAAACTATTATGTTTAGAAATGTGTTGAAAAATCTTCTTTTGGTTAAACAGAAATTGGGGAAAAAATATTCAGGAGGGCTAATAATTCTGTCTTCAACTGTATATTTGCATGCACACTATATTTTGGACAGAGATTAATACTTTCAAGGGTGCATTAAATTGATTAAAATGAGTTTTAGACTGTTATTGAAATAAATGTTCTTTTAAACAGTTATGGAATTCCTAAAATATTATAGAAAATGTATTTTTTAAAGTGACACTGAAGACTGCAGTATTAAAATTGAGCTTTGCATTACAGGAATAAATTATATTGCACTGTAGAAATAAATTGAGAATTAACATTTTTTCTGGATTTACTGGTTTTATTAGATATTAGATTGAGAGAAATGTTAAATTGTGATTTTACAAATATTAATATTTCTAAAAAGGTCTAATAATATTGCTTCCAAAATATTGTCATTACAGTTTATTTTTTAAAAAACAACTGTCTGTCAGAATTACATATGTTTTCAGTTTTGTTAACAAAAATTATTATTTTTTGTTTTGTTAAAATAAAGGTTTAAAAATATAGATTTCTTAACACTTCCAAAGATAAAACAGTATTGTGGTGTCTAAAAGATAAATACAGAAACATCAGCTTTTTATCAGTCATTCAACTCAAACAACTATAACATATTTTTTTGTATTAAGCTGCTCTGTGAACATTTTTAATATTGATATCAAAGGTCTAAACATTTCTATTTCTCAATAACAAACACTTATTATACACTACCGGTCAAAAGTTTCGGGTCAGTTTTATTATTATTTTTTTAAAGAAAATTATTCTGTTCATCAAGGCGGCATTTATTAAATGTAAAACAATTGTTAAATATTTATAATTTTTTTTTTTAAAGTTTTAAATAACTGCTTTCTTATTATATGTAGTTGCAAATAAAATTATTACTCCAGTAATTATTGCTTTTATTACTATTACCATAAAAATTTTTTTTTTTAAATAAAATAATAATAATAAAAATTAGTGTGATTTCTGAAGGATCCTGTGACTCTGAAGACTGGGGTAATAAAGCTGAAAAATCTTTAAAATCGCTGGAATAAATTATTAAAATAAATTATAAACTACTTTTGGACAGTTATTTTAAGTGCAATAACATTTCACAATTCTACAATTTGTAATGTATTTTTGGTAATTAAATGCAGCTTTGGTGAGCAGGATAAGCTTATTTTAAAGGGAACCTATGATGAAAATCATCTTTTGAAAGTTGTTTGTACAGAACTGTGTGTAGGTATAGTGTGTCCACTGTCATATTGGGGTGATATAAAGCCAATAAGTCTCTTTTTTTAAATTTCCTGATGTTAAAATAGCATCCAAATCCCCCCCATTTTAAGGGAAAACCGCAACTTGACGTAGGAATTGAATTCAATTCGCCCACCGAATTGATTGACAGCCACGTATTAACATGTCTTCGTAGTAACGTGTATAATCATATCAACAAGACAGGACGTGCGCAAAGCAACTGGGAATAAAAGATCTGTTCAGTTCGCTGTGATCATCAATCATCATCAAATGTGATCAAGAGTGAGTTTTACAAGTTTAACACGTTTTTAAAACAGTGCATGTTTGTAATGAATTACAGCGATTTACTTCAGCTTTACTTTATCACCACAGCCGCGTGTCCGTACAATTATAAAAGAAGACGGTTCAATCCTGGGTTGTGGACATTAAATCAGGTTTATTTTGTACATTAACATAACGGATATCCATACAGCAGTGGTTATTAATGTGTATCCTGTCACATTTGCCGTGCAAAAACAGTGCAAAGCTAAACGCGCGTGCTGTCTGTGTGTGTGTGTCGCTCTGTGCGTGTGTGTGCGTGAACTTTGTAACGACATTGTGTGTGACTCATTGTTGCAACTCCACAACAAATACATCAAATAATCATTGGGAAAGTTCTTACTGTAGTATTTCTCACAAACGTTACATGAGATCTGCTTACTTCATGTCTGTCTGTTATCTGAGGCAGCCGAGGGCGGAGATTGAGGCACACTGACAGGCACGTGGGAACGGTGGGCAGGGAGGACTAGCATTAAAGGCACAGTCCACAAAAACAGCTACAAGATGCTCAGAGCTAAAAATGACAAACTTCTGAAAGGTATAATAAATAATCTGATGGGTGTTTTGAGTTGAAACTTTACAGACACATTCTGAAGACACAAAAGTCTTATATTAAATCTGGAAAAAGGGGTAAACTAGGTGCCCTTTAAAACATATAAAAGTCCTACTGACCCCAAACTTTTGACCAGTAGTGTAAATAATAACTAAAATAAACACTCTGCTATAAACGATTATGCATGAAATACAATATGTATGTCATTTTTCATTAATATAAACATACTGTAACATGCCGCTTTGAATTGCCACTGTATATGAAATGTGCTATATAAATAAACTTGCCTTGCTTTGCCTTGTTTATGCAAAAAAAAAGTTGTCAACTCTGTAAACATTAAACGAGTGGTTTGTTAACTTCTGAAGCTAACGACCCAACCTGCATTGAATGGTGACTCTTAGTGTATCAAGTGTATTGTTTTAACTTCTTTACGCAATAAGAGATGCTCATTTTAACTTGGAGCAACCGATTATGTTTTTAACTCATTAAAAGCAAATCATTTAGAAGTGTTTATTTTCATTAATTATCATTATGATGTGTTCAAAGCGTATTTAAATGCATTAAACTTAAAAAAGTGGATTTCAGAGTATAATAATAGAACTATTACTTTTCGATCGTGTTGTCGACCGTATTTATTAGTAAAATCAGCAGTTTCTGTCTCAGTGACCTCGCAAAGGTACCAGCAATTGCAAGGTGAATTTACAAATTAACGAACGCAGCCCTATAATTACATTTGTTTTCACAAAATCAGTATTAGGAAGTAAGGTTAGACGACGTGCGCTCGGAGGTTTTTGATGTGGGGAGGTTAGATTTAATCAAGCAGGAGGCAGGAGGCAGGGATGCGGAGCGCAGGACGGCCGTGGACGGGATTTGATCCGTGCAGAAAGCGGCAAAAAATGCGCACGGAGAGAGGCTCGTCTAATTTCAACCTCCCGCTGACCCCGAGTGATCTTACATCTCCGACCCAGAGGACGCATGGAACCCTAGACTTTATCGGTTCTGTGAATTAACGTCAATTGCATCTTGCAAGGATGGCGGGGGATGCCTTTAATGAGAACATACGCTTTTCATTTTGACGACATTCTGCTGGCCAGATCATGAAAGCCAGATTGAAAGAGAGAGAGAGAGAGAGAGAGAGAGAGCGAGCGGTGTAATATTCAGTAACGCACCAACAACTAGCTATTTGCACCCCCTCTCCGTACGCAGTTTTCGGTTTCTCCAAATTTCAGAAGCAAATCAAGAGATGGTTGTGGCCAGGAGAAGGGAATAGACCAATGCGTTTAACGTCAAAATCTATAACAATGTAAAAAAAAAAAAAGTCCTACATTTTTAAGTTATTAACAATTAACAAGTCATTTTAACTTGCATTATATTAAACTGATTAAAACAGCTAGCATGACTTAAAAAAATAAGTGGAAACAACATATTTAAATAAGTTAAATGAACCTAAAAGCATGTTGTCATGAGGTTTTTGGTCATATAAAAATTGACAGTGATTTTTTTCTTATATATTATTCAGTATTTTGCAGATCATTATTATTTTGTAAGTACACTTTCAAGAAGAATGGACATTTATCTTAATGAAATATTTAGACTTTAAAGGGACAGTTCACTCAAAAATGACAATTCTGTCATCATTTACTTATCAATCACTTGTTCCAGACCTGTTTGACTTTTTTTTTCTATTGAACACAAAAGAAGATATTTGTAAGAATGTTGAAAACCAGCAACCATTGACTTCTATAGTATTTTCTGTTCTTACTATGGATGTCAATGGGTGCTGATAGCCATCATTCAGATTATGTTGTTTTGTGTTGAATAGAAGAAAGAAACTTATAAATTTAGAACCACTTGAGTGTAAGTAAATGGTGAGGAAATGTTCATTTTGGGCAAACTATTGCTTTAATTAAAATAACTTCCCCCCTTCTTGGAAGCACTCTTCCTTCATGATGTTTACTCACTTAAGGGAGGGACAACCTGTCATTCACATGAGATCCACCAATGGCAAACCACCATACAATCAATTCCCAGTTGACACAACCAAATTAAATGAATGTTCTCTTTTCCAAGAAGCTGCTTTTTGCATGGATATGAATCAGAATGGCAACAATCCAGAACTAAGAGCAATTCATTTTCTCCGTAGGCAAACAGATTTTAACAATAACTGATAAACATTCATGGATGGACCTGTTATGAGCTACAAGGTCACTAATCTCTTGTAGGTTTCTGTTTATCTAATTTTTAAAGCAATGTCTAATCATACAGAAAACAACATTACCCATGATGCTAGAGAATTGCATCAGAGAGTTGCCAAACGGGTTAATACCACAAATTCCCTCTCTCTCTCTCTCTCTCTCTCTCTCTCTCTCTCTCTCTCTCTCTCAATTCAATTCAATAATTGCTTTATTGGCATGACAAATGTTACAAATGTATTGCCAAAGCATTTATAAAGTTTACATAAAAAAAAAAATAATAATAATAAAAAATAAAAGAACATACATATAAAAAAAACAAAAACAAAAAAAACACAGTAAATAGTAGTAGTAATAGTAGCAGTAAAAAAAGAAAAAAAAAAGAAAAAAAAAAGATATATACATATAATAATTAAATAAATAATATATCATATTATTATTATTATTATTATTCAATATATCATATTATTATTCAATATATCATATATTATTCAATATATCATATTCATTTATATCATATTATTCATATATATATATATATATATATATAAAAATATAATAAAAAAAATTAGAACAGAATACACTGTACATTTAACAACATCAACATTTTAGAATAAAACAGTAATAAAAACAAAAATAATCAGTATATTTACAATGATTCATTTATAATAATCTAGATGTGTGTGTGTGCGTGTGTGTGTTTGCAAGCGCATCACTGATGTTTTTATTGGTCTCCTCTCTCTTTTTGTGACAGGCATTAATGTATTGTGCCGCTAGAAGGATACAGTCAGTTTTTTCCCCTAGTAAATATTGCAGTTGTGTTGTATTGTCTGACTCAGTGAATTGAGGGTAAATGCTCTGGAGTTTGGGGTAGAATGTTTCTCTGATGTGCTGATAGTTTGTGCAGCGGGTGAGGAAGTGTTCCTCCGTCTCTACCTCTGCCTGGGCACAGTGTGGGCAGATGCGGCTCTCTCTGGGTTGCCAGTTCTGTCTGTATCGGCCCGTCTCTACAGTCAGACTGTGAGCACTCAGCCTGTATTTGGTCAGTGTTGCTCTTAATTTACTGTCCTTTACTGCACTCAGATATGTTGCTGTCGTATAATCTCTATTTAAGTCTAAATAACATTGAAGTTTACTTTGTTTCCCTGCTGCTTCATTCCAGTAAATCAGATACTCTTCTTTTCGTGCATTTATCATTTGATTGGCTTTAGTTCTGTGGATGAACATGTCCGTGTCCTGATGCTGCCTGCTGTTAGTCATATTTGCTATGTTGGTTTGTGTTTGCAACTTCAGGACCATCTGAATCAGGGGGCTTTTTTCAGTGTCCATTTCTTGGTTTTTGAGGGCTTTAAAATGATAAGAGTTGGGGTCACTCATTTTTATATGTTTCCAAAATTTGACGGCCCGTTTCTCAATGTGCATGAGTAGAGGATACTGGCCTAGTTCTGCCCTGCATGCATTGCTGGGCGTGTTCCTCTGTACCCTGAGGATGCTCCTACAGAACTCTGCATGTAGGCTTTCAATTGGATTTTTATCCCATTTATCAAACTCATGACTGAGGAGAGGACCCCACACTTCACTCCCGTATAGCACTATAGGTTCAATCACTGACTGGAAAATTTTGAGCCAGATTCCAACTGGAATTTCTATTTGTGTTGATTTTTTAATGGCGTAAAAAGCCCTTCTTGCTTTCTCTTTCAGTTCATTCACAGCCAAATTTAGTCTTCCATTAGCACTTATTTTCAACCCAAGGTATGTGTAGCTTGTGGCAGGTTCAATTTTTGTCATACCAAGGGTGAAGTTGTGTTTCTTTCCCTGACATCTGGGTTTTTATTAGGGTTTTGGTTTTCTTTGGGTTAACGGTCAGGGCCCAGGTCTGACAGAAGCTGTGCAGGATATCCAGCTGCTGCTGTAGACCCTCTTCTGTTGGCGACAGCAGCACCAGATCATCTGCAAACAGCAGGAACTTCACACTGGAGTCGTATAGTGTGAGACCCGGCGTATCTGCTTGCTCTAGGAGCATTGCTAATTGATTGATGTAAATATTGAAGAGGGTCGGTGACAGTGGACAGCCCTGTCTCACACCCCGTCCCTGAGTGAAGAATTCTGTTCGCTTATTTCCAATTTTAATTGCGCACTGATTGTTGGAATACATTGTTTTTATAATGTTGTATGTTTTACCGCCAATACCTGATTCTAGAAGTTTAGACCGCAAACCTTCATGCCAAATTGAATCAAACGCTTTCTGAAAATCTACAAAGCAAGCAAATATTTTGTTTTTGTTTTGATTGACGTATTTGTCAATTAGAGTCTGAAGGGTGAAGATATGATCTGATGTTCTGTAATTTGGCAGAAACCCAATCTGACTTTTGCTGAGGACATTGTGCTCTGTAAGGAAGCCTATGAGTCTGGTGTTGATGATGCTGCAGAACAGCTTCCCCAGATTACTGCTCACACAGATGCCTCTGTAATTGTTAGGGTCTGATTTGTCTCCACTTTTGAATATGGGCGTTATTAATCCTTTATTCCATATGTCAGGAAAATGACCAACACTCAGAACCAAATTGAACAGTTTCATTATAGCCAATTGGAATTTGTGATTTATGTTTTTAATCATTTCATTAAGGATACCGTCTGGACCACTTGCCTTTTTTGTTGGTAGGACTTGTATTTTATCTGTTAGCTCTTTTTCTGTGATTGGGTAGTCTAACGGATTTTGGTATTTGCCAAATATTTGCTCTGTATGGGTTAACTTATTATATATATGCGATTGTTCCGTACTCATGTTTATTTTACTAAACAGTTTCTCAAAGTGGTTTTTCCAGGTGTCTCCATTTTGTATTGTTAGCTGTTCACGTTTCTTTTTATTAAGGAGGTTCCAGTTGTCCCAGAAATTGCTTGAATCCACCGATTCTTCAATTGTTTTGAGCTGTTTCTGGATGTACTCTTCTTTCTTTTTTCTGATTGTGTTTTTATATTTTTTAAGCTCCTCGCAGTACCGAAGACGTACATCTGTATTCTCTGGTTGTCTGTGTTTTTGATTTGCTAGTTGTCTTAAGTTTTTCCTTATTGTTTTACAATCAAAGTCATACCATTTTTCATTCTCTTGTTTTTGTTTAAAAGTTTTCTTAGTAGTTTTAATATTAGATATCGTTGCCAAATAATCAAATATGTAATTTATGTTTTCTACAGCTAGATTAACGCCATCTCCATTATGAGGATAACTATTTTTCATAAATTCATCCAAAAGTAAACCTATTTGGGGGTCTTCAATTGCGTTACTGTATTTTTCAGAGCTGTCTTGTACCCATCTATAATTATTTATAATGTTATACAATTTACTGGATTGTGAAAATATATTAGTATTCTTGTTCCTTTTTATATAAAGTGTAATTTATATTTCAAAAAGGTTGAAAGCCGGTAACCATTGACTTTTGTAGTATTTTTTTTTTTCTACTATGTATGTCAATGGTTACAGGTTTCAACATTCTTCAAAAAAATCTTCATTTGTGTTCAGCACAGGAAAGAAACTCATAAAGATTTGGAACCACTTGAGGGAGAGTAAATAGTGAGTAAATGCAAATTTTTGGGTGAATTGTCCATTTAAGCACAAGTCTTGTACGTTTAGATTTTTTTGCCTTACACTTTTCTTTTTAAATTCCTATGGGAAGAATTAATCGAATAAAACCTCACCAGTGCGGCTGAAAAAGCGGGTGGCAAAAGTCTATTGCAGTGTTTTATACTCACTTTAATATTGTTTAAAATGAGCAATTTTTACCCAATTGCAAATTACATCACAAATATGATAGCTGAAGTTGCTTTTGAGAGATATAAAGCATCAAATGCAAGAAATAAATGTGCACATGAAAGAAAATTCATTGCAAAAGGGATCATGCACTTGTAGACTGAACAAGATACTGGAAAGGGATCAGAATTGATCTTTTCTCACCTCTCACACACTGAAGTGCTGTTGCATGACATGATTTTGCCAAGGATGCGATCCTGGATTAATATCTATGTTGATCCTGGAACATCATTTTTGTTTGAAAATGTAATTCATACCTATTCCCTACCCCCAAACCCAACCATAATTGTAAATTATTCCCAAAATCATAGGCAATAATAGTTGGATAACAATAATGTAGAAGTGCATAAACCTAACCATAAGACTAAACTTAACAAAAATTGTAAGTGTATCCCTTAATTCTGATTGGCTGATTGGAATGTTGTTCCAGGATTAACATAGATGTTAATCCAGGAACATGTCCTACTTGGTGAAATCAGGTTGGCGAAGTGATGTTTTACTGTCTGTATCAGTTGTGCATGCGGGTCACTGACTCCGACCTGGTTCATAATTTATCATATTCTAACTACACTACATATTAATGTGTGTCCAACTATTCACCAAGTAAAACTGACAGATTAAGATTTAAGAAGGATTGGTCATTTGCATGGTTACACTGGAAAAAAATGCCCATTGAAATGCTTTTGAAGAGGCTCAAGTATGCAGGATTATACATAAAATTAATTAAGCATAAATTAATTAAGATTCATTTACTCCTGTAGTTTTTTTTAAATGTGAAAAAAGTGATTTGGAACTTATTTCATAAGTGCTTTACAAGCTTTTTGTATGACTTTTCCAATTAAAGAAAATCTGATTTTAACATTGACAATTTGAGTCATTTTTTTACAGTTTTCCCTTCAAACATTTTAGATTTATGCACATTAAGCACAGGAATTAAAGTCTTTGGCGTGTTTGAATCTTGTTAATTCATAACAGGTCCGATTTGCTTGGAAAATAAACTTAAACTGAGTTTGTATTTCAAGAAAATTAAAAATAAATGAATGATTGGCTGAGTTTCTTGCAACAAATCGCATCCCACGCAGTATCTGCAAGATGTTGCCGCAAGAGAAAATAATAAGAAAAATATTAATATTTACATAATGTTTTTCATAATAAATTGTTGTTCTTAAACTAAAATCCTGAAGACAAAAAGTTTTATTCAGCTTAAAATGACGGTTAATTTCAGGTTAGAATTCACCGTTTATTTTTCAGTTTGCTACCTAAAGTGATAGTTCACCCCAAAATGAAAATGTCCTCAATGTTTACTTACACTCACATAGTTCTAAACTCTTCTTTTGTTTCCAAAAATCTTCAAAGCAGCTTTACAAAAATAGTGGCTTACAAATCCCCAGTTTGGCATGGAAAAACTACCATCTTCAGTAAATATTTTAATGTATTAGTCATAATGATTAGAGTGTATAATTTGTTTCTATAAAAGCAATAAAGTGACACATCCAATGACCTCATTTGATGCCGTATCAGTGGTTGGATATTTGACCAGAAGCCAGAAATCGTTTCTCCGAGGGCAGCTGCATATCCTGGGTCACAAGAGGAGCATCCTGACCCGAGGAAGAGCTTGACCTGTCTTAATTTAATCTGTCCGCCCGCTGCTCTTTGAAGACATGTTGAAGCCCGAGGGCAGAGCTGACCATCTCACTTCTCTGACCTGACCAAACCTTCAGCTTCAGACAAGACAAGCTAACAAAACAAGACCTGTGTTCAATTGACTGAAACACATTATTCCACAGAGAGATATTCAGAGCTAAAACTCTTAGATTTCATGTTATTGATTATTTGCGTAATTAATTACTTTATTTTGTGGACTTGTAGATTTTCAATGCAGCAAAAAAAGTATCATACGGCAAACAAATTTAATTAATAAACTGTAGATTTTTATTCAGATTTGTGAGCATTTGTGAATGTTTTTTTGATGATGAAAATTAACTTTGGTGTATTCGGATTTGAGCATAAGCTGTAAATAATGTTTAAATAATGTTTAATAAGTAGTAATGTATCACATTGCAGATTATGTGCATTTGGAGTTTGTAAATATAAGTACAAAAGGGTTTTCACTCATGTTTTCTTGCTATTTGAATATTGCATTTATACTTGATACTCATTTTTATCAGCTATTCACAACCCGATTATAGTATATTAACAGTAGTAGCCTGTGTCTATTATAAAACGTTGGGTTTACCTTTAACCCATATTAGAGCTATATCTATATGACAATAAAGGTCATCATTTTTGCAATTTCTTTGGTCAATATATGACAATAAAAGTTGCCTACTCTGTTTTATACCTAAAGGTTTAATGAAAATCTATACCATATATGTAAAAATATATGGTAGCTAATCATCCAGATACCATTGATAAATTTAGTTAAGCAATAAGTGGACCATATGTTCTTTGTCCATCTATCCATGATATATAGCCGTACAAAAATCTTTGGGGAAAGTGTTGTAACAGGATACACCCGATGAAAAACGTTATATTGTACCGATATAGAACATTAAACTTTACTTAGAGCTGCACATGAAGCGACGTTGGAGTACAGGTTTCGTCCTCTACTGCCATCTAGTGAACATTTACCCGGATTTACCCAAAGGTTTTGTTTGGGGTTTTGTTGTACTACAGTAGGCTAAACACTCGATATTATGGTCAGTGATATATCTTTCTGATGTTTAGGGGGCTGCTTGTAGACCGAGTTTAATAAAACCATTGAGAGGAGCTAAATTCTGAAAAAACGTTAGGCTATTACATTATTGTTTTGTAGTTTGAGTGTTTTTTTTAAGCATGTTGTGAACGTTAATCTGTACTCAAATGTACTCCAGGTTTAGATGTCTGACAAAAGTATCAGCTAAAAAAATTCAGCCGTTAAACTTTTGTAACAATGTCTAAAACAAGGTGTAAACAAATGCAGCATCTAGTCATACATTGGATATGGAAAGCACAGTAAATGGACTCCATAACTTCCCACATAAAAATGACTATAATTTATAGTAAAAACTATAGTGTTTTTGAACCATTCTATAGTAAAGTTCTGTTGCAGTAATTATCTATAGTGGCTGTGGTAATACAACAACCATACTAAACAAATTGCCCAATACCATAAGCTTTCTAGGACTATAGGTATGTTATATAACAATACACTAAAATACATTACAATACATTAAAAAAGAAAAGAAATTGACAAGATTTTTATGTGACGCAAATAATGCCATACGTTTTGAGAAAAGCCATCACAATATCAGTCATCTTAAAATCCAGAAGTCACTATAATACTACAGTAGTTAATACTGCAACAGTGTACAAAGTGTAAATATATATATATATGGGTAATATATGTTGGTGCATTTGAACAAAACAGATTTATTAAACAATAATTTTAGTCACCAAACTTATTTAGAAATAGAAAGATCATACATTTAAATTCAAGCAAAATTTCAACATTTTATATATTTTTTGTTTCTCTTGATTTTTGCTCTTTTTAAAATAATAAAAAAAAAAAAAAAAAAAATATATATATATATATTTATATATATATATATTTCCCTAATGTATAAATTTGAGCTACTAATTTTTGGACTGTTATTGTAAACTATTTTGTTAGATTAGGTCCAGATTTAGCTTCGTTACTGACTAATCTAATGTATATGCACAAATATAATATTGTAAAGCTTCCTATAGAAAATATTCATTTAAATGAGAGATTTGTGAGAGGTGTACTTATATATGCTGAACACTGTATATATAATAAAGTATATGGTTGAAAAACACTCTAGTGTTTGCTATAAATTACTATATTTTTATGTGGGTTAGACCAGAGGTATTTCAATAAACACACATTTACATAAGATTTTAATCATAAATCACCAATGTTACTATCATTTCCAGCTTACACAAGACATTTTTACCCAGCACCATTTACAAATTACCTAGATTTATGCAAACATTATTAAAAAAAATCCTTATTAGCTTATGAATGATAAATGTGACTTCACTGCACTGATAATTGCTGGCTGTTTTAATTCCTGTCAGCGCTGAGCAGAGCACTATGTTTTCCCTGTGTAAAATTCCTGCGTCTAGACGTGCTGCACAGGGTGTCAAATGTTCATTGTTTGATATCTGATGTTACTTTGGATGTGGTAATGTGTCATAAGACACTAAACACACCTGAATAGATCCTCACATCGATTGGGTTTAAGAGAGATTTCTGTCTTATTTTTTCTTAGGAATTAAAACAAGAGTGCATTATAAAGATTCCTTTGTTTGTTAATGCTCGTAACATTGTTTCAACCCCCTTAATGTGCAAAAGACTATAATAATAGGTTAAAATCAAACAAAAAAACTATATCATTATAAGTTTTGATCGAAATATTTTGCATTATCCAAACAAAAATAAAATACCAAGTCACAATTGCCAAAACGGCTGCACTGCTTTGACAAACTTTCATGCTCTGTTTTAATAGTCTTGTTAACACAAAGATATATAATTACTTTTTTAAAATCTTTTGTAATTTTTCTTTGTTCTTTCTTTAATTGACTTTTTGTACATGGTGTATTTTTTTCTTAATAGATCATAAGTGAAACCCCATTTACAAAGTGGGTTTTTAAAGTTTTCTAATATTGTTCCGTGATTTGATCTTTTTACATGTACCTTGTCTGTTGTGTTTAGCTGTGGACAGTGAGGCATTTAACATGCTATTTCCTGTTCCTTGGAAGAAGATTATTAAATGATTAAAATGAATAATCTCCCTAATATGAGCACAGCATAGTTTGACTCCACTAAATGCTGGCATAAAAATCATTTATATTGTAATTAGAATCATCTTACATATGATACAAATAAAACATTTACAAAGTATTTTTCACACACGCATGCACGCACAAACACACACACACACGCACGCACGCACGCACGCACGCACGCACGCACGCACGCACGCACACAAATTCAGATTGTGTATTTGTGATCCACTACGTTTAAAAATCAAATGCAAACATCAAAATCAGAAAGGCATATGACTGTAAGAGTAGCCTTCTCATAGTACATATTTGTGGAACATGAAAATAAAGATTCCTTATAATCTTTTAATATAAAAATATTACATAGCAGGCAGCGATAGCTTATGCTGTATTTTAAAAGTATCATTTACATTGCTGTTTTTAATACATTGCCGTGTTAAATGATTTGATGTTACGATCAGTTCAGTTTCTTGTTGATTTGTAGCACTCGTACACTGCAGTTTTCACATCCCTGTCTCTTCGTCAGCTGGAGAATAGACTAAACACACAAGGAAACATACAGTAGACATGATAAATAGTGGATGTCTTAGCCAAATCAGTTAGATCAAAGCTCAAATATATTTAAAAATACATTAAGTTTTTTTTTTGTCCTATGATGAATCACAATTATTATGCTAATAATTTGTAACAGCTCAGTTTTCAGAAGCCATTTACACTGGCCACACATCTCTAATAAAATGATGAAACATAATACAAACTATGGCTGCACAATATATCGTTTTAGCAATGTTGTTGCAATGTGCACATCCACAATAGTCACATCGCTGTATCTGCAATGTTGAGTTTTAATAATACTTGACCAGGAGACACAGAATGCATGTGAGTTTAACCAAAATAGAGTGAAAGTCTATCATTTTTCATGTCAAATGTTTATTGTTTGAGATCTGATGTTACTTTGGATGTGGTAATGTGTCATAATGTAATGTGTCGCTGGATCTGCAATGTTGAGTTTTAATAATACTTGACCAGGAGACACAGAACGCATGTGGGTTTAACCAAAATAGAGTGAAAGTCTATCATTTTTAGGCCTGTAACTGTTAGCATTTCAAGAGATTTTAAAACATTAGGGCACAAATTTTTATTTATTATTAAATATATCGATATTTAGATATTTGGTCTAGAAATGAGACCAAAACTCAATTTAGAAAAGCATTTTTTTGCAGTTTGATTATTCAATTTCTGTACCTGAATACTGTTACTGTCAAATACTGCCAAATAGAGCTATTCAAACCAAAAAAATAAATAAACTGGTGAAAAATGTGCATATCTATATAGGGCTGCACGATTCTGGCTTAAATGAGAATCACAATTGTTTTTGCTTAAAATAAAGTTCACGATTTTCTCACAATTCTTTAGATGTAAAATAAATGTTAATAATAATATTAGGCCTATGTGCAGGTCTACTGTTGGTTAAAATACAAAATTTTGGTTAGACTTGGAATGGTGGACTTGAATAAACTTAACATTTTTCCTGGTTGTAAAAGGATTACATCAGAATACAACTATTCATAATTCTGAAGTTGAATTATTATGCTTGAGACAATGCATATATGCTTCCAATCTGTCATTGACAACATTATTAGACCATTTTTTTCACTGGTAAAATTATGAGATTCCCTCTTGCATTATATTCAACATTATATAGGCTAGAGTAGTTATACTGACACTGTTAAACATTTATTCTCATGCACAACACTTTGTGTTCGCTATGAAAGAAAAAACATCAAATGCTTGTCGTAATCATAACTCTAAAATGCGATATGATCATTTAAATGATGTGCGCACTTTCGGTTTTGCTTTTACTATAGAGTGCGCTCATGTCATGCCTGCGGTCACTTTGAGAAAAAAACAACAACTCATACTTCCCGCGTGGCTCCCAAAAAATGTATGCTTCTCTCCTGACCTTGAAAATATAACTGGCTGAATCTTAGAAATGCTGGAATATGATCGTGTATAGGGTCGAATCGAGATCACGATCTTTTTTTCGATTAATCGTGCAGCCCTATATCTATTTATACACATATATATCACAGAAAAAAAAAAGTATAGCAATATCAGATTTTTCCAATATCGTGCAGCCCTAATACAAACCAAAATGATGACTGTATTTAAGAATCACTTACAGTCTGCACAGCCTTCATCGCCGCCTCCTCATTGTCTGTAGAGTGAATGTGCACTTGGATGAAGGCTCTGATATTTTCTGAAAAGTAAGAAACATTACATAATGTATTTATTCAATGGAATTTATTCTATTCTATTTTATTATAATCTACTGAAATTACAATTTAGCATTAAAATGTATGTTGCTTTATGCCCCTATTTAGATCATTTGCCTTTTAGCAATTCGAGCTGTTAAATACTGGTAAAATGCACCTTTTTGGGATGTTGTTGATGATGATGATGATGATGATGATGATGAGGTTTGAATTGATGTTGGAAAGGATGTTGAAGATGGTGGTGGGGTTGATGATGATGATGATAAAGGTGGTGATGGTTGTGGTGGTGATGATGATGAGGTTGGAAATGATGTTGAGGACATCGGTGGTGGTGAAGTTGGTGATGATGTCGGTAAAGATGGTGATGGTGGTGATGATGTTGTAAATGATGCTGAGGATGCTAAAGTTGGTGGTGAGGTTGATGATGATGAAGGTCGTGAGGATGAGGTTGTAAATAATGTTGAAAATGATGCTGAGGTTGATGATAGTAAAGGCGGAGAAGTTGATGATGATGTTGGTAAAGATGGTGGTG
>CAIGQV010014432.1:20430500-20459158 GCA_903798115.1 Danio jaintianensis | reverse complement strand
ATATATATATATATATATATGCAACAGTTCTTTCTGGTTCTCGAATCTGATTGGCTAATAGCTGTGAGATATTAAAGCAATATCAGCACTCCTGCAGCCTCTTCACCCTTGTGTATTACTCCGCCCACACGAGGACTAAAGAGGGACTAAACAACTCACTAACTCACTACAGTTTGACAAATATTGCAGCTGTTGGACAACATAATATACTTTTGAGGCTTTTTAGGCGAGAATGTAGTTGTTTAGATAGCAACTGAGCAGAGCAAAGACGGTTGATGTTCCGCCACAAGATGGCGACAGAGACCACATATTAAGCCTTTAGAGGAAAAAACTATTTAAATTTCAGTAAGTTTCTAATTACAGCTGATCAAATCATTATAAAACTGGTAAATGACACTCAAAGTCGGTCTCTCTCTTTTGTATGTTCTAGTGCTGTATTTATACCATAGTAATCTGGTAGTGTTTGCTTTGCTTTGGCTTTTTCAGGGTTAATTGTTGTGATATCCCGATTGCAACAGATAAATACTGGGAAATCTCAGTAGACTGATGGCATTTCATGCCGTTCAGCCTTATAATCATATATATATATATATATATATATGTACACAAGTTTTTTGTTTATTTTACAGCAAAACACAAGAGCTAAAGCAAATAATTTACATAAGTTTTGAGAATTGCCATCACAAAAACAGGCAGTTTAGGCTGCAAATATAAAACAAAATATTCTTAAAAATAAAAAGACAAAAACAAAGGAGTAATTTGAGCACTATTGTGCTTGTAATTGTTAGAATATCAATTGTATGATAAAGAATCATTTACTATAATACCACTTCTATCAATCAAAAATGTGTAAGATTTGTAAAATGAAAAGTGGGTCATGTGTTAGTTGGAACATTGTTTTATTGTTCAGGTAAGTGTCAGAGAGCATTATGTTACTGATAAGATCTTATACAGTGTCTGGGTCACAAACGTGTTGGTGATAAAATCTTGAAAAAAAACCAAAAAAACGTCACCTGATGTTTAATCCTGCAGTATCGTTGCCACTGGCCCGATTATATCAAGCAGAAGTCGCTATCAGGACACTCCTCAAATGTTATCACTGAATGATAGCAGATGAGATCATATGCAAACATATTTCTTAACACTTACCAGTACAATATGATCATTTTTACTTCTTGTGAACATTAATTACGGGCCATACATTTTAGATGGCAGTTCATGTGCACATTTGTTTCCACGAACTGTCCACGTATATATCACGATTAGGGAAGTGCTATGCCAAGCAACTTCCCCTCATTGAACTCTAGTACAGTTGTTAGTTTGCTTATCAGGGTCTTTGGTTCGGTCTTTCTTCCTCTAGTTTTTGATCATGTTGATAAGTTTTGATATGTGATTTGTGTTGATTAATTAATTTTTAAAATGTTACAAAGTTTAGAATGCATTTGTATGTTTTTATACTGTAGTATCAAGCTTTCCTTTGGTTCACTGTCAAAAAGGCTGGGTTCCACACAATCGATTTGTGTTGGGACAACATGAAGGAATTAAGTTCAATTATTGGTTCTAACAAATTTAAATGGAATGAACATAAAGTAATTAAGTTTCCTCAAGAAACAAAAAAAAATTAAAGAAATAAAAAAAAATAGGAAATAAAATTAAAGAAATAAAAACAAAATCAAGAATTGTGTTGTTTCAGCTCATTTTAAATAAGTAGTTTGAACAAACAGCAAACTTTTTTTTTTTTTTAGTTTTGGCTCTGATTTTTTGAGTTGTGTAGCTCATAGGTTAAAGGGGTCATGATTTTTTAAATTCAGAACGATTTTAAGAGTGATGTTTTATCTTACTGAAATAATGGCAGGATGTTTTAAAAGGGGACCTATTTAGAAAAAAATCAGTTTTATAAGGGGTTTAAACACAGTTATGTGGCAACAGTGTGTGAATATAGCCAGCCTTTAATGGTAAAAATTAATTAATTTTATTTTCCATAATTACACTTCATAAAACAGCCTGCAGAAACACTTTGATTGACTTTCTTCCTTGAAAGTCCCACCCATTAGAGACAATCTCTCCCTCATTACCATAGACAGCCTTGAGTGAGAAGCAGCTGCCTGCCATTGAGGTTACCTGCTAAAGTTAATGTCAGTGACTAAGAGGCATTATAAATGTTGAATTTTAGAATGCACAGATGAACATTGTAGTCTCAGTAGACTGCCTTTTTCTGAACCTCTTCTTTTGACATTTTCAGTTTTTCACAGATATAACGTTAATCCTGTTTTTGAATCTGCTGCTATGCTGAGGCACAGGTGTTTGTAGCTCCGCCCTCTTTTGAAAAGATCACAATCTCATTTGAATTTAAAGCGACAGTGCCCAAAATGTCATTATTTTATATTAAAGCCTAAAAAGGACAGATTCAAAGAGTTATAAAAGAGTATTTATGGGGGTGTTTCGAGCTGAAACTTCACATACACAGTCTAGGGACATCAGAGACTTAGGTTGATATCTTTTGTGATGTCTTTAATGAATTATTATATTTTTGTGTTAGAATGTGTAAATTGTTTCAAAAGCAAAAATCAGATAGTAAAATGAAAACTTAATAAATGACAAAAACAAGAAGAAAAACTCACGTTAACCAGCTTGTTCTTTCCGATGACAATGTGTAGGCCTTCCATGTGAAGAGCTACAGAGTTTAGAGAGGAGGTTGCAGAGTTTACTTGTCCCTCATTTCGTGCGGTTATGGTGAACTGGGTGTCTGTAGGCCCGCAGGTCTTCACTATGGTGTAGTTACAGGTGCCCCAGAAGGAGTAGGCCTTGCCGTCGAAGGTGATGTAATGAGGATCTCCATAGACTCTGCAGGTCACTGGGCTGGACGGGAAACAACCCTTTACTCCGTCCTTCACCATGCAAAGTTCGTCAGCCGTGCAGGACGTTGGTGAACATTGAATATTATCATGGCCCAAACACTGGCACTGCTGCTCACATTCACCCACCATAAATGTCTCACTGATCTGGATTGGACAGTAAATGAAATATTTATATACACCTTTAAACCATAACATATAGTGAACTTTACAAATATAGTACAATACAATCAATATAATATACTTTTTATTTTGAATATAATGGTTTTGATATTATTATTATTATTATTAGCATAAATGTCTATGTATTGCAAATTAAATGTATAAATATAAACATTTTTATTTCATTAATTCACTTTATAATTAATATACATTTTGTTTCATAAAATTATGTATTTAATTAGTTAATTATAATATAATAACTAAATATTATATAACTGTAAATGCAAATAAATATGTCTACTTTATTTTAATATTCTTGATTGAATGTAAGCATAACTATTATTATAAACACATGTAATATCTTTTAATTGTTTTAGGAAATAATTATGATGAGAATAATAGTAACAATAAAACTTGTTCATTGTATTAATTTGTTATTATTTTATGAAATGGACATATGTAATATACATTTTATGCTAGTAATATAACAATATAATTATTAGTGGTAATTAAGTATTATAATTATAATAATTAAATGTTATATAACTGTAAATGTATGTGTAGATTATTTTTAATATACTTGATTTAATGTAAACAACTATTTTTAGATATACATGTAAATATCTATAAATTGTTTTAAGAAATAATTATAATAATAATAGTAACAATAATACTTGTCTATTGTATTCATTAATTTATTATTATTTTCTAAAATGTACAAATGTAATATACGTTTTATGCTAATAATATAACTATATAATAATTAATTTTAATGAAATATAATTATAATTAAATGTTATATTACTGTATATACAGTATGTAAATGTATGTGCATACATTGTTGTAAAATACTTGATTTAACATAAACAACTATTGTTAAATATACATATAAATATCTGTAGATTTTTTTAAAGCAATAATTATAATAATAATAGTACCAATAATAATTGTATTTTTTTTGTTTATATTTATTATTATTTATAAAATGCACATTATATTTAATATACATTTTATAATAATACTATAAGTGTATAAAGTATAATTAATTATTATAATTATAACAACTAAATGTTAATTAAATATACTTCTGCACATAATTTTTTTATATACTTGATTTAATGAAAACATAACTATTATTAGAAATACCTACAATTATAAAATATCTAAATTGTTTTGTAATATTAATAATAATAATAATAATATAAATAATGATTGTGTTCATTGTAATAAGTAAATAATTATTATTTTATATTTAATATGGCTAAGCTGGGGCTGCACGGTGGCGCAGTGGGTAGCACGTTAGCCTCACAGCAAGAAGGGCGCCGGTTCGAGCCTCGGCTGGGTCAGTTGGCGTTTCTGTGTGGAGTTTGCATGTTCTCCCCGTGTTCGCGTGGGTTTCCTCCGGGTGCTCCGGTTTCCCCCACAAGTCCAAAGACATGCGGTATAGGTGAATTGGGTAGGCTAAATTGTCCGTAGTGTATGTGTGTGAATGAGTGTGTGTGGATGTTTCCCAGTGATGGGTTGCAGTTGTAAGGGCATCCGCTGCGTAGAACATATGCTGGATGAGTTGGCGGTTCATTCCGTTGTGGCGACCCCAGATTAATAAAGGGACTAAGCCGAAAAGAAAATGAATATATGAATGAATGGCTAAGCTGCTTAATTACCGAATAATGCTGTCCATTATCCCAGCATCCACAGTCTTTTTCTAGCACACACTCTCCACCGCTGAGTATGAAGCCATCGTCACACTCACAGCGCTCCTCACAATTCCCACAAGGCCCTGCGACGTCCAGGCTGGAGCAGGTCTGAGGGCAGCCGCTGGCGCAGGCGTTATAGTGACTGTGAAGACCGCACTCCACCGCTACAACACAAACATTATCATCAATCTCTCTGATAGATTTACAGTATGTTTCCAAGTACCTTTGAAGCAGGACGTTCCAGTCAAAGGTGTGGAAGAATGTATATGACTATGTACAGTTGAAGACAGAATTTTTAGCCCTCCTGTGAATTTGTTTTTCTTTTTTAAATATTTCCCAAATGATGTTAAACAGAGCAAGGAATTTTTCACAGTATTTCCTATAAAATTTTTTCTTCTGGAGAAAGTCTTATTAGTTTTATTTCGGCTAGAATAAAACCAGCTTTTATTTTTTTAAACATTTTAAGGTCAATATTATTAGCCTCCTTAAGCAAGATTTTATTTTTGATTGTCTACAGAACAAATCATTATTATACAGTTATTTTCATAATTAATTCAGGCTAATAAATTAGTAGGGCTAATAATTCTGACTTCAACTGTACTGTTTAAGATCTACTGTATGAATTTATAACCGATGACTAAGTCTAGCTCTTCTGTGTGGGTTGTTAGGTGGAGAACAGACTTGTGATTCGTCTGAGATTGCAATTTGCTCAACAGTGGCGCAAATGATCTGACACGTCAAGCTTTAATTTAGATTTATGATTTGCCTGGCAATACTTCAGTCGCTTGTCTGTGTTCACACTCAAAGTGTTCATTGTTTAATGGCTTTGGGTGGAGATTGAGATAATAAGGCAACACTCACTTAAAGCAACACTCAAGGTCACATCCTGCTTGCTGCATGTTTAAAGAATTAGAGCATTTATATCATATCAGAAAACGTTTCACCCAGGATTTTGTGAGAGTGTTGCAGCCTGAGAGTAAAATTCAGAGCTCCAAACTGCGTTCAGTGATATAAATGAACAGGGTAGCAAACCTTTGTATAGACTTTGAAGTAGACTTACATCTCATTTTAGTGGTGATATTGTCTTAATCCACATTTTATTCACTGTTTTTAAGAAGCCTAACAGTTTTAATGTTAATGTCATTATTGTCGTTATGCCTAAACTTAATTTTCAAGCAAAATTGTCAGACATTAAAAAATAATTTTTTTAATTAATTGACAATATAGAGCCACCGTACAAATGAAAGCCAAAATGCTTTCACAGCTTCTCACAGCACAGAGCACCTTATAACAAACAAATTACGTAAATATAAAGACATAAAGTGGAGGATGGTTGAGAACCACTGCGGTAGCATATACTGGTTTCAATGCCTGATGCGCATCTTTCCCATTCTACTGTCTACTGTATTGTGTGTGTGATATTTAGGATATGAATACGAGAATTCATACAAAAATTTCGGATTTCAGTGTGCAATTATATCGTTATGCAACTGCTGTACAGAGTAGTTCAGATGAGAACTAAGTCAAATCGCAGTTTGCCAGTGGTGCAGATGAGAAGCATTGCATAATAAATATAAAAATGTAATATGTTTAAATAAGAGCAAGGATTTTGATCATTTAATTTATGGTTGTTTTGGCTAGGGGAAGTTCTAAATGGCCAATAACTTACTAGTCTTAAAAGATGAAAAAAAAGTTGAAAGCTTTTAAGATGCAACTGCTATATTTTACATAGTAAATTACACCGCTCAAAAGTTTGGGTTAGATTTTTGTTTTTAAAAGAAGTCTCTACTTTTTACCAAGGCGGCATTTCTTTCAAAAGCATTTAAAAAAATCATACTGATCCCAAACTCTTGACTGGTAGTGTTTTTCTTAATCCTCATAAGCTGGGTTTCCGTCAACCTTTGTTTTTAAAAGTATCGCATGAGAAATGAGTGATGGAAATGGCAAATTTCAAATTAAAATCCATTCATTTGCAAAAAATACTTTTTACGTTCACAAGGTGATTTTAGACTTGAGAAATGAGAAATGGAAATGCATTTGCTGAATAAATTCGGGCGTAGCAAACATTACTCTGGTGTAACCAATCAGCGGTCTGCATTATGCTTGCCTTGTTCACTGTTGGTTACTAGGTTACCAATACTACAGTCAGCCACTCTAACAAGGTGAAAGCGCACCTACAGTAATTCACATTTGGGATGATTTTTTTTTTTACCTTTGAAAAGATTTGCTTCAAGTTAGGATGGAAACCCAGCTACGACTTCCACTATGAGTGCATTACTGTAAACATATTCTTTTGATTAAGTACAAGTATTTAACCTGAAATCCTTTTTATTGATAATTGAAATAAATCAGTACATACGACAGAATGTTGAGTTCCTCCAGACCGGAACCGAGAAGCCGACTTTATTGCAGGTGGTGCCGAAGGCCTCGATGGCATTGCAGAGCGCAGCAGGATCTCCATGAGTCGTGCACATGTCAAACATGCAGCTGCGGAAGAAACTGTCTGCGTTCAGCACAGAAGAGCAGGTTGTGAATGGCCCATGTCTGGATGTGATCATGCCACAGTAAAGCTCGCTGGAGAACTGCTGCTCCTCTGCTTCTGAACAGACTTTAGGCAAACTGGGCTCCTCACACATGCTCTGCCTTAAAACCTGAGCCTTCTGAACCTGTGACCTGTTTGGGATCTTGATGTCGTCTTCGGGGTCCTGGTTAAAGTTGCCGCACATGCCACAGATTCTGTTGGAGTACTGGATGGGGACGATCACCTGAATGGCTCCTGACTGCATGTAGAGGACGGACAGTTTGAAGTCTGTCTGAAGAACCAGAGCATCTGCCTGCTTGTTTACCGTTACTCTGTTTGATTTCAGGAGAAAAGGGAGATGCTTCCAGATCCCATTGACCTGAGTGAGACAACAAAAGACAAAAATGTTGTAACTCATATCCAGGGTTAAGGATGTCAATACAAGATATATGGGGGGGGTCACCCTTAAAATAACGAGAAATTGTTTGCTCTGATTTGTATCTTAATACAGTGCTCAGCATTGAGTACACCCCATTTTGAAAATGAATATTTTTCATCAATTTCTCAGTGAATATAGGCAATGTATTTTGGTGCATTTAAACAAAAATATTATTAAACAGATATATTTATTCAAATAATATTTTAGTCACTAAACATATTTAGAAATTGAAAGATAATACAATTAAATTCAAGCAAAATATAGCAAAAACAAAAATTGAAACCTACAAAATTTCAACAAATTTTTTTTTGCTTCTCTTTATTTTTCCTCTTTTTAAAATTTGTATTTAATGTTTTTTTCTGTAACAGAAATGTGGTTTTTGGACTGTTATCGTAAGTTATTTTGTTAGATAAGCTCCAGATTTGGCTTCAGTACTGACTAATCTAATGTATATGCACAAATATAGTATTGTATAGCTTCCTATTAAAAATATGAATTTAAAAGATAGTTTGGTGAGGGGTGTACTTGTATATGCTGAGCACTGTATATTAATCATTAAGATAACAGATAATATAAATATATGTTTGACCACCCCTCAAATGGTTCATACCATTGTGAATGTATAATTTGTATCTACATATAGCCTACACTCTCAGAAACAAAGCTACAAAATCTGTCACTGGGGTGGTACCTTTTCAAAAGGTACACTTTTGTATCGTACAGGTGGACATTAGTACATTTAGGGTACACTTTTGTATCTTTAAGGTTTACTTTTGTGCTTTTAAGGTACTGTGGGGTACACGTTTGTCCTTTTTTAGGTATTATTTTGTACCTTTAAGGACCCGTTAGGAACGTTAGGAAGAACCGTTAGGAAAATATACCTTTTTAAAAGGTACCGCCCCAGTGACAGAGTGTAAAGGTCCTGAAGTCCGAAATCATTTATATGTGTTTTTTTTATGTACTTACTTGAGGTAGAATTTATTTTGAGGTAGAATTTATTTTTAATGTTGGATAAAAGTTCCAGAGGCAGTGTGTCAATACGATTGACACAACCTAAGGTTAAGTTTATTTTTTTTTAACATCGGTCGAAAGAGGCAGTAACACAACCTAAGGTTGAATTTATATTTTTTTTGTTTGTTGGAGGTTGTTGGATCAGTATGACACCCTTGTCAGTGTCTGTTGCCATTGGTTGAAGTTTGTTTTGACCTGACTAAACAGTTTTAATCAGTGCTTGTTGGATCGTTGAACATCTGAGCAGTGTAAAAAAACAAAACAAGAAAGGGAAACATTCATAATACAATAGCCAATGTTTTTTGTTGGTGTGTGTTGGCATTCATCTGTGTGGCGTGAATCGGCCTTAGGAATGCAAACTTGTCACCATTTATTTTATATCAAAATAGGTTGTATTTGAGAATCACACATCTAGTAAAATAGCCAATCAAAGGTTACTTTAGGTCAATATACCTCACTGAAATCTATAAGTTTGATTAATAAAGTAGATGTCATTGGATTATATATCTTTTGGTTCACTGAAGCATGTATTACACAAACTAATATTAATAAAAAAAGTTGATCCCCCTATCGTCAATTTGCACTCATATTTAATCATCAGGTTTTATAGTTGATGTCTCACCATGACTTTGCTCCTCTCTGCCCTTATCATGGACACTCTCAGACCATATATGTTGACGTTGACCTGTTGAATGGAGGACACGTGCGATTCTTCTTTCTTCTCATTCTGCACCTCCACTGCAAACTCTGGAAGCAGTCCTGAATCATCGCACACCTTCGACAAGATGTACGTACAGGGACTCTCAAACTGAAAGCTGACCCCATCAAAAGTTGTGTAATGTGGGTTAGAGGCCACGTGGCAGGTGCCAAACGTGTCATTGGACCAAGGCATGTGAGAACAGACGAGTTGATCGTCTTTACATGTGCAACGAGTGCTTTCATCAGTCCAAAATGTGCCCAGCTGACATTGTAAACCTACGGATCAGATTGTTGCATGTTACAAATTCGTTTAAATATAGTGAATCGTTTTGGTGAAGTCATCAAAAATATTAATAATAATAATAATCACAAGCCACTCACCGCATCGTCCCTTGTGTATTCCCATTCTGTCAAAAGCAGTTTTTCCATCGTCATGCAGGCCTTGTGATATTTCAAAAAGAACCTGCCAGAAACACAATAGCAGTTGGTTGATGGCAATGGCTAATACCAATTCTTCAGTGAACAGAGAAATGAATGCCATATAAATATCGACAATTGTATCCTTAGGCTTAGTCCCTGATTTATCAGGGGTTGCAACAGAGGAATGAACCGCCAATTACTCTGGGATTTGTTTTATGCGGCGGATGCCACAACCCAGCACTGGGAAACACCCACACACTCTCTCATTTACACACACAATCATACTCTACAGCCAAGTTTATTCAATTCACCTATAGCTGCATGTCTTTGGTACTGTGGGGAAACTGGTGCACCCGGAAGTAACCCACACAAACACATGGAGAACATGCAAACTCCACACAGAAATGCCAACTGGCCCAGCCAGGACTCGAACCTGTGACCTTTTTACTGTGATGCGACTGTGATAACCACTGAGCCACCTTGTGATTAAAAAATATAAAATTCTAAATCTGTAGTAGTATGTTTTTGACAGGAGTTTCATTGTACACAGCACTGTAAATACATATTGATCTTTTATTTAAAAAAGAAAAAAGAAAAAAAAAAAACCTATCCCCCCACACACACAGACAAAAAACAAAGTGTGTCACATACATATATATATTTTTCAAGAGACATAGTTCTTCTGGCTTTATATATTGTAGACTCAAAATCAACTTTAAGGGTTGTGTAAAAATGTCCAAATTCATGTTTTAGGTTACTCCATTTGGATTAGTGAATGTAAAATTTACCTGATAATAAAAACAAATCGGGCTGCACGGTGGCGCAGTGGGTAGCACGTTCGCCTCACAGCAAAAAGGCCACTGGTTCGAGCCTCGGCTAGGTCAGTTGGCATTTCTGTGTGGAGTTTGCATGTTCTCCCCGTGTTCGCGTGGGTTTCCTCCGGGTGCTCCGGTTTCCCCCACAAGTCCAAAGGTGTGGTATAGGTGAATTGGGTAAGCTAAATTGTCCGTAGTGTATGTGTGTGAATGAGTGTGTATGGATGTTTCCCAGTGATGGGTTGCAGCTGGAAGGGCATCCGCTGCGTAAAACATATGCTGGATAAGTTGGCGGTTCATTCCGCTGTGGTGACCCCAGATTAATAAAGGGACTAAGCCGAAAAGAAAATGAATGAATAAAAACAAATCAGTTATATATATTTTTTTTCTTTTTTTTTTTTAAATCACATCCATTTGAGTAAGCAAAGCAAATGATAAATCTAAAACCAAGGTACAATACATTTGAACTCCTTTCTTTAAATCTGTCTTCATTGGTGGCTATATTTATATCTGTATATTTATACAAATATTATTTTGTGGAAAATGTTTTTGTTAAACGTTTTTTATGTGCATTTCATTTTTTTGAGACGTTTGTTGGCGTTTGACATGCTTTTAAGAAGTTTGCTTTTTTAAATGAAAACAGTGGCATTTTACTGCACCCTAAAATAAGTTTAAATGATCTTAAACATTTAACATTATCAGCTATTTTTCCCTGTAAATTATTCCCAACACCTAAATCTGAATCTTTGAATGGCTGTACCTGGATGTTGCTGTCATCAGATTGTTTTGTGATCGTGATGAACTCTTGTCTCCAGTCTCCAACGCCAGAATCCTCTGAGGTCCAAATCAGGGTTTTCAGAATGCCGTCCACTAGCAAAACATTGAGATCAGAGCTCTTTTCATTGGGTTTGTGGTACCAGAACTCAAGGCACCAGTCTTCTGTGATCTTAAGAGGTCCACTCTTGAGACGAAACACACCAGATGGACTCTTTTCCTCTGTAACACAGACAGAAATGGAAAAAAGAGAAGAAATTTAGTGGCTTGCAAGAGAGCTCATTTTTGGTAACATTTTACACTAAGGTTCCACTATTTAATGTTACTTTGTATTTACTAACATGAACCAACAATGGACAATACATATTTTTTTAATACTTTATTTAATTTTTTTTTTTTACATTTTAAAGAACAAAACTCCAAGCCCACCCTATGCCAGCAAATAATAATAAACATGTAAAATATAAATACATATATGAAAATGTACACCCACAACTGTACATATACTTAATCATATACCTCCATGAATAATTTATTCCTGCACATATTTACAAGTTCACTCAAACAACTGCATATATACAGCATATATACATACATGCATATATACATCATTAATGGAAATGACGAAAAGAAATAAAGTTTTTGGATATATGAATACCTACATACTCAATTATGGAAAATTGTATTTTGTAAACATTGCTATGCTTCATGAAATCTTTCACACCAATCTGTTTTCATTGGTCAGTCTCCATACATTCAAAAAAGGGCTTTGGTTTACCTGCAATCTCATATCTAATCTTTTCCATGTGTAATACATTATAGAACTCTGTAAGCCATGTCTCAAATTTAGGTGTAAACTCTTTGTTCCATGTCAACAATATTACCTTTTTTTTGCTATAGTCATCCCATATTGACCTGTCTGGATTTGATCCAAACTACAGTTTTCAATAAAAGGAGACCAACCTAATATTGCAATAAGAGGGTCAGGAGGAAAATCAGTCCTAAAGTAATTCATAGTAGAAAGAGAACACCTCCGTCCAAAATTTAAACATTTTTGGGCAGAACCAAAATATGTGAGCCAGTGTACCTTCATTGGCCTTGCATTTAATAATAGACAATACATTTATTACAATATTTAATTATCTATGTTAATGTTAGTTAATGAAAATATTTTCATTGTTAGTTCTTAGTTCTCACAGTGCATTAATTAATGTTAACAAGCATACATTCTTATTTTAATAAAGCATTAGTAAAAGTTTAACTATGATTAATAAATGCTGTACAAGTATTCTTCGTTAACTAACATTAACTAATGAAACTTTATTGTAAAGTGTGACCATGCGTTTTTATTGAGATGCTGTTGTCAGTTTATAATATTTTAAAATAGTTATCCTTAAAAAAAATCGTTGCTATTTTAGCTCATTTATTGTTTTTAAATCCAATTAATCTAAAATAAATATTGACAACTGGTTAAAAAATAAATAGTGTTCCTAGTATCGTCAAGATACTGCTGTTAATTTGTTTTTTTAACAATTATTATTGTAGTAAATGTTTTAGTCATTTTGCATGTTTGCCATTTTTATTAGGTTTTGTTTTTTCAGATGTTTTTATAGATTTATTACATTAAATTGTGGTTATTATTAATTTTACTTGCATATCAACCTTGTTCCCTGGGTTATAATTGCTACAAACACACAAAGGCAGCTGTTTTTATTTTTCCACTGAACACACTGAGCTTATCATGTGTCTACGCAGAAGCTGAAATAATAACATAAGGTCTTTCTGGTCCATAGACTGACCTCCAAAAGCATGCTGTCATAAACACTTCAGTTATCAAATCACCTGCTTACAGACTCAAAGCTAACATGTGCCACAGTTTAGACTCTGATCTGAACTTTGGGTTTTGTGTGTAGTGTGTGAATCATGATCAATACTGTATTCACATGTGGATGAATGCTGTTTAGTAAGGTTATTCGGAATTTTTTTTCGTTATTTCCTTTTTCATTTTCCTTTTATTTTTTTTATATATTTGCTTGTGTGTTTTGCCATTTATCTTAATTTATGTGTTTATGCCACTTTATACAACAGTTCTTTCTCTTTCTTGAATCTGATAGGCTTGACAGCTGTGCAATATGCTAGTAGTATCAGCACTGCAGCCTTTTCACCTACAGTATGTGTATCACTCCGCCCACAGCGAGTGCAAAGCAGAAGACTAAAATCACTATAGTTTGATGAATGTTGTGACTGTTGGACCACATAATGTATTTGTGAGACTTTTTGTTCAGACGAGAATAGTAGATTGTAACTATGCCATTTATTTATAAGAATATGCCTATTTAAAAATGTGTTCGGATGATTTCGGAGATGAGACTTCCAGCACTGCTCTGATGGACACTTATTCAGGAGTATGATGGATGTCTGTATAGTGGTTTAAAGTGTAATTGCTTTAGGCCATATCTAAAGGCAATATTTGGTCACAGTCATCTATTATTTACTCTAGAGCAGGGGTCACCAATCCTGTTCCTGGAGAGCTAACTTCATGCAGAATTCAGCTCCAGTCCTGATCAAACAAAACTGAAAACTGAATTGGCTTTTTAGCCAATGATGAACTTCCAGTGAAAGGTAAATGTGACTATTTTTAATTTCATAAGGTTTCTTTTACAGCGTCGATGTTGTAATGTAATTAAAATACAATCAGTTAAACAGACTTAAGCATTAATTTAGTTGTTCAAGTGTAAAACGAGATGAAAGACCATGTAAATGCTAGCACTGTCAGTAGCAGCAGGCTAGCCCAGAAATTCCATTGAAAATACTGGGGTAATATACTTTTTCATATTTTGAAACATGCCAGTTTAGCCAATTATATTTCAGCACCCCTGGTTGCCTTGTTGGAAAACCGCATATTTCATTCACTCTTTCATTCATTCAGAAAGGCTCTCAAAGCATGCTAAAATGTGACCTCCGGTGGACAGTAGCAGACTCCGAAATGAGACTCAGATTCAGAGTTCCACATGAGGTTATTAATTAGCAAATAATATAAATATTACGAATGTAAACATTAGGTGTGCAGGTTACATTGTAACCCCGTGTCCTAACAACACGCTACGTGACGAGATACGCAGTGATAAGCAATTTGGCTGTTTGCACCAGACGCAACACGACAAAAAATTAACTACAGCCATTCATAAGCACAGAATATGCACTCACTCATCAAATGGTAAGGTTTATAATCTAATCTCTTTAACATTATTAAATGTACATGCTGAATCACTCATATGTGTTTAGTTCTAAAGTTCAATTTCAAACGGTTTATTTTATTTTCAATCTGAGGTAAACTATCTGCTGCTGCTTTCAGTAGTATGGCAATACATGTCATGTAAAATGGCATTAAAACTCACATTATTAGCATTCAACACTGAATAAAGCACATGAGGTGTACCTGAGGTGATCATTGTTTTCTGTTGTTCAGCTGCAAGAAATAGAAGCCGTTTCTAAAATATCAATTCGAGGTGTTGGTTAGAACAAAAACTCCTTTTAATATGGAAAATATTCCTTCTATTGCGTGCCGTTGCTTTTATATAGAACACGATTTAAATCAGCCTTTAGGCTTGATCTGGCAACCTGCGCTTGCGTTTGTTTTGATCCAGGAATGCAATAACTAGTTCAACCACTGGGTGTCAAACTTACATACTGCACCTTTAAAGAAATCAGATCTTAAAGTGGCGATTTTGTAATAGAAAGACCGTTCACCGGAAGCACTTACTGAAAATTAAGTCTGTGTGCATATACCCCATTATGACCTGAAACAGCACTTGATAATTACACACAGGTGTGTTTGGTCAGGGTTGCAATTAAAATCTGCAGGAAGGTACCTCTCCTGCAAACTGCAATGTGAAGTAGTGATTTATGTAACATTGTTTTGTCATTAGATGGTGACAGAGACTGTATTATAATAATAATCAGACTTATAGTCTTTAAAGTCCACGTGAAACGGAAGTTGCTAAAACTTTTATTTCAGCATGTTAATGTACTTCTAACTAATATTGAATATTGAGTCCCCTAAAGCGGGGCTTTATTTTTGCACATCATTCTCTCAGAGAACTAACAGTAAGAGGGGCGTGGTTAAGAATGTAGCTATGCATTTGCTATGGAAGCCCTCAAGTTGATTTCAACAGAAGAAACATCACTCCAAACGTGGAAGCAAATGATAAGACTTTGATTGAAGATTACCATAACTAAATTTTTTATTAACACGCATAAATCAGTTATTGACCTTAAAAATAGCAATGTGGGCTAGCAAAATAAACATTGTAAATTTTGATTCTAAGGGAGCAAACATTTTCCTCTGCAGATTTAAAAGGATGCTTTATACTACAGCAAAACTAATTATTACATAAAAGGTAAATCAAAAAGGTTCCATGGGGTTAATGTTTTTGACATTGATGCGGCAGAGAAATACAGTCACTGAGACATTTCAGTACTCTACATCAGTGGTCCTCCACCGGGCCGCGGACCGGTACCAGTCCGTGGATCAATTGGTACCCGGCGGCACAAGAAATCATTAATTATTTCCGTTTTATTTATTATTTGAGTCTGAATGGTCTTTTATTTTGAAAAATCTTTTATTTTGAAAAATGCCCGTATTCTCTTGCTTACATCTGGGTCACTTGAGTGCCCAAATTTAGCCCACAAGCAACAAAATAAGTAAGAAACAGACGTCTTTGGAAAGTTTCTTTGCTAAGGGGAAAAGGCCCAGTGAAGGACCCACGAACTGCCAAGGAATTGATCCACAACCCATTTGTCAACAAATCAGGTGAATCCACCATGTCTGTGCAAGAAGATCAACTGCTGGACATCGAAAATGTCGATGGCCTTTTAGGGGTCGTTCGCATATCGATTTTCTAGAGTTCACGCAAATTCGTTATTTCCAATGGAGGAAACGCATGATGTGCTCGCACCTTCCAGACACACACAGTTGAATGAATGCTGCGAGGAGTGCAACGCGAGTCACGTGACTGTTCAGCTTGTATGGAATATGCACATTTCGGTAGACTAATTATCTTAGACAAACACCCAAACACTGCAGTGCTTTGTAATTTTCTTCATAAATAAAACTTGTATCAGAGTGACAGCTTGTCATTCTCGTTGATGGTCGCCTAGCAACCTACAAACCTCCAGCCCCCACCCCCCGGTCTGCGGTAAAATTGCAAGCATTGACCGGTCCTCGGTGATAAAAAGGTGGAGGACCACTGCTCTACATTATTCAAGGCAATCATTCAAATACTAGTTCTAAAGTGATGTTTTTGAATTAGCAATAGTTTTTGATGTTTAGCTGCATATGTGAAACTGGCAGAAGAAAGTAGTTCCTCACACAAAAGACTTGAGACTCTCTGTGGTTAATTTTATTTGTTACTTACACGATCATGCCATTAAACTGCTGTATAAATGCAATATCACACTTGTAGAACTGCTATTTGGCTGTATCACAGCAGTGCTCATATACATCCAAATCACAGTGCTATGAGTGCGAGTCTGATATTTCTCATATGTTTTTTTTTTAATTGATACACTATTGTCGATTTTTTGTATTTTTATAGTTTGATTACCATTTTGGACTCAGGTTACACTCTGATCTGAGCTCTTGTGCATAGCGTGTGCATGATGATCAATGCTGTATATCATACAAGTGGATGAATGCGGTGCTTAGTGTACTTGAAAGTCAAGTCGAAGAACAGAATAACAAGTATAAAGAAGCTCTGCTACGTGCTGTTACAAACCTATTAAATAGCTGTTGTTGTTGTCGCAGGTGAATGGATTGGTGGTAAACACCAGTGAATAACACAAAAGCGTGACAGTCTGTGCAGCAATTTGATCTCAGCAGTATAATTACCTGTTGCCGTCTGAGCGCTGATGGGGCCCTCTGAGGTCCAATCACAGGATGATGGCAAGCCACTGCCAAAGTCACACTTTGCCAAATAATCTACAGCGCAGGAGGGAAAAGTGATTAAAGGACAATACAGAAACAAAAGTGGAGTGAGAAAAAAAGAGCCTAATCGAAGACTAGAAACAAACCGAAATCATAGTTCAGTTTGTCTTGTTATAACAGATGTTCGTGTCACAGATTACTCTTGCGAGAAATTGGTCACACTGGTGTTATAGTGGCCTGAAAAAGTTCAAACTCATCAGAGCTTGATGGGTTTCAAACAGGTCCTCTGCTGCTGAAGTGTTTTACTTTAAAGATCCCTTGAAATGACTTGAAATGTGGAGTGCTATTCGATGTGTTGACGTAAGAAAAAAACGGGCGGGGCATATTGTTCAGCTCCTCCCCTTTAAAAAAAAAAAATCTGAATCATTTATCCCCTATATAGTGCACTTTTACCATATAGAAAACAGGGTAACACTTTACAATAAGGTTGTATTAGTTAATGTTAGTTAATGCATTTGTTAACATGAACAAACAATGAACAATACATTTATTAAAGTATTTGTTAGTTAACATTATAGATATTGAAAATAAAGTTGTTCATTGTTAACTCACAGTGTGTTAACTAGTCTTAATAAGCATGAATTCAGATGTTAATAATGCATTAGTAAATGTTGAACTATGATTAATAAATGCTGTACTAGTATTGTTCATAATTAGTTCATGTTAGTAAATACATTAACTAATGAAACCTTATTGTAAAGTGTGACCGAAAACAGTAATTGTGTGAACAAGTGACATACACAACTTTATTGTAAATGTATAGTGTTACAAATATACACTGTTTAGAATATATGATTAAAAACTAAAATGGAGAGTGATGTCATCAAAATCATTTAATTAAGTTAATTGCGTTTATCTTTAAAATGTGATTTTTGTCATTATTTTGGAACACGCTAGCTTATAGATACACTTAAAGCTATAACATATTCATAATTAAAAGCAAAAAATATACATTGTAATTTTGGGGAAAATTCAAACCTTATTCTTTTGAATAATCAGAAATATTAGGATATTAGGTCTGTGGTTATCAAACAACAAAATAATCACTCACTCATTTGCTTTCATTTGGTTATGAAATATTATTATTAATATAACTTGAATTCTTTTCTTAAGGAGTGTTTTTTACTTTTAATTTATTCGTATATGTATGCTAATATATGTTATTATGCTTTATTTTAAATAAATAAATAAACATATTCATAATTAAAGGCATAAACATACATTTTAATGTTGGGGGAAATTCAATCCTTTATGTATTGGCCATTGTAAAGGTGTTTGTTGGTAGAACTGTGGTAAACAATCTTTTTTTGTTTTATTATTATTATTTTTTTTATGATGCATTGTGATGCGTATGTGAACAATTCTGCATTGATGCATAAAAAACAAACTAATCATTTAAAAGAGTAATTAAATAAGCCTACTTAGCCGTAAAAAAGATCTCAGAGCATTACTTACACAGAAAAACACATTTCTCAGAACAGTTTTTGATCCTGAATGCAGTTCTTTTAAATAATCAGAAATATTAGGATTTGTACATTAAAAAGTCTGTGGTTATCAAACAACAAAAGAATTACTCACTCGGTTGCTTTCATTTG
Organism: Danio jaintianensis; assembly: GCA_903798115.1. Taxonomy (NCBI): domain Eukaryota; kingdom Metazoa; phylum Chordata; class Actinopteri; order Cypriniformes; family Danionidae; genus Danio; species Danio jaintianensis. The sequence goes on along the minus strand of CAIGQV010014432.1, from coordinate 20,440,184 downwards.
TTATTAAATATTATAATTAATATAACTTGATTTCTTCTCTTATAGTATTTTTTTACTTTTAATTTATTCGTACATGTATACTAATATTTGGTATTTGCATATTTTGCTTTATTTTTATTTTTTAGCAACAGCCAAAGAATAACAGTTATACACGAGTTTTTTTTTCTCCTTAGTTTAAGATTAATGAAACATTTCCATCAGTTAATGTTGTGTTTTTCTTTTTTGTAGGTATAAAATGTGAGATTACAGTAAACGAACAGATTAGCTATAGTCATGTTGTATTTAATAATATTAACTTTTCACATAAAATCATGTTTCTTGATTCGATTATTAGAATAATGCAAAATGTTTTTATGATCGGGATACCACGTTTGCCTCTTTTTGAGCCAGGAAAAGCCCTGTATAGAGTTCTATTTTGCAGAACTTCATTATGATTATGAATATAGTGCCGGGAATGAATAATCAACAGTTTTTGAGATATATGTATGTGCTCTGTGCATATTTATTTTGTATATACAGTGCTCATTGCTCAACATATATGAGTACACCTCTCACAATTCTCTCATTTAAATTAATATTTTCTATAGGAAGCTTTACAATATTATATTTGTGCATATACATTAGATCAGACAGTACTGAAGCCAAATCTGGAGCTAATCTAACAAAATGACTTATGATAATGGTCCAAAATGAGTACATCCAAATTTATATGTTAGGGAAAAATATTAAATAAAAAATTTAAAAATAATAATAATTCAAGAGAAACAAAAAATGTATAAAATTGTGTTGAAATGTTGTAGTTTGCACTTTTTTTCCCCAATATTTAGCTTGAATTGAAATGTATTTTCTTTCTATTTCTAAAGATGTTCGGTGACTAAAATATTACTTTAATAAATATATCCATTTAATAAATCTGTTTTGTTCAAATGCACCAAAATACATTATCTATATTTACTGAGAAGCGGATAAAAAATATTCATTTTCAAAATGGGGTGCACTCATTTATGTTGAGCACTGTATAAATACATGCAATTTGAGATCATGTTAATTATATTTAGATATAAAACATATGTACTGTATATGATACAAATTATACATACATTTAAATATCTATGTGACAAAGTTTTTTTCACTTACCCATAATACATATATAAAACACACATGTTATGTCAAAACAAACTTTTATTTTGAATAAAATTATACAATTATTTTGGGATTAATTGCGATTAATCTTTGCCCAGCACTAATTGTTATTTATAAAATGAGTTGTGGGACAAATAACTGTGTGTCAAGTATTGTTTTAGTATCAAATCTTCACTTTCTGAATTATAACATTTTTCAGACATCAGACATTTTTTTCAGTTAGCAGTGTACCTAACATTGCATTATTGTGTTTCAATATGTAATAAACTAATGGTAAAATGCATTATAATAATTGCATATTTCTCATTACATAATAAATGTTCTCACAGTTACTTAGGCCATCTGAGTTATAATTAATGCATTTAAATATGTTGAATTGTAATGCATTCAAAACTTTGAATACCTTGAATTGTTTGTTTTAAAAGTGAAGCGTTTGATAAACTCTTACCTGCATTTGGCCTCCAGTCAGGAAGAGTAATTGGAAAACTTCTGCAGAGAAAACATGATGTTAATAAAATGTGAATCAGGAGGAAAAAAGCTTTGTGCATATAGGAATACAGCCTACCCTAAATGCGCATCGGTGTTGATAACACATAAGTAAGCCACTACTGCGAGCAGCTTTAGATATGTGTCTGCTAGCATACTGTCCTGATGACACGTCCTCTGGTGTTGATCTGGATTGTTCCTCTTTCACGGGACAATGAGAAGGGTTTGAATGCGTCGGCTGTTATGAAGGTGATGAAAATGCACTATTGACCTCAAGTAGGTGTGGATTTGTTAATGATGCCCCACTCATAGGGCAGGGTTTTGCTGCTTATGAGTTACGGTAACAAAGATGAATTGCACTCCGCCTGATGAGGTAAACCGTACCTTATTTCATTCTTTATGTCTAGTCGTGATTTTATCAAAGTCCAGCTATTGAGTTGCATCAGTTGCTTTAATTACGTCTAATGCAATAATGCAATATTAGATAACAACATATCAAAGAAAGGTCTATGGAAGAAGAAATAAAACATCTTAAACTGGCCAGATCTGGTGTAAGCTGGTTGTATTGCTGTTGTGAAAACATATTCAACTAATTTAACATGCTTATTACTGGCATATTTGACGTTTTTTCTAATAATAATAATAATATATAAATAATAATAAAAATAATATTTTATGTATTTTACTGTTGGTCCCTTAATCCTACACTACCTGACAAAAGTCTTGTCGCCTATCCAAGTTTTAGAAACAACAAGTAATAACTTGACTTCTAGTTGATTATTTGGTATCAGAAGTGGCTTATATGAAAGGCAAAGGCCTCTATAGATTACACTTCTTTTAGCAAAATAAAATATGATCATGCCTTGATTTTTAATTATTTAATTAGGACAGTAAGGTCTGACTTTGCTTGTCACTTAGCAGAAATAATGTACAGTATAGAATATAAAGTCATGGTGCAGTGGGAAAAGAATTAATATAGTGTATGACTCCCATGAGCTTGGAGGATTGCATCCATACATCTCTGCAATGACTCAAATAACTTATTAATAAAGTCAAAGCAGCATTCTTGCAGGATTCCCAGAGTTCATCAAGATTCTTTGGATTCATCTTCAATGCCTCCTCTTTCATCTTACCACAGACATGCTCAATAATGTTCATGTCTGGTGACTGGGCTGGCCAATCCTGGAGCACCTTGACCTTCTTTGCTTGTAACACCAAACCATGATTTTTCCTTCACCAAACTTCACTGATTTCTGTGAGAATCTTGGGTCTTCTGCAGTATTTGTGATGATTGGGATGCAGTTCAACAGATGATTTATCGGAAGAATCTACCTTCTGCCACTTTTCCAAGTGATCAACTAGAAGTCAAGTTATTATTTGTTGCTCTTACAAATGACATTGACGACAAGACTTTTGTCAGGTAGTGTACTCCACACCTGAACACGATAACAACAGCCATTACGTTCAATTCAAAAATGTTAATAACAAAACATTTTCTAGTAAAAAATAATCTAGAAATCAAAATTAAGTCAGTTTTTTCTTAAAAGTTACAAAATAATCTGGGTTAGGCTTAGGAAAATCTTGTTTTCGGTTTAAAATAAGATTCTTTTTCTTGCCCCATTGGAGTATTTTGCTTGTTTTAAGGAAAAGCTCACTTAAACACTCACTTTTTATATATTTGGACTAGAAACAAGACAAAAAACTCTAAGTAAGACACATTTTTTACAGTGTATTACTACTACAACTACCTTTCTTGCTAATAAGCAGTAATTAAGAGTTTATCTGGTGTAAGCTGATTGATCACGCTGTCGTGAAAACATATTCACTTTTAACTTATTATATTTAACACATTTAACATGCTTATTTCTAGCATATTTGATGTTTTCTTTGTAATAATAATAGTAATGCCTTTTTATTTCCATATTTTACTGTTGGTCCCTTAACCCTACTCATTACTCACTGAACATAATATCAACAGCTGCTACATACACTGCATAGAAATGCTTTCCTTACGTTTGTCTTGAGTTTTTGTCTTGTTTCAAGTCTAAATATCTAAACATTTTAAAATCAAGAAGCATTTTATAGACAAGTAATGTTTTGTTTTTAGAAATAGTCAGTGTTTCCTTAAAACATTCAAAATAATCTGTCTTGCCCCATTGGCAGATGCTTGTTTTAAAGAAAAACTCACTTAAAAACTCACTTTTTATATATTTGGACTAGGAACAAGAAAAAACTCCAAGTAAAAAAACATTTTTACAGTGTATTACCACTACAACTACCTTACTTACTACTAATTAGCAGTAATCAAGAGTTTGTAGAGGGAATGCATGTATTTGTGAATACAGTATGGCTTTCTGTAGTCAAATACCTTAGTGTTAGCTAGTTTAAGATGGTTTATTGCCAGTTAATTAAAGATGGGTTACATGCAAGTATTTTTGAATATCAATACACTGTTAAATAGTACCATAAAGCTTAAAAAAGTTCATTAGAATAATTTAACACGTGACCTAATTAAATGTTAGTATACATAGTATGTGACGCCCCTCGATGTAAGTGGGTCTAAATGTTTACATTTATTTTCATTTTAACATATGTTTAAAAATAAGCATAATTGCATGGCGCAAAACATTAAAAACTGAGCAAAATTCAAAAGCAATTTGTTTGTATTGTGGCCAAAAGATTTTCTTGCCGTGATTGTTAACCGTATGGCATTTTTAAAAACGGTAATATTGTATTACTTTTCATGCAAATAGATTAGCAGTGTCCCCGGGTTAATTAGACCATATACCAGGCATTTAAACACCTATTTGCAACCATATTCATTTCCACTAGATATTATATTATTCATTCATTCATTTTCCTTTAGCTTAGTCCCTTATTTATCAGGGATTGCCACAGCAGAATGAACCGCCAACTATTTCAGCATGTGTTTTACGCAGCGGATGCCCTTCCAGCTGCAACCCAGTACTGGGAAACACCCATACACTCTCGCATTCACACACACACGGTCATACACTATGGGCAATTTTGTTTACCCAATTTGCTTACAGCGCATGTCTTTGGACTGTGGTGGAAACCAGATCGGGTCAATCAGTGCTTTTAAAAACACTATTGGTTGGGTTTAGGGAAGGATGAGGGTGGGTCAGTCGATCGTCAGTCAGTCAGTCAGTCAGTCAGTCGACAGCGGCCTCTGGTGGATTTACGTGAGAACAGCAGGAGCAAATGGCACTCGTGAGAGAAATTTGAGTTTTGAAAAGGCGTACACAGCGGCCTCTGGTGGATTCGTGATAACAAAAACTGCAAAAAAAACGTAGCTCCTGGGACCTATTTGTCGCTCTCCAGAAATGTATATATCGGTACGTTTTCAGAATGAGCCTGGGTTGCAAATGTCGGTGAGGGATGAAGAAAGATTGAATTACGTTTATCAGGCATAGATAATAAAAAAAATGTAGCTGTAGTGCAATGTAGAATTTGGTTATTGTTTTGGATTCCTTTTTTCAAACAACACTGGATCTTACACAATTCCCTACTGTCCCAACTCAAATCGATTAAGTAGCTAAATTGTCTTTGTAAATTTAAGTAAATTGAACATAAAACAATTAAGCTATCCCAAAAAACTCAGCTCATTTTAAAAATAAGTATTTTAAACAAGTAGGAAAAATCTTTTTTTTTTTTGAGTGAACACATTTTGCTTAACAATTCAATAAAAGGTAATTTAGGAATGATATATTAAAGCAGGAAAAATAAAAAAAAATAGTAGATTGAAAAATGATCCGTTTAATAGCTCAAGTACACTTCATACAATATTCGAACTTCATCTAATGACCTATTTTATTTTGGCCATAACTGCAGTATGCAATAGTCTTTGGTTTTATTTGCAATTTAGGACCTTATCCAGGTTTCCAAATGCTTCTTTTATTTTTATTCCATCTATATACATCTCTTAAACTTTCCGACAGATAAGATAACACCAACAACCTTGTACTGAAACAGTCAGACGCACAATATTGGTTTTCTTCAATGACGTAATTGCAGATATATGTAGGTGGTCTGAAACCGATTGCTCTTCCAGGATGTGTTGTCATTCATCTGCTATCAACTAAAAACAAAACTCCTCCTTTACTGTAAGCGGAGAAACAGACTGCAGATGAACAGTCAGGTGAAGGACTGCTATTTCAGCGCAGATAAGATTACATTCGCTGTTTACCCTCAGTGGATCATTAAGTGTCGTCCTCAGACAACAGATATAACACAGGCAATATCACAAAATGAGCATTGCTTTTCTACTGGCGCTCGGCTTTAATGAGAAAGTCTGCATGAATGATTTGAAACTAAAGTCTTTAGAGAAGGGAGAAATAGCTTCTTCAATTTCTCTGAAGCTCGTTTAGAGGAGGTCAAGTGCAGGTCGAGGAATTGTCAATAATGAAACAGTGGTCAGTTTTAGAATTTAGCAAGGTTGTTGTTGCATAAATGGGTTGTAACTAGGCCCATAGGGAATCTGTGCGTGCAGAAATCCGCTGATTTTTTTAGCCCATCGTTGAGTCTGTAGATTTACTTACGTAAATTGTGTAAATATATACAGTTGAAGACAGAATTATGAGCTCTCCTGAATTATTAGCCCTTTGTATATTTTTTTCCCCAATTTATGTTTATCGGAAAGAAGATTTTTGCAACACATTTCTAAACATAATAGTTTTAATAACTAATTTCTTATAACTGATTTCTTTTATCTTTGCCATGATGACAGTACATAATATTTTACTAGATGTTTTTCAAGACACTAGTATTTAGCTTAAAGGCTTAACTAGGTTAACTAGGCAAGTAAGGGTAATGAAATAAATTAAATAAAAAATAAAAATGCTTAAGGGGACTAATAATTTTGAGCTTAAATTTTTTTCTTTTTAATTAAAAATTGCTTTTATTCTAGCCGAAATAAAACGAAATGAAAGATTTTCTCCAGAATAAAAAATATTATAAGAAATACTGTGAAAAATTCCTTGCTCTGTTTAACATCATTTGGGAAATATTTGAAAAATAAAACAAAAATTACAGGAAGGCAAATAATTTTGACTTCAACTGTATATTTATTCAGTTTTTGTGTTAATTTCAGTAATATTATTGACTAAAATGCAAATGTTTACATGATTAATATTTTAGTAGGTGTAATATATGAGACTTGCTTTGTTTACCAAACAAGTGGATCTAATTGGATTGTAAACCTAAAAAGTTATTAATTTTTATTTCACGTTTAAAATTTTTACTTACTGAACTCCCGAAATCATTCCGCTTAAATCCACAGATGTTTGTATTTTTATTTTTTACAAAATTCTGTGCAGAAATAGCTAAAAATGACCACAGATTCTGTTTGGCCCTAGTTATAACTTGCCCTCGTTTGTGCGACAGTAGTCAACATTTTGATTGGGTCAAAAAAGTTTATGAAGATAGTTTGAAGTATATTAAAAGAAGTATATTACACCTGCTAAAATACTACTTTTCAAACTGTGTTGTAAATAAATCATGTAAACATTTGCATTTTAGTCAATAATATTACTGAAATTAATACACAAACTGAATAAATATACAGTTGAAGTCAAAATCATTAGCCAATTTTACAATTAAATGTTAACTACAATATAACCAACGCAATCTCATGGCAGTTTGTAGCTTTTTGGTTTAGCGGCTACTCGTATTATTTTGTACAATCTCATTTGTACTTTTAAGTGTGATTTGTTCATCTCCCAATGAGGGGTGGGGTATGGGGGAACACCTCTTTTTAAACATCATACGTTTTTATATGAATTAAATTGTATGAATTTGTATGAATTAGCCACTTTTCGGACAATATGTTAAACAGATGTGTGTGGTTGTGAGATCAGGTGGATATAACCACATCTGAAAGTAGCCTGTTTTAGCATTGCATCATGAAACTTGAAAATTCAAACTATGAACTAAAGGTTTTCAGAAAAAAAACAAAAACAAGTGCAATGGCTACAATACAAATAGAAGGATTTTGGAATGTATTAATTGCTGAAATTTGTTTATTCAAACATATAATAAATGTAATGTAAAATATAATAAATGCGCAATATAATGCAAACATTTATCAAAAGGGTATTTTTTTGAAATATTTTTCCCTTGTAGAATTATAAATAGCCTTTTTGTGCTTGAAAATATCTGTATCTGTATAATTTTGCTGCATCCCTAATTATATTACATTACAAAGATTTCTATTCGAGTATCTTCATTCATTCATTCTTTTTCTTTTTGGCTTAGTCCCTTTATTAATCTGGGGTTGCCACAGCGGAATGAACCACCAACTTATCCAGCATATGTTTTACGCAGCGGATGCCCTTCCAGCTGCAACCCATCACTGGGAAACATCCATACACACTCATTCACACACATACACTACGGACAATTTAGCCTACCCAATTCACCTATACCACATGTTTTTGGACTTGTGGGGGAAACCGGAGCACCCGGAGGAAACCCACGCGAACACGGGGAGAACATGCAAACTCCACACAGAAATGCCAACTGACCCAGCCGAGGCTCGAACCAGCGACCTTCTTCCTGTGAGGTGAACATGCTACCCACTGCGCCACCGTGCAGCCCTAGAATCTGAGTTTTCAACTGCCATTACTCAAATTTTCTTTATGATTGCAAATAGCAAAAGAACAGCATTTATTTAACTTTATATCACTTTCTGGTAGCATTATACAGTTTTACTGTCACGTTTGATCAATGTATTGCATCGTTGCTGAATAAAAGTACAGATTTTTTTATAAAGTGACTGTACAGTAGGAATCATTTTCAGTGGAGTTACTTTATTTCGTGTTAAATTCTGTAACAAATTGAAGTCAAAGAGTTCGGTAATTTGAGTCTCAAATATTCTATAAACAAATCCATTCCAGATATATTTAAAACAATCTAAATAATATTTGATTTTGCTTGATTTTTTCCTTTTTTTTTGTCATTTTTGAGCATCAGAAAATTTAAATCCAGCTATTGAATAGTATTTTACAGTACCAGAACGACTGCTGAGCTCTCCGTTCTTCAGAGAGGAATGCATTGAATTTGAGCCATTGTGTAAAACAACTTTAATGCAGAGACATTGTCACATTATGTAGAGATTAATGGCTCTTATGGGAAGTTTGCAGGCGTGTAGTGTGTACACAGAGCGCAGATAAGGCCTGGTGTCAATGAGAGTGTATTTGCCAGCTGTCAGAGATAAGAGAAGTGGAAGAACGACGCCTCTAAATGGCCATTTCTCTGGCCGTTCCCTGACACTCGCCGTCATATGTGTCAATACACACTAAAGTTGAAAAGCACATTAATGCTCTCTTCTGTTCGCGCCGCTTTATTCAGCATGTAAAGTCTCTCTGAGATGTTCGGTGGCTGTTTGGACAAAGAGAGAAGTGTTCAGAGATGTTCAATTGAACATTTTTTATTCAATGTGTTTTTTTTTTCATGTGAAGTGATAACACTAGATGTCTGTATACAGTACATCTTGCTATCTCTCAGACCTTACAGACTTGATCATTATTTTTTTCCACTTTTGTTGTAAACTTTATTTATTTATTTTTTTCAATTCAAGTTTTTTTAAATTGTTTTCTTCTGGTACATGACAAAATAATATTACAAACATGACAAACACATATTACAAATTATTATTGGCAGGCAATGTCAAGCCAGGATGTATACAGTGGTTAATATGGACAAAAGTACAATATTATGAAGAAAACCTGGTGAGTAATTTTAAATTGTGACATAAAAGACATAACACCAACAGTCTTCCCACTGTTGTAAGCTTTTAAAGATATATTTGAATAGCTATTAAAGTAATATTGTCCTGGCATGTAGCTAAACACATATTATTTTTTATTTGCATTTGTTTAATTAAATTAAATTAAATTAAATTAAAATGAAATGAAATGAAATTTAATTTAATTTAATTTAATTAAAAATATATAAAATAAAATATAAATAAAATAAAATAAAATAAAACAAATAATAGATAAATAAATAAATAACAGTTAGTATTTGATTTTAGGT
>CAIGQV010014432.1:20420746-20426405 GCA_903798115.1 Danio jaintianensis | reverse complement strand
TATTTATTTATTTATAACATTTTTTTAGTAGTGGTGGTTTTAATTAGTTTTTTCTTCTTTTTTATTTTTATTATTTTTTATATTTACTTTTCATTATATTATATAATTTGTATGCAGTGTAATCAGGTTTATTAGGGTTTATTTTGGAGTAAGTGGCTTGCCTCTTCAGAGTACAGATGTGTTCAGTCCAAATGGTTGTCAAATTAAAATGTTTATTTATTTATTTAATTAATATTTTTTATTATTTTAGTAGTGATAGTTTTAATTAGAGAGCAGGTTTTTTATTAATTTTTTTTGGTCTTTTTTAATATTTACATATTATATTTATATTATATTATATAATTTGTATACTGTAAAATCATTCATTCATTCATTTTCAACCGCTTTTCCGGGGCCGTGTCGCGGGGGCAGCAGTCTTAGGAGAAAACCCCAGACTTCCCTCTCCCCAGACACTTCCTCCAGCTCCTCCGGGGGGATCCCGAGGCGTTCCCAGGCCAGTCAAGAGACATAGTCCCTCCAGCGTGTCCTGGGTCTTCCCCGAGGCCTCCTCCTAGTGGGACATGCCTGGAACACCTCCCTAGATAGGCATCCAGGAGGCATCCGAAACAGATGCCCGAGCCACCTTAGCTGACTTCTCTCAATGTGGAGGAGCAGTGGCTCTACTCCGAGCTCCTCCCGGGTGACAGAGCTCTTTACCCTATCTATAAGGGTGCGCCCTGCCACCCTGCAAAGGAAACTCATTTCGGCCGCTTGTATCCGAGATCTTGTCCTTTCGGTCATGACCCAAAGCTCATGACCATAGGTGAGAGTAGGAACGTAGATTGACCGGTAAATCGAGAGCTTTGCCTTTCGGCTCAGCTCCTTCTTTACCACAACAGACCGGTACATCGACTGCATTACTGCTGCAGCTGCACCAATCCACCTGTCAATCTCACGTCCCATCCTTCCCTCACTCGTGAACAAAACCCCAAGATACTTGAACTCCTCCACCTGGGGTAAGGACTTTCCTCCAACCTGGAGATGGCAAACCACCTTTTTCCGGTGGAGCACCATGGCCTCGGACTTGGAGGTGCTGATTCTCATCCCAGCCACGTCACACTCGGCAGCAAACCGCCCCAGTGCATGTTGAAGGTCCATGTAAAATCATCTGAATGCAAATATTACAGTGATGTCAACACTATTGTTTACAGTATATTGCGAATGGTGACCATTTAAGTCAATGTGTTTATGTGAAAACAACAACACAATGTAAAGATAGTAGCTAGTATAATTAGTTAGTGAAGCATTACTCATTAGAGTATTTTTTTATACTAGTTACTACTTAGGGCAGCACGGTGGCTCAGTGAGAAGGACGCTGGTTTGGTCCCGGCTGGTCCAGTTGGTATTTCTGTGTGGAGTTTGCATGTTCTCCCCGTGTTGGCGTGGGTTTGCGCGAATTGAATTGGGTAAACACAATTGGCCGTAGTGTATGAGTGTTTCCCAGTACTGGGTTGTGGCTGGAAGGGCATCCACTGTGTAAAACATATGCTGGAATAGTTGGCGGTACATTCCTCTGTGGCGACCCCTGGATGAATGAATTCATTCATTGAGGGAAGGAAAATGAATGAATGAGAGTTACTATACTTGGACTATTTGCATATTACTCAGATGTTTTTCTTATGTATTATTTAAGGATTGTGTTTAGATTTTCTTTATATTAGATGAGATATTTGAAAGAAATGGCTGCAATAACAAAAACTTGTATCCAAGTCAATTCTTGAAATAATGTCAATGTCAGCTCTGTGCGCAAATATTACTGACGGCTTCAATACACAGTAAAAATCTAAGTGTCCTAGTCATATGTTTTTCTATTTAAAGGGATAATTCTCCATAAAAATCAATTCTGTCATCATTTACTCGCCTTTTTTTTCTGTGAAAGTCAATGGGTGCCAGCAACCAGCTTTCTTCAAAATGTCTTCTTTTGTATTCAACAGAAGAAAGAAACTAATAAAGGTTTAAAACCACATGAGGGAGAGTAAATGATGAGGCAATTAATATTTTTGGATGAATTATCTCTTTAATGCATCAAAATAATTGGACAAATTTCATCATCCACATCGTTCTTTTTAAGGCACCAAATGAGCTCAAGATTTGCTTTACTTGATCTGTCATTGCATGTTGATGTCAAACAACTGAAGATATCCTCTGAAACCTTGTGCAGGCATTTGTGTTTTTATGCATTTTTGCAACTGTTTGGATGTTGAAGTGCAGGCATTTGCATTTTTATGTGTTTTCTCAAATTTATGGATGTTGAAGTGGACAAACGTCAACATTTCATATCAGACATAATTGCCAATTTTGCTTTTTTTAAAAATGTTTTTCACATTCGTTTTGGTGCAAGTCCCTTTAATACCCTATACTTATTTAAAGCACAAAATGACCTCAGGATTTGCTTTATATAATTTGTCACTGCATGTTGATGTGAAACAACTGAGGATATTCTCTGAACCCTTGTTCATACATTTGTATGTGATTTATTTGTAGTCATTGCAGAAATGAACAGACTTAAACATTTCAAACTGCCTATATTTTCCATCTTGGTTAAACTTTTAAATGGGGTTCCATTAGTTAATTATAGTTAATGTATTTATTAACATTAACTAAGAATGAACAATACTTATCCGTCGTTAATTAAATCATAGTAAATGCTAATTCCAGTATTTACTAATGCATTATGAAATTCAAAGAGCTTGTTAACATTAGTTCATGCACTGTGAGTTAACAGGGACTAATAAATGACTGTATTTTCAACCAACGTTAACAAAGATGACTGAATGCTGTAATGTTGTTTTTTGCTTGTTCATGTTAGTAAATTCTAGTGATGCACTGAAAAAGAAACTGAAAATTCTGGATGCACTTGGGCCAAAACTGAAATTGATTTGTAATAATTTATTATTTTATTAAATGTTATAAAGTAATTTGGTAAGACTTTTTAAATGTAATGTAATGACTTAAATTATACTGATAAAAAAGACAAGACAATAAAATAACCATTTTATTAACAGTCAAATTTTATTGACAGTGAATGAGTTGAGAGGCATTGTTGCCACAACTAAGTAGCAAGTTGCAGATACAAGTATATAGAAATATCCTCTCAGCACGTTGTTTGAGTGAACTTTGCTTTTCACAGCCACTTTATTAGGTACACCTGTTCAACTGCTCGTTAACACAAATTTCTAATCAGCCAATCACATGGCAGCAACTCAATGCATTTAGGCATGTAGACATGGTCAAGACAATCTTCTGCAGTTCAAACCGAGCATCAGAATGGGGAAGAAAGGTGATTTAAGTGACTTTGAACATGGCATGGTTGTTGGTGCCAGACGGGCTGGTCTGAGTATTTCAGAAACTGCTGATCTACTGGGATGTTCATGCACAACCATCTCTAGGGTTTACAGAGAGAAAATATCCAGTGAGCCGCAGTTCTGTGGGTGCAAATGCCTTGTTGATGCCAGAGGTCAGAGGAGAATGGCCAGACTGGTTCGAGCTTATAGAAAGGCAACAGTAACTCAAATAACCACTCGTTACAACCGAGGTATGCAGAAGAGCATCTCTAAACGCACAACATGTCAAACCTTGAGGCGGATGAGCTACAGCTGCAGAAGACCACACCGGGTGCCACTCTTGTCAGCTAAGAACAGGAAACTGAGGCTACAATTCGCACAGGCTCACCAAAATTGGACAATAGAAGATTTGAAAAATGTTGCCTGGTCTGATGGGTCTCGATTTCTGCTGCGACATTCGGATGGTAGGGTCAGCATTTGGCATCAACAACATGAAAGGATAGAACCGTCCTGCCTTGTATCAATGGTTCAGGCTGGTGGTGGTGGCGTAATGGTGTGGGGGATATTTTCTTGGCACACTTTGGGCCCATTAGTTCCAGTTGAGCATCGTGTCAATGCCACAGCCTACCTGAGTATTGTTGCTGACTATGTCCATCCCTTTATGACCACAGTGTACCCATCTTCTGTTCTGATGGCTACTTCCAGCAGAATAACGCACCATATCATAAAGCACGAATCATCTCAGACTGGTTTCTTGAACATGACAATGAGTTCACTGTACTCAAATGGCCTCCACAGTCACCAGATCTCAATCCAATAGAGCACCTTTGGGATGTGGTGGAGATTCACGGGAGATTCACATCATGGATGTGCAGCCGACAAATCTGCAGCAGCTGCGTGATGCTATCATGTCAATATGGACCAAAATCTCTGAAGAATATTTCCAGTACCTTGTTGAATCTATGCCCCGAAGAATTAAGGCAGTTCTGAATGCAAAAGGGGGTCCAACCCGGTACTAGTAAGGTGTACCTAATAAAGTGGCCAGTGAGTGTACATGTACATGAGTGTAATTCATTCATTCATTTTCTTTTTTCGGCTTAGTCCCTTCATTAATCTGGGGTCGCCACAGCGGGATAAACCGCCAACTTATCCAGCATATGTTCTACGCAGCAGATGCCCTTCCAGCCGCAACCCATCCCTGGGAAACATCCATACACACCCATTCACACACATACACTACGGACAATTTTAGCTTACCCAATTCACCTATACCGCATGTCTTTGGACTTGTGGGGGAAACCGGAGCACCCGGAGGAAACCCACGCGAACACGGGGAGAACATGCAAACTCCACACAGAAATGCCAACTGACCCAGCCGAGGCTCGAACCAGCGACCTTCTTGCTGTGAGGCGAACCTGCTACCCACTGCGCCACCGCGTCGCCCATGAGTGTAATATTGAGCTATTTTGAACTTTGACCACAATGTGTGTACAAGATACTTGATGGTGCGCTCCGCTGCTTTCGTGGCCGTTAAAATTACTGGGATTCATAGTGCAGCGATGTGCTTTCTGTTTCCGGTGTTAAAGTTGCTTCAGTAGCTATGTTTCCATCTACCTATTTTTTTATGCATTTTGATGTCTTGGGAAATGCCAAGATGTGCATACATTTAAAAAAAATCTGCATACAAAAAGTATGTGCACAACTGAGTAGGATAAACTTTTTATCCGATAAGAAAAAAACATGTGCATAAACTACAATGGTAATATATTTCCAGAATAAATTCCAGCATGCACATCAAAAAAGATCGATGGGGCGGCATAAATGAACAAACCAGTGGACCTACCACATTGAACAACTGAAATGTTGTTTTGGTCATTATAAAATGCCTTTGCTGGGCGACATGGTGGCTCAGTGCTTAGCACTGTCACCTCACAGCAAGAAGGTCGCTGGTTCGAGCCCTGGCTGGGTCAGTTGGTGTTTCTGTGTGGAGTTCTCCCCGTGTTGGCGTGGGTTTCCTCCGGGTGCTCCGGTTTCCCCCACAGTCCAAAGACATGTGGTACAGGTGAATTGAATAAACTAAATTGGTCGTAGTGTATGCATGTGAATGAGTGTGTATGGATGTTTCTCAGTACTGAGTTGCAGCTGGAAGGGCATCCGCTGTTTAAAACATATGCTGGATAAGTTAGCGGTTCATTCCGCTGTGACGATCCCTGATGAATAAAGGGACTAAGCCAAAGGAACATGAATGAATGAATGAATGAATGAATGAATGAAAATGCCTTTTCCAAAGTCTGCAATCAATGTGGTTTTGAGCATCTGTGCTCTCAATGAGCAGT
>CAIGQV010014432.1:20405746-20415746 GCA_903798115.1 Danio jaintianensis | reverse complement strand
TTCCAGAATTTAGCATTTTGATGAGCTGTAAACACATGGCATAATGCTACTCCATGGCCATATATGCCTGCTTCACACTGTTCCTTAAAGCCTGTCCAGTTTTCAAAATAGGATAGGCGGCGCGGTGGCGCAGTGGGTAGCGCTGTTGCCTCACAGAAGTAGGTCGCTGGTTTGAGCCTCGGCTGGGTCAGTTGGCATTTCTGTGTGGAGTTTGCATGTTCTCCTCATGTTCACGTGGGTTTCCTCCGGGTGCTCCGGTTTCTCCCACAAGTCCAAAGACATGCGCTATAGGTGAATTGGGTATAAGCTAAATTGTCCATAGTGTATGTGTGTGAATGGGAGTGTATGGGTGTTTCCCAGTGATGGGTTGCAACTGGAAGGGCATCCGCTTCCACTGGCTTGATTGAATATATGTTTCTCAACACCTTGTTTTTGTTATGGTTGCTTTTCAGTCAGCACTTACATTTTTCTTGTTTAAATTCATTTGAAAAGCCATAAATTAATTACTACATTTCTTCTAAGCACTCGCTGAAATGTTTATTAGAATTTACACTAGTAATCAATTGTTCCTATCATGTTTCTGACCAAATTAATGACTGAGAGAATTTATTAATGACTCTGTTGCAAAAACATTGCAGAGCCAGAATCACTTTGCCATATGGATGTTGCCTGTTTAAAAGTTATTATTCAGTAACATTAATGATTGGTTACAAACAAAGCTTGAAATTAATTGAGCTGGATATTGACACTTTTGCTTTTTGAAGAGCTGCATTATAGCTGAATCATATTTAATTAATAACTGACAGGTCTTTCCACATTGATGTTATTGAACTGAATAAAATCAACATTGAGGCGATTAGACCTGAAATCTGGCTGTCTAAAAGCAACCAGAGAAAGATGGAGAAAATGAAAATGATTGAAAATGCTGGGTTGTTTCAACCAACACAGGCTCATTGTGAAAATGTACCCCCATATACATTTCTGGAGAGCGCGAATTATGTAGCCAGAGCTACGTATGGCTGCATTTCATCTTTAAAACGAACGCTACTGTATGGTATGATGCTGCCGACGGGTTCTGTTTCTTTTCGTGCTTCCAGCTGACCGCTTACCTCCGTGTGGACGGCTTTTCTGCTGTTACCAGTTTGCCCAGTATCTCGCCACGTACATCGGCGAACTTGAGACACAGAGAGGAGTTGACCGCGACGACGGGGATCGAGTCCGACAAAGAATGGTTTCAGAAATCAGGTAAAACAAAATCAAAAGGCAAAAAATAAAATACACAAGTAAATAACAGGCTGAGAAGATGGTAAGATCTGAAAACGTGGTAAAAATCAGGCGGCCGCTTGGGCTTTTCTTTTTCTGGATTGCTTTTGAAAACACTGTCGGTTGGGTTTAGGGAAGGAGGTGATCGGGTCAATCAGTGCTTTTGAAAACACTTCCGGTTGGGTTTATGGAAGGGGGTGGGTGGGGGTATCCGTCAGCCAGTCAGTCTGTCAGTCAACAGTGGCCTCTGGTGGATTTACGCGAGAAGAGCAGGTGCGAATGGCACTCGCGAGAAAAAAAAAACGTACCTCCTGGGACGTATTTCACGCTGTCCAGAAATGTATACAAGGGTATGTATAAATAATGAGCCTGGGTTGGTTTCAACTCAAATTCAGGGAAATTGGACTAACCCAAATGTTGGTAACACTTTAGTTTAAGGACAAAATTATCACTATGAACTAATGGGGTATTACCTGCCTATTATTAATATATAAGTTATTTATTACCTATAAAGTACATATTCTGCATGATCTTATTCAACATTCCTAATCCTACCAATACCTAAACCAAACTACTACCTTAATAACTATTAATGAGCAGCAAATTTGGAGATTATTGAGGCAAAATCATTGTTGATGTTTATTAATAGCGAAAATTGTGCCTTAACATAAAGTGTGACCAAAATATAATTTAATGACCAAAGTGTAAATATCAAGTCTATTTTTCTATAGTGAATTTACAATGAAGATTGTGCCAAAGCAAATTAACATAGATGAAGGAAAAAGAATAACAAGCCATAACAATTTTTTAGAACATTCCAGCATATCAGGCAGGGAAACAGAGTTGTGTGGCAGTCGTAGTTGTCATTATCTAATTTTCCAGACATTTCACAAGGGATTAATTGCATTGTATTTTCTGTTCAGGTGATTGGCTTGAAACGTTTTGGATTGTGGATTTCAGACAATGTACTTTCACCGAGTCAGGCGACAGTTGAGCGATTGCCTTTACAGTAAGATGAATGGGAATGCTAACAGCTCAATTCCGGTTTGTTCTTTGGGGGAAATGTTGGGAACTCTTTTAGTTCACTCACATAGCTTAGTTTGGATTGCTGCTCTTACAGTACATGAGTCCTGTTTACAGCTATTGTTAAGCGTTTTTGTCAATCTGATCACTAGTGGTCAAAGCTAAAAACAGAAGTAAACAGGCAGGTAAGTGTTTTATTTTCCTGAGATAGTTGAAATCACTTTTGACTGGATTGGGGAATCCTTTTCAGTAACAAAACATTAATAATGATGTACTAATATGTAAATTAAACGTTACTTCAATATAAACTAATGATGAGTTAAGACATCATGTGCTAATTAAGAACTAACTTTAACTACAACATGAGTCACACGAGTTCATGTGTGAATAATGGATACCTTAATTACTTGTTAGTGCATGTTTGTTAATGTATTACTTAACACATTATTATTTATGTCATTATTATGTCAACTTTACTTGGAGGGGCACATTATCATTAACTCATTCTTAACTATTCATGAGCTCCTCTGTTAAAACGGTTCATTTTGATGTAGACAGAACACTTATATTGTTCTTAATGTAAATATGCACTAGACGAACATGCATAACTGTTACATTTAAACACAGGAGATCATAAGTAGTTAAGAATGAGTTAATGATAATGTGCCCCTCCAAGTAAAGTCATGAAACAAATATACATTAACAAGCCATGAGTTCATTTTAGTTACATTTAGCTAAAACTAAAGTGGGCAGCACGGTGGCGCAGTGGGTAGCACAATCACCTCACAGCAAGAAGGTCGCTGGTTCAAGCCCCGGCTGGGTCAGTTGGCGTTTCTGTGTGGAGTTTGCATGTTCTCCCCGTGTTTGCGTGGGTTTCCTCTGGGTTCTCCGGTTTCCCCCACAACTCCAAAGACATGCGCTACAGGTGCAGCTGGAAGGGCATCCGCTGCGTAAAACATATGCTGGATAAGTTGGCGGTTCATTCTGCTGTGGCGACCCCTGATTAATAAAGGGACTAAGCCGAAAAGAAAATGAATGAATGAATGAATAAAACTAAAGTGTTAATTAATACATTAATTAACAAAAGTGAACTAACAAGTAATTAAGGTAGCCATCATTCACCCATGATCTCATGCAGTGGCTAAAAGTCCTACACGATGACGGTAATAGTTTGATTGCAGTGTTTACATGTCTGTACTGCACAGCAATAATGCGACTGAAATAGGAATACTCCACATGTCTTAATCCGATTTGTGTTACGACTTCAGTGCTATTCCATCGCATGGTTAGTGTGTGTGGCTGCAGTTGTAGCAACCTTTGCTTGGACATGGCAGCTATTGAACTCCAGTGAGAAAAAAAAAGCGGTTACGTCACTCTCACCCGCCCAACCGAGTGACGCCCGCAACTCCGAGGCCAGCCTGGGTTGTCTGGTGTGTGCAAAGCACTTGATTTGCAGTTCAAATCCAATCCTGCCTCTAGTCTTCAGTGCTAATTTCACCCTCACGCTCCATCACAACATCACAACTCACGAGAGTTTTCACCTCGACGTGAAATCTTGTTGTGATTTAATCTCGTGAGATCTCGTATTACAAGATCTCGTCACATCCCTACATATTAGCACATAATTATTTATGTATTATTATTGTAAACTGTTACCCTGGATTGTTTTTGCATTTCAAAGTGCTCATGTTGGTAAATCCATTCAAAAAGCCACAAAAGACTACCTACCATCTGCCTATATAGAGTGTGTTGTTAATGTGCACTAATCAGGCTGGATTTCAGACATGCTTTCTGAAATCAAAGGTTTGATTTGAAGGCAGAAAAACACAAGCCTGTGTGTTTTGGTGTAGTTTTGTGGTTGTCAAAAAAATGAATGTTGCTGCTCTTCTTTGATCTTCTTTTGCATTAAATAAACATTATGTATGTGAATTTGTTTCTAAATGTTAGATCAATCTGAAAAAAATAAAATAACAAAACAAAACAAAACTGATGCAAACAGCCACCAATAGACCTTTCCCTCGATGGAAAGAAGTAGCGTAAACAGAGTCACTCAAACAGGAATGTGCTAACTTGTAATCCAGTCAACCACAAAACATCTTAATACCTTCTCTCAGACAAATATGGTTTGCTAGATTTTTTAGAAAACCTTGAAATTAAATCAAAAGAATGAACTGGTGAAACTGCTTTCTTTAAAGTAATCTCTTGTATAGCGCACTGTAAACATTACATGACTTGAATAACTTGTGCAAACACATCAGTATCATGTGCTTTCTTAGCGAAGGTTTTCTCACATCTGTCATGTTGTTTTGTTCATTTAGTTACTGAGAGGAAAGTCTTTTATAAAATCTTTTATTATATGTGACCCTGGACCACAAAACCAGACATAAGTCAGTCTTAAGTCAGGTAGTTTAGCGTTTTAACGTTTAAAACCCCAAAATAGTATGTAAGGGTCCAATTTGTCGAATCATTAGTATGTTAAGTAAAGGCCATGTAACTTGAGGATATTGATTAATGTTCCTATTGTAAACAATTAAAAATTAAATTTTTACCATGGATGCAGCTAAAATGTCCTGAAACAAGCCAAAAACTCTCCGCTGCCCGCGCTTTGGGAATTACCCACTCACGTTCGGCATCTACACTGTAAAACATATCCATAAATTAGCAGTTTTCTGTATTTTTTGATTCATGTTTTTATTTTCCCCCATTTATTTATGCTTTTGAATTGCATTTTATGACATTGATCTTACATCCAACAACTTTTAATCTTGAAAAGTTTGAAAAAGGGACTTTTATTTATATTTTTAATAGTTTAAAGTGATATATTGTCTGGGTTGGTGTTGTATTTTACAGAACAAAAACTGTTATTTTACAGACTTGATTTCTCTCTATATTATTTGTTATACATTATATTATTTCAGACTACTAAAATGTTAATAAAAGTCACTTTGTTAAACTGTAGAGTTGAATTTTCAACATAAAAAGTCGACAGAGCAGAGATCAACATCCTATAATGCAATTTACAACTGTAAATAAACAGAAAACTCTTGTGAATCACAAAATACGGACACTGATAATTAACAGATATTTTTTTACAGTGCATGTAAAGTTTTTTTTTTTTTTAGGATTTCCAGACTTTCAGGACCATCATTTCAGCTGTAAGCCAATAGAGAGCCTTAAAACAACCCTGTCGTGAATCAGCAAACTGGTTTCCTCTTAGCAATATAGTTAAAACACATCTGATTGGCTGTTGACTTCTTCACATGCACAGCGTAAACAATCCATGGATTCTGAGGTAGCGTGTTTGTTCAATTTAAAGTCTAAAGACCACAATAATTTAGCAATCTAAGTAAATAAAATGTCACTAACATTCCAGACTTTGATGTTTTCTGGACTGTTTATAACGTGAAAGGTCAAGTATACAATTTTATGTTCCTGGTGAAATATTTGTCTGAAATGTTGTGCTTATAAAGGTTTAGTTGTGCTAAATCAACAGTGTAAATTCCATGTATTTCCCTTTAATGCTAATATGCGTTGTGAAGGACAAAATTTGGACAATTTTAAAAGCGAATTTTCTCAGTATTTCGATTTTTTTGCATCCTTAGATTTCAGATATTTAAATAGTAATATCTCTGCCAAGATTTGGCCTATCCAAAAAAAACATTGCTGGAAAGCTTATTTATTGAGCTTTCAGATGATGATATAAACCTCAATTTCCAAAAATTTTCACTTATGACTGGTTTTGTGATCCAGGGTCACATACATTGTAAAAAATGCAGGGTTCCACACAATTCATTCATGTTGTCTCAACACAATTCGATTAAGTTAACTTAACAAATTTAGGTGGATTGAATATAAAACAATTAAGTTGTCCCAAAAAATGTCAAATGTCAAGAATTGAGTTGTTTTAACTCATTTTAAATAAGTAGTTTGAACAAAAATCTATTTTTTGAGTGTATATAAAATACCCATCCACACAGTCTCTCTCTCTCTCTCTCTCTCTCTCTCTCTCCCTCCCTCCTTTTCTTTGTTTGTGTAATCAGCAGGCCGTATCAGATCCGGTCCTAAAGGTCAGCAGGTGGAGAGAATCAATCTACACCTTGGCCTTTTTAACAGAGAAACAGGTCACACCGTGCAGTAGAGGAGAATCTGTGCTGCATCATCTCTCTCTCTCTCTCTCTCTCTCTCTCTCTCTCTCTCTCTCTCTCTCTCTCTCTCTCTCTCTCTCTCTCTCTCTCACACACACGCACACAGATTATCAGGTCAAGGTCATTGTTTTTGTTCCAATCTGTTGCCGCCGCTGACCTTTCTTGTTTTGGTCTGCAGTCTCCACCACAGTATCTGTCTGTAATCAGGATTCCTCCCTCGCACACCGAGTCTTATTTCATCTTCAGACCTTTTAAAAGCTTTTAAAAGTCAGGATAGAAATTCAATGTTTGTACAGCATTTGGGAGGTTTCGGAGAAAGAGGGTCACCTTCGGGAGCTCAGAGCTCATTTTGTTTCTGATCAAGAAGCACACACGGCAGAAAGGAAAATCTCAAGAAATCGGCACGTCAAATTTCTCCAGAATATTAGCATTTTTTCCTCTGTGTGTGCGCCTTGTACTCCTTACAGAGTGGGGACCCAATACCAGTATATTTTGACCTTGTGGGGACATTTATTTTGTCCCCATGAGGAACAAGTCTCATAAATCACACAGAAAGAAGTATTTTGATAATTAATAAATGCAGATTGTTTCTTTTGAGGGTTGGGTTTATGGGTAGGGGTAGAACATACAGTTTGTACAGTATATAAATCTATACATATATGGGAAGTCCCCATAAAGCTCTATGTGTGTGTGTAGGTGTTTTCAAGCATCATCACAGTTTAATTTTTTTTTTATGTGCACCAGTGCATTAATGTGTCCTGTTTAAATTATTTAGTTCTTAAGCAAAAGAATAAAAATACCATCTTACATTAACCATTACTGTAATCACCTTTTAAAATGTAATTTTCCATCTTCGCAATATAGCGTGTCTTCGTTCTTCTCTTGCTGATGTTGAAAATAGTCCATGCACTAATCACGTCATGTCTAGACTATTGCAATGCTCTGTTTTTGGACTGCCTAAAAAAAGCTAAAACGTATCTTTTCAATCTGTATTTTGCATAATGTTACCTCAATGGCCCTGTGTATTTGCTTTTTCAATGTGGACGTCCGCTATGTCAAGCGACCTTGAGCAATGGAAAGGTGCTATATGTATATGTATCAGGCCCGTAGCCAGGGGGGGGGGTTCAGGTGTTTCGGAAGACCCACCCCTCACTGACAAAGGCCCAGAATTTGTCCCATTCATGAGCTCATTTGTCTTATTTTGACTGCCAAGCTTGTGGCATCATATTCAAAAAGACTTGAGGCTGTAATTGCTGCCAAAGGTGCATCTACAAAGTATTGAGCAAAGGCTGTGAATACTTATGTACATGTGATTTTTCAGGTTTTTTATTTTTAATAAATTTGCAACAATTTCAATTTTTTTTTCACATTATCATTATGGGATATTGTGTGTAGAATTTTGAGGAAATAAATGAATTTAATCCATTTTGGAATAAGGACATTAAAAAAATGTGGAAAAAGTGAAGCGCTACGAATACTTTCCGGATGCACTGTATATATAATATAATATAATGTGTGTTTGTGTGTATGTGACAAACCACTGTTGTCCAATCAATGACTTGCTAAATGAACCTAACTTGCCTAGTTTACCTAATTAACCTGGTTAAGCCTTTAAATAGCACTTTAAGCTGAATACTAGCATCAACTAATAAACTAATATGTGACCAAATACTAGTATCTTGCAAAATGTCTAGTAAAATATTATCCGTCATCATGGCAAAGACAAAAATTTGTTATTAAAACCATTATGTTTAAAAATGTGCTCTCTCCGTTAAAAAAAAAAAAATCACAGCACTTCTATTATTTTTGTCTCCAACTGTATGTTTTTTTTTGTAGATTTTTTTGTTACATTAACAAGTTAATAGTAAAATAGTTAATAGTAACAGAAGTAATAATAATAGTAGTCAGGAATAATAATAATTACAACACAAGCCTCAAAACTATAACCTCCAGCCACATTAGCAATAGCTATTCAAGCGTAAATTGTCCTGAAAATAATGGCACAATGAAAAACATGTTAATAATCATTAAATGCCTCGATTCTCTTAATGCAAAAGGCAGCTAATTATAGTTTTCTTGTTATTTTGGCAATGAAACATGATGTTCTGTGAGATTCTCAGGGAGGAGTGTTAAATGAGCAGCAGATATGGATCTTCAGACGGGCGGGGGGGATTTCAGCCTGAAAATGGCTCCTGTTGTTCTACATTGGCAGAGCAGTGCATTGTGTTAGATATGATCAATAGATGTGAGCAGCCAGCATTTAATTGCCTTTTGTTAACATGGAGGTGTTTGACAGAAGGAAAGGAGAGTCCCCGAGGGCTGAGCAAGGGTTTGTGTGTGTGTGTGTGTATGTGTGTGTGTGTGCATTTCTACATGCAGGGCACGCTTTTACCTTTGTTCCTGCTGATGCCACATTAATTGCAAATTCAGCCCAACAGCTCTGCAAACGTTGCCTGTTTTCTTTTCAAGGCCCGAAGCATAGCCTGCGCAGGTATATGCTAACCCAAAATGCTTCAAGCTACACAAAGCTGTGTCGGTGCATTATGAAATGTGTCAGACTGCAGTTCATGTTACAATCCCACCGTGCAACTTTCAGGTCAACTGTTATTATGAGTGAGCAGTTTGATGAGTCTTAGGTCGACATGTTTTTAACAGAAAGGTTTAGGTCGGTGTTTTTTTTAGCTGCTACCTGAATAATAATAGCACAGCTGGACATTGACGTTTTGTTAGAACAGCAAAAACAAAAAAAAACACATTGATGGACATTTAGTGGCAGGCAGTGAATAATAATGAATATTAATTACTGTAATTTGATGTGCTTGATAATTTTACACTGGGCAGTCACATTGCCTAATTAATATTCATGAGACATATTCACAGTGCTTTGTCATTGAAATCAGTGTATTTTTATGCAACTAAAGAGTAGCTAATGTATTTTTTCAGGGGGTGTGGGGTTGTTAGGTTTTTTGTTTTTGTTTCATGTCAGTAAGTCTTAGGGTGCACTCACACAAGACTATCCAAACCATGCCCGGGCGTGTTTCCCAGTTCGTTTGACAAGTGTGAGTGCTCCGAATTGTGCCCTGGCCCGGTAGGAAGAGGTGTGCCAGAGCGTGGTTCGGTTGGGCAGTGGGCAGTGTAGTGTGAGTGCAAAGTGTGCCTGAGCCCTTGCTGCACATCAGCTGCACCTTCAGCAAACCTCCTAATACATGCAGTACGAGGACTTTTATGATAATTTATGAGCGTCAAAAGTTGTGGATCTGTTCTGCAAAATATTTGACTGCGTGTCACTGCATCCCAAATGACTAGACATAATACAAAACGATATAAGTAAAGCAATGTCCACTGCTTTCCTTCCTGTTAAACTGAACAGTCGCATCATCGATTACGTAAGCGTGGTAAAAAATGCAGTGTGAGTGCAGGCCGTCGGGGGAGAGGGGAGGGGGCACAAACGTGCTTCGGCACATTTCAAGGCAACTGTACCTAGTGTGTGCACGCCCTTATTTGCTTGTGTGTTTTATATATATATATATATATATATATATATATATATATATATATATATATATATA
>CAIGQV010014432.1:20336330-20351470 GCA_903798115.1 Danio jaintianensis | reverse complement strand
TTTCTTTCTTTCTTTCTTTCTTTCTTTCTTTCTTTCTTTCTTTCTTTATCCGTCCTTCTCTTTTGTTCTCTCCAGTTTTGGCACTGTGTCCAAACCAAAGTCCCAAGCGTTGGAGCATCATGTTGTGTAAAACAAGCATGTTAGGCATGAATAAAACATGGGCCATGTAATGGACTGGAAATGAGAGGCAAAGAGTGTGTTACTGCTTAGTGATAATTACACACACATACAATGCTTGCCAAATCCTGCAGGCTGACAGAAGTCTATAAAAAACAGACTTTACTCAAGCAGCTGATAAAACCTTTCAATAACATGTCTGGGGTCTTATAAAATGAAAAGGAATGGCTTTTGGAAACATATTTTTTTTTCAGCATATAGTATGTTTTTCCTCTTTCCAGTGTAATTCAAAATACTGAATAAACACAATAACATGTGGAATTTATATTTTTGCAGCATTTGAAGTGCCACAGAATTTGTTTTTTTTTAATGTAGTTTTTGAAACATTGTATTGGTGTAAACAATTTATTTGTCGTTCAGTCATTCATTCATTTTCTTTTCGGCTTAGTCCTTTTATTAGTTTATTAATCTTAGTCCCTTTATTAATCTGGGGTCACCACAGTGGAATGAACCGCCAATTTATCCAGCATATGTTTTGCGCAGCGTACGCCCTTCCAGCTGCAACCCATCACTGGGAAACACCCATACACTCTCATTCACACACATACACTACGGACAATTTAGCTTTACCCAATTTACCTATAGCGCATGTCTTTGGACTTGTGGGGGAAACCGGAGCACCCAGAGGAAACCCTGGCGAACACGGGGAGAACATGCAAACTCCACACAGAAATGCCAACTGACCCAGCCGAGGCTCGAATCAGCGAACCTTGTTGCTGGGAGGCGACAGTGCTACCCACAGTGCCACCACGCTGCCCCAGTGTATTTATGTTTGTTGTAATTTCATTTACGCTGAATGTATTTTAAAATCCATTGAATTTCAGTATTTATTTACATATGCACTTATGTGCGCACACACACGCACATGCACACGTACACACACACACACACACACACACACACACACACACACACACACACACACACACACACACACACACACACACACACACACACACACACACACACACACACACACACACACACACACACACACACACACTGCTTTCAAAATGTCCTAATATAAAAACAGTATAATGTGAAATTGATTTTTTTAAGTATTTTGGCACTACATTTGTTGGTATTTTTGGTATTTTTGGCACTTACATCTTTGCAGATTTATTTAAAGCACCATTGCTTTGCATTATTTTTTTAATTGCTTAAAATGCTTAATATAAACAATTTAATGTGGCATTAGCATTTTTATTCAGTACATACAATATTCTAAACCAAGCCACAATGTAATAAAAGTAATTTTAAAAATGGACAGTGACTTTATTTTTGGTAAATACCAATGGCCCATATATACACTAAACCAGTGTTTCTCAACCACGTTCCTGGAGGACCACCAACACTGCATGTTTTGGATATCTCCTTTGTCTGTCACACCCATTACAGCTCTTTCAGTCTCTGGTAATGAGCTGATGATCTGAATCAGCTGTGTTTGGTTAAGGAGATGGTGGTCCTCCAGAGCTGGTGGTCCTCCAGAAACGTGGTTGAGAAACACTGCACTAAACCATAGTACAGTTGAAGTCAGAATTATTAGACCCCCTGAATTATTAGCCCCCCTGTTTATTTTTTTCCCCAATTTCTGTTTAACGGAGAGAATATTTTTTCAACACATTTCTAAACATAACAGTTTTAATAACTCATTTCTAATAACTAATTTATTTTATCTTTGCCATGATGACAGTAAATAATGTTTTACTAGATATTTTTCAAGACACTGGTATTCAGCTTAAAGTGACATTTAAAGGCTTAACTAGGTTAATTAGGTTAACTAGGCAGGATAGGGTAATTAGGCAAGTTATTGTATAACGATGGTTTATTCTGTAGACTATCGAAAACAAATATAGCTTAAACATTCAAAGGGGGGTTTAATAATTCTGATTTCAACTGTACACATTCCTGCCTGACCTGCCTGTAACTTGTAAGTGATAGCATGAATTACTAAAGTGCAGTTTTTTTCTTAATACTGAAATCCCACACACATCTTATTCGCTCTGAATCTTAGCCCTGTACAATGTTGATTTCTCCAGGGGAACTGATATCTGCTCTTAGCACTCCAGCCAAATCAAAAGCAGAAGCCCTGTAACATTCAAACAGAATGACTGACACCATTTTCCTCCTTTCGCAGTGTTAAATTTTCATGGCTTTCCTTCTGCCTGCGGTGTGTAAAGTGCAGAGGGTCTAATTAAAGAGCAGAGTTGATGTTTTGATGGTGCAGTGTTTTTTTTCTTCTTCTTTTTAACGCTGCGGTGTCGGTGGAGATGAGAGCTTTTAGGAAAGGGGGAGAGGTGACATCAGCACACATGCATTTTACATCAGCGCTGCATTTAGACCGATCCAGGGGACTTTACTGTCCATAAGAGAACAGGTCAGTCGCTGAATAATGCAGCAGAGCATTAGATGGAGATTGAGCTTAAACCTCCATTCCCTGAAGTGTCAAAAGAGCAGAAGTGTTTCGAGTCTATCAGTAATGGGATGAAATGACGCAGATCAGTTTTGCGGATTCAGTTTGGGATGAATTGAGTTGCGGGTTTCTTTATTGCGTGGTTGAATTAAATCACCTGATTCAGTAAGTTGGACCCATAAACCAGACTGCCAGGCCGTCATTTTATCGGAAGGTCTTTGGTAAGTCAAATTGGCCTGGAAATCTGGGCAAAAAAAGATTTGTGTTGCTGATCTTGGGTTGCATTATGTTAAATTTGTAGGATATACTTAGTTTTGGAGCACATGGAGCTCAACCTTCATGGAGCAGAACGTTATGTAATGAAATAAAGCTGTGGAAAATAATCGAGACGACTCATTGCTTAGAAAAAGGTGTGAAATGTTAATAATTTTTTCATTCTATAAAAGCCTGGTAACATTCCTTCCAAATTTTAATGTTGTCATATTATGATTGCATATTATTGTATGTGCTATATAAATGTAATGATGCCTGATAACTTGGCAGTCCAATATTGTGTTCTGAATGATACAAGAAATGTATTAAATAATTACTATAATTATTTTTTTATTTTCATTAAATTCTTTTTATATTAATTAATGCTTTTTTGTGTAGTAGTAATAATTTGTGAAAAGAATCATTTTAGTCATGTTTCGAAATATTACTAGGGCCTTTAAAGTCTGTTTAAATATACATTTTTGATAAACAATATATGTTTCCCTGTTATTTGAATAAGTTATTGCTCATTGCTACATTAGAATTTTCATCATTTTTTTAATCATTTATTTTTCTTCATTTTTTTCCATTTTACTGTTTGGACATACTGAAACATTTATTTATTTTTTTACTTATTTCTTTGTTTACAGCTAAAACACACACACACGCACACACACATTTATTTCTTTTTATTTCTGTATGATAGATAATTAGGTGGAAAAAATATTTTGGTCTTGTTTTACAATATCAACATTTCTAAAGTCATATTTCAAAATATTAGTAGCGCCCTTTGAAATCCGTTTTTTAATATAAATATATTTTTTTCTGCTTTTTGCGTGTGCATGTGTTCAGTGCAACACATATGACTTTCATCCTAAATTAGGCATTTCCATTTTACAATTTGGATATTTTGAAACATTTAAAATATTGCATTATGCATTTATTTACAGTAATAAAAAAATAAATATTATATAGTGGGCAGCACGGTGGCGCAGAGGGTAGCTTAATTGCCTCACAGCAAGAAGGTCACTGGTTCAAGCCCCAGCTGGGTCAGTTGGCATTTCTGTGTGGAGTTTGCGTGTTCTCCCCTTGTTGGCGTGGGTTTCCTCTGGGTGCTCTGGTTTCCCCCACAAGTCCAAAAACGTGGTACAGGTGAATTGGGTAAGGTAAATTGTCCGTAGTGTATGTGTGTGAATGTGAATGATGTTTCCAGTGATGGGTTGCAGCTGGAAGGTCATCCGCTGCGTAAAACATATGCTGGATAAGTTGGCGGTTCATTCCGCTGTGGCGAACCCAGATTAATAAAGGGACTAAGCCAAAAAGAAAATGAATGAATGAATACTGTGAAAGATTCATTGCTCTGTTAAACATAATTTGGGAAATATTTAAAAAAGAAAAAAAAATCACACGAGGGCTATTAGTTCTGACACGAAAATCGACGTCCAACTTGATGAAATACCCCAACAAAGATTGATTTAGTCAACCAGTCTAACCAGTGCAGGATAAACCAGCAACATTTTCACCTTCATCAAACCAGGCTGGACTAGTGTGGCCTAAAGCCTTTTTTTCTGGTAGAGTTTTGTTTTTAAAGTTCTATTGTGCACCGAAGGACAAATATAGTTTCTCATTTTCAGCGCATTCAAATCTTCATTTCCTTCCTGTCAAATCTAAAACAAGAGATGAATACCGTGAAAGTGCCTTTCCGAAATTGCACATCTTGTTTCTCTTTCATCCTCGCCTTCTGAACCTGCTCAGACTCTGTGCCAGACTTATCGCTTTTAAATCCTGCAAAATGAGTTCAATTATGGAGACAAAGAGAGTTAAAACTTCATTAGAAGATGGTCCAAAGTCCTGAGTCAATTTGAATATTATGTCACAGAGTCCGACAAATTCTCTCTCTCTCTTAAAACAGAAGATGAGCACACAATTGCTAACTTTCTCCAAAATACAATTGCATTTGTGAAGGGAAAATAAGTCAATGAACAAAAATGCTCTCTTTTTTGGGGAGGTATTTTCTTCTTTTTTTTATCTGTTTGGATTTTCGTTGGGGCTCTTTGCCGTCTCCTTGACAAATCCAAGGATAATCACTCAGGCTGGTGTCTCGGGGAAATCATTAACTTTCAAAACTGATCCAGAGTTTTTGTGCTAGAGAGGCTTTACCCAGTGTTCCATTCAAACCTATTTAATTGTCCTGCTAAGCTTTAGGCTTATCTTCAGCTGGACGAGTGAGGCTCTGCAGTGTGGATCTGCTCCAGGGTCTGCGCCTGCGCTCACCGCTTTAATCAAATGCCAATTAAATGATTGGAATCAGGCTGTTTATTAATCAGTTTTACTCAAAAATAATTTAACAACAGAGTCTGGTAATAACTAACACGCTTGTATAGTTTTGTAGAAGTCATTTCTGGTTTTACAAATACTGTACTGAATGTGGGTCAAATCATTGTTGTCATTTTCATCTACACTCACCGGCCACTTTATTAGGTACACCTGTCCAACTGCTCATTAACGCAAATTTCTAATCAGCCAATCACATGGCAGCAACTCAGTGCATTTAGGCATATCAAGACAATCTGCTGCACTTCAAACCGAGCATCAGAATGGGGAAGAAAGTTGATTTAAGAGACTTTGAACGTGGCATGGTTGTTGGTGCCAGACGAGCTGGTCTGAGTATTTCAGAAACTGATGATCTACTGGGATTTTCACGCACAACCATCTCTAGGGTTTACAGAGAATGGTCTGAAAAAGAGAAAACATCCAGTGAGTGGCAGTTCTGTGGGCACAAATGCTTTGTTTATGCCAGAGGTCAGAGCAGATTGGCCAGACTGGCTCGAGCTGATAGAAAGGCAACAGTAACTCAAATAACCACTCGTTACAATCGAGGTATGCAGAAGAGCATCTCTGAATGCACAACATGTCGAACCTTTAGGCGGATGGGCTACAGCTGCAGAAGACCACACCGGGTGCCACTCCTGTCAGCTAAGAACAGGAAACTGAGGCTACAATTCGCACAGGCTCACCAAAATTGGACAATAGAAGATTGGAAAAACATTGCCTGGTCGGATGAGTCTCGATTTCTGCTGTGACATTCGGTGGTGGTGGTGTAATGGTGTGGGGGGATATTTTCTTGGCACACTTTGGGCCCATTAGTGCCAATTGAGGATTGTGTCAACGCCACAGCCTACCTGAGTATTGTTGCTGACCATGTCCATCCCTTTTTGACCACACTGTACCCATCTTCTGATGGCTACTTTCAGCAGGATAACGCACCATGTCATACAGTGTGAATCATCTCAGACTGGTTTCTTGAACATGACAATGAGTTCACTGTACTCAAATGGCCTCCACAGTCACCAGATCTAAATCCAATAGAGCACCTTTGGGATGTGGTGGAATGGGAGATTCACATTATGGAATGCGTGATGCTATCATGTCAATATGGACTAAAATCTCTGAGAATATTTCCAGAACCTTGTTAAATCTATGCCACGAAGGATTAAGGCAGTTCTGAAGCCAAAAGGGGGTCCAACTCGGTACTAGTAAGGTGTACCTAATAAAGTGGCCAGTGAGTGTATATTTTACATGGATTCTCACATTTTGAAATTGAGCAACATCAATGTTTTGACACTGATGGGATGTACAGGAAAATATTAATCAGTTATGTCAAATATAAGACAAATCCTTGCTGTAAAATAATAATGGTGTCATTATGCAGCTCAAGTCTGAACATTGTTAATTCACTTTGGTTCAATAACAGACAATGTTCCAAAATTCAAAACTGTGGTTTATAATTTTGATCTCATTAAAAGCTGTCAGTGCGCTTAAAATTACAGTGTACTGTTTTTAATCCCCCAGTTCACAAAACACACAGTGCATGCAAATCATATTCTGCACTCCGTACATTCAAAGCTTCATTTTCTAATTATAATATTTCTAAATTAATTAAAATGTACTGTATGAATGTAGGGGCGGTGCGGTGGCGCAGTGGGTAGCAATGTAGCCTCACAGCAAGACGGTCGCTGGTTCGAGCCTCGGCTGGGTCAGTTGGCATTTCTGTGTGGAGTTTGCATGTTCTCCCCGTGTTGGCGTGGGTTTCCCCCGGTGCTCCGGTTTCCCCCACAGTCCAAAGACATGTGCTATAGGTGAATTGGGCAAGCTAAATTGTCCGTAGTGTGTATGTGTGTGAATGGGAGTGTATGGGTGTTTCCCAGTGATGGGTTGCAGCTGGAAGGGCATCCGCTGCGTAAAACATGTGCTGGATAAGTTGGCGGTTCATTCCGCTGTGGCGACCCCAGATTAATAAAGGGACTAAGCCGAAAAGAAAATGAATGAATGTATGAATGTATGTATTTCTATAGTTAACCCACATAGAAGATGTGCCTTCTGTCACTGTTGGTGAATCATATGCAGATGGTCATATATAATTACATTAAATCATGTTATGTTATTTCTGATGCCAAGAAGAAGAAGAAAAAAACACTTGAGAATGACAAAATTGTTGTTAACAAATAAGAAAATCATCATATGATACAAGTACTGTTTTAACATGACCAATAATATACTCTAAATGCATATATATATTTTTTTTAAAGGAGGAATTTTCCACACACAAAGAAATTTCATTGTTAGCTAAAATATAGTAATAATAGTGGAGAATCAGGGGCGACACGGTGGCTCAGTGGGCTCAGCACTGTCACTTCACAGCAAGAAAGTTGCTGGTTCAAGTCCCGGCTGGGTCAGTTGGCATTTCTGTGTGGAGTTTGTATGTTCTCCTCGTGTTGGCGTGGGTTTTCTCCACAGTCCAAAGACATGCACTATAGGTGAATTGAATAAACTAAATTGGCCGTAGTGTATGTGTGTGAATGAGTATGTATGGGTGTTTCCCAGTACTGGGTTGCAGCTGGAAGGGCATCCGCTGTGTAAAACATGTGCTGGATAAGTTGGCGGTTCATTCTGCTGTGGTGACCCCTGATGAATAAAGGCACTAAGTCGAAGGAAAATGAATGAATGAGTGGAGAATCAGCTCATAGGAACTGAAAATGGTATAAGTAACATGGTTTGAGAGTAAAAAGCAGACTCGGCAGAATCAAGCAGACTTGAGTTAGGATTTGGCACCCAGAACTCCTTGGCTTGAAAACTGATTACTTGCCACAACACTATAATAATTTCAGAAGACTTGGAATATTGGTTTATCACATGGGCTTGTTTTATTGAGTTCACCTTTGCTTACTTTTAAACTGTGCATCTTATTTTGCATTCAACAAAGAAAATATCAACACAGAGGTATAGAACGACATGTTGCTGAGTACAAAATGTCAGAAACGATTGCTTTAGGATTTTTCACTCATTCTGGGTCACTGATCGAATAGGCAAATTTCTTACACTGACCATGTTTGACAAAAGGTCAAATGTTTTTTTTATTTCCAGTGAGGCACAAGATGCTCTTTGAATCATTCTCAAATCATGCTGAATAACATGATCATCTTGTTCATGCAGCTTGAGTGCTGAGGCTATTAAAGCGTACAAGCAAAACACTAAACATGAAATTATCTATAAAAAAAAAACATTTGCTTATTCCAAGCATTTTTTCAGTGCACATGTTCATAACACATTATACACTGATTTATAAATATTATTCAGTCATGACTGTATTTATAAAGATGCAGTCTGCAATGTTAACATTAAGATTAATATTTTTACATTAACAGATAAGCCATATCACCCTGCAGCCCAAGACCGGTTACTCACTGAAGCTTAGCAGGGCTGAGCCTGCTCAGTACCTGGAAGGGAAACCACATGGGAAAACTAGGTTGCTGTTGGTGTTAGTGAGGCCAGCAGGGGGTGCTCAAGCTGTAGTCTGTGTGAGTCCTAATGCCCCAGTATCGTGATGGGGACACTATAGTGTCAGTGAACGCCGTCTTTCGGATGAGACGTTAAGCCGAGGTAAATACACACATTACATTACATTAGTTACTCATTAGTAAGTTAACACATGTTTTGTTTTGTTGCCTTATAAATATATATTGTAATACTGTCACACCCTTGGCTCGTTCCTGCAGTTCCAGTCACCACTCTCAGTCACCATCCACCACACACCACACACGTGAACCCT
The DNA here is from genome assembly GCA_903798115.1 of Danio jaintianensis. Taxonomy (NCBI): domain Eukaryota; kingdom Metazoa; phylum Chordata; class Actinopteri; order Cypriniformes; family Danionidae; genus Danio; species Danio jaintianensis. Next base: position 20,342,519 of record CAIGQV010014432.1, on the reverse strand, counting down.
CACCTGATTACTAATCACCCACACCTGCACCTGCAATCACCAGCACACTATATATGCTCACCTCTCTCATTCACTCACCGGCTGGAATGGAAGACGGATGGTTCTCTTCGTCTTTTCTCCTATGTTCTCCTGTGTTCTTCAGTGGGGGATTCTCCTGTGCTATTCTGTGGATGTTTCCTTCCTCCCGTGGATGCAAACTCACCTATTTAAGGGAAGTGACTATTCTTATGTTGGCGTTTACCCAAGTACTGAGCTAACCAACAGAACTGTTTGTTGAGTGAAGAGTGTGCTATCTTCACTACGCCATTATCCTGCTTCACCTTGTTGTTGTTGCATTGCTCGAATAAATACCCATAAACTGTATCCCTCTTCGTCTTCCTTGTGTGACCGTGACAAATACTTGAGTCATAATAAAATGAATATAAATATAATTGATGGCTTTAAGTAAAGTGAAAACAGGATGCAATTTTCCATGTGAATTTTAAAAATCATGTGTTATCTCATGAGTATTCGTACATTGTAAAAAAATATCTGTTAATTAACAGTTTCCGTATTTTGTGATTCTCAAGTGTTTTCTGTTTATTTATGGTTGTGAATTGCATTATGGGACCTTGATCTCTGTTCTGTTGACTTTTGATGTTGAAAATTCAACTTTACAGTTTAACAAAGTGACTGTTATTGATATTTTAGTCAATAAAATAGAATATAGAGAGAATATTTGTCAACGCATTTTTGAGCAAAATAGTTCTAATAAACTATTTTTAATAGATATTATTTTTTTATCTTTGCCATTATGACAGTACATAATATTTTACAAATTATTTTGCAAGACACTAGTATTCAGCTTAAAGTGCAATTTAAAGACTTAACTGGGTTAATTAGGTTCACTAGGCATGTTACGCCCGATTCACACGGGGCTTCAGCGTCAACGCTTGACAGAGGGCGTGTCTGAAGTTGGGGCTGACGCGATCATCATAGCAGTGTCAGCCAATGAAATTAGTCTGCAATCGGCTACCGTCTGAGCTGGGGTATTTGCATAAAGCGATCTGATTGGCTAACGCTTTCGTTGGTGCTTGGAAAAGTTGAGAAATTCCCAACTTCTGCAGCGAGCAAAGCTGCTGAAGCGGTGCCAACGGATCCACAATTCAGTTCAGCAATGCTTGACATCACCCATTTAAAGTGAATGGGAAGCATTGACGCTGACGCCCCGTGTGATTCGTCGTTAGGCTAATTGGGCAAGTCATTGGCCAGCAGTGTTTTGTTCTGTAACCAATCAAAAAATAAGAATTCTTAATAAGAATTATAATATTAACCTTACTTGCTTGCTTACTTACTCCCAGGGCCATTTATATCGAAGTTGATATTTAGCCGCACCATATTGGTGTTTCGTAACATCTAGTTTTTTATGAGGTGAGTTGTTAGCCCAACGCTCAACCCCCAATCTGGAGGACCAGGACATACACACATACACTAAAATCAATTTAGCTTACCCAATTCACCTACAGCACATGTCTTTGGACTGTGGGGGAAACATCTGGTTAGCGCTACCCACTGTGCCACTTTGTCATATTGGCCTTAACAGTTTTTAAATATAATTTAAAAAAATTATTCCAGCCAACCTAAAAGCAATACGACTTTCTACAGAAGAAAAAAAATATATATATAATAGGATATACCAGCGTGATCTCATGAGGAAACTGAAAAAATTTACGTTTTTGTCCGTTTAGTGGCCAATTCATATGAATTCATACAAGTTCAGTCGTACGAAAATGTACCATTTTTAAAAGGAGGCGTGGCACCAAACCTCACCCCTAAACCCAACTGTCATTGGGGGAGGAGCAAATCCTACTGTACAAATTGCCGTGAGATTGCGTTACAAATACTATGAAAAATGTCCTTGCTCTGTTAAACATCACTTGGGAAATTTTGGAAAAAGAATTAAACTATTTTGCCTTCAGCTGTAAATAAACATGGCTTGATATTTCAGAGCTTGGTCCCTACAAACCCAATCAGTGCAAAAGCGACTGTGACTTTGCTGCAAACTCTCCGCTGTTTTCTCCTCAGGGGCGGTCATTTCAATTGAAAGACAGCCACTTGTTAAAATGAAATTCTCGGGCGGGCATATAGACCTCAAATTAAAATTCTAGCACAGGAGCAGGTGAGACAATGTGAGAGGTCCTGATTGAAGCTATGCAAATGACAGCGTGTCCACAGTGAGTGGCAGCTCTTTCTGAGGGGACTAAGATGGCTTATTAAAGGTTTTCATTTACCCCTGACTGAGATTAATCACAGCGCGCACACACACACACATACCCACATGGACGAGGTGCTGTGTGAGCCGAGCGCAGAGATCAGGTGTGGACAGCAATGAAATGACAGCGGCTGTTCAACCTTGCCTTGGGAAAGAGCTCACCTCTGGCTCTCTGTCTCCTGCTCTCTTTCTCACTGTCTAATGCTCTGTTTATACTCGGCCTGACCTTGTTCCTTTGAGTGACTGGAGGTCATTGATTGCGGATCCGGATTGAGCTTCTCCAAATTGTTTTGAATGGCCTGTGTTGCTGTGAAGAGACAAACACAAGTGTGCTCGAGGGATAAACGTTTATTCAGGCCTGCTGAAAATGTCAGATAATTGCCAACATGCTGACCAACAGACTTCATTAAAACACTACCGATGTTTTTTAGATGGATCGATAAACTCTCGTCGTTTTTTTTATCATTTCTGTCATGTTCTTTCTTTTATCTTTATTATATCTGTCTGTCTGTCTGTCTGTCTGACTGACTGACTGGGTGGGTGGATGGATGGATGGATGGATGGATGGATAGATGACTGACTGACTGAATGAATGAATAACTGGCAAAAATGGTTAAAAATTGTATTTATTTATATTTTGGTTGTCCATTCACTCTCAAACTGAATGCACTTTAAAAATAACACCATTCATTCATTCATTCATTCATTCATTCATTCATTCATTCATTTTTATACTTACATTTATAAATACATCAATCTTTTATTGTGTTTTTGGATGGTTTTATGGTACAGGTGGTCATGGACAAATAATTGGATTTTTTTCTGAACTGATTGACTGTAACAGCCAATTTCACTGTAAAGCCAGTCATGATTTATCTGTGGAGCTTTACTGGAACATGTTGCATTCTAACTAGTTAGAAATTTAAACTTTTCCAAAATCGTATTTTGTAGCATGAAACCGAGGAAAATCGAGGAAAAATGAAATACATGTTCATCCAACCTAAACTTACAGGAAACTTGTGTGAAGCTACATTTAAAAAATAGATAGATAGATAGATAGATAGATAGATAGATAGATAGACAGACAGACAGACAGACAGACAGATAGATAGATAGATAGATAGCTAAAGCTGAAGGCTAATAGCAGCAAAACACAAACAACTTCTTGTTCCTTTCCACACATTTTTTAAAAAGTATTTTTGTAGGTTAATAAAGTTGTATTTTGTTCATTGCACAGTAATCTGTTATGACCTCTAATTATTTTACCCTTACAGAAAAACCACATGCGTGCCACCTGTGCATCACATGAGCTTCACATGTTAAAAAATCAAATGTGAAACAAACACAAAATGTTGTGATTTTCTGATCAGTGTAGTGCATAATTTATAAATGTATGTATATAACCAACTCAACATTGTAGTTTTATCATGACAATATTGCTTCCCTGGCACAGCATTGCACTTGCAACAAAGTGCAATGTGCAACAAAACTATATCATATTTTATATTATTATATAAATATATAATAAGAGAAAATGCCACAGTTGCTTCAACAGATGTGCTTTTACTTCAGGTTTGCTTTTGCACCTGTTATGCTATTTCCAAAGGCGATAGATCACTGACACTTTTGGTACCAAAAAATGAGATAAATTAAAGGTTTCCAGGCTCACATTAATCAGTTTTAAACAAAACTTAATGCACCACTCCCTGAACATGTTGCTCTGAAAGAATCACAGAACATACAAAATGCAACTTTTATTTTATTTTTTTTATATTTTTTTTTCCGTTTTTATTTCAGTTTTATTTCCATAGTTGTTATCATGTCCACCAAGCAAGTCCATTATTTGGCAGGTCATCTAAACCACTTGTTAACTACATTAAGTAGTGCAAAGCATGGTTATGGTCTTTTTGTTTGAGCATTGTTTGAGTTGTTAGCAACAAGGCTGGAGGATCAGTCTCAGAGAGCCACACACTTGTCTTTATAGCACGGGCAGAAATTCTACATGCCAGCCATCGTTCTAACACCCGTTTGCGGGTAGAGAGATGGGCACCATGGTTTGTGGCAGTGTTTCTGGTTTCGTGCTGGGTGCCTGGGCTGCCTTGGGTGATTCTGGCCCAGCTTTGGTCCAGGAGAGGATTTGCACACTGTTCTGTATTTGAAACATGTTCTGCCGGAGGTTGGGACTCCAGCTTGTCTCTCACTGTGAAATTTAAACCTGGCGGCCATGGCTTAAAGTAATCCAGCCAAACCCGCTGCCCTCTGAGAGTGGCACCGTGCCTGCTGCTTTGCTCACACTGGTCTGTGTGCTGTGTTCCACATCTAATTATTTAATCCTTATCATTTATTTGTCCTACTGAAGAGACTTGCTTGAATTTATATTTTGGTTCAGCATGGCTATGCTGGTAAAGCTGGTTGATTACCCTACCTACAGTGAAGACCAATATTTGAGAACATCACATTTTGAGAAAATGTTTTTGTTCCAAAAATAATGACATTTAATTCAATATTTGATTCAGAATTTGATTTGTGTTTTACAAAATAACCAAAGCACGTCCACAAATCCTTATTTTGTAGATAACACGGTTATTAAAATTAGAGAACATCAATAGCTATGTTTCCATCCAAAAATGCTAATTAACTTTATGCGCAAAACTGGAATATCGCATAAAAGATGTGCGAATAAAGCAGTGTTTCCATCCAACGAGTCAAAGAGAACAAAATCGTCACTTCCTGATTAAATGGCGCCAAATATCAACAGTAAAAACGGAATTTGCTGAGGTAGGAGAAGCTGCGTGAATCTTTTCTTCATTTAATAAATGACTTGCGCCTCAGAAGGCAATGCTGTCACGCAGTGAACGCGTGGTGGCGTTTGAAGGCGTGAGACGTGGAGCACAGACGCTCTTAACAATTCTGGAGGTCATTAATAATATAATAACACTATTACTGAAATGGTTAAGGCATATTAGAATGACCAAAACAACATTTCAGATGTTTTACAATGTGGTCAGCCTGCTGGTTTGTCCATTTACAAGCATTTTTCTCATCACATGATCTCTTATAACCAAATCACATGACCTTTTTTTAATGCGCATACTGGAATTGGTTCGGTTAAAGTGTTTCCATCGTAGTTTATGCGCATCTTTTCTTATCGAATAAAAAGTTTATCCTACTCAGTTATGCGCATACATTTTTTATGCGCATTTTCAAAATGTATGCGCATCTTAGCGTTTCCATCAACCAATTTTTTATGCGCATATGCAAAATGCGCATAAAAATAGGTGGATGGAAACGTAGCTATTGATTGTAGCATGGAAAAAAAGATAAAACTACTGTAAAATGTCTGATGCTTTCAATGCTCTCACTGCACAACACTAATCTCTTCAACCTCATTCACGCTACCAGCAACTTTGTAGCCGCCTTTCGCCCTGAGTGGCAATTGAAGTTGCTAGTGGCCGTTGCCACCTTAAAGTTGCTTGGGTAACTTTCATCCTTATCTCCATCCATCCATCCATCCATTGTAACTTTCTCTCTGTTCTTAACAAATTAAATAGTCACACATTTTTCCTGGGTTTCCCATAAAGCATCAAATCAAATGGAATAAAACTTCAAATGCTCAAATTAACATTACGGTTCCCATTTATTGTTTACTTATATTTTCTACAAATATTTTCACTTGACCAAAAAAAGTTTGTCCGAGAGTTCTTGACCTGACTGTATTGTTCCATAAGGAAAAACTACTTTTTTTTGTTCTGAACACAAACAATGAGTGCGTTAAAAAATGTTGGTTCAGTTGTCAGAAATAAACTCAGCAACTTGGTTACTGAGCCACACAAACATCCAGATGAGTCATCCTATTTTTACTCTGAAACATGTCCGAATGTCCATAAAATGCATCCATCCATCCATCCATCCATCCATCCATCCATCCATCCATCCAT
>CAIGQV010014432.1:20313429-20323917 GCA_903798115.1 Danio jaintianensis | reverse complement strand
TATATGAAAGACTGATAGATGTTCCTAATAGGTAACATTTAAAAGTTGAGAAGAAAGCTTTCCAAGCATATTTTTAGATACAGTATGATAGCAAGGCAAACATGGCAATTACACACTGGGTTGGTCTGCTGAGTCAGCGAACGTCTTTCGTTAGCTGCCTTACTGTCGTTCTCTGACAGACTGCAGTGATAATGATGACACTAAATGCTTCTCTTAGCACGCTTGCAAATTCAGAATATATGCAATGCGCAAATCGGGGTGTTTCTCAGCTTTTCTGTTTACTTTCTCACTATACACACACTAAAAAAAGTTTCATGAAACTTTAACATACATGAGACCTTTTCAATGAACAGACGAGATAACGAGAAAACAAACGATTTATTAATGAACTCTGCACTGAATGATTCTGGTTAGAAGATGTTTTCGAAAATGTTCTTCTATAGAATCACTGCCAAAATAAACTACACCAAAGTCGTACACTTTTTGGTTCCCCAAAGAAGCTCTTAGTGGCAAACTGTACAAATAGAACATTTTATTTCCTACTATAAAGAACCAAATTATTTAATTAACTGCACAATAGAAAATGTTTTGGTTCAATTATCTCAGGCAAAACTATTAGCCCTTCTGTGAAGTTTAAATCTTTTTCAAATATTTCCCAATTGTTATTTAACAGAGCAAGGAAATTCTCAAAGCATTTTCCTATTCTATATTTTGGTTTGGCCGGAATAAAAAAAAAAAAATTACAATAATTTTTAAGGTCCAAAAAAATTTTAGCTTCCTTAAGAAAATTTGCTTCCACTGTTGTCCAATGCCCAATTAAGCTACAGTAACTTGTCGGAAAACTTTTTGCAGAAATCTAGTTTTGCATGCTATCTTCGTCAAATTTGAAATATAAACTCATGAGACATTTGGCTTTCAAGGCATATTTCTTCTAGGTTATTATATGACTGATTTCATGTGTTTGTATATGGAAAAACAAATATTGAACATAGTACAATTATTCTTTCTCATTACTTCATAATGTATAACTTTTTAGATTTTTTAACATGAAACTTTCTAGATGGACCATAGTAAAGCTCAATGTGTCTTCTTTCCAATGATATCTATTTGTTTGTAGCTCACTTGGGTCAAGAACTGTTACTATTTAAATTTAGGTAGGTTTAAATCCCCAATAATGAGTGCTGGCTAACAGGTTAACTTAATTTAACTTAACTTAATTAATTAAGTTAAGCCTTTAAACAGCGCTTTACTGTGAATACTAGGTTCCTGCAAAATAACTAGTAAAATAGTATATACTGTCATTTTGACAAAGACAAAAGAAATTGGCTATTAGAAATCAGTTATTAAAACCATATTTATTTTAAAGAACCCCTATTTTGCGTTATAAAAGGTCATATTTTGGTTTTGGGGGTCTCCAACAACAGGCTGATATGCATGCAAGGTCAAAAAACACTTTCATTGTCTTATAATATGCATTTATTGTTACTTAATTATCCCAACCACTCCCATATGATTCGTTCAGAGATTAATTTGTTTCCAAACCCCTCCTTAGCGCGAAGCTAATCTGCGCTGATTGGACCGATGACCTAGTCTGTTGTGATTGGTCGACTGTGTTCAGTGCAAGACGGAGAGAAATGCCTACCACGGCAATAAAGTAGCAGAGAGTATGTGAGAGCCCAATGCAGGAATGCAATAAGGCAATGCAGTTAAACACCAGCATATTACTCTACTCTTAACGCTAACCCCAAGAAATAACAACGACACACATTCAGTATTAATCCAAACAGTGGCAAAAGTTGAACTATTTGAAAATTGACCGCGCCGCGTGTGAGGAACAGCTGATGGTGGCCATAGCAAAGACAAACGACAGAGGATCATGAGTTCAAGAAACGCATTTAAATCAGTAAGGAAGAAGCACGCGTCATGTTTTCAACGTGGTTTTGGACGCAATATGTGAATAGCCCCATGAAAGTTTAACCTGAGAGATACAGTACAAGCACTGATCTATAATAGATAAGTGATTACAAGCTGCACAGGGCGATTACAACTTATAACACACAGTTAAACACATATTTTGCAAACTACACAAAACGAGGCAACAATTTTAATTACATTTACATGTTATGATCCGGAGGAAGAAGAAACTGGTTCATGTGAACTGCAACAGTTACTGACAAAGTCAAAGTCTGTCAAAGTCTGACAAAGTCCCATACATAATAGTCTCTGCTGCTCCTTGCTTTAATAGCAAGCGGCCGACAAATCCTGTGTTGGAGCGTAGGTTATTGTATAAAAAATCTGAAAAATGACAGGAACAAACACAGCACTAGGTTGGCTATACTGTGGTATTGTTGTGAAAATGGACTTTAACTTTATTCCTTGCAGCTGAATCTCCATCTGTCAGTGATCGTCATCTTCGCGTCATGATCAGTCCTGTGATCCCACGCGCTCCGCTAGTGTCTGAAAGGAAAGGCGTGTTCACATTTTACCGGATCTGGAACTACATATTTTGTGATGTACTGTATCGACGTTCAAACAAAAGATCCGAACCCAACTCGATTCATTTATTCGACTCTGAGTCGACTATTTTGTTAAAGAATCAATAGTTTTAAACATGGTGCACTTTCGGATTTAAACCTCAGCTGGATGTTTTCATTCACTTAGTGCTGTGTTACACACTGCAAGGAAGGTAATTTTTTAAATACTCATAATAGGGGCTCTTTAAATGTGTTGAAAAAATATTCTCTACATTAAAAAGCACTTGAAAAATATCTGAATAAGAATCACTATTTTGCAGGAGGGCTAATAATTTTGCCTTCAACTGTATATTAAGTAATATATTTTTTCTTCGATCCAATAAATTGAAAAGTATCAAAAATAAATGATGACAGCACAATGAAAACTTTCCAAAACAGACTAACTGTGACATTCGTGCAACTCAAAAAGGATAGAAAATCATAGAAAAACCTTCCACAGCGTTTCTGTATTTGAAGAATCACTTATGAGCGGATATTTTAATCATCCTGCAATGTTTACGGCTCACATAAACCGTGCGTTCAGAATCCTGGTTTGAAGCAATTAATTTAATCCAATGTTGGTTTTCGGTTTTCGAAACTCATCTACTTTGTTTGCTCTCCCTGCCATCAAAAATATCATGTTATTTCCTGCATTTTCCGTTTCAGCAAGGTCAGAGTAATTGCATAAAAGCGCCCGCTTTCATTGTTAATTTGCCTTTATTGGAAGGAGCTTGGGATTTGTTTTTGTGTATCCGCGCGTAGGCAATGTGTTGACGTACCCTGAGGCTGCGTCTCCGCACATGGCATATTTTGGGCATTATGTGCTCTCAGTCTCCGCGGGGCTCAGGTGTGCTCTCACTAACCAATTAAAAACCTGCAGAGAGGGAACGGATCGGCCTTCTTTCATTGTGTTTCTGTCCTCCAGTGCCAAAGTTGGCCGTTCCTCTGTGTCTGCCCACACAGGCTCCTGCTGTCCTGTCGGGCATATGCTCCTCACGCTCCGGGCTCCACCAGGTACAGGTGCGGATGGGGCCAGAAACATGCAGAAGAGCCCTGGAGGGATTCATAACAGCCTGGCTCCTCATGCTCCGACACACACGCGTTGACTAAAAATGACCAACCCCTGCAGCCAGGAGAGAAACGGAGAGTCAGATCACATCCCAAAGAAACTGAGCTTCACAATTAACCCAGATAATTCATTTATGTTCTAAAAACATTTTTGCTCTTTCTGTTTTGGTTGAGGGAATGTTAACTCTTTCCCTGCCAGCATTTTTTTTTTAAGTTTCCAGCTACTGCCAGCATTTTTAATGATTTTCACCTAAATTTAAAGGCCATCAGAAAAAATTCTGCTTGCAATATAATAGCATAGTAGGCCTATACAGTAGTCAACGTTTGAAGTGGATCAATAGTGGATCAAAAGATTGGGTCAATAGTTTTACGACAACTTTTGACCCACTTCAAATGTTGACTACTGTATATCAAAACAAAGAACCAAGCCTCTGCTTTCAAACAAACAGCAACAACAAAAAACATTTTATTCTATCTTCATGTGCTCATGTTTTATCCCCACTTACGTCTACACTAATCCAGATACATTTGAAAATGGCGTTTTCCTCTAAAAACGCTCCATGTCCACACTATCATTTTCAATTCTTCCACACTAAAATGACTGAAAATGCTTTTGTTCATTTACTTCGCATGCTTACAGATGTTAGACGCTTTTACCTGCATCATATCTACTTGGCATTTATTTAGTTTCCTTCTCTTTGAAATGTTGCGGCAAAATGTCGCAACTGTGGTCTGCTTCTGCCGCTGAACAATAGCTTCCAGTAAACGTTTTGTGTCCTTTAAACAGAGGCAATATGGAGCATGTACAAACTGACATTAATCTTTAATAAAGCTGTCAAAACGTACAGGATACAAAACATCTGCTTTACAATGCCATCCACTGTGTTAGCTGAATTGGTCACATGACTGCCTCACATGACTAAAATGCAGCATTGTTTTCGAAAGCCTCCGTTTTCACCATCCACACTGCAACACGAAAATGGCAGTTTCAAGTTTATTCACTTTGGATAGTGTTTTCAAAAAGATATGTTTTCATTTTCTAAAAATGCCATCTCAGTGTGGACGGAAAGCCAAAACAGAGAGAAAAAGATGCCTTTTTAAACAAAAACATATTAGTGTGGCTAAGGCCTTAAATGTAGGTAAATTTCATAACAAAATGCAAAATGTTTGAAGGAAAAACAAAAAAAACAATGGCTTTTTCTTTAAAAGTAGTGCATTTTTTTAAAGATATATTGTTTATAACATAAACATAAACACAGAAAAATGCAAATATGTGTTTGTGTGAGTGTGTGTGTGTCTGCGTGCATGAGCTTGTATGTCTGTGTGCGTGTGTGTGTGTATACGTGTGTGTGTGTGTGTGTGTGTGTGTGTGTGTGTATGTGTGTAAAACACACATTTGTAACCTTGTGCAGATCGACGGGGCAGATCATTTTACTGTGGTGAGCTCTGGTATAGTAATGATTAAGCCAAAGGAAGGTAGTATAATTACAAGTTTTTACCTGCAATCTTACTTTCATTTTCTCTGATCGTCTTATATTTTGCTCTCAGTAGCCTGTGATGTGCTGTACCTTACTCAGGACATGCAATCGGGCTTCCTCATACCATAATATACCTACTGTACCTAAAACATGGATTACCGTAAAAACTCGTCAATGGCAGGGAAGCGTTTTCTCTTAATTAACGAGTTATCTTATCAATAGCAGGGAAAGAGTTAATATACAGTTTTGCTAATGCAAGGAGAATGTTAAAAAATACTGAAGTTGTAAATAAAGCAAAGTCAATTTGAGTTTATTGTAATCTTTCTGCTTTAAAGTTTAATTGAGCATGTTGCTTTGCAATTATTATTTGTGAAATTATTAAAGGGGTCCTTGATTTTGATTTCTCTTTTTAGCATGAGTTAGTGTTAATGTTGCTGTTTCAGTATAAACAACATCTGCAAAATTACCAAAGTTCAATTCAAAGAGTGATTTATTTTACAAAGATGGCTTTTTAAAGAGATTTAAATTGAAAATTCTTTTATCATTTACTCACTCTTCCCATGTCAGAAACCTGTTTGAATTTCTTTCCTGTAACAAGAAAGGCGAAAACCTGAAACCATTGACTTCTATAGTATTTTCCTGCTATGAATGTCAATGGTTTCAGGTTTTCGCCTTTCTTCAAAATATCTTATTTTGTGTTCAACAGATGAAAGAAACTCATAAAGGTTTAGAACCACTCAAGGGTGAGTAAATAGTGAGTACATTTTCATTTTTGGGTGAACAATCTCTTTAGGGCCAACAACAAATGGCTTGTAAGAACTACACCAAGCTTCTTCCTGGGTATGTGACATCACAAACACTAACATTTACATAAACCCTGCCCATGGCATAATGTTAGCCAATCAGAACACAATTGGCCAGCTGATCAATCAGAGCCTATAGCATATTTCTGAAGGAGGAGATTTATAGAACTAGGAAGTCAATAATCTGGTTTTTAAGAGAATGCAAAAAGTAGTGGTGGGGAGAGCAAGGCTTTGTGAAACACTGAAACAGTAGAATGTGTCGAGGTTTCGAAATGTTTTGAAACCCGTCTCTACACTTTAGTGATCATTTTTAAGTATTACTCAACAACAACTTTAACAAAAAACAGTTATGCGAATTGAGGAATTATACCCCACGTTGTTTTGACGAGACATCAAGTGATTTGGTGGAGTGGTTAGTGTTCTTCACTGGCATGCAGATGTACTGGGTTTGAATCCAGGATGAAACAATTATTCATATTAATAGTCTTTTAAAATGTGTTATTTTATTGCTCCATTCTTGTGTGTTTTGTTTTACAATACAAAGTCTGACATCCGAACAAACTCTTTGTGAATAAATGTGTTGTTTTGGTTATTAAAAAATCTATATTAATAAAAGACATTACAGTAAGTCACAATTTCTGAATGCTTGTACAAGCCAAGATTTGAACTCTGGTCACTCGCCTCACCACACAGCTCCATTATGCCCACTCGTGGTCCACTCGGCTATGAGAGATTGTGGCTGTCAATATCCCTGTCAATAAAAGGCAGATTCACCAGCTCTCAGAATGCTTGGGTAGTTACTGGTCCTTTACATCGCTTTAGTCATGTGACCTGGGTGTTTCGAAATGTTTTGGAGGAGTGTTTTGAAACATCTGCGATTGGAGATCTCGACACCCTGTCGAAAAGTCAGTTTCAAAAGTTCACACTTAGCTGATGATTGATTATAAGTTTGTTTAGCATGCTGTCCCGGGAGAAAGCCCTGAGCTCAAAAGATCCTCGAGCCCTGGGCTCCTTCACATTTGCAGGGCGAGAGGGAAGATTGAGCTCAGGTAGATCTCGAGAACATCCCCGCTTATTTGTGGCTAATGACGAATTGCTTTATGAGGGAAAAATACTGTTGGCTAGAAACTTGACTATGGTGCCAATTTGGGTTAGACAATTTAGTTATGACGCATGTCTTTGGACGGTGGGAGGAAACCGGAGAACCCAGGGGAAACCCACACGAGCATGGGGAGAACATGTAAACTCCGCACAGAAACGTCGACTGGCCTAGTAAGGATTAGAACCAGTGACGTTCTTGCTGTGAGGCAACAGTGCTAACCACAGGGCTGCCGTGCCACCCAATCTAGGAAAAAGGAGGAGGAAGGGGGGATTCTTCAAGACGAAGATGACTGTGGTATGAAGACTATGGTTATTTATAGTGACTTAGGAATCGTCTGATTGGAGAATCATGTAGTAGCTAATGCGGGTCCAGCCGTGGTCAATCATAAGCACGTGATACTCTCGAAATTAGTTTATAAATAACCTTCACTTCGTGTCAGCCATGCCTAGCCAGAAGAAAGGAAATTAAAATCTGTTAAAAAAAACCAAGATGATTTTTTTTTTTGTAAAGAAGGGAGCAAGAGCATATAACATTCATGCAGTGTTATATTCCAGAATATAAAAATCAAAAGGTAATTGTGACTTTTTGTCTCACATTTCCCTGTTTATATCTCCCAAATCAAATAAATAAAGAATTTCAAGTAATATTTTCAGAAAAAAAGACTTTATAATTCATATTCTTCAGTTCTGACCTTTCTGACACTCAAGTCGAAATTGCTAGCTCAAAACCTTTAAAGTACAAGACATAAATGTGAAATTCTGTGAATATTGTCAGATATAAACTTGCTGTTGCAAGAAGTGGCTGTGAAATAAAGTTGCAATTACCTTATCTTTAATTCATTGGAAACATGCTTGCATAAATTTCTGTTTTCAATAAATAGTGCATACAATACAATAATATACAATAAATAACCTGTTCCATTGTTTGTGGAACTTTGCTGCCGGATTGAAACAAATGTGACATTTATTGTACATTTAAAAACACATATATATATTTGTTTGTTTTAGAAAAGAATCCATAATGAAAATGTTCCATCCATATTAATATGTTATTTCAATTCAACTATTTTTGAAGGGAGCACTAAAGACAGATTTTCTAATCAAATCTAAACCTTTAATTGAATCATTTTAAATTTAATATACATTTTAATATGCAGTTTTCATTTTAATTAAACAACAAAATCAAACAAAAAGTGAAGTTTTATTCTTCACTAATTGGATTGTGAGTGGTGTAAAACCAGAATAAACAAAGAAAATACTGGATATACTGTATGGATCCTGCTTCAGCGTATTCCATTCTAGTGTTTCTCCTCCTCTTCTTTCTGAAACATCGTTCCATCACTTGCTTGACAGGTGGTTTACTAACAAGCCGTGGCCCCGCTTGAACTCGTCACTGGTTCACAGCAGACAGCAGACTGTGCCCGGTCCACCTGATCTGCCCGCTGGCAGCAGGCCTGTGACCCGCTCCCGTATCCCACTGTACACTGTGGAGGAGAGCGTTCACCAAACACTGCAGTCATCCATCAAAACATTCCTTACTTTATTCACACATGACGGTCTACTGTACATGTAGATCTGTTCCACTGCTGACACTATGAGCTTGCTTATTCTACTTTAGTCATTAGATGGACTGAAAATGACAAGTTATTGTCTGATTGGCTTCTGGCTAGCTTTATAAAAATTATTTATGTATTATCAATGTAATGAACTGACAGGTTCTTAATTAGTTGAATTGGATGGAATGGTTTCAGGAATTAATTTTTGGAATATTTATTATTTTTATTTTTTGAAACAGTTGTGCTGCTTAATATTCATTCATTCATTCATTTTCTTTTCGGCTTAGTCCCTTTATTAATCAGGGGTTGCCTAAGCGGAATGAACCGCCAACTTATCCAGCACATGTTTTTCGCAGAGGATGCCCTTCCAGCCGCAACCCAACACTGGAAAACACCCACACACTCTTGCACACACTCATACACTACGGCCAATTTAGCTTATTTAATTCCCCTATAGCGCATGTCTTTGGACTGTGGGGGAAACTGGAGCCCCCGAAGGAAACCCACGCAGAAATGTCAACTGACCCAGCCGGGGCTCGAACCAGCGACCTTCTTGCTGTGAGGCGATTGTGCTACCCACTGTGCCACCGTGCTGCCCACTGCTTAATATTTTACTGTGAAAACAAACCAAGTTTTTACAAATATTAATTAATCATTGCTTGAAGTAGTAAAATATGAACTAAAACGTTTTATTTCAGCCATTTGATAAGACATTTAGTTGGTTCATTTGTTTAAAACACTACAAACAAAAACAAAATAATGAATACGATTAAAATAAATATGTAGACAAATAACATGACAAAATATCTTAAATAAAATTAAATCAGAAAATGTAGAAAAAACTATTTTAAGATGTTAACAAACCCTGTAATATTATACAAATAAAATATATTTAAAGGTGCAGTGTGTAAGTTTGACACCCAGTGATTGAACTAGGTATTACATTCCTGGATCAAAACAAATTCAAGCCTAGGTTACCAGATTGAGGAGTGAGTCAACAATGGAGAGGAGTGAGGAGGAGTTAAGTCGTGTTCTAAATGAAAGCAACGGCACGCGATAGAAGGAATATTATATTAAAAGGAGTTTTTGTCCTAACCAACACCTCGAATTGATATATTAGAAACGGCTTCTATTTCTCACAGGTGAACAACAGAAAACTATGACAATGATCACCTCAGGTAAACCTCATGTGCTTTATTCAGTGTTAAATGCTAACAATGTGAGTTTGAATGCCATTTTACATGACATTTATTGCCATACTACTGAAAGCAGCAGCAGATAGTTCACCTCAAATTTTGAAAATAAAATAAACCGTTTGAAATTGAACTTTAGAACTATGAAATAATGCAAACCAACACATATTGTATCAATGATTCAGCATTTAATAATGTTAAAGAGGTTTAATATGTATTAATTCGATAATAAACCTTACCATTTCGTGAGTGCATATTCTGTGCTTCTGAATGGCTGTTTAAATTTCTGTCGCGTTTTGTCTGGTGCAAACAGCCAAACTGCTTATCACTGTAAATCTCGTCACATAGCATGTTGTTAGGACACGAGGTTACAATGTAAGGTCACCTAATGTTACGCTTGTAATATTTATATTATTTGCTAATTAATAACCTGAATCTGCTTCTCATTTCGGAGTCTGCTAATGTCCACTGGAGGTTGCATTTCGGGTTAAAAGAACCAAAACAAAGACAGCGTTCCGGCAACGAAAACATATTTTCAAAGCTGAATAACTGACTTCAGCATTGTTTTTTAGATAAACAAGAATGTTCACTTGGCATGTTTCTTAAATATCTGCAAATATATATGGTATTTTTATGCTTTAGAAGAGTCAAAAACTTACATACAGCACCTAAATATATATAATTTGACTCTAGTTTCATTTAGTGCAGGTTGGAATACAGAATTTAAATTATTATATTATATTATATTATATTATATTATATTATATTATATTATA
>CAIGQV010014432.1:20297824-20313419 GCA_903798115.1 Danio jaintianensis | reverse complement strand
TATTATATTATATTATATTATATTATATTATATTATATTATATTATATTATATTATATTATATTATATTATATTATATATTTATTATATTATATATTTATTATATTATATATAAACTTTTTTTCAAACATAAAAAAAATACATATTTAAAATAATTATCTAATTCATAATTAAATTAATAGAAAATTTTAATATTGAAAATGAAACAGGGAAAATTAAATACATGTTAACAAAAAAAAAACTATAAGAAACAAAACACAAAAACAAAACATACTAAAAATTGTATAAAACAGTATAAAAGTATGCATAATTAGCTAGCAATGCCAAAGAAATTAACACATTGATTAAAAGTATTAAAAGTATTAAATGACCTTAAATGCGTCATACCTTTTACAGATTTTCTGCAAACAGAAAAGACAGATCCCATCACTTTAAAAGTCTCACCGCATGGTCAGGCATATTCTAAAGCTTTTCCTCACATATTCTGTTGTCCAGCACTAAATCTGTTCAGCACATTTAAATAAGTCTTCTCCGGCTCCCATAATCCACCTGTGTTTGGTCATAACGATTGGAGATCAATGAGAGCAAACACATGATGTGGAAAAGACTGAGCCTGACAGAAGCCAAAGCCTTCACAGTGTTGCAGGCATAAAAGACCATCGTAATGACAGAGAAGTGCGTTAGAGAAGAGCAGAGGGGAGAAAGAGAGGAAAGAGAGTGAAATGAATAGGGCCAGAGAGGGCACACTGAGGTGTCTGAAGTCCAAATGCCAAAGGCGTGCATTCACACCCATGAAATATTAACCTCTGCTTTTTGGGTATTGAGCATCAAGCCAACGGGGGGTGAAAAAGCTCCAGTGGCCGCATGCTGAGACTCAGACAGACATGGTCATTCTTTAATAAATAACCACAATCACAAACTGCATAAGAATAGATGCTGGTCTGGAATAGATTTGTCTTTAAAAAAATCCAGCCATGTTTTGACAGCTCTATTAACCTGTGAGATTTGTGTTTGATGGACTGGTGCCTTAAAGGGATAGTTCACCCAAAAATGAAATTTTCCTGTTAATTTACTCACTCACAGGCCATCCAGGATTACCATTTTTAAATTCAGCAGAACATTAAGGAAAATTTTTAGCTAAATCCATGGTCTTTGGCAATTTGCATAATGGCAGTTAATGGTTATAGTTTTATAGACAAGCACATACAAATTAGTTCAAATAAATAGCCATTGCTCCTGATGACACAACGAGATTTTGTGTAGCGATCAATCTGTGAAAGAAATTTAGCAATATTTTTATTTACAATATTTTCAATATTATTAGTTTTAATCCACAGTCTTGTCAAACAGTTCTTACAGTGGGGGAAATGGAATTGAACCAGATTTTGGTAAAAAGCCAAACAATACAAACATAAAAATAAAACAAAACAAAAACAATCTGAAAAATTAGTTATGTGTTGTAGCAATGAAATGACACAAGGAGAAAGTACTAAACTCCTGAAATGTATTTAATACTTTACATAAAAAGCTTTTTTGATGATGGCAGCTTAAAGACGCCTCTCATACGGAGAATGAAGTCACATGCGTTGCTCAGGTGTGAGTTTTTCACAGACTTCAACAGAGTGTAAAAATCTTGATGGTTCTGTGGTTCTCGTCTATCAAATCTGATCTTCATTTTGGATTTTCTATTGGATTCAAGTCAGGTGGTTGGCTGGGCCATTTTACAGCTTGATTTTCTTTCTCTGAAAGCATTTGAGAGTTTCGTTGGCTGTGTTTTGGATCATTGTCTTGCTGAAATATCCACCTGGTTTCCTCTTTATCATCCTGATAATGTAGATGTTGGACTGAAGCAGCTAATATTCATTTACAATGACGAAGGGCAGAGGGTTGCTGAAGAACTATTGAGAGATTTCAGCCGCTGTCTAAGCTTTCACACCTCCCTTTCACACCTTCTTTCTACACCTCCCTTTCTTCGTGTTCAATACTTTTTTCCTGTGTCATTTAATTTTATTACACATAACTTAATTTGTAAACTAATTAGATTTGTTTTCTTTGTATATGTGGATTTCTTTGGTTGTTACCAACATCTGGTGAAAATTTCAAGTCAATGGCACCTTTAGAAATATATGTTTTGAGAAAAATGGTGACGTGTTCAATACTTATTTCCCCCACTGTATATGTGAATGTAGTTCAATGTAGTCCTACTGCTTTAGTTGACAAATGTGTGTGGGTGCACTTGGACGAAAGGCCAGGTGATGTAGTTTGTTGATAGGTATTAGTGATAGGTACAAGTGATCAAAAGCATCAGGACTATAATCAGGCTACATTCGTACTTGCGTCGAGATCTGTTTGACTAGGCTGTGGATTAAAGCTAATAATATTGGAAATAATGTTCAATTTCTTACACGGATCGCTCACTTTGTTTCACAAGACCTCAGAGTGTCATCAAGAGCCATGGCTATTGATTTGGACATGTATGTATGTATTTATTGTAATCTAAAAAATCTATCACCATTCACTGCCATTATATGAATCACCAAGAAATATGGATTCAGCTGAAAATGTTCTTTAATGTACTACTTATGAAAAAAAGTCACCTACATCTTGGATGAACTGTAGGTGAGTAAATTAACAGGAACATTTCATATAGTAAAGGATTTAGTTTATCTTTAAATAAAACAACAATTTTTAGAGTTGTATAAAGCAGATTCTTACATACAGATACTTACTGTAGTTTGTGTGTCATCTGGCCACACTAATGAGATTTTTTGAGATTTTATTCAGTCTGGATTTCAGTCTTCAGAAACAATCACAGAATATGAGAGAGCTTGTGCTTTAAGGCTAAACAGACACTGGAATGAATAATTCACAGAAAACTGGCCGCAAGTCACTGTTCTCTCTGCCATCCCTGATGTAATCAGCCTGGTTTGCTTTACATTATAGTGCTGTTTTGACTGATTGTTGGAATGTATTCACTTGCTGCTTTATTGGACTGAAAACTATCCTGGAAACAGAGAAGTGAAATCAGGTTAACAGGATTCCAGGTGCTTGACAAACTCTGCTTTTGTTGACACTGAGAGGGTTCTGTTAACTCTGATAGAAGTTAAGTTAACTAGAATCACTACTGTAAAGGTCCTGGTGTACTTCAAGTAAAGTTCTTTATAGTTTTTCGAGAGGCTGGGTGACTGGCTGAGGTATATTGTTTTCAAACGCTTCAACACTCCCATGCTGGGGTAGGTGGGTTGTAAATGTGCCATGCTGCTTGCATGTACCCCTAAACACAACAATAGAGGCTGAGAGAGAAGAACAGTTTCATAAACATCTTGCAAACAGCCTTCTCCATGACATTTTTACATCATTTTCTGTTTGCTGCGGACAGACACTGAATGGTGCTGTCGATGTACGCAAACTCATAGAAAACACAGGGCGCGATGAGGTGGGCTTCTTGTCTGGTGTGTGAGTCTTTAAAATCTCTCTGCAAGTGATCGTACAGATGTGGATACATCTCTACCTGCTCTGCTACTCGACTCTCCAGTGTATTCATGTGGCTAATGTTGTTGTTTTGGATGTTATTCTCCTGTCTGACCCCCTGAATGAGAAACAAATCAGGGGGAAGAAAATGCACATCAAAGAAGGCGGAGTTCCAGAACACCAACTGCGTAATCATCACGGACCAATGGTAGCTCTAAGGTTTTTGGGAGACAAAACAAACTTCTCCAAAAGTTTGCTTTGGTGAGCTGTTTCGAAATGCCAAAACCATTTCAGCCGGATTTTATTTGAAATTACGTCATTTCAGTTTGTTCTTCGATTTCATTTGAAGTATACAGGACCTTAAAACTAAAACTGCAGCTAAATATATAAAAACGAAATTAAAACAAACAAAACCATTAATGAAACAAACTAAAACTAAACTGAAATTTATAGCAAATGTAAAAATAGTAATAATAAAAACTAGAACCTTGGTTAAGAACACAAAAAATTAGGCAGTCTTTTAAGTCACTCTTTGCATGTGTAAATTTCAACCGCGGCTCACTGGAAATATGTGCCTCAACTTACATTTTTGCTAAACATTTTACAAATTAGTTTCTTCGCTTACATTTCATTGCATGTTTCAGATGACAAATCCACTAGAGAGCACTGTCTACATTTTGTGAATCTGAAATACATTACTTAGGGTACGCTTTGTTATATGTTTCAGATAAACATCCTTAAACGTACACGTCCACGAGAAGGAAGATGTCTCTGATCATACACCTAAAGAACATCTGAAAACCTAAACCCTTCTCTAAACCCAACCAGTAGTATTTTCAAAAGCAAACGGAAGAAAAGTGCATTGTAACCACATTGTTTTACCTTGATTTTACATTGCTTTTATCTCTTTTGTAGAATCGTGCTTCACCGGACTCAAACCCAAACACTCTGCATCGCAAGTTCAACACCGCACAAAGTGAGCTACCGAGCAAACTGACCACGCAGAAAAGTTGTCTATTTGGAGATAGACAGATGAGGCAAATGTATTCGATTACATATCATAAACACTGTTAAGATGTTTTGTGGTATTTATTTGGTGTTGTGTAAAGAACTGCACAAAAATAATCCATTATTTGTCTATAATATGTCCCTGTAGATATCATTAGTATGAAAAGGAACAAAACTTGTTGGTGTCATTCTGCCCGTAGCCTTCGTTTTACCTAGAAAATACAGTAAAACAAATGTTTAAAGTGGACCTATTATGCCTCTTTTTACAAGATGTAAAATAAGTCTCTGATGTCCCTAGAGTGTATATGAAGTTTCAGCTCAAAATACCACACAAATAATGTTATTAAAATAATTAATACCTTTTAGGCTTTGATCCTAATTGTGCCGTTTTGGTGACTGTTTAAATTCAAATCAGATTTTGCTCTTTTCAAAAGAGGTAGGAGGGTGGCGTGGTGGCGCAGTGGGTAGCACAATCACCTCACAGCAGCCTCGGCTGGGTCGGTTGGCATTTCAGTGCGGAGTTTGCATGTGTTCGCATGGGTTTCCTCCGGTGCTCCGGTTTTCCCCACAAGTCCAAATGCGCTATATGTGAATTGGGCAAGCTAAAAATTGTCCGTAGTGTATGTGTGTGAATGGGAGTGTATGGGTGTTTCCCAGTGATGGGTTGCAGCTGGAAGGGCATCCGCTGCGCAAAAACGTATGCTGGATAAGTTGGCGGTTCATTCCGCTGTGGTGACCCCAGATTAATAAAGGGACTAAGCCGAAAAGAAAATGAATGAATGAATGAAAAGAGGGAGGAGCTTTCCCCCTCTGATGACACGTACAAAAAGAGAATGTCAATCAAAGTGTTTCTACACACTGTTTTAATGAAGTGTGATTATAAAAAAATAGTCAATACATTTGTACCATTAGAAGCTGGTTATATTCACACTCTGTTGCCACACAGTTGCGTTTAAAACCCTTATAAAAGTTATTTTTGCATAACAGGTCCCCTTTAAGTACATTTTTTAGTTATTTTTACAAAAATGTAGACTGAAGCACATCTTTCCGATGAGCTTGTGTTTGTAAATCTTTAGCTCATGCTGTCAGTCACAGATAAGCAGTGATAAAGCACTTTTCCGCATCACAGGCTTCGATTCATCACATGGAGCAACATGCTAATGTCTCTCCAGCTGCACGTGACCCACCAAATCACTGAACTGAATCTCGATTTTTCCTCTCTCTTTCCCTCTCTCTCTCTGACTTTTTCAGAATGATCGATGGTCATCTGCTTGCACAAAAGAAAGGGAAAAGCCACAGCACCGAGCTCTTTCACTCTCCATCAATGACACCTTTTCATTAGCTGACAGCGGCTGGAACACAGACGTCTTTTTCCTGTCGTTTTTGATGCTCTCTGCTCCACTAATCACTTCTGAAAGGGGGCACAACGAAGGAAAATTGGGGTTTTACCTTAACAGATGTACGAATCGCTCAGACTCTCACCCTGATGCTCATTTTTTTTTTCTCTTTTGCTGTCATTCTTTCAGCGTGTGGCATTTAATTCATTTAAATTATAGTGCGCCGAGCTCTCTTCATCTGTTTGTTTGTGTCCATCTGTCTGTACGTCTTTCCGTCCTGTCACACACAATCTTTCCAGGTGTGTGTGTGTGTGTTGTAGAAAGTCTCCGAAAGGCTTCTTGTTTGCCAAAATAAATAAATGATGAACAGGATGGAGGTGGAAAGCATAACCAATGCTGTCAGCAGAAAAAAAAATCCAATTTGATGCGATGTGTAGAGTCTGGTGGCTGAGAGTGGTGAATGCCTTTCTTTTTTTTGTATCTATTTTTTATTTGACTGTGAAGTATAACCAATGCATTACAAAACACATTACCAGAGCTTTATTCTCTTCTCTCAACCTCAGCATGTCTGGTATTAATTCTCCTGCCAGCCCACTAACACTTTTGGAGCAAATAATATAAACAGAGGGGTGGATGGCGCTGTTAGAAATTAAGAAGGCAAGGAGATGAAGAATAAGACGTTGTGGTAACTGTGAATTTGAGTAAAAAGATATTATATTAATATACAGTTAAGGTAATATAAGTTGTTCATAAGGAATGTTCTAAATGGAAGTATTATTTCCCGTGATTATGAATTTGTATGCACCCAACATGATGCAAAATTGTTATTTAAAGAATTTCAATACAGAAATTCGCCACATGCATCCAGGTTCGAGTCCCGGCTGGGCCATGTTGGCATTTCTGTGTGGAGCTTGCCCAACAGACCATAGACATGCGCTATATGTGAATTGAATAAACTAAATTGTCTGTAGCTGCATAAAAACATATAGAATAGTTGGCGGTTCATTCTGCTGTGGCGACCTCTGAAATAGAGACTAAGCCGAAGGAAAATGAATGAAAAACATTTTAAATAGAAATGGTATTCATGAAATGCAAGTCAATAGCTATTAGAATTTTGGGAAAACAACAAGAAACACACACGTATGCGCACACTAACAAAAAGGCAATTAATATCCAGGCTCCTAACAATTCTTGTGCATCCGTCTGTGGAAAAATAAACCAAAATGAATGAAAAAAATAATAATAACAAGGAAATAAAAAAAAACCCAAAGAAAAAAAAAAACTATTATAATATACTAAAATAAAATAAAAAATGGCGACGCGGTGGCGCAGTGGGTAGCACGTTCGCCTCACAGCAAGAAGGTCGCTGGTTCGAGCCTCGGCTGGGTCAGTTGGCATTTCTGTGTGGAGTTTGCATGTTCTCCCCGTGTTCGCGTGGGTTTCCTCCGGGTGCTCCGGTTTCCCCCACAAGTCCAAAGACATGCGGTATAGGTGAATTGGGTAAGCTAAATTGTCCGTAGTGTATGTGTGTGAATGAGTGTGTATGAATGTTTCCCAGTGATGGGTTGCAGCTGGAAGGGCATCCGCTGCGTAAAACATATGCTGGATAAGTTGGCGGTTCATCCCGCTGTGGCGACCCCAGATTAATAAAGGGACTAAGCCGAAAAGAAAATGAATGAATGAATGAAAATAAAAAATACAAAGAATGAAATAAATGTAAAAAAAAAAAAAAAAACTTTTACCTTTAATTCACAGCCTGGACCACAAACATTATATTCCAATTTTTTATGTTATTTAAGAAACATTAATATTCCAACTAATCGTTTCCTTCAGAAAAATATAGGCTCAATAGAAAAATATGAAAAAAAATCAATATAAAAAGTCTTCACAGTTTGTTTTTTTTTGCAATTTACTGTATGTAAAATGTACCAAATTATGATTATTTCTATGTGGTTTCTTCCTCAATACTCTGTAAACGAATGCTTTTTGATCACATGATCATCTCTATACTCTCTGACTTTTCTGATTTATGTACTTGCTTTTTAAAATATCAGAAAACATGCAAAAAGCAACAAAACATAATTTTGCATTAAGATAACCAAACACACATTTTCCACCACATTGTTGGTTATAAAAAACATTTATCGAGTTCTAGACTTGAACTGAATTATTTCCAGGCCTCTAAAGCCACATTGTTGTGTAAATAGATAATCAGAAAGCATAACAAGTTTGCATGTTTAGTTGAAAATGGAGTTGTGTAAACTCCTCCTGAAGTGCCCTTGAGTTGCTCTGCTGAATCAAGGAAACTCTTTAAAACCGCTGATGTGTTAATTAGGACTATTGATTTTTAGGTTAGCCTGCGCACTGCAGCCATTGTGAGATTTAGGTTCTTCTTTTTCCAGGTGTTTCCCAGTCATTATAATGTAGAACAGTGTAGAACATTGACGTTTTTACCGCCATACTCAGTGATGTTTGAATGAATAAATGAAATAAATAAAATTTAAATTAAATTCAATAAATAAAAAAAATACTAAAAATAAAAATAAATAAAATAAAATATAATAATACATAACTGAAAAAAGTAATAAAATTAAATATTTTTTTATAAATATATAACAATAATAAATAAATAAATAAATAAACAAACAAATAAATAAATGAATAAATAAATAAATAAATAAATAAAATGATGTGTTCATCAGGACTATAGATTTTTAGGTTAGCATTGCAGCACTGCAGCCATTGTGAGATTTACAGGTTTCTCTTTTTCCAAGTGTTTCCCAGTCGTTATAATGTAGAACCGTGCAGAACATTGATGTTTTCACTGCTGTACTCAGTGATATTTCTTTCAGTATCCCAGTGAATTTATAGAATAATAAAATAAAAGAAAACAGAAACTTTTATGACTTATATAAATAGAAATTATATTCATGAAATGCATGTCAATAGCTAATTGAATTTTGAGAAAACAACAAGAAACACACACACATGCAAACTGGCAAGTAATATCCATGGCTTCTTGCGTATCCATCTGTGGAAAAATAAACATAATGAATGAATGAATGAATTAATTAATTAATTAAATAAAGTAAAAAAAAAAAATATATATATAAAATAAAATAAATAAAACAAAATGAAATGATGTGTTAATTAGGACTATTGATTTTAGGTTAGTGTGCGCACTGCAGCCATTGTGAGATTTAGGTTCCTCTTTTTCCAGGTGTTTCCCAGTCATTGAAATGTTGAACTGTATAGAACATTGATGTTTTTACCGCCTTACTCAGTGATGTTTGTTATATTTTTAAACACAAACACACACACAAAACTAACAAAAATGGCAATTAATATCCATGGCTTCTTGCACATCTGTCTGTGGGAAAATAAACATAATGAATGAATGAATAAGTGAAAAATAAAATAAATAAATAAATAAATAAGTTCATTCATTCATTCATTCTCTTTTTGGCTTAGTCCCTTTATTAATCTGGGGACGCCACAGCGGAATGCACCGCCAACTTATCCAGCATATGTTTTGCGCAGTAAATAAGTAAGTAAGTAAATAAATGAATGAATGAAAGAATGAATGAATAAATGATGTGTTAATTAGGACTATTGATTATTAGGTTAGCCTGTGCACTGCAGCCATTGTGAGATTTGGGTTCCTCTTTTTTCAGGTGTTTCCCAGTCATTATAATGTAGAACGGTGTAGAACATTGACATTTGTACCGCCATACTCAGTGATATTTCTTTCCAGTATTCCAGTGAATTTTCAGCTGCTTTGTTGAATGCTGCCTGAGCAGAATCAGTGATGAACCTCTCATCAAACCTCTGATCCATCAGCTCCTTTGAAGGCTTTTTTTTTTTTCAGATGGTGACTGTATGTTGGATGCGTTTAGTGTGATGGATTTTACCGGAAACCCTGCCGTGCTGCATCCAACGACTGCTGTTCTGCAGAAGCGTGAACTGTGCTGTGTTGACAGCAGGGGTTGCGGAGCGCTGAAACCACAGGCCGGAAACACCGGGCAAGATGGAGGAGCAGATAAGCAGAAGGAATCCCTGCTGGATCAACCAGGTTAGAATATGAATCATCAATTTCTATGCGGGTCTCTCGCCCTTATTAATGTGCTGGACCAACACAGACAGGCATTTCTCCAGCGATATATTGCAAACCAGCATGGTATTCCTGATGAAGCTAAAAACTGACGCAAAAACTGACGCAAAATAGTAACAGCACAGACCTGCCTGCTTCTAATGGGTAATATTCAGGTGAAGTTGTTCAAAATGCTTTAGCAACACAGCTAACCATTTCTTCAGCGATATTTTGTAAACCAGCATGGTATTCCTGATGAAGATGGCTGGCTACAAATGTACGCAAAATAGTAACAGCACAATCCTGTCTGCCTAATTTTCAGGTGAAGTTGTTCAAAATGCTAAAATAACCAACACATCAGGAAGATGGTTGGCTAAAAACTATGTGCTGAATAAATAAATAAATAAAACTATTATAATGCAAAATAGTAACAGCACAGACCTGCCTACTAATAATGGCTAATATTCAGGTAAGGTTGCTCAAAATGCTTAAGTAACCATCCCAGTCAGGCATTTCTTCAGTAATATTTTGTAAACCAGTATGGTATTCCTGATGAAGATTATTGGCTAAAAACTGACACAAAATAGTAACAGCACAGACCTGCCTGCTTCTAATGGACATTTTTCAGGTAAAGTTGTTAAAAATGTTTAAGCAACACAGCTTACCATTTCTTCAGTAATATTTTGTAAACCAGCATGGTATGCCAGATGAAGATGGCTGGCTAAACACTGACGCAAAATAGTAACAGCAGAAACCTGCCTGCTTCTAATGGACAATTTTCAGGTAAAGTTGTTCAAAATGCTTAAGCAACACAGCTAACCATGTATTCAGCAATTTTTTTGTAAACCAGCATGGTATTCCTGATGAAAATGGTTGACTAAAAACTGATGCAAAATAGTAACAGCACAAACCTGCCTGCTCATAATGGCTAATGTCCTGGTAAGGTTGTTCAAAATGCTTAAATAACCAACACAGCTAACCATTTCTTCAACGATATATTGTAAATCAGCATGGTATTCCTGATGAAGATGGCTGGCTAAAAACTGATGCAAAATAGTAACAGCACAGACCTGCCTGCTTCAAATGGCTAATTTTTGAGTAAAGTTGTTCAAAATGCTTAAGCAACACAGCTAATCATTTCTTCAACAATATTTTGTAAACCAGCAAGCCCTGTCCACACGAACACGGTAAACATACATTTTTTTCCTAAGCCGTTTTGCAGTTTGTCCATGCGAAAATGGAGTATCGTGTGACTGAAACCGAAACTTTCTGAAAACTCAGGCCAGGGTAAAGATTATCTGAATATCCAGGTACAGTGTGGTCGTACAACCGGAATTTTCTTCTCATGATGTCAGTGTGCGTGCTGTTTTCTCCTTTCTGATTGGCCAATGTGGCTGGCTTCACACCATACGCGTAAGATGCAAATGAAGCAAATTTGGAAATTTTATTTTTATTTTTTTTAACAAATTCAAAATTAACAACAATTTACAAAAGCCAGGGGATGACAACAATAAAGGCAAAAAAAGATGAAAAATTTATAAAAATGTAAATGTTTGTATACATTAATTAACTTAACAGCTTTCTTATTTGTCAGATTATAGATATTTTTTATGTAAAGCTTAAATTTGGATTTCAAAATAATAAATAATGGCCTATAATCACTGTACTTGCTTTTGTGTATACTGAGTTTTGCCAACAAAAGTAATAAATTGATCAAAAAAAAGTACTCTTTGCATAACGACCCGTTGAATGTAAGAAAGCCAAAAAAAACCATTTTTAAAACAAAGTTGAAAGCTGGGCATAACGTTGATTCTAATAAAAGAGCAGAAATCCAAACAAAAATAACTACATATGGGCAACTCAAAAACAAACGATGCAAATTTGGCACGTTCGTGGCAAACATGTTACTTATTCCACATCATTCACTCTGTTGAACTGTAATCTGTTTCTGTTCTCATGCTTGACGCAGAGGAACAATATCATTGGAATCACTTTCAAAACTTGTATTTTTTTTCCCAGCTGATCAAAGATAAAAGCACTGGCAGAAAATGTTGTTATGCTTTGGTGTGGATGCTAATGTGTATATCGTTCTTGGTGAGAATAGAGGTTAAAGGATGCTTATTTATAAAAAAAAAAAAATTTGGCTTGAATGTAGCTTTTTTACAATGCTGTGTAGTGCAAGAAAAAAAGAAGCAGAAATTGTGAAACAAAAGCACCGTGGTCAAACATATTCATCTAATGTGTGTTGACATTTTCCAAAGACATTCTGTCTGAATAACCCTTTAAAACATTACAAAACAGTGTTTCTAGTGCATCGCAAAGTTGGAATCTACTAGTAACGTTTGGCTGAATTTACTGCCTGGGTCTATGCTGAGTCTATGCTGTCGAAAGCCAGTCATCAGTCTGGAAAATTTGAGTTGACAGATTTCATATGAAAACTGGGTTTGTCAGAATATATATGTATATACATCTTGTGGGATGTTGGGCAAAGCTCCCAATTCCAGAACTGTCCTGCGTGTTTAGCCTAGACAAATACTGTAATACTTTGTCATACACCATGCCATATATAGTACTTTAAAAATAATTGCCATTGAACAAATATCTTTACATTTACGTGTTTAAATACCTAATAAACCTTTATTTCCACAAGCTCATACTCTGCCTGACACTCAAACAATGATTTTATCTCTCTGTTTTTGATATATTTTCTAATTAAATGATCAATATGCAGGATTCAGAACTTCTTGTTACCCAGCTAACAATTTTGCGTCATAAAAACGTTCCCGTAACATTTCCATTAAGTTATAAAAACGTTTTGTTTGAACTTTATTAGAGCGTTCAAAACGTCCAGTTTTTTAGAAAGTTTTTAGAACATTTCATTCTCTTCTTATATTAATGTTTTAATAGCATTATTTAAAACATTATTAAAACGTTTTATTTCCTATTATATTAATGTTCGAAGAACGGTTTCCTAACGTTCTTATTAAGTAATAAAAACGTTTTGTTTGAACTTTATTAGTTTTTTAGATGTTGTATTAACGTCATTGTTTGGTTATAAGAACGTTATTAAAAACGTTTTTAGAACATTTCATTGTCTTATTATGTTAATTTTTTTATAACAGTATTTGAAACGTTATTAAAACGTTCCAACAAAAACACAATGGCAACATTTTTTATCATAACATTTTTAGAACGTTCCGTTCATAACTTAATGGTAACGTTTTTAATGCTAACATTTTTAAAACATTCCCTCAACAACACAAGGATAGCATTTTTTTTGCTAACGATTTTAGAAAGTTTATTAATTACAAATAACGTTAAGGAAACGTTCTAAAAACATTACGCAAGAACTTTTTTTTGATAACTTTGAGAGAACCTTTGGAGAACGTTAGCCAAAGTTATGAGAACATTCCCTGTTAGCTCGGTAGTAGCTTAAATTATTAGTTGTTTTTTTTTCTGGCAAAAAACATACCTTTTTTTCCTCACATAAAAAAAAATCTGTCTACATAATTTGATAGACAAAGACAGTGGACATTTGTGACATTTGCCAATGACAAATGTTACCATTTGTCACTCAATTAAAAAACGTGACACCCCGCTGTCTTAGAAGTCAACAACATCCATCAAAAAATATATTGGTTGATCGCTACTTGAAAGTCTGTCCATGTGTGATCCTCAGTCATTTCCTGAATGATGCCCAGTTTTTCTCTGCAGCCATTGGCAAATATACTGTAATCCCTAGTGTTTTTAGCTCTGTTCAAATTTTAAAAGTCAGCCTTTAGTTACACCAAGAATTTCTAATTAGTCTAGTTTACAATTTATATATGTAATACTCATGACACCGCATTAAATGTCAGGACTGTGACTGGAACAGCAATGTTTAGTGAATCCATTCTTCACCTGTGCATTACTTTTTGCTATAACTTTATGTAGTGTTTCGTCTCTCTGATCTAATACGACTTGCATAAATGACATATAAATCGTCTCATGAAAAGTTGTGGCATTAGAGCAGTGGTGACAGAGTTTACCATGACCTTGCCTTTTAATCCAATATGTTCTTTCCAAACAGTCTCCCCCAGCAGCTCTGCGTTTCTCTCCCCGTATCTCTTTCTTTCTCTCCCCGCCAGCTAAAAAATCCTTTCATCTTGGACTTGTCTCGTTTTGCCTTTTCGCACTCTGGCTGACTGCAGTGTTAAATTTTTGTATTGCAAATGAGACTGTCACGCTTCGCAGATATGCAGGCAATTAGCAGCCAACACAGACTCTGTCTTTAAGGCTTTTCATGAAGTATTTGAAAGACAATGGGAATGGTTGAATCACAGGACAGAGATGAAACTCTCCCTTCTGCTCGTTCCGGGAGAGGACGCTTTGAAGTATTCCGATCTAATATTCCTCTCTGAACATAGTTATTAAGGACACTTGTGCCATTCCCTAGTTCAGTGGTGATGGGGGAATGTATGTCAGGACCGCCAATCTAATATGAGTGATTATAAATGTTCATTTTAAATTTGAAACGGGCCAAAAATATGATAATTATAATCATTGATGCAGTTTACTATTTGTTTAGGCCCTTTAATACTATTCAGCAATCATCACTCCAGAACCAGATTCCACTTTCAGTGTTTCATAATGTGACAAAAAAAGAAATATAATTAGTATTGACATCATTAAAAATGCAGCAAATGATTAAACATGTCTTTGTCTACCATGGACCTCTTGTAAAAAAAACTTCTACATTTCTGAGCCAAATTTCAAAAACTGATGGTGGTTGAGAAGCCCCCCACCCCCTCCAACATCTGTAAAGCGCATTAAGTACTCATGTAAATGTAAGGAATTATAATTATTATAATAAAATGTTATTATGGTTTTGCTGTCTCAGCAATAATTCAGTGAATTACAACTCTTATAAATGAAGAAAAAACAATAAAGTAAAATCATTAATAAATACCTCAGGTATTAGGTATTATTAGGTAATAAACAGGGCTTGACATTAACACCCGTCAACCTGCCAAATGCAGGTAGATTTTAGGTGTGGCGGGTTAGACAGACACCCCCACTAGCCACTTTGGCTGGTTGAAAATAATTTTTAAATTGCCAGAGCCTCGTCCCTCAAGATTAGAATTTTTGGTTTATGACCGTTGGTCAATATGTGGGCAAATGTGCTCTTAAAATCTTTGCACACTGAAGTCCGAAATTTTCGTATGCGTTTTTTTCCGTATTCATATGCGAAAAATTTGTCACTTAAACAAACCTTGCACACTGAGTCCTATGCGTATTATTAATCCATTACGAAAAAACGCAAAACATTTCGGAGTCAGTTCAAGCAGTGACACTTTGTTCTCCTCTCTTCTCTCCAAAGTAGAGAAAGAAAGAGGAATAGGCTACACATTGTGTTCATCCAATAGAGGAAGGAGAGTTCAGCTCATTATCAAAGCGCTGTGCTACGATTATCCCGAAATGCAAAGTTTATTTCAGGAAATCAGTGGAATTTTGATACATTGCTTGTGATACTTCACACATTCACGTACGTAAACAAATCCTGAACAGAGACTGGCAGTACCTGTAGACATTATAATAGATGGCGGCCGCGTTGACGTGTCGAAGCAACGGACCTACGTCAAATGAACACACACACACACACAAACACACGCACACGCGCACACACACACACACACACACACACACACACA
>CAIGQV010014432.1:20266627-20294007 GCA_903798115.1 Danio jaintianensis | reverse complement strand
TTTCTTTCTTTCTTTCTTTCTTTCTTTCTTTCTTTCTTTCTTTCTTTCTTTCTCTTTTTTAGCATTGTAGATGGTTATGAATGATTCTTACATTGATGAGATTCACTGATACTTAATTTTACAGTGATTAGACCTCAATTTTACAGTTATTTACTGCAAAAACGGCCAGTAAAATACCACATACATTCATTACTGTAACAGCCAGGCCAGGTTCTCCCCACTCACAGTCACCGCAATCATTCCCTGCTCACAGTCACCTGCTCACTGATTAGCCCGGCACCTGCACGACATCCCCAGTCTTCATTTCAGCCCCATAAAACCCAGCGCCTCTTGTAATCAAGTACTGCTACTGTAGCTGAAGACAAAAAGTGGGACAGCTAATGAAAAAATCAGTCACTTGTTTTTTTAGTTTGGAGTATTGAATCAATTGTAAATACTAAAAATAAAGGTTTTGTACTGCTTGAGTGAAATGTAAATAAATTACAGTAAAAGGACTGTAAAAATGGTCATACTGTAAAATTTAATTGTGGTAAAGGGTATTTTACCATAAAAAGAAGTAAGGCTTTTTTTGATTGTAAAATTGAATTGCGGTAGGGCCCTGCTACTGTAAAACACATTTACAGGTAAGTTAATGTAAAGGGGCAGTTGCAGTAACTTGCTGCAATAAATACAATACAATAATACAATCAAATGTCTAACAGTGTTTATAAACAATATTAATATATAATAATAATAATAATAATAATAATAATTGGTGTACTCATAATTTTATGTAATTGTATGTGTTTACACTGTTAACGATTTTTGTAAATTACACAGTATTTAACTGTAATATGAACTGCATTTTGCTGTAGGATAGTTAGTTACCTTGTTTTAAAGTTGCATTACATTATACAGAAAATTACTGTATATTTTACATTAAAAACTATACATACAACAGTGCTTCCCACAGGTTTGAAATATACTTGCAGTGGTAGCTGGATTGAAACACACTATTTGCACACATCACATAAATAGTAAACTATATGCGACAAACAAAACATAATTTAATTTTTAACAATATTTTTATTTATTATGACACTGTTGTACACTGTTTCTTTTCAATGGGTTAACGTAATAAAAAAAGACTGTTGAAATAAAAAAGAAATCCACTATTTCTCTTATGTTTATGCTATTCAGGAGCCATGCGCACCCACTGACAGGTCAAATCTGCTTCTCTCTCGCTCTCTTTCAAGTTCAAAGCAAACTTGAATGCCAAAGCATTTTAGATATGTATATAAAATAGCCTATGTAATATATTAACATCATCAAATTAATAAAAATAATCAGCAAATGAAAAATAAAATGACAGAGAAAGAAATAAAAACAGACAATATCTCTAAAAATTATTATAATTACAAGATTAAAACATTTAGATTGTTTAAATAAGGCCAATGCGTTGATCAACCATTACTAATGGTGTACATATATTTTGCAGCCAGTTTAGACCAGTCATTTTTTTAGACCAGTCAGTCCAGAGTTGTTTGAATTAAAAAAAACTGAGTTATTTAATGTTTCTCTCACTCTCGCGACAGCTGCGAAGCCAAGTGAAAGTAGGCTTAAAGGTGCAGTATGTAAGTTTGACACCCAGTGGTTGAACTAGGTATTGCATTCCTGGATCAAAACAAACACAAGCGCAGGTTGCCAGATTGAGGACCAACAAGGCTGATTTAAATCGTGTTCTATAAAAAAAAACAGCATGCGATAGAAGGAATATTTTCCATATTAAAAGGAGTTTTTGTTGTAACCAACACCTCGGATTGATATATTAGAAACGACTTCTATTTCTCACAGGTGAACAACAGAAAACTGACAATGATCACCTCAGGTACACCTCATGTGCTTTATTCAGTGTCAAATGCTAACAATGTGAGTTTGAATGCCATTTTACATGACATTTATTGCCATACTACTGAAAGCAGCAGCAGATAGTTCAACCTCAGATCTTGAAAATAAAATAAACCGTTTGAAATTGAACTTTAGATCTGTGATTCACAACCAACACATATCAGTGATTCAGCATGTACATTTAACAATGTTAAAGAGGTTTAATATGTATTAATTAGATTATAGACCTTACCATTTCGTGAGTGAGTGCATATTCTGTGTATCTGAATGGCTGTATTTAAATTTCTGTCGTGTTTCGTCTGGAGCAAACAGCCCAATTGCTTACCAATGCAAATCTCATCACGTACCATGTTGTTAGGACACAAGGTTACAATGTAACCTGCTCACGTAATGTTTACGTTCGTAATATTTGTATTATTATAACCTCACGTGGAACTCTGAATCTGCGTCTCATTTGGGAGTCTGCTACTGTCCTCCGGAGGTTGCATTTCGGTCACGAGCCAATGCTTTGAGAGCCATTTTGAATAAATGAAATATTTTCCACCAAGGCAACCTGCGGTGCTGAAATATAATTGGCTAAACTGGCATTGAGTGGGTTAAAAGAACCAAAACAAAGACAGCGTTCCGGCATGGAAAATACATTTTCAAAGCTGAATAACTGACTTCAGCATTGTTTTTTAGATAAACAAGAACGTTCACTTGGCATGTTTCTTAAATATCTGCAAACCTATATTTTTATGCTTTAGAAGAGTCAAAAACTTACAGCACCTTTAAGTAAAAACATAATGCAAAAACGCATACGAGCTTTAGTTGAATCCTGGACATTTTAGGAGGATTTAGAAGTCCCAAAATGGCGCATCTCTGTGGGTCTGCAGAGCACATGAGACTGTCTGTGGGAGTGATGACAGGTCTCACACACACAGAACGAAACGGGTAAACGAGAGAAGATTTTCCACTACTTAATCGATCGCGGATGTTTGGTTATATTGGGCAGATACAAAAAAGTGTAAAAGGATGTTAATAATAGTAAAAAGAAAAAAAAAATGTGTCACTAAATATACTTAGTATAATATAAGTAAAGTCTTTGTGTGGGAAGCACTGTACAATTCCGTAAATACATATACAGCAAGATAAATGGTGCTGTAAATGTAATTAACCATATTTGTTGTAATTGATTTACAGTAAGTTACTGGCGAACTGCTGCCAGTATGTTACCGTAGATTCTACAGGAGATTGTTAACAGTGTACATATGGAAAACATCTACCTATCTGCCCCAGTCCAATCAATCAGTCAACCCATAAGCTCTTCATGCCACAAGTGTCCTCATTTCTGGTTTTGCTCCCAGCCGCTGCTCTGAGCTCTGATAACCACAGCAAGACGGATGAGGCAGAAATGAAGTCAGCGTTAGTCTCATTTACAGACCTCTACATCTTCGTCAGCAGCGGCACATGTGGGAGGCTGGAGGTTCACGTACTTTTAAAGTCATAGATACTTTCCCCTTCTGTCATTTATTATGTGTAATTGCTGTCTGGCCTTGTTAAACATGCCTGCGTGACTACATGTATTAACAGGTGCACGAGGACTGATTTTCTCTCTCCGGTGCTTCGCTTTTGCCAGTTTGGCTTCGATACGTCTGAGGTAATCAGCTCTCGTCACTAAGGCTATAGTGAATTTGACAGAGATACAGTTGAAGTCAATATTATTAGCCCTTTTTTTTTTTTTACTTTTTCAAATATTTTCCAAATTATGTTAAACAGAGCAAAGACATTTTTCACAGTATTTCCTATAATATTTTTTTTTTACTGGAGAAAGTCTAATTTGTTTTATTTCAGCTAGAATAAAAGCCGTTTTTTTATTTAAAAAATAAAACATTTTAAGGTCAATATTAGTAGCCCCCCTTAAGCAATTTTTTTTTCCGATTGTCTACAGAACAAACCATCGTTACACAATGACTTGCTTAAATATCCTAACTTACCTAATTAACCTAGTTAAGCCTTTAAATTGCACTTTAAGCTGAATACTAGTATCTTGAAAAATATCTAGTAAAATATTATGTACTGTCATCATTCATTAATTTTCTTTTCGGCTTAGTCCCTTTATTAATCTGGGGTCGCCACAGCGGAATGAACCGCCAACTTATCCAGCACACATTTTACGCAGTGGATGTCCTTCCAGCTGCAACCCATCACTGGAAAACACCCATACACTCTCATTTTCACACATACACTATAGACAATTTAGCTTACCCAATTCACCTATAGCGCATGTCTTTGGACTTGTGGTGGAAACCAGAGCACCCGGAGGAAACCCACGCGAACACGGGGAAAACATGCAAACTCCACACAGCAATGCCAACTGACCCAGCCGAGACTCAAACCAGCAACCTTCTTGCTGTGAGGCGACAGCGCTACCCACTGTGCCACCATGCCGCCTACTGTCATCATGGCAAAGATCAGAGAAAAGGATAAAAGAAATCAGTTATTAGAAACTAGATATTAAAATTATTATGTTTAGAAATGTGTTGAAAAAAATATTTCCGTTAAACAGAAATTGGGAAAAAAAATATACAGGGGGGCTAATAATTCAGGAGCAGTGATGGGAATAATGGTGCTATAAATAAACGATGTTACTAACGGCGGTACTTTTTTCAGTAACGAGTAATTAAATGAATTACTGTTTCCCCCGTTACAACGCCGTTACCATTACTGACAATAAAATGCACGTTACTATAATTGAGAACACTGAAGCGGTTTTCATGTGAGGAGCGTCTCTCTCAGCCATAGGACTTCTCTTTCTCTGGAGTGTGTGTGTGTGTGTGTTCGGGGCTGGGGCCGGACACATAACCAACCAGTGATGATGGTTGGTGTGTCTGTGAACGTGATGATTGGCTTAGATAGAGTACATTTCCATCGTTTGCCAATCAGAGGCAGAGCAGGGCGAGTGTTCACACAAACACACGCACAGTCAGTGGCACACACCAACACTACTTTTCCCTCGTTGAGGTGAAAGGCAACAATGTTTATGTAATGTGCAACTTTTGCCCAGGAAAAAAGAGTCTCTCTGCGTAACTGCAAACACTTATTACTCAGACAGAATTAAACAAAATAATATCTAGATACCTGAGGACATGCTGCCATTGTCTCTCACATTGTCCCACAACATCATTAAAACAGTGTAGATTAGTTTACAATGTTTAATATTTATTTTATAGTCATTTGACAAGTTAGATTTTTTTTAAAGGAACGCAATAGTTACTTTCCCTGGTAATTAGTTACTTTTATAATTATGTAACTCAGTTACTAACTCAGTTACTATTTATGAGAAGTAACTAGTAACTATAACTCTTTTAAACTATATAACTATATAGTTTATATATAAATATAGTATATAAACTATGTACTCTTTTAAAGGAACGTGTCCAACACTGTTCAGGAGGGCTAATAATTCAGACTTCAACTGTATATTGGATTGTTAAAAAAAAATAAAAATTAGGTCAAAATGAAACTAGACAGGTCAATGCTCCAATGGTCTATAAATTACACAGATTTTTTAAGATAGGATTGGTTTTGTTCTAGTTTATTCATTGTGAAATACTGTAAGGCTTAATGTAGTTCTCCTTCACTCTGTCAGCTGGTTAAGTGTTCAGTGTAAGTGGAACTGAGCCTCTTTACCCACACGCTTCTCTTTCTTCCATCCATTTAGTTTGGAACGTGGATCGCTGAGCGAGGAGATAAATTCTTTCTTACTATGCAAGCTCCAATTTTCTGTCAGCATTATAATATAACGTAAGAGCTCTTTTTAGGCTGTGAATCACTGATGGATAACGCAGGCTTGTAAAACGTGGATGCACAAGAGGTTGGAACAAACCGCAGATGAGGTAAAACTTTTATTCATTGGTCCATAGGGAAACGGATTTCAGGAATAAAGTCTAAGCCTTTTAGGATGAAAGGATTTAGTGGTGATTTATGAACATCATTGATTAAATTGTTTTTAATTATGTAATTCCCCATGAAGAAATTAATGACCTATAAGCCATACAAATGCCAAGTCCTTCCTATTTAAAGTCCTCCTTAGACACTCAAATGCTGTATATTTTGCATTACAGTTGCTCTAATGCTTTGTAAATTTACATTTGCACACACACGCACACACGGCTGTGTAAAACTAGTAAATATTATGTTTATAAAATTGTAAAATACTAAATATTTCATTGATTAAAAGTAAAAACAGTAAAACCTGTCACATTGTTACAAATATTACAGGTTCAAATAAGTGCTATTCTTGATAACTGTGCGTTCACACCAAAGGTGGCAGGAATGTCAAAGTAGTTGGAAGTCATTCATTTTCAATGGGAGCCGGCGGCGAGGAGCGGCGTGTCACGTCTTCGCCGGTGTGGGCGTCGAGGAGAGTTGAAATCAAGGGCTGCGTATAAAATCGCATACTTCCATACTATATAGTACGCTAAAAACAGTATGCGAGCTGAGTAGTATGTCCGAATTCATAGAATTTGAAAAACAGTATGCGAGAAGTACCCGGATGACCTACTACTTCCGGTGAGATTCTGAAGTGTGCATCCAATGGTGCACCGCAAGAGAATTCATGAATGGGAGTGAAGCGAAGCAACTGACGTGGGTAGGTCACGTGATGACAAAATGGCGGATGTAGTACGTCCGAGTTCCATTCATACTGCTCACATTCATACTGTATAGAACGTACTTTTCTAACGAATATAGTCTAATAGTCTATAGTCGAATAGTACATTTAAATTCAAATGCAGTACCTACTGAGTAGTAGGCGATTTCGGACGGAGCCCAAGTCAACTTTATGGTAATGAGCTATGATGCGGTTCGGCAGCAAACAATCGGAATGTAGAAGTCCACCGCTTGAGAGCATTCCAAAGAACACAGTCCTGTGAACTTTGGTTCCGACCACAGTTGTTCCCAAGGGTTTTAGTATTGCAGTCGCCACATTTTCAGACATTTACGATGTTTTCCTAAAAACATAAGTTACTGGCGAGTTACTAATTTGCATTAATGTTGTATATGTTTTTATTTATTTATTTATATATATTTTTTTAACGGGACTCTTATGCTAACTATAATGACAGTACAAAACAGTATTGCTGCTTCAGAATATTTCAGACATATGGACATACTGGATAAGGGGAGCAAAGCCACACCACACACAACAACTTGATCTTACGTAGTTAAATGAATTTGATAAAAGGCGTGCAACATTTTCACGCTAG
The DNA here is from genome assembly GCA_903798115.1 of Danio jaintianensis. Taxonomy (NCBI): domain Eukaryota; kingdom Metazoa; phylum Chordata; class Actinopteri; order Cypriniformes; family Danionidae; genus Danio; species Danio jaintianensis. The sequence goes on along the minus strand of CAIGQV010014432.1, from coordinate 20,286,871 downwards.
AAAACACACTTTTTATGTGTTTTATGTTTTTTTATGTAAGTGATTTGCTGATATGCTGCAACGGCCCCTTTAAATACGAGATCAATGTAGTGAATTTTGATGCTCTCGCCGCCGGTGCTGTAAAGGCAGACAGCGTTGTCGTCAGGGTGGCCAGAGCGAACTTTGACGCTCTGGCCGCCTTCGGTGTAAACGCACAGTAACTATTTCTTTTATAACTTTAGCTTTTTGTTTAGTTAATAGATATATAGTAAATGCAGTTATTACTTTTGACTTTTGTCCTCATAAATTTCTTCAATGTATCTCCTAGTTCTCACCTTTTACTCACAGTTCTGAATTATCATATAGGCTATCACAAGTATTGACCTTTTCCTCACTGTTCTGAGTTTATATTTTGAAATTCTGAGGTTTTACTCATTTATTTTTTTCTTAGATTCAAAATGCATATCTTGCAATTCAGATTCTTGTAATTTCTTCTTTAATTACAAGATTCTGAGTTGCGCAGAATTCTGATTTATATCTTACTTTTTTTTTCTTCAGATCTCACGACTCTGAATTTTTTCTCAAAGATATCTGCAATTGCAAACATATCAGAACTGGGAGATGATCAGTGACATAAACAGTTACAGTTTCATTTTTATTGATTGATTTACTGATTTGATTGATTTATTGATTCCATGCTGGACACAAACTTAGTTAATGCTCTATGTCACCTGTAAGATACGTAAAATATGTTTTGATGGTACGGCAATGTTTTTCTTTTGAGAATGGACTGCACAATTCTTCCTCTTTCTTCTTGTCAGTTTTTAATAATTTATTTGCACATACCACACTCATTCCTCTGATACAAGGTGAGCAATGTAATCTCTGTCAAATCACATAATGTAAACAAAGCATGTGTACATTACATACATCGCCACGTGCTTGTTCGGTCCCTCTGGCTCTTTCCAGCACAATCTCATTCCATAAGCTGCTTTATTGACATTAGGCCGAGGTGATTGTGTCATGTATATATATTGCACCTTACTTGTCTGCTCGAATAAGCTTTGGGTAAATAAGTAATGCTGACCTAATGTGAAATTTTTTTATTCTCTCCCCTGCAGCCACATGCTGTGTTTGTTCAGCTGAAAAAAAACAAACAAACAAACAGTATACAGTAATCCAGGACAACATCTATTAGTGACAGCATCAAGAAGATAACCAGGAGAAATATGGCTTTGTTTATATATTACAAAGTAAAGCTGAGAAAAGAAAACCAGAACACTAAAGGATTGATGGCCTTCATCGGATTTAGTAGGGTTGGATTGTTTTCTGAGGGGTGAACGAACGCAAATGATCATTTACTAGAGACCTGCTCTGAACGGATCATTTGAACCTGCGAGTTGTTTATTTGAGAACAGATGTGGGGCCTGTACCATGAAGCCAGATTAGCAGGCTAGCCAGTTAAGTTTTAGGTAACATGAAGGCAGCTCGACTTTATTCCTCCTTTGTTGCTTGGTATTATGGAGCGGAACTAAGCTGCATTCATGGTACCTGGTACCCATAATTGGAGCAAACTAAACTGAAACTTAACTGGCTTCATTTTACAGTCTCATATAATTCCAATCCACAAATAAATTGTTCAATGCAATTTGTGAACCAGTTAACTGACCAAATTCTGCTCATTCATAAATCAAATACTACTAAAGTGTCTCTGAGGAGTTAATAATGTCTCCCCTTCAAATTAAAAATATCTCAACTTCATTTAGAAAATGGTGGAGTGGAGTAAAATGTACAATATTTTCTTTTTGGAATGTGTAAAATTTTCCTAAAATATAAATACACTGATATAGTACATTCATTCATTCATTTTCCTTCGGCTTAGTCTCTATTTCAGAGGTTGCCACAGCGGAATGAACCGCCAACTATTCCAGCATATGTTTTACGCAGCGGATGCCCTTCCAGCTGCAACCCAGTACTGGGAAACACCCATAAACTCTCTCATTCACACACACACTCATACACTACGGCCAATTTATTCAATTCACCTATAGCGCATGTCTTTGGACTGTGGGGGAATCTGGAGCACCCGGAGGAAACTCACACCAACACGTGGAGAACATGCAAACTCCACACAGAAACTGGCCCAGCCGGGACTCGAACCAGCGATCTTCTTGCTGTGAGGCGACAGTGCTAACCACTGAGCCACCGTGCTGCACCCCTGATAGAGTACAGACACCTAAAAATAAATACTTAATGGAAAAGTCCACTTTTTCTAAAAAAATAGGCTCATTTTACAAAATCACTATTGTTAAACTGTTGAATATTTACATTATTGAATTCATTCATCCGAGTCTCCACTCATCCGAGTCTGACGGAAGCACATTTAGCTTAGCTTAGCTTAAATCATTGAATTGGATTAGACCATTAGTATCTTGCTCAAAAAAAAAAAGGTTGACTGTTTTGTATTTATGTATCTGAAAAGGCATCCGCCGCATAAAACATGTGCCAGAGTAATTGGTGGTTCATTCTGCTGTAGCAAACCATGGTAAATCAGGGACTAAGCCAACAGATAGGGATAGTGATTTTATGTTTATGTCATGTACTGTAAGACTGATGAAAATTGAAAAGCTGTCTTAATATACATACTGTAAGAACAGAGTACTCAAAATTTTAATAGGAAAATTATGGAAACTTTAAAAAGCTAGTGAGTGTCCAGGGGAGATGAGCGTGAATGTGTGATGGTGACTGCAGGTAGGAGAAGGTCAGATCTGGACCAGCCCAGAGGTTGAAGTCCGGCTGGTTATGAGTGGACTTTAGCTGGACGCATCATTCACACACAGTTTAAACCAGGTTTCCAGCGCTGTGATTTATGAAAGAGGTGACGAGGTGATGCTAACAGCAGGGTCCTGTTATTGTGAGTTTTCTTTTAGTATTGGCTCCCATTGCAAAGATGGATGCTGCAAAATTACTTGCAGGTCATTTTTTGTAAATGTTTTTGTAAATGCTTGTTCAAACTACTTATTTAGGTTTAAGTTCAAGAACAGAATTGACCACAACTCTCTCTTTTTCAAATAAAATGCTGGGTTGTCGTAACCCAACATTGGGTCGGATATGGACAAACCAAACCATTGGGTTAAAAATGGTAATTTAAGTTTAATTGCACTAAGTTTAATTGACCCAACTACACACACATGCACACACACACACACACACACACACACACACACACACACACACACACACACACACACGCACACACACACACGCACGTACACACACACACACACACGTGTTTGTTTTTGTGAAAAGTGGGTACATTACATAGGTTTCAATTGATTATATACAGCACAAATCGTATTTTGTATTGCCCTAACCCCACCCTATAAACCCAACCATCACAGGAAACAGTGAACAGCTTTACGCTCTGATTAAACTCATTCTGTGGGATTTATAAGCGTTTTGAGAAATGAGGACATCAGCTGTGTCCTCATATTTCACCTCCTTTTTGTAATACCTGTGTCATACCTATGTCATTATACAGATTTGTGTCCTGACATGTCACAAAAACACGTACACACACACACACACACACACACACACACACACACACACACACTAACATTAAAATATAAATACAAACTTAATTAAATAAATATAAAATTCACTTTTGTGTAAAAGTGGATCCTGTGTTGGTCTGTAAAGCAGTAAGTGTGTTCTCTCTTTCTGCCAATGAGGCTACGACACCTTAAAACAAACCTTTAGCATAACATTTGTCTAATCCCCAGAGCTACACACAAAATTACAGCAATCCAGAGAGCAGGACACATCTAGTATTCCTGCATGACCCTTTGGGACTCGAGGACAATAACGGTGAGCTTCCACGAGCATGTCCAGTAATAGAAATATTGACGTAATGCTCTCTGTTTTCATTCTGCTGTGCTGATCCTCCGGGCAAAAATCAAGGCTAGCAAAATCCTGATATGATATTACAACATATTAGAACATAAGCTTTTATTCATGAAGTTGTGAGGCAAATTCTGCAAGTGAGGAAATGTACACTTTTTCTTCTTTGTTCACTCTTTACCTCTGGATTTCTCTCTCTCTCTCTCTTATAAACACAGTTATAAATTCATACTTGGAGAGAAAATAATATCATGTCCTGTAGACCCACAGTGAGTCACCTTCATACACAACATGGCCATGTTTTTTATTGAAGCAGAAATATTGTTATTCAGGGGAAAATGGAGGTTAAGACGAGACACTCTTGCCTAAAATACAAAACAAAACAGGGTTTCTTTTCCACACACCTGTCAATTTTGAGAGTTTGATTCAGTCTAATCTAAAGAAAACATTGCAAAATTCAGTTTTAAGTGTTTCTTTTGTTGCACTTTAGCAATTTGTGTCTGTAGATTTCAATTGCAATACATATTTTCTTAAAATTTCTCCTACACTGAGCCATAAATCTCCACTTTAGCAGCACTTACAGTATACACACACACTAGATACAGTTTTTTACAGTGATATACTATATGTTCACAAATTTGCAACAGGCTCATTCTGAAAACGTAGCCCTATATACATTTCTGGAGGTCGCGAATTATGTAGCCAGAAGTACGTATGGCTGCATTTCATCTTTAAAACAAACGCTACGGGGCGGTATGACGCCGTTCCTTTTCGTGCTTACCAGCTGACCGCTTACCTCCATGTGGATGGCTTTTCCGATGTTACCAGTTTGTCCAGTAGCTCGCCGTGTACGTCAGTGGACTTGAGACGCAGAGCAGAGTTGACCACGATGACAGGGTTCAAGTCCGGCGAAAAACGGTTCCAGATAGCAGGTCAGACAAAAACAAAAGCCAAAAAATAAAATAAACAAGTAAACAACAGGGTGAGAACGTGGTAAAATCTGAAAACGTGGTAAAATCAGACGGCCGCAAGGGCTTTTCTTTTCTGGATTGCGTTTGAAAACACAGTCGGTTGGGTTTAGGAAAGTGGGTGAGCGCTGGTCAATCGGTGCTTTTGAAAACACTATTGGTTGGGTTTAGGGAAGGAGGGAGGGTGGGTCAGTCGATTGGTCAGTCAGTCAGTTGGCAGCAGCCTCTGGTGGATTTATGCGAGAAAAGCAGGTGCGAATGGCACTCGCGAGAGAAATTTGAGATCTCAAAAAGCATACACAGTGGCCTCTGGTGGATTCGCGAAAACAAAAACTGCAAAAAAAACATATCTCTTGGGACGTATTTGGCTCTCTCCAGAAACGCAAATAGAGGTACATAATCAGAATGAGCCTTTTATATGACTGTTATGAACTTTTATATGACAGCCTTTTATCGACTTTAATCTGTTCTTTTAAGGATCTGGAGACCGTAGTTCATGCTTTTGTGTCGATTATTGTAATTCTTTATGTATAGGCATTTCTCAGAGTGAGCTATCTCATCTCCACTGGTTACCTGTGAAATTTAGAATTGAATTAAAGGTTCTTTTAATGGTTTTTAAAGCGTTGCATGCATGGCATTTCCCCAAAACATATTGCTGAACTTTTAAGTCGGCTTCAAAATAAAAGAGACTTGAGATCTTTGAATCATACAGCCTTTAATCAACTCATGTTATTTCTAAACTGAAATCTGTTCTTACTTTTAAGGATCTGGAGATCATAAATCCTGCTTTTTTTGTTGATTATTATTATATAACTCTTTATATATAGGCATTTCTCAGGCTCATCTCATCTCCAATTGGTGCAAAATGTTGCTGCCGCACTTTTAACTCATACAAAGAAGAGAGAGAGAGAGAGAGAGAGAGAGAATTACTCTAAATTTGACTTACCTGTAAAATTTAGAATTGTCTTTAAGCTTCTTTTAATGGTTTTTATAACATTGCATGGCATTTCCCCAAAACATATCGATGAACTTATAATTCTGATTAATAAAAGAGATTTGAGATTGGATGATTCTTCATGTTCCCAAAACAAGATCAAAATTTAAGGGTTACACAGCATTTTTCAGTGGCTGCCCCCTGACTATTGCAATGCATATTAAACTGTCCCCAATGGTGGGTGCTTTCAAATCTGATTGAAATCATACCTGCTTATTAGAGCATTCAGAGTTGATTAAAGGGATCTGGTTTTAATGTTTAATTTTTGTTGGATTTTTGTCTCTGTGATTTCATGTAGTCATGGTGGAAACTTGGTCAATGGCAGTTGTTTTAAATGTGCTTTAGAAATAACATTTGTATTGCATTGTATCGTGCAACATTTTATTCTGCTAAATAATTGTGATTTACCCTGGCTTTTCACACTGAATCATGAAGTGATAAAAAGAGATCCTTAACTCCAATGCTGTATGTCAAAGAAAAAAATCTGAATTTATCCAGTGATTGAATTTGTATGCAATAATTATATGCAAATGAGCGCATTTAATTCATGCATAATTTGCATATTTAAACATAACATTTTACAAAACTTGAAATGCAAAAAATGTTTGCAATTATTAATGTAATCAATCATCTGCGGAAGTATTGTGATAATTATTAGTTTTTTTTACTATATTCACCTATATTCATCTTGCCTTAAGGCGATGACTGCGAGAGGAAGCAGGAGAGAGGAAGCAATTTGTCGAAACATTAAACATGAAAAAGGAATAAATTGTGCATATGAACACTGAATGATTTTTTGTTCGTGGTGAGGCAAGTTATGTGGCTGTAAAGCTGAAATGTGTGTCTGAGCCTCAGTGAATGCAGTGCTCAGTAATGGCTTAAAGAAGCAACACTAATAGCTTAACTACATTCTCACAAGCTTGACAGAAGCTCTGATCTTTTCAAAATAGTATAGTTTATTTTATTTTTTTTTTCCAGTAATAAGATACTTTACTAAGCAAAAAGCGATGTTGCATGACAAAATGCTATTGTTGGAGTTGATGTCAGACAGTTGCTTTACCGGTGAGCAAACTGAGGCAAAATATACTTTCTGAAATTTTGACAGTAGTTTAGCTTTTTTCAGTAGGATGTAAGTAGTACTTTGAATTATACTCAAGTAACAAATACAGATTAAAAATGTGTACTTTTTATCAGTTAAAGGCACAAGTATCTCAGCAAAGACGTGCTTAGGTGAAAGGGAAAAAAATGGCAACTTTAAATTGTACGTAAAAGGATATTTCGCCCAAAACCGATAATTCTGCCATCATTTACTCATCCTTCACTTGTTCAAAACCTGAGTTTCTTTCTTCTGTTGAACACAAAAGAAGATATTTTGAAGAATGTTGGTTGACCATTGACTTCAATAGTAGGAAAAAAAAGTCAGATATTTTCAAAATATCAACTTTTGTGTTCAACAGAAGAAAGAAACTCATAAAGATTTAAAACCACATGAGGGAGAATAAATGATGAGGCTGTTTTCATTTTTGGGTGAACTATCAATTTAAGTATTTAAAAAGTAATTCAGTGAAAATAAATATTAATTGTATTTATATTGCATCTTCTAAATTCCAAATTAATTGCATTAAAATTCATTAGACGTACCATAAGACCACCAGGAGCCACATGTATTCATTATTATTGCTTGTATACGATTTTTTTGTACTCTTCACTTTCAGAAATAAAGGTACACAATCTGTCACTTGTGGTGTTACCTTTTTTCCTAAATAAAGTTACATATTAATACCTAAAAAGTACAAATGTGTACCGCATAGTACCTTAAAATGCAATTATTCTGAAAACGTACCCCTATATACATTTCTGGAGATCGCAAATTATGTAGCCAGAGGAACGTATGGCTGAATTTCATCTTTAAAAACGAATGCTATGGGCGGTATGATGCCGTTCCTTTTCACACTTACCAGCTGACTGCTTACTTCCATATGGACAGCTTTTCCGCTGTTACCAGTTCAGTTTGTCCAGTGGCTCGCAGCATATGTCTGTGGACTTGAGACACAGAGAGGAATTGACCGCGACAACATGGTTAAACTCCGGCGAAGAATGGTTCCAGAAAGCAGGTAAGACAAAAACAAAAGCCAAAAAATATAATAAAGAAGTAAATAACAGGGTGAGAATGTCATCAAATCTGAAAACGTGGTGAAAATCAGGCGGCCGCAAGGGCTTTTTTTTCTGGATCGCTTTTGAAAACACTGTCTGTTGGGTTTAGGGAAGTGGGTGGGCTGGTCAATCTGTGCTTTTTAAATCACAATTGGTTGGGTTTAGGGAAGGAGGAGGGTGGGTCAGTCAACCGTTCAGTCAGTCAGTTGACAGCGGATTTATGTGAGAACAGCAGGCGCGAATGGCAGTTGCAAGAGAAATTTGAGATCTCAAAAACCGTACACAGCGGCCTCAGGTGGATTTGCGAAAACAAAAACTGCAAAAAAACGTACCTCCTGAGACGTAATTGGCACTCTCCAGAAATGTATATAGGGTTCCGTAATTAGAAATGTTATACAAAAATGAACCTTAAAGGTACAAAAGTGAACCATAACCACTAATGTTCACCTGTACAGTACAAAAGTGTACTTTTTGAAAAGGTACCACCCCAGTGACAGATTTTGTAGCTTTATTTCTGCGTGTGTTGTAGGATTGTAGGGATCACAATTTTTATCTAAAAATCTTACTTAATGTTCTAGAGAAGACACTAACTACAATATCATTCATGCAATAATAGTTTATATGCCAAAAAGAAAAAATAGAGCAAGAATCATTTGTTGACATATGAATAGATTCTATTTAAGGTTGACAGTGGAGCAGCAAAATGGAATGATAATGGAACATTTTGTATGCCATATTTTGATTTCACAAAAGTTATTTGAAATGTTAAAATAGATGATTGCATTTAAAATGCTTTCAAATCACTTTTGTAAATTGAATTTGATGTGGACATTAAATGGCACATCTTATCTTTGACCCATACACAATATGAACAAGTGATATTACGTAAATAGCTTCAGTTTATTATACACTACCTGACAAAAGTCTTGTCATTGATCCCAGTTGTAAGAGCAACAAATAATAACTTGACTTCTAGTTGATCATTTGGAAAAGTGGCAGAAGGTAGATTTTTCTGATGAATCATCTGTTGAACTGCATCCCAATCATCACAAATACAAGACCTATTGGAACCCGCATGGACCCAAGATTCTCACAGAAATCAGTCAAGTTTGGTGAAGGAAAAATCATGGTTTGGGGTTACATTCAGTATGGGGGCGTGCGAGAAATCTGCAGAGTGGATGGCAACATCAACAGCCTGAGGTATCAAGACATTTGTGCTGCCCATTCCATTACAAACCACAGGAGAGGGCAAATTCTTCAGCAGGATAGCTCACCTTCTCATACTTCAGCCTCAACATCAAAGTTCCTGAAAGCGAAGAAGGTCAAGGTGCTCCAGGATTGGCCAGCCCAGTCACCAGACATGAACATTATTGAGCATATTTTGATAAAATAAGCGTAATCTAGAGGCCTTTGCCTTTCATATAAGCCACTTCTGATACCAAATGATCAACTAGAAATCAAGTTATTATTTATTGTTCCTAAAACTTGGATAGGCGTCAAGACTTTTAGTTTACATATAAGACTAGAAAACAGCTAGTTTGTATCTATAAATAAAGCTACAGTTTGTGGCTTGAGAAGTTTGAGAGTTGCTTCCCAGCTCTGACAGGTTTCAGTCCCATCACTCTCTTTAATAATTTCCTCTCCTGTCTGTCATGAGCAATCTAATAAAAAAGACTGAAAAATGATATATAAAATGTCTTTGAGACTGTGTCAGGAGAGAAGGAAATGAAAGATGGACACTGATGTGTGTTGTTTGAGGAAGAGCAGGGCAGGTCTAAGGGTGACGGTTCACACTGCATCACATATGACACACACACACATACACACACCGCTGTGTGCTTTATGACACCTTTGGATCAATAATTCATCTTTCACATGTTCTCAAAGAAAATGTGAAGGATTTCACCTTGTGGAAGTGAAAAAGGATGTTGACTTGCTTTTGATACGCGAGTCAGTTATGTTTGATGACTTCATTTTAATATATTTTGACATACAGGCTTTGCACATTGGTACAGTTGGATGGGCTATAAAATAGAGCACACTATATTGAACTCCTGGAACTGCAAACTGATTGTGTGATAGCATAAAAGAGAAAATATGGCATTTTCAAACTGGTATAATAAAGTAGATAACAACTGTAGAATAAACATCGTAAAATTGCTGTAATGCATGACATTTAGTGTATTGTTGCTTCTATAAAAGGGTAGCAACAGCAATATAAATAGTACAATTGTGATCACACTATCGTCTTTTTTTCTTTCTTTTTTTGAGGAAGCAAATATGACTTTTGTTTTGTTTAATGCTTTTAAAATTGCATAAAATTGATTAAACATGACAGTTGTAAAGAGTTGGGGACAACAGAGATGAGTCAATCATGAGCTTCAGCTATGTGTGCGTGTGTGTGTGTGTGTGTGTGTGTGTGTGTGTGTGTTAGTGTCTGAATCAGGAGTCAGGAGTGATGAGTGCAAGGACTTCTGGGAGTTGTAGTTCATATCAGTGGCAGGTGTGTAGTTCTCCAGCAATCTGCACAGGCTTAGATCGCTGGTGATCGTGACAACAATAAAGACATTTTTAAAAAAATGTCAAAATTAAGGTTACACTTTAGAGACTATTACCTACTGGCATATTACCTGCCTATTATTAAGATTTTAACTGTTTATTAGTACTTATAAAGTATCTTATTCTATAAATATATATATGTTAATAAGCAGCTAATTAGATGTTTATTGAGCTAACTGCCTTAGTTAATGGATTGTTAATGGAATTGTATATTAATTAAAGTGTGATAAAAATGTGTCAAATAAATTCCTTTGAACATCAATATTAATATTTTTTTTTTACAAATTAAGGTTATGCTTTAGAGACTATTACCTACTGGCTTATTACCCGCCTATTATTAAGATTTTAACTTTTTATTAGTAGGGGAGAAGTAACATTTTTCATAAAAACCTCATTTTAAAAGATAATGTTTTAGACAAAAATATATTTTTGCTGTGGTTACTAACTCACAAGAGTGGTCAATCAATATCAGCTGTTCATTCATTCATTCATTTTCTTTTCAGCTTAGTCCCTTTATTAATCTGGGGTCGCCACAGCGGGATGAACCGCCAACTTATCCAGCATATGTTTTACGCAGCGGATGCCCTTCCAGCTGCAACCCATCACTGGGAAACATTCATACACACTCATACACACACATACTCTACGGACAATTTTAGCTTACCCAATTCACCTATAGCGCATGTCTTTGGACTTGTGGGGGAAACCGGAGCACCCGGAGGAAACCCACGCGAACACCGGGAGAACATGCAAACTCCACACAGAAATGCCAACTGACCCAGCCGAGGCTCGAACCAGCGACCTTCTTGCTGTGAGGCGAACGTGCTACCCACTGCGCCACCGCGTCGCCCAATATCAGCTGTTATTTTGTATTAATGTAAAACATATCCAATATAACTTCACTTTGAACAAAAGTTGCACATTGTTACTTTTGACCCCGTCAGCAGGGACAAAAGTAACACAGAGGTGGGTCAAAAGTAACACAACAATATTTGCTTGATTTACTGGCTTAATCTTGTTTATTTAAATATATCTGACTATGACCTTGTTAATGTTCACTGCAAACATATTTGGTCCTTTATTTTTGCAAAAAATATTAAACGGCATTTTCATTTAAAATTTTAGCTCCATCAAATGTTTCAAAAGCAACCCAACAATACAAAATGATAACATTTTCTACAATTTTTGAATATTTTTTTTAGAAATATGTGGAATTGAAATAATGTGGAAGTGAAAAATAAATTCTGAATATTAGCAGTGGCACATAAATAACAGTGTTACTTTCGTCCCCACAGGAACTCTTGCCATTTAAATCTGATTTACTTTTTTACTGAAAAACTCAGACATTTCAACCTCAAGGATGTGTTATTGCACTAAACAGCCTGTAGATTGATCATTAGTGTGACACATGAAAAGAGAAACACAACTTGTAATAAGGAAAAAAGAACCGCTACAATAATTTACTTTTTGCACTTAAAAACAGAAATTTGGAGCTGCTTGACACTGTCCCAATAAGACATAATATTTAGCAGCTCCATCAAGGGTTGCATGCTGAATGTGCTGTTATTGCCTGGAAAGCAAATGTTGTCAGGGCTTAGAGAAAATCGATTTGTTACTTTCGTCCCACGTTACTTTCGTCCCCGCTCTCCCCTACTAAGTAGAATAAGTATCTTATTCTATATATATATATAACTGTATAACTGTTAATAAGCTGCTAATTAGTAGTTTATTGAGCTAACCGTCTAAGTTAATGATTTGGTAATAGTGTGAATTGTATATTAATTAAAGTGTGATCAAAATTAGTAAAAAAATCCTTTGAACATCAATATTTATATATGTATTTTTTTTATTAAGGTTACACTATAGAGACTATTAACTACTGGCTTTTTAACTGCTTATTATTAAGATTTTAACTGTTTATTAGTACTTATAAAGTATTCTATTCTATAAATATAACTGTTAATAAGCAGCTTTTTAAAAAATTTGTAAAATAAATTCCTTTGAACGTCATTACAAAGACACTGGTTACTCTAAATTTGAATATTTTCCACAGTATAACTTGTTTTACTTTACTTTTGATCAAATAAACGCAGCCTTATAAGACTTTTTTTTACACAGCTTTACTGATTATAACTGCGATTTTATTTTTGCATTGTAATATCCATTCTTGTCTAATGTTAAAGTTTAAAACCTTCAGTTGTATAATTGTTCGTTAAAGCCTCTTGTACCTTAGAAAAAATGACTCTAAATGATGCCTTTTGTCTCTGTTTTGAGTGTGAATAGTTTCTTTCTCGCATTAGCAACCGTGTTTTGACAAAGTATTTGTGTGGCTCTCAGGAGTGCTACTTTCAAACCATCGCATCAATAATACTAATGTTTTCTCATCTCTAGCGAATCTTGATGAATAGACTTTATTTCTTCTGAGGAGAAGACTTGACATGCCTTATATAACACAATCAATTCAGGATGAATCACTTGTGTTGTATTATTCCTCATTTGGAAGTCACTTTAGATAAAAGCTTCTGCTAAATGAATAAATGCAAGTGTAAAATAAAAGCAAAACGTTGTATTGAGGTTGCCGTGTTTGGGATGGAGGTGTTTTTGCTGCTGCTTTTCTTCTCCTGCTGCGAAGTAGGCTTAGACTAGTTTAAACATGGTTAATAGATTATATTTGTGCATTGTTGGTCTGTTGTCTGAATAATTGTGATGGGAGGCAGTGGTAGGGCTTTAAAAGTGAGGCTTCCAAAAAAAGTACAATTTATTTTAAAGTAGATTAATTTAAATATTTTAAAACTGTTAAAATACTATTTGGTAATACAGTGGATCCGGAAAGTATTCATAGCGCTTCACTTTTTCCACATTTTTTTATGTTACAGCCTTATTCCAAAATGGATTAAATTAATTTATTTCCTCAAACTTCTACACACAATACCCCATAATGACAATGTGAAAAAATATTTTTTGAAATTGTTGCAAATTTATTAAAAATAAAAAACCTGAAAAATCTCATGTGCATAAGTATTTACAGCCTTTGCCGTGAAGCTCTAAATTGAGCTCAGGTACATTCTGTTTCCACTGATCATTCTTGAGATGTTTCAGCAGCTTAATTGGAGTTCACCTGTGGTAAATTCAGTTGATTGGACATGATTTGAAAAGGCATACACCTGTCTATATAAGGTCCCAGGGTTGACAGTGCATGTCAAAGCACAAACCAAGCATGAAGACAAAGGAATTGTCTGTAGACCTCCGAGACAGGATTGTCTCAAGGCACAAGGCTGGGAAAGGTTACAGAAAGATGTCTGCTGCTATGAAATTTCCAATGAGCACAGTGGCCTCTATCATTTGTAAGTGGAAGATGTTTGGAACCACCAGGACTCTTCCTAGAGCTGGTCGGCCATCTAAGCTTAGTGATCGGGGGAGAAGGGCCTTAGTCAGGGAGGTGATCAATAACCTGATGGTCACTCTGTCTGAGCTCCAGCGTTCTTCTGTGGAGAGAAGAGAACCTTACAGAAGGACAACAATCTGTGCAGCAATCCCCAATCAGGCCTTCCGCCAGATGGAAGCCACTGCTTAGTAAAGGGCACATAGCAGCACGCCTGGAATTTGCCAAAAGGCATCTGAAACAAAATTCTCTGGTCTGATGAGACTAAAATTGAACTCTTTGGAGTGAATGCCAGGCGTTACATTTGGACAGAAAACCAGGCACCGCTCATCACCAGGCTAATACCATCCCTACAGTGAAGCATGGTGGTGGCAGCATCATGCTGTGGGGATGTTTTTCAGCAGCAGGAACTGAAAGACTAGTCAGGATAGAGGGAAAGATGAATGCAGCAATGTACAAAGACATCCTGAATGAGAACCTGCTTCAGAGTGCTCTTGACCTCAGACTGGGGCGACGGTTCATCTTCCAGCAGGACAATGACCCAAAGCACACCGCCAAAATATCAATGGAGTGGCTTCACAACAACTCGGTGAATGTCCTTGAGTGGCCCAGCCAGAGCCCAGATCTAAATCCTATTGAACATCTCTGGAGAGATCTGAAAATGGCTGTACACCGTCGCTTCCCATCCAACCTGGTAGAGCTTGAGAGGTACTACAAAGAGGAATGGGCAAAAATTCCCAAAGACAGGTGTGCCAAGCTTGTGGCATCATATTCAAAAAGACTTGAGGCTGTAATTGCTGCCAAAGGTGCATCAACAAGGTATTGAGCAAAGGCTGCAAATCCTTATGTACATGTGATTTTTCAGGTTTTTTATTTTTATTAAATTTGCAACAATTTCAAAAAATCTTGTTTCACATTGTCATTATGGGGTATTGTGTGTAGAATTTTGAGGAAATAAATGAATTTAATCCATTTTGGAATAAGGCTGTAACATAAAAAAATTTGGAAAAAGTGAAGCGCTATGAATACTTTCCAGATGCACTGTAGCTTGTAAGATTCAGTTAAACAGTTAAATTCAATAATAATGAAGTATGGTTATGAGAATTGCGCAGTTACTGTAGATACTCCATGCATTTTATATGCAATATCACATGCATGAGTATCTATGAAATATTGTTCTATATGAACACTGCTGAAATAACCTACAGATTAATCACATCTGTAATGATAGACCCATATTTTATAAGACTCATTTTTAGAATTGCAGGTCCATTTCAAGCATTTTTCAATAATTTTCCTTAAACTGGATTTTGTGCTGTTTAAATTATTGTTAAAGGGGTGGTCCACTACGATATCATATTTTAAACTTCAGTTGATGTGTAATGTTGCTGTGTGGACATAAACAACATCTCTGAATGTAAGATACTCAAAGTTTAATGCAAAGGGAGACATTGGCTTTTACAGAGTTAGCTTAGCAAAGCCTACAGCAAACAAATTTGTGGACTACAAAAAAATACATCCGGGCTAATGAGATCACAAACCTTCCAGGTTACGCGAATTCACTGCACATACACCTCGCGCAGCAAAGGGCCGTGGCCACAGACGCATTAGTAGAGAAAGGAAAATGCCATCCAAACGCAGCTATTTCCATGGATATTATTCTGTTTCACTATTTGGCCTTCCAAGGGACGTTACACAAAGAGAGAAGTGGTTAAAATTAATTTTTAATTATGTTCCAGAATATTATAAAAAAGATATAGCTCTCTGTGCAAAGCATTTTACAAAGGACAGCTTCCACAATTGGTCGCAGTTAAGTGCTGGATTCAGCCAAAAACTTCTCCTCAAAGAAGAAGCAGTACCTATGATAAAAGAAGAAGCTGTGGATTGTTAGCCACAACCTGTAAGTAGTTCTTTTTGTTATAATTGATATCTTACATGCATAGTTTCTAGCGTTCATTGTAGGCTATGTTGTAGTAAGGACATAAACAAGGATATAAACAACGAGAAACGCGGTTTGTCACTAGCAATTATTATTAGCAATTTAGCTCATGCCTGCCAACATTTGTGCCCGAATTTCCAGAGAACGGGGTGTGTGGAGAGTTTGGTTTGGTGTGGTGGTCTCTGAGTAACAAAGTTGAGAACCGGGGGGGTGGATGGGCTGCGGGTGTGTGTGATGTTAATAACTGTACCATGTTTTCGGCCGGCGGCGATCAGATGCTGTACCAAAATTGATGGCCTGGCGTGGGGATGAAATTACGGAAGTTTTCTGGGAGAAATAATAACACGGGAGGGTGCAGGAGATGGGTGTGAAATACGAGAGACTCTATGGAAAAACGGGAGTTTGGCGGGTATGATTTAGTTACAAACATATGTATCCATATATACATTTCTGGAGAGTGCCAAATACGTCCCAGGAGGTAAGTTTGTTTTGCAGGCTGCTGTGTACAATTGCTGTCTTAAATTTTTCTCGCGAGTGCCATTCGCACCTGCTGTTCTCGTGTAAATCCACCAGAGGCCGCTATCGACTGACTGACTGACTGACTGACCGATCAACTGACCCACCCTCCCCATTCCCTAAACCCAAGCAATTTTTTTTTCAAAAGCACAGATTGACCCGCCACCTCCTTCCCTAAACCCAACCGACAGTTTTAAAAAATCAATCCAGAAAAAGAAAAGCCCTCGCCTGATTTTTACCACATTTTCAGATTTTACCACATTCTCACCCTGCTATTTACTTGTTTATTTTATTTTTTGGCTTTTGTTTTTGTCTTACCTGCTTTCTGGAACCATTCTTCACTTGACTCGAACCCCGTTGTCGTGGTCAATTCCTCTCTGCATCTCAAGTCCGTCGACGTACATGGCGAGCTACTGGACAAACTGGTAAGAGCGGGAAAGCCGTCCATACGGAGGTAAGTGGTCAGCTGGTAAGTGTGAAAAGGAACGGCATCATACCACCCTGTAGCATTCGTTTTAAAGACGAAATGCAGCCATACTTAATTCTGGCTACATAATTCGCGATCTCCAGAAGTGTATATAGGGCTACATTTTCAGAATGATGTTGAAACAATTTGTAAAGAATTAATGAGATAAGAATAATGGCATGCCTCAATGCCTTCCAGAGTTTCTTGTCAGTGGAAGTCAAATCACTTGGAGAAAGTCGCATGCTTTTTCTATCAGCGCTTTAAAGACTGGCATGCATTTTTATAACCAATATAACACCAGAGTTGACCATAATGTAGGGACATATACAACATGTATTTTTTTGTTACTGAAATTACAAATAATATAAAAAATAAATGTTTCATGCAATTGTTTAAATAACTTAGTAGAGTAAACACACAAAAATATGAAAGTTAGACTTTATTTTATGATAATTGAAGCTGAATGTAAGATTCAGTATGCGGAAACAGTCAAAAATAGGTATAGTGGGAGTTTTCAAGCTAATTTTTCAAGACTAAATGCCTCAAATTACACATACAAATTTTATTTTAATATAACTTGATATACTTTGTGTTATTATTCAAAAGTGTTTCATTAAAGGTCCTGCGAAGTGTTTTGAAATGTGCATTTTTCTATTCGATGTTTGACGTAATCTCAACTGAAACATGAAGAGAGGGTGGGGCATAGAGTAGCTCCGCCCCTTTAAAAAAAAACAGCCAATAGCGTTTTGTTTTTATTACAGCTCTGCCAGTGAGAGTGGTTGAGCTCAAGTGCATCAAATGAAAAACAAACGAGAGAAGCATCTTGAAGGGGGCGGGGTATGTGAAATACTAGAGAGGATTTGATTGGTCAAGATTTGATGAGAAACTGAAGTATGAGGTGACATGATAAAAATCATTGATCCATTTAAGCGGAAGTGACAAATTGCAAGCTTTTGGTGTTTATATCAGGTTTATATCTTCTAAACTCACAGTCTGTCACTGTTTTGGAGGACACTAGTTTATAAACATCCTTAAAACTAACATACTGATTGTAAAATAAAAAAAAAAAATTTAATTCCAAAGGACCTTTTAAGTTTTTGTTTTTGAAAAATAGATGGTTTATCTTGGAGATTCAAAATCTACCTAAAACTCTTGAATTACCCATGAATACAAGTATGATATTGGGTTTATGCAACAGGGTGAGGAGATAGTATGTGAATTTTCATTTTTGAGCGGACTATCCCTTTAATTTGAGTCTAAAATGTTCCCTATACAGTTTACCAGCAAGACGATATTCATATATGTTGGTTGAATCAGTTTAGCCAGTCTGGGGTGCGTTTCCGAAAACCATCGTTAGCCAACTAAGGTTGCAAGTTCCGTCGTTACAAACATAGTTAGTTGATTTGGTGTTTCCCAAATCCACTGTTCCAACAAACATTCGCAAACTGCGTTGCAAACTTGCACACTTGCAACTACACCTCTAGAGCTGTAGTTAGAAGCATAGTTCCTGGCTGTGTTCTACTCCCAGTTATCCCCCCTATGCCCTATTCCTTTCGAACGTTTCAACATTTAAACTCGGAATGATGTAAAAAAAAACATTAAGGTCATCTCTCTTAGGTGTAATTTGCTTTCAAAGTATTTTTACAGTTCAGTTTTAGCGATCTTCATGTTGACAATTGTGTTGCCTTCGTAGTGCACTTTGAAAACGTTTATGCCATTTTGAATGCAGCTGTGGCTCATGACGAAAACTATAGGTGACCTATTATTTAAATGCGGAATTTACGTTACGTCTCCAAAGCTTGTGAAAACAAAAATATATAGCATAAGTTAATGGTTTTAATTTATAGTAGATTATTTATTAAGTATGTGTACTGTATATGACATAGGCCTGTTGGTTAGAACATTTCTGCAGTGGCTTGAATGTGTCAAATTGTAAAAGTAGACTTTTCAAAAACAATATCCTACTTAACAATAATAATAATAATAATAATAATCATCATCATCATTATTATTATTAAAGTAGGATTTTTTTTCATTTCCTAATAAATAATAAATATTAAATATCATTTCTTAATAATTAGCCTCATTATTTATTTATATGATTTATATATGAGATTAGAATATGTGTTAGCCTTTTGTAAGTGATTTTATGTTTTAGAAATAGAATGTGAAATGTTCTCAATAATATTTGTAAAGGAAACACAGGCCCTATATGTGCCATTTACATATATTTCAATTAATAATATTACGTCGTTGTTTGGGAAACGGCGACGCGGTGGCGCAGTGGGTAGCACGTTCGCCTCACAGCAAGAAGGTCGCTGGTTCGAGCCTCGGCTGGGTCAGTTGGCATTTCTGTGTGGAGTTTGCATGTTCTCCCCGTGTTCGCGTGGGTTTCCTCCGGGTGCTCCGGTTTCCCCCACAAGTCCAAAGACATGCGGTATAGGTGAATTGGGTAAGCTAAAATTGTCCGTAGTGTATGTGTGTGAATGAGTGTGTATGAATGTTTCCCAGTGATGGGTTGCAGCTGGAAGGGCATCCGCTGCGTAAAACATATGCTGGATAAGTTGGCGGTTCATCCCGCTGTGGCGACCCCAGATTAATAAAGGGACTAAGCCGAAAAGAAAATGAATGAATGAATGAATGAATGTTTGGGAAACGCACCCCTGAACAGCTCGGTTTTACCTTGTCCATCCCCATAATACACAAAACGCTCTCTCTCTCTTTCCTCTCTCATTTAGCTTTCCTGTCGTGCTTCAAATTAGATCCAATCACGTCTCATTTTCGTGCTAAAACACCAGCGTTTTAGTTTCTAGTGCTGTCACCTGTGATGGTGTTCAAGTGTGGCCCCTTCATACCTCCCCTAATTACATCTCCCAGCATGCAGTGGGAAAGTTAAATGAATGTAAACGCTGGCAAACGCTGGCTTGTTAGCGTCTAAAAGGCCCATGTTGGCATGACGAGAGCGACAGGTGCACTTGCTGTCGTTGTCTGCGGTGCGTCTGCATTATTCTGGCTTACTTAAGAGCAGGAAAAAAGGCCAATCAGCTGGGTTTTAAAGCCTCCAGTAAGGCCCAGCCTGTATAATGAGATCGTGTGCTGATGCTAGCCAGCTAAAGTACCAGAGCAGTTGCAAATTAGCAGGCCAAGATGGTACAGAGATGGTGTCACGATGCAACTCGGTTCACAACACAGTCAGGGACGTTGTTTTGTTCGGCCAGAATAAGATGGTATTTACATCATATCTGATGTTCCTGGGAGGCTTTAAAAGACAAGAGAGAGTCGCGGTGTAGGCCTCTTGTGTACTGGAGCTCTTTTATCTTCAACAGGACATATTCACTGCATCCATCCATCTATCTATCTATCTATCTATCTATCTATCTATCT
>CAIGQV010014432.1:20215086-20231912 GCA_903798115.1 Danio jaintianensis | reverse complement strand
CGCGATCTTAGCTGCGCAACAGACATGCCATCGCAGTGATGGCATGCACTGCCCGCGAGCACCGCATTAACATGCTGGTCCCCCAGACATGCAATACAGTGCTCGTGCCCATCATCCGTGGACAGGAAACCACCGCATCCAGAAAATCACGGTCGGAGCGACGTCTTTAAAAAGACGTGCTGCACGACCGTGTTGCTCTTTTAGGAAATTTGCTTAAATTTATACGCACCGCTCTTGAAGTACCGGTCCAGCGAAACGCCCAGGGACAGGAGAAACCCAGCCCGACCACCGCTGCTCACGTTGTTGCTCGCGCTGGAACCGGGAGAAATCAGCCTCTCAGAAGACGGCAGCTTTCTCTCACTCTCTCTCGAACAAAGTCGGAGGATGACAGCAAAACGTCTCTTTCAGACTGCACATGAGGCTTCTGAAAGCGAAAAGGTGTTGTTGTGTGGCACAGCCGGCATTCTTATTCACAAGCTGATTGTGATTGCTGCCAGCTGCGCACGCTGACACCGCCAACTCATTGGCATTTCATTGGCCCGTTTAATTACTCTTCAGAATGATTGGCTTTCTGACGAAATCCCCATAGTGGAAGTTTCCACATAGCATTGTAGTTCTTCTCCCGCTGGGGAACTGTGTTCCTCTTACAAAATGTGAAGACAATCACAGCTTTTACTAAATGATGATTTCGGTTCATTTAAAAAAAGGAATAATAATAATTTATAGCCCAGGCCTAATTGTCATGAAGATGCATATACATGATATGGTAGTTTTTCCACAAATAAAATGGCAAAATGTTTAAGTTCTTGTGTTTAATGTCTTATGTTCAGTTTCTGGATATTACTATTGCTCATTTTACTTTCTAGGTGTTAAAAAACAAACTTTCCATTGTTCTGTAATTCCTGTTTGATATCTCTGAACAGCGAAGCTTCGCATACTTTAATTTATTTGGCCAGAGATCAGTCCTTCCAACATTCATTCAATGTGCTACTTGGCAGATATTCCTTTGTACTATTTTGTAGGGCTGTCCCAGAGTAAAGATTTCTCTAGTCGACCAGTATGCATTCACTGAAGCCATGAAGTTGCTATGGAAGCCCTCAGGTTGATGTGAACAGTAGTATTGTCACTTAGTACAGATTTCATTGAAAATTTCCGAATCAAATTATCTTCCTTAATCTGAATAAGACAATAATATGATTTAGGTGTTTACATGAGTTGCTTTTTGAATGTTCCTTTCATGATCCCGTTTTACGTTATAACACATAGATCGATTAACGTCATTGCGTCACTACGCTGTCCAACTTTCCCCCAGTGTTTCATGTAATTAACGTAATTAAGTTTTGGCTTTAACTGCAGTTTGGCACTTTCATTTTCATTCAGGAACATTTCATTTATGCCCCTGTGACAAACTGAGGTATTGAATGTGAGTACGAATTAAGTACTGGTGGAAAAGTGTTCCTCTGCATTTCACAGTGTGTGTCTGTGGTCCTTCACTGACTCGATAGGTGCAGAGAATAGTGTCAAACAGCCGTGTGTGTGTGAAATATCCTGCTGCAAATTGCGGCAAAAAATCCTACATGACGGTAATAGTTTGATTGCAGTGTTTACATGTCTGTACTGCACTTCAATAATGCGACTAAAATAGGAATACTCCACATGTCTTAATCCGATTTCTGTTTAGTTTAATTATGACCTTAATCGGATTAAGTTAATCAAACATCGCTGTTTACATGGTAGACTCTTATTCAGAGTATTGTCTTAATCGTATTGAAATCAGATTATTGGTGTCCATGTAAACGTAGTCATTGTCAATTTTGATTTCAAGCAGACTTTAAAGGAAAGGTACTTCAACAGACATGGAAGGGATGGAGTGATGAAATGATCTAACACTATTTTGATTTCCTTCGTAACATTATTAACAGGTTGATTTGCCAGAACAGCTTAACAAGCTCTAGCTGAGGGCACGTGTCCACCAAAGCATTTTTTTGTATAGCAAAAATGTGAGTGCTAAAAACGCTCTGCTGCAAGCACATCTCCAACTGTCATAACTTTTAAAACTTGGTGAGCTCTCAGTGCTGAGAGTAAAACATTCGATCGTTGCCTGGCTATGCTGCCGATGTACAGTGCTCTGAATATATGAGTACACCCCCCACAAATCTCTCATTTAAATGAATATTTTCTATAGGATGCTTTACAATATTATATTTGTGCATATACATTAGTTTAGTCACTACTGAAGCCAAATCTGGAGCTAATCTAACAAAATAACTTATATTAAATTTGGGCTATTAATTTTTGAACAATTATTGTATGTTAGGGAAAAATATTAAATACAATTTTCAAAAATAGCAAAAATCAAGAGAAACAAAAAATACGTACAATTTTGTTGAAATGTAGTTTGTAATTTTTTTAGCAATATTTTGCATGAATTTAAACGTATTATCTTTCCATTTCTAAAGATGTTCTGTGACAAAAATATTATTTTAATAAATATATCTGTTTAATAAATCTGTTTTGTTCAAATGCACCAATATATATTACCCATATTCACTGAGAAATGGATAAAAATATTCATTTTCAAAATTCATATATGCTGAGCACTGTACATATGCCCTTTGGTAGACATACGCCCTGACTGCGCCACTTCCTGTGTTGTTGTTTTTTCACATGACCAATGAAAACTTACAGTAGTCAACCAAACCTGTTCTTGTCGACTATCAATTAGTCAACTATTAGGGGCAGCCCTACTAATTTGCTTTTTCTTTTCTTCAATAAAAACACTGGTTACAGGGGGGCTTCCGGTTATGGTGGCGGAGTGAGCAGTCGCATTCTGTTACCTCTCCCAGTTCACGCTACTGTTGCTTATCATCTACCTACACCAATCTTTTTCTTCATCGTCATTTTGTTGTTTAACTGCTGATTGATCATGCCCAAGCCGTCAAAACACAAAAATACTGGTTACACTTTGGTTTAAATATCAATTCCCATGATTAGGCTTATTACTAGGGCCAGACAGAATCTGCGGACATTTTTTTGCTATTTCTGTTCAGTGTGGGCTTACTTATTACCTATTATTAAGATATTGGCTCACACAGAACTTATAAATCACATATTCTACATGATCTTATTTTACATCCCTAATCCTACCCAATATCTAAACCCAAATGCTACCTTAATAACTATTAATAAGCAGCAAATTAGGAGTTCATTGAGCTAAAACCATCACTTAATGGTTTGTTAATAGCGAGAATTGTACCTTGAAATAAAGTGTGACCAAAATACTGCATAATCACAGCTTGGATGAACCGGACTCAGCCAGAGCCAGAACTTTTCTGCCTTTTTCATCATTTATAATTATTATTTTTTAATAATAAAGCAGACTGAATCCGAGAGGGGAAGGTTAGAGGTCAGATCAAGCGAGCGGTCAGAATACAGTCTTTCCTATTGAATATGCATGAAGACTGTTTGATTCCTCTGACAGCGAGTTGAGCCACTGTTAGGGTGAATGTAAAGGGAACAGACATCCTGAGCAGGAGGGTTTGTAAAAGCACCTGTGATGATGGCGGCTTTACTGATAATGAGATGTCAAGAGTTAGTCCTCACATACCCAGAGACCCACAGCGGTTTGATCTGCACTGAACTAAACTCACCTGCTCCACCAGTAACTGTCTTTTACTCTCCAACGATGATTTATCAGGATCTGCCGAGAAAAGAACTGAGTAAGAGAAAGAAAAAAAAAGCTGAAAGGAACAGTATCATCATAATTCTACTTTTACTCACAGCACTAAAACCCTGCAATTATTCTCCCCTACTTCACTTTAAGTAGTTACACTAAATTCTCCATCTCTTTGCCTTTGCCTCTCATCAAAATGCAGGATGGGATTGTAAAACGGCTGTATTTGCATCACAAATGTAGGGTACTTGTGTTGCTATAGCAATTATATATAAAAAAAGATGAAATCATGGAATAAAAAAAAAGGAATTATTCACAAGCTTATGAATGTAGCAAAACGTATTTCGAATACACGAGTGCTCTCAGAGAATAAACATATTTGTGTCGCAGAAAGTTTTGCTGTTTATTTAAAAATCGATGCTTGAGGCGTTGGAAAAAGTGGCTACATTACTGGGAAAAAATAAAACGTGTGTATTAATGATATTTTAAATGCATAAAAGATATTCATGTTTATATGAAAGCCTGTTTTTGACAATCAATTCTACTTTTTTCGATTCCATTAAAAAATATATATATAGCCCAGGCCTAATTATCACATGACTATGTGTATAGCAAATTTTCCACAAATAAAATGTCAAAATGTTTGTTAAAAGTTCTTGTGTTTAATGTCTTATGTTGTCCCTTGTCACTTTACATTCAGTGTTTTCAGTTCAAACTGATTATTTGTTAAAATGTCCCTTATTTGCATCACTGGATATTACTGTTCTCATTTTACTTTCTAGATGTTAAAAACTGAAACTTTGTTCTGTAATTCCTGTTTGATATCGCTGAACAGTGAAGCACTGCATACTTTAATTTATTTGACTAGAGATCAGTGCTTCCAACATTCATTCAGTGTGCTACTTGGCAGATATTTCTTTGTACTAATTTGTAGGGCTGTCCCAAAATAAAGATTTCTCTAGTCGACCAGTCTGCGTTCATTCAAGCCATGAAGTTGCTATGGAAGCCCTCGGGTTGACGTCAACAGTAGTACTGTCACTCCAAACCTGGAAGCAAATGAGCAGATTTTGTTTCCCAAAAAAAACAACAACTAATTTTTAAGAATAACAACATGAGCTTGCAAAATAAACAGTCTCTACGTTTACATGGACATCACTAAACAAATTATTTGTCTTAATCTGAATAAGACAATAATATGATTTAGGTGTTTACATGAGTTGCTTTTTGAATGTTCCTTACATGATCCCGTTTTACATGTTATAACACATAGATCGATTAACGTCTTTGCGTCAACGTGCTATCTAGCTTTCCTCCGAAGTTTCATGTAATTTTCGGGTGTTTCATTTGTAATTTTTCGGCTTTCACTGTAGTTTGGCACTTTCATTTTCATTCAGGAACATTTCATTTATGGCCTTATAAACGTTTCATTATATTCATGTTTATATGAAAGACTGTTTTTGTCACAGAATAAAAATAAAGAAATAAATAAAATAATTCCATGATGAGTCCTTGGATTTACTACATTTTTTTTTTAAGTTTAGTGGTTGTAAACAATTTATTTGGGTTAAATTTAAACAATCAAATTAAGTTGAACATTACTAAATTTAATTTGTTTGTTTAAATTCAACCCATATAAATTGTTTGCAACAGTTTTGCAGAAATCATTTTTTCAGTGTACTTTTTATCTCAAAATTGTCTTGCTGTAAAGTGCACTTTAAAAAGCGATTAGTTACTTAGAAATTATATGTAAATCTGTTGTAACTCAAAACTCTTAAAGGTGCTGTATGTAAGTTTTTGACTCTTCTAAAGCATACCATAATATGTTTGCAGATATTAAAGAATGCCTTGTTGGAAAACAGAGTATTTCATTCATTCAGTCAGGAAGGCTCTCAACGCATGCGCCCGTGACCGAAATGTGACCTCCGATGAACAGTAGCAGACTCCCAAATGAGACGCAGATTCAGAGTTCCACATAAGGTTATTAATTAGAAAATAATATAAATATTATTATACGAATGTAAACATTAGATGAGCAGGTTACATTGTAAGCTTGTGTCCTAACAACACACTACATGATGAGATTTGCAGTGATAAGCAATTTGGCTGTTTGCACCAGACGAAACAGGACAGAAATTTAATATTTAAGATCTGAGGTGAACTATCTGCTGCTGCTTTTAGTAGTATGGCAATAAATGTCATGTAAAATGGCATTCAAACTCACATTATTAGCATTTAACACTGAATAAAGCACATGTGGTGTACCTGAGGTAATCATTGTCAAAGTTTTCTGTTGTTCAGCTGCAAGAAATAGAAGCCATTTCTAAAATATAAATTAGTTAGTTTTACTTAAAAAAAAATGTTGAATCCTGATAAACTTTCTAAGTTAAAACATACGGTGTCATGACTTTTTAGCATGCAATTTTACAGTGCGGCTCACTTTTTAAACTAAAGTCAACTAATCTGTGTGTCATAACAGTCATATATAAATAGGTATGTAATTTATAAACACTGGATTCTTAGAAAAAAAGATTTCCTGACATGTTTTGACTCAACGCAGTGACCATGTGCATAAAAACTAATTAGTTTTAACTTTTAATCATATAAGGGTTACCTAGTTATTTTCTGCTAACCAAAATATGTTATAACATTTTACTGTCATTCCCATTAAGTTTTAAAAATATAGTTCAGAGTGTCCTGCTTTTTAATGTGCTAAAACCTTTTATTGCTTATGCAAATATTAAGTGAACATTCGGGAACATTCTGTTTTAGCATTTTAAATTTAGCATGAAACAAGTAGTATCAATTTCACAAGTTACACATTTAACTGAAGCGTTTCAGGAGAAAAGTTCTATGAATTATGTATAGAAATAATAATGCCTCTGCGCTAACATTCCGAGATCATTATTTAAAAGGATAGTTCTCCCATAACCGAAAATTCTATGATCATTTATTCATTCTTGTCACAAATCTGTTTAAGTTTCTTTCTTCTGTTGAACACAAAAGAAGATATTTTGAAAAATGTTGGAAACCTGTAACCATTGACTTCCAGAGTATTTATATTTTATTTTTCTTACATGGAAGTCAGTGTTTACAGTTTTCTAACATTCTTCAAAATATCTTCTTTTGTGTTCAGCAGAAGAAGAAAAAACATATACACAGTTGACGTCAAAATTATTCGCCCTCCTGTGATTTTTTATTTTTTTCTAATATTTCCCAAATATGTTTAACAGAGCAAGGATTTTTTTTTTTCACAGTATTTCCTATAATATTTTTTCTTCTGGAGAAAGTCTTGTTTGTTTTATTTCGGCTAGAATAAAAGCAGTTTTCAATTTTTTTATGATCATTTTAAGGTCAATATTATTTGCCCCCCTTAAGCAATATTTTGTTTCGACTATCTACAGAACAAACCAACACTATACAATGACTTGCCTAATTACCCTAACTCACCTAGGTAACCTAATTAAGTCTACATTGCACTTTAAGCTGAATACTAGTATCTTAAAAAAGATCTAGTAAAATATTATGTACTGTCATCATGACAAAGATAAAAGAAATCAGTTATTAGAAATTAGTTATTAAAGCTATTATGTTTAGAAATGTGTTTAGAAGTGAAGGGTCCCTTTAAGATCAAATTTGACATGTTTTGTGCATTCACTTTACAGTAAAACTCTATGGCTTACCTGCTGTTTTTTGGTATGTTAACTGTTGTTAACTGAACAAGTTAAGCTCCAGCGTGGAGCCGAATAAACCCTAGCTCTCTCCGTGCAGGGTGGTCTGTCCTCTGAGTTTTCTCTTCAAGCAGCATCAAATGTGTTCAGTTTAAATGTGAAGCAGTGATTCATGATTAGAAATGCAGTTAAGTGAAAATTAAAGTGCTTAGAAAGTCTCAGACATTTAATTAAAGCACAGATAGCCCAGAAATGTCACACTCGCTCTCTTTCTGTTGCTGCATTATGATTTGTTTTCCCGTGTCTCTTTAATCCACTGATTAGTGTGTGTGTGTGTGTGTGTGTGTGTGTGTGTGTGTGTGTGTATGTGTGTGTTTATACCGAGTGAGCGTTTTCCCATCAGGCCAGACTGTAGTTTATACTGTGAGAGAGTAAGGAGATGAGAGAGAGAAACATAACTTTTACTCACCAATTAAACGCTTCTCCTGAAAAGTGCTGACTCGACACATTACACCAGCTGAAGGTTACAGCCTAATTAGAATAACCTTACACCCCATGTTACACACGCACACACACACACACGCATGCACACGCACACACACACACGCACACACACGCACACGCACGCACACACACACACACACACACACACACACACACACACACACACACACACACACACAAAGAGAGAGAGACTGTTAAATATTAAATCTATAAAACAGCAGCATGTGAAGTCGTGCTTTAATGATGAAAACAGCAGAATCTCAGGCTTCCAGATGTTTCTCAGAGATGAGGGTGATTTTGTTTTATAGCATGTGTCCGATTTAGAAAGTGTCAGTCAGTCAGTCAATGTCATTCAGGATATATATATATATATATATATATATATATATATATATATGGGATGTTAAAAAATTGTTGTAATTGATTGATCCACAATTTGAAATATGGCTTTTACTATTTCTTCATCTATGTTAAGCTGCTTTGACAAAATCGACATTGTAAAATGTAGATTGTATTTTTAGATTTTTTTTTTTCTTCTAAAAAATTTATTTACAAATAAAAAAAAGATAAAGAATATCGACGGTTTCAACAAAATTAGTTCAATTTCCTCACTTGATATGCGGTCGTTTTTTTTTCTTAACCTGGTCTAATTTGTTGATATTTATTAAATAATTCTAACATTTTCTAATAAAAAGATTTTGAATGAACATACCTTTAATATTAGGTACCTTTAATATTACATACCTTTCAATAGTATATTTGTTCACTGAAGAATAATTTTTACTGTATAAACAATTAAAGAACATTAAATGATTAAATTTAGCTTTAATTTTAAAATTAAATAAATTTTTTTCTTATTTTCAATTAGATAGATAGATAGATAGATAGATAGATATGAAAATGATGAAAAAAAACAACAGCGTTCATGTAGATTTTATTGTTAACAATGCTTATTTTGCATTAGGAACAGAGCTATAATTTGAAGAAAAAGTATTTTAATGGGGTGGCACGGTGGCTCAGTGGTTGGCACTGTCACCTCACAACAAAAAGGTCACTGGTTCGAATCCCGGCTGGGCATTTCTTTGTGGAGTTTGCATGTTCTCCCTATGTTCGCTTGGGTTTGCTCTGGGTGCTCCAGTTTCCGCCACAGTCCAAAGACATGCACTTTAGGTGAATTAGATGAACTAAATTGGCCATAGTGTTTGAGTGTGTGTGTGTGTGTGTGAGAATGTGAGTGTATGGGTGTTTCCCAGTACTGGGTTGCGGCTGGAAGGGCATCCGCTGCGTAAAACACATGCCAGAATAGTTGGCGGTTCATTCCACTGTGGCAACTCCTGATAAGTGACTAAGCCGAAGGAAAATGAATAAATGAATGAAAGTATTTTAATGGCCAGATCACCTGTTTCTTTTGATACTCATGTCACTCAATTGCACACTTAGAATTGTCGGATATTATAGTTGACAAAAGACATACAGTACTTCATTACTTACACCGCAAAAAGAAAGAAAGAAAAGTTTCAGTTGACAAGATGTTGGGAATCACTGGCTCTGGATGTGCCCCGGTGCCTTCACACCTCTGGATAGCTCTTGATAAGCAACATTTTTGAGGTGGCAGTCCCACTCGTAGTGTGTCTAGTGTTGATAGTGTTTGTGAATGAAAGCAGGAAATCAAGCCTAAACTCCTGCTATCAGCTTCTGCACTGATGCAGCTCAAGCAACCATATTTTTGCACACTCTGCTTTAAACAGGGATGACCTGGGTGTGAAAAGCGGCCCTAGATTCTCCAACAAATAGGCGCCACCAAAACTACACACATACCATCTCACTGTGTTAAATGACGTATCCTGTTTGAGCAAACAGGATGTGCAGAGGTATGCAAATATATATTTTTATATATAAACATTTTGATTGGACAAACTGTTTTTTTTTTTTCTTTGGTCCATCCACAGTTGATATAATATATTTGACCACTTATCTTAATGAGAGCTATCGAGAAACATAAAACAAAACAGTGCTTTCGACTTTATGCAGAGCTTTGCAGACCGATTGAAATCTGAATTTTGTCCGACTTGAGAAGGTGCAGATGTCATGCCACTGTCATGTGTGGCATCAAAGTACCACAAGTGCTATATTTTCCAGAGCGACTTGTGCAGAAGCTATGGTGACGACACAGCTATTTCATGATTGGTAAGATTCTCTGCATGACAACAATCACATGTTTCGGGTTTGTTCCACAACCTCAGTCCCACTAATGCTCATACTGTATGCTCACTTTCAAAACAAATAAACCTTTTATGCCATCTTCATCTTGTAACAATTATTATTAAAATATGACAATTAATTTGACTGCAGCCATCTTTTTGTTAAATAAATTATTCATCTTGGTCAGGGGTGCTCAATCCTGTTCCTGGAGATCCTGTTTTACTATATTAGGACAGTAGATATTGCCAGGAAGTGAAGCTGGAGAGATAGAGGGCGATGAGATCCAGAACAGTCGGGATCTGAACTCAGGACACTCACATGTGTAGTTATGCTTTATTATGGTGTACTGCCCACTAGGTTATCAATGCTGACAAGTCTTTAAGATTTTTTATAAAATGTGGTCATCGCTGTTCATTGATCAAACCATAGTGTCTGATTTGATGGCTTCATTTTCAGCTCCGCCCTGGACTTCGCTTGGCTAATCTCATTTACCATCATCTGCAACTATTCAAATTTAACGCACCTAATGTTTTCGAACCCTATCACCTACACTGTAGTTAAATGTAACATTGAGTATATCTGTAACTGTTGTATGACTATTCATGTCAGGCAATAACTCTGTTTCCATCCAAAAACGTGAATTAGATTCATTCACAAAACTGGAATATCGTAAAAAAAAAGAAACAAGGCTTACCGAAAAAATGTTGGCTTATCCTACTGCAGCAAATTCTGTTAGTCTTTCTGATAAACTGGTGCCAAATATCAAAAAGAAAATGGAATTTGCTGCGGTAGGAAAAGCCAACATGGGCCGTTTTTCTAATATAATTAATTACTTGTGACTTACTTGTTACTTGTGACTCAAGACAAAAAGCAATGAACACACAGTTGCTTTTAGAGGCGTGAGATGCTCTTTGGCAGGGCTGACACTCAAGACAGTTCTGGAGGTAATGATACAGAACTACATTGATAACAGACTTTGACTAAGGGTTTTAAGAATGACCAAATAAGGGTTTGTCTACTAATGCTGTCCCATAGCATGTTTTTTGTTATCACATGATCTATTAAAACAAAAACACGGGACCGTTTTTGATGCATGTGCTGGAAGTTATTCACAGTAAATGTGTTTCCATCTTAGTTTGTGCACATTACTTCTTATCGAATAAAAAATATCCTATTCAGTTGTGCACATTAAAATTTTTAAAACGTTAAAATTTCTTGGCGTTTCATAAGCATTTTTGATGCGATATTCCAAAATGCAGTGATAAATAGCAGCGGACAATTATACTAGGAATGTCTTGGAATCGTTTTAATTCTGTTGATGTAGGCCACATGTCTATAGTGAGAGATGGGGGGTAAAGGTAACTTGATGTAACTGTCCTGACAGAACCATTGGCTCAGGAGAAACTTCTGCTGTCAGGCTCAAGATTAGGGCTCCTGCTGTTGGCAGCACCATTGCAAAACATCTCTGTTATTTTCTTGCATTTTGTAACCCAAGGACTTGATCATTACTCTTGCCATCCCAGGCCCACTCTCCTTCATTTAAGCTTCTGTTTATTATGAGAAAAAAGTATTTTGCATTAGCTTCTTTAATTTTCTTGCATTGTCTTTGATTATGAACCAGCCTGCCAATCTACACCTGGCTTTAGATATGTTAGGGGTGTCAAAATTTATTGTTTCTTCGGTGCACCGTGATGCAGAGTAATTACAACGCAGAAACTTTGCTGGACAGTCATTGACTGACACTAAAGTTACAGCAGAAGCCCCTATTGTACAGCTGTGAAGAAAATAAAAGTAAACTCCATTTCTCTCTCTCTCTCACTGTGGCCCCTTTGACCTGCTGGCATGACGTTTCCTCTCTTCTCAGCTGTTACAGCGATACTTCTGGATCCAGACACGTGTCTGCAGAGCGAGTTTTCTCCACCGCGTCTCTCATGCATCAGCTGTGATCGCCGCGTCAGTTTATCAGTGTCACTCATCGTTGAACAGCCAGAGCGTTAGAGCCAATCGCAGCCCTTTCTGTTGAGCGCATGACCAATCATAGGCGTTTAACAACTCGCTCGACAATGCTCAAAAAGCAAGCAGGATAATATGTACGTTTGTTTATTTGCTTTAAATGCTCATGTTGTTCTGTGCATGTATTTGAGTTTTGTTTGATGCAGAGTGTTTTCTTTGAGCAGGTAAAATTAAAGGTACAGTTCATATATCTTACTGCTTGTATTAAAAGACAAAATTGTTTTACAAATACATAAAAAATTTTATACATATAAAAAATTATACATTTTAATACAATAATTCTTGTGCTGTGAAGTAAAATATAAAATTGTGTATGGAAAGCATCGTCAACGCACCGTGATGCACCGAGATATCGAATTGAACCGAATCGATGGCATGATAATCGGAACCGAACCGAGAGACCAGTGTAGGTTCACACCTCTAAGATATGTGTGTGGAAATCTCTACAGTTTTCTACAAAAGCCCCTCAGTGAATACTATATCAAGTGAGCATGACTATAACTGCGTTTTGTTTTCTCAAATTTAAAAAGCCATCGGAGAGTCCGCGTTGGCTGATGAATTCCTTGCTCCAGTGGCCTTCATATTAAGGGACCGCAGTGACTACAAAGGGCCCCGTTTTCCATCAGTCTGGAATCATGGTAAGCCTTTGGGTCATTCCTGGATCTCCAGCCCCAGAAATAGTCCTCATCTATTTTGTCTCTTACTTTTATCCTTTTTCTCTCATGCTGGAATCGTTAGGGTCGACCTCACAGCTTAGAATTTAATGAGGGAGGAGAGGCCGGCAAAAGAAAGAACGAGAGCGAGGAAGGTCATTGCTCTAGTGGTTGTATCTCATGAGAAATGATGGGAGAAGCTATTGATTATGGGCAGCCGGTTGAGTCAGATAGCTAGACGGACAGAAACGGGCCCGTGAGACGCTGAAGAGTCAGACGGCTGCACCTGAGAGACGAGTCTGTAATGAGGGGTCAAAACTAAAGGATAGAGAGAGAACACAATAAAACAACATCGGGTGAGAGAGAGAGTCGGTTTAAAGAGCATTCTCTCATTCTTAGTTCAAATTAGAGCTGTCAAAAAGATTTTTAGCTCTCGGCGATCTTTGCATTGACTTGCTGAGGAGAGCAAAGATAATGAGAAGAGGATGGCTTTTTGTGGCGTTTATGTAGCATTTAGCATGCTTACAAGTGGCAATTGACAGCTAGATAATGTAGTTCATTGGTGTTGTAAAAAAAATGGTGAGATTACAGGCCCAATATGTAATTTTTATCAAACAAACAAACAAAGGCATGTTTTGATGATGTACTGACTGTGTGAAATCGTGGGAGTTGTGGTCTTCATTAAATCTTACAGGACACCGGAAAAAATGCGGAAATCATGTTCATGGATAAACTAAAGTATTCAAAACTTGTTATTATGGTGAAGCAGTGTGAGTCAAAACAAAATGAGAGTTCTGAAACAATTATTGATGTTCAGTGATGGGAATAACGGTGCTATAAATAAATGGCGTTACTAACGGCAATACTTTTTTCAGTAACAAGTAATCAAATGAATTACTGTTCGCCCCGTTACAACGCCGTTACCGTTACTGACAATAAAATGCGCATTACTATAGGATTGTCACGATACTGGAATTCGGTACCAATTGATACTGAAGTTTTAAAAATGTCCACTTCCCACTAAGATTTGAGCGCTACTGAGCACGTTCTTAAACAGCGCTGATTTGCCATTGTGTTTATGTGCTCAACTGAAATGACTGTGACTGGCCGTGAAGGTCATCAGTTCACCGAACTCACCGCTGTTTACTAAGTGTAACCACAGATACAGGGACACTGGAGTGTTTCAAAGTCATGTCGATGTTTAAGAACGTGCTCAACAGCACTCAAATGTCAGCGGAAAATGGACGTGTTTAAAATTTCAGTATCGATTGGTACCGAATTCCAATATCGTGCAACCCTACATTACTATAATTGAGAACACTGAATCGGTTTTCATGCGAGCAGCGTCTCTCTCAGCCATAGGAGCTCT
Organism: Danio jaintianensis; assembly: GCA_903798115.1. NCBI lineage: Eukaryota > Metazoa > Chordata > Actinopteri > Cypriniformes > Danionidae > Danio > Danio jaintianensis. The sequence goes on along the minus strand of CAIGQV010014432.1, from coordinate 20,217,830 downwards.
CTTTCTCTGGGGTGGGTGAGTGTGTGTGTTTGGGGCTGGGGCGGGACACATAACCAACCAGTCATGATGATTGGTGTGTCTGTGAACGTGGTGTAACTGAGAACGTGATGATTGACTTTGATTGGCAAATGATGGAAATGTACTCTATCTGAGGCAGAGTAGTGCAGGTGTTCGCACACACTCAGAGGAACACATCAACGACCAGGATTCAGAACGATGGCAAATCCAACAAGTTCAAAGGTAGCGTTTGCAAACTGGGAATATAAGCACTACTTTACCCTCGTTGAGGTGAAAGGCAAGAATGTTTATGTCTTGTGCAACTTATGCCCAGGAAAAAAAGAGTCTCTCTGCGTCGGTGACAAGTAATTCTAATCTAATGAAGCACCTCACGTCATCACATGCTGCCACAAAATAAGTGGCTACGCACAGGGATGGGCAAAAATACATTCAAATGTATTTTAAAATAAAATACCAAATACATCAATTTTAAGTGTATCAAAATAAATTACAAAGTACAGCAGCCACAAATGTATCAAAATAAAAAACAGTATTTTTGTATTTTAAAAATACTACAAAATACTTTTAAAATGGAGCATGAAATTTCTTCGCAGACCTTTCATCAATAGGCCTATTGGATCAGTCCCTTGGCTTTACAATTAAACTGTGTTTGATAGCAACAGTTTTTCTCTGCAACCTCGTTCATCTATAGGGGGAAGTTGTGGCCTAATGGTTAGTGAGTTGGACTTAGGTACAGTAGTTGTAACCCAAAGATTGCTGGTTCATTTGTTTTGGTTCTGGCAGATGGGGGAGTGACTGAACCACACTCTCTACATCTTCAGTACCCAGCTGAGGTGCCCATTGATCAAGGCACTGAACCCCTAATTGATCCTTGGGTGCTGGAAGCAATGGCTGCCCACTAAAACCAGAGTAAAACCATACTTGACAAGGCTCACTTACATGATTAGGTATTCATAGAAAATGAACCTTGTGTTTCTCTTTGATTTAAGTATAAATTTTGTACAAATTTTATATAGAAAATTTTGTCTTGAAGATGATATCATATGGTGTATACCATTTAATGCTGATAATGAGTCAGAACATAGTACTATATCTGTTGATTATGTTTCCACCCATTGCGTGGCCAGTAAAATTACCATCCTCTCTGTTCAATGATTATTCAACCTTTTAACAATCGTAGATTTTAAAAGGGTGATAGGCTTATATGAAGAGTTAATTTAAATTTTTTGTCCACAGAATGTTTTCATGAATCTATTTTTTTTCAATAGAACTATTCAATACTCAATGTTAAAATATGATTTTATGATGGCTGCCTGTTAAGTTGCGTATTGATTATAAAATATTGCTTCTTACCTATAAAGCTTTAAATAATCTAGCTCCTGTTTATCTAACCAACCTTCTGTCTCGCTACAATCCAACCCGCTCTTTAAGATCTCAAAACTCAGGGCTTCTGGTAATACCTAGAATAGCAAAGTCGAGTAAAGGTGGTCGAGCCTTCTCATTTATGGCTCCTAAACTCTAGAATAGCCTTCCTGATAATGTCCGAGGCTCAGACACACTCCCTCAGTTCAAAACTAGATTAAAGACCTATCATTTTAGTAAAGCATACACTCAATGCATCGCATAATGGTATGATGCATAATGTGCTCCACGCAGGTGAGCTGGCTTGACATCACCTGTAGGACACACTCCTCAATACACCAGACATTGTGTTAGAAACTCTCATATGCTTTACATGTTTGTTTATTTAACTGCTATTTTCATCTATAACACTCCATTTTTGCGTCTCGTTTAAATACACTATGAACAGCAGCTACGCTTATTATTTTCTTTCTTCTCTATTTCCACCAGGGGATACTCATTTCGAGGTCCCTAGAGACTATGCAGCGCCATTGATGCGATCCAAGACCTGTGAAGAGATGATCCCAAGGTATCCATAATCCTGGACCAGGTCGTATCCTGAGCTGATGCTGTGGTCGTCATGGAGAAATGGAGTGCATGAGACTGATTCCTGAATGACCACCGTGACAAACGAGTCCCCACATTGATCCAATTGATCCATTGGCCAACCTGACCGCCCGCCGGTTCCCTATTCACACCTGCAGCTTCTCCACGATGGACGTCCAGCTTCTTCAGCCTCCAGTGCCTAGACTGCAGCTCTGAACAGGAAGTTTGGCCAGATGAAAAATGGTCATGCCCAACAGAGCCTAGTTTCTCTCAAGGTTTTTTTTTTTCCTTCACTTCGTCAATTGGTGAAGTTTGTTTTTCCTCGCCACTGTCGCCGCTGGCTTGCTCGGATCGGGACTTGTGGAGCTGCGCTTCGGTGGATTTGCTCTACAGTGTTTGAACTCTCAGCAGTAAAATTTAAACCACACTGAACTAAACTACACTGAACTTCAACTCTGAAATCTGGACTTTACTAGAACTATGTTTAGCTGCTTTGACACAATCTACATTGCGAAAAGCGCTATATAAATAAACATGAATTTAATTTAATTGAATATAGACAGACAGACACACAGACAGACAGACAGACAGACAGACAGACAGACAGATATTTAGATAGATAGAAATGTTAATATTATACGGACGGACAGATAGATAGGTAGGTAGATAGATAGGTAGGTAGATAGATAGGTAGGTAGATAGATAGGTAGGTAGATAGATAGGTAGGTAGGTAGATAGATAGATAGATAGATAGATAGATAGATAGATAGATAGATAGA
>CAIGQV010014432.1:20200381-20215076 GCA_903798115.1 Danio jaintianensis | reverse complement strand
AGATAGATAGATAGATAGATAGATAGATAGATAGATAGATAGATAGACAGAAATGTTAATATTAGCATACAGACAGACAGACGGATGGATGGATGGATGGATGGATGGGCTGGAGCAGCTCCGTAACTGCAGTCAGTGTGAGTGCTCCCATAAATGATGAATGTGGAGTAGCTCAGTGTTGAAAAGCCTGTATTGGGAGAGAAATCTCTCTTCCATTAACATGCGTGTGCTTCAGAAGCTCTTTTTCTCTTCTCTCGTTCCACGACACCGATTAACAGACTAGACCTCCTTAGCGGATTCACAACGTCTCACAAACTGTAATCCTTTCACAACAGAGCCAAATAAGCCTTTGCTATTTCACACATATGCATACGCGCACTCCGAAGCAATTTATATTCAACACTCAGAGGGGCATATGAATGAAAACCTTGAATCGAATTGTGAGCACGGCCTGACCCCAAACTGGACAATAAATGACAGAAGTTGTCAGTAATTAATAATGGGATGTGCCACATTATATATTACTGACAACTTCTGCTGCTTCCTAAAGGAACACTACACTTTTTTTTGGTCACACTTTACAATGAGGTTTCATTAGTTAATGTATATATATATTTTTTTACCTTTTATCACAATCTTGGACATGTGAACGATTAGTAACAACATTGGCTTTAATGCAATGTTAGATTTAAATTTTTTCTCCCTAATTTACTGTTGGTGGCTGTTTTTGCCCCATTGACTTCCATTATAACTACATTTGATGGTTCATAAATACAGTCTTTGTTTTTATTTACTCCATGTAGTTCTGAGAGCTGAGATGCATATTTTGATTTTCTCAGACACATCAAGGTGTGTACAGGTCACTTTCACACTCTCACAGACACACATACACACACTTTAGTTTGCTGTTATACTCCATATAAAATCCAGAAATTAAGCTTTTTTTTTGTACAGGCCTGTCTAAAGGGTCAATGGTTCCAACTGAGGATCAACAGTAAAAACGACAAATTTTACCTTCTCCCAGCAGGGAACCACCAACAATCAAAAATGCATGATTATATGGTGTCATGGTTTTGTAATAATAAAAAAAGTGGTTATAATGGAAGTCAATGGGGCAAAAACAACCACCAACAGTAAATTAGGGAGACAAAATGAAAATCAATCAAAAACAATGCATCAAAGGCAATGTTGTTTCCTATGTCCAATACTTTGAGAAAAGGTAAAAAAAATAACCAGTCCACAACTACTTTTTATATTGAAAATACGTCATTTTGTGTGTTTTTTTTTTTACCAAATCAGTGACATAATTTATGAACTTGGCAATTAAAGAGTTAAAATCCTGTAATTTTCTAAGCAATTTAGTAGTTTTGATCAGGACTGAGGTTGATTAACAGATTTATGCAAAAAAAAAAATGAAAAGAAGTATTTATGATGCATTTTTACAGCAAATATACTGGATGATTTCATCCAAACATAACAAATGTGTAGTAAATTTGCCCAGAGTGTATCATTGAGTTTAAAAAAACAAAACAAATAAACAAAGCATTTTCTCAAAACGTGTCAAAATAAGATTTGTCACCAAAAATCATTCTGCTAGCTGAAACACAGAAAAAAGTTATGGCCAAATTAAGACTCAAAATCAGCCCAGAGTGGATGAAAACATCCCCAACAGTACACAAGTGTTAACTAATACAACCTTATTGTAAAGTGTTCATAGAGTTAAACAGTTGAGTTTTACCATTTTTGAATCCATTCAGCCGAACTCCGGGTCTAGCAGGAGCACTTTTAGCTTAGCTTAGCATAAATCATTGAATTGGATTAGACCATTAGCATCTTGCTCAATTCTCAAAAGAGGTATTTTGATAATTTTTCCTGTTTAAAGCTGGACTTTTAGTTACATTGTGTACTAAGACTGATGGAAAATGAAAAGTTTCTAATTTCTAGGTCGATATGGGTATAGGAACTATACTCTCATACTGGTGTAATAATCAAGGATCAAGGATGCAGCAGGCGCAATGATTTTGATACACAGATTCTAACTGGTGGTGCAAGTGCAGGTGCTGGGGACTAATTTCAGGCACTGCATAATATCAATGTGCCTGCTGCAGCAATGGTTGATTATTATGCCAGAATGAGATTATAGTTCCTAGTCACATTGGCCTAAAAATAGCAACTTTTCATTTTTCGTCGGTCCTATTACACAATGTAACTACAGAAGAGTTAACCTTTAAATAGGAAAATTACTTTAAATAGCAAACAAAAAAAATCATTTTTGAGCGAGATGCTAATGGTCTAATGCAATTCAATGATCTATGCTAAGCTAAGCTAAGCTAAAAGTACCCCCAGTACCAGGAGATCAGCTGAATGGATTTAAAAATAGGGGAAATGTGAGTGTGACTTTAAATTCCAGTTTTCACCTTGATATATTCGCACTTTTGTCCTTTGAATGATGCTGATATTGAAGTCAGGCTTTGTTACGCCTCATAAAATGCGAAACGTTAATTCAAAAACTTTTCGGCAAACAATGAGTCATGAGTCACGAGCGTTAATCTGTTAGCTAATTGTTCATTAATTATGCCATAAATCACCGTGACTCTGACAGTTCGTCCCAATTTATAACAGCACGCATGAGAAAACCTCATCTGGTTTTGTGCACCTTTCTCATGGTTAGCGTGTTTTGAGCTAATCTTCTCCCGCAAACAAAAGCTGGAGGTGAGGTGAGTAGTGGAACGCTCATTAACCATTACACAAATATGCCCTCAACACACCTCACATGAGCAGAAAAACCAACCAAGCTCTTGCAGATCGTGACAAATATCAGCGGAATACTAAGCAGAATCACCTGCATCAAGGCCAGAAGGCTTGGTCTGCTTAGCTATGCTTTGACTGGAGCTGTCAATTTCTTTAAAATGTAATTGCGTTAATTACATGCTATCACAATAAATCACATATACCATGTGTAAATGTTTTACGCACATTATATGTTTTAGCATTGTTAGATTGCAAATATTGTGGTACTTGAGTGAATTGTGTGTTACAGGGTGCTTAAATGGTACATATACTGTACATTTGATGACAATTTTTAGCCCCCCCCCCCCATTTATTTATATATATATATTTCCCAAGTGCTGTTTAACAGAGAGAAAATATTTTAAACACACATTGAACATGTCAAGACAACATAATAGTTTATACATAAACTTAAAAGTTTGTTCACACAACATTAATAACTAAATGTCTAAATTTCTTTTGTTTTTGCCATGATGACAGTCAGTGTTGGGTAAGTTACTTTAAAAAAGTAATAGATTACAAATTACTGATTACTACTGGAGAATTGTAATCTGATTACATTACTAATTACTTAATGTAAAACGTAATCAGATTACTAATTACTTTACTTTGAAGTTACTTTTAAAACACATAAAATATACCTATAAAAATACAAAATAAACTGCAGCTCTTTCAGTGATTTATTATTCACTAAGAAACATCACAATGGGTTGATCACAGCAGTTGACGTATTCAAAAGACTTAAAAACTTCCATCATTCACTTGTTTCATACCTGTTTGTCTTTTTTTTTTTTTTAACACAAAAGAAGACGAAGAAAACTCTACCTGTAACCATTGACATCCATAGTATGAAAAAGCACTGCAGTGTTTAGGTGTTCTGTGTTTGTCTGAGGTAATTAGTCTACCGAAATGTGTATATTACATACATACATACAAAGTATGAAGCTGACTGGTCAACTAGGTGCGCAAGTTAAATGCGAGCGTGCGCAATATGCGCTCCCAATATGCATGCAAGACGCTGGCCTCGATTGGAATTAAGGAACTTGCGTAAGCAAAAGATGCGATATGTGAACGGCCCCATAAGCAGCTACAATTTTCTTCACATTCAGAAGATACCTTCACTTCCGATCCTGCACAAAAATCCAATTTAGCCTGTTTAGGCTGAGTTGGACCGCCGTGTTTTTGGGCGCCGGTGTCCTTCTTGGTGACGAGTATTGTCCTAGAATGCTTTCTATTAAAGTGCTTGAACAAGTTCCTGGTCGAGTTAAAAGCAGTCGAAAGTTCTTTAGAGACTGGACATAGACTGCATTTCCCAGCAATATTTTTGTTTTTACACTCAATGAAATCAAAGTATTGTCTTGAAGAAGCAGCCGCTCTCATCAGCAGCTATTTCAGCTTACGTTCTCCAGTAATTTAGAAGTTCATGCTTATTAACTGACATTGCAGCAGAAAACTTGATTTAAAAGAAGCATTTTTTCTTCTAAAAACTATATTTGTAACGCATGTAACGCAATTACATTCACTTTAGTAACTGTAATCAGATTACACAAATTTCAAATGTAATGCGTTACATTACTGTGTTCCCCAAAAATGTAATTAGATTACAGTAACGCCTTACTAAGGAATGCGTTACACCCAACTCTGATGACAGTACATTATATTTTACAAGTACTTTTGCAAAAGACTAATATTTAGTTTAAATTGCATTTTAAATCCTAATTAGGTTGACTAGGCAAGTAACTGGACAACAATGGTTTGTTCTGTAGCCAATCATAATAAAGAAATAAAAAACAATCTTAAGGGGGCTAATAATATTGACCGTAGCATTTTTAAAACATTATTCATTCATTCATTCATTCATTCATTCATGTTAAAAAGTTTTTTTTCTTTAGATTCTTTATTTCTATAGCGCTTTTTATAATTAAACTGCCGATACACTGTTGAAGTTATCCTATGCATCACTACTGTGATTGAATATAAAACGTAAAAGGCAATAACTTATGAACCTTAGCATGACTGTAAACATTACAATGATTTAATGCAAATGTTCAAGTAAACAGTTAATATTAAGTAACTAACCTGTTATATATGTTTTCTCCATAATATTTCTATATTCAAAAGCTCATTATTTCAGCAGTTGTAGTTTAAATAGCTTTTTTGTTGTTGTTTTATCAGTGATTTTAAAGTATCCATCAGATGCTTACTTCAAAATCCTGAATCTATTTTCAAGATTTTTTTTCAATAAGAAAAAAAAGACAATATTCAATTCATAAATTGATAAATAATTTATTCATAATTAATTTTAAAGACATTCTCTTCAAGAATACAAATTGTTTTGTAAGTTATGTTTTCAGAAAAGGGAAAAAAAGAGAAATGTTTGACTCCCTTATTAAGAATCTTTAGCGAGTATGATTTTAAATTGATGTGATTCTAGCCATATTTTAACACACGCAACAAGCATAAACTTCTCACTCTCACTCACTTTTCTTCATTTTCCTCCCTTCTTTATCGGGGGTCACCACAGCGGAATGATATCCCAAACATGAAATTAACAAACATAATAAATCTTGGCTTAGAAATTCTTGACAGCCATTTTAACACATTCTAATATTATCACACCAAAGGTCACTGAATACAGAGTAAAACGTTCATCAAATGTTGATTTATGTTTTAATACTTCAAATTTAGTTTTTATTTATCATTTCTGCTCATTATTTGTTAATGACCACAATTCAATGGCTCCAGCGCAGCTTAACATGGTTATTTACGGTTATTTCCAAAGTGAAGAACATCAAAGCATTACCCCGGTGCACTCATGGTTGTATATAAATGTCGGACGGAATAGATGGCTATAATAAGATTTTTAATTTCAGGTATGGTTTTATAACCGTGATTCATTATACACCGTGTCACAGCAGAAATTCATGTAGGACAGTGTATTAATGACACGCGGTCTGTTCCCTGCAGGCACACATGCTGTGCTGAACACGACTGTGCCGGAGCCAGATTTCACACACTTTAGCATGTTGACACCGAACTGGAAAGTAGAGCATATGTTAACAAACGTCTGACTGGAACTGATTTAAAACATTCTTACAGATGTTTACCCGTGCGAAACTCCAGGGCATTTATATACAGTAGAAAACAAAATTATTAGCCCTCCTGTAAAATTGTAATTCTTGTTCAAATATTTTCCAAGTGATTTTTAATGGAGCAAGAGAATTTTTCATTGTATTTCCTATTATATTTTTCTTCTGGAGAACATCTTATTTCTTTTATCTTGGCTGGAATAATTACTATTATTAATATTAATATTAATTATTAACCCCTTATTACTTTTTTGTTTGATTGGCTACAGAACAAACCAGTGTTGTCCAATGACTTGCCTAATTAAGTCTTTAATTTGAACTTTAGGCTTAATACTGATAGTAAAGTATTATGCACTGTCATCATGGCAAAATAAATTGGTTATTAAAACTATTATTTGTTATAAATGTGTTGAAAAAAGATCTCCATTAAACAGCACTTGGGGAATATTTGAAAAATAATAAAAATTTCTGAGGGCTAATCATTTTGTCTTTAACTGTAATCTTGCTATAGAGTTCAATAAAAGTGTGTGAAACGTTTCTGTATGGTTCACATTTTCCGTATTATGTTTAGAGAATATTGTTTAAATTTTGTTTGGGTGCTACAGCTGAGTAAAAGTAATTTAGAAAACCAAAATGAATCTGCGTTTTGAACGAATTGAGTAAACAATAATTCAATGGCTCTAATTTATAAAGAGAGCCTTTTAATTAATTCCTGAATGAATCAATGACTTAATACGACATTTAATGTTAAATACTGCCAGGTTTAATTTCTTATTTACAGTATTATATACAAAAATCATATTTCAATATTACTAAAAGCAGAAGAAAAAAACACTAACCTAAAAAATGTCAAAATTTGAATTCTGGCATAATATACTATGTTGTATGTGGTTTCAAATCTCCTTTTTGTAATGTCTCTTTGATGAATTTCTCATTTAAGGCATAACTTCATACTATTTATTAAAAATCAAACACTGTTTTTTTCCCCCAGCAGTTTTATTATAGTTATCTGAGGCTATCTCCACATGTACACGGGTATTTTTATAAATGTAAAAAAAAAAAACAAATCTTTTACCAGGTGGTTGGTAAAAGCCTTTATTGCTGGGATTTAAGTATTTGCTCTAATAAGAATACAAAGTCATACAATCTTGTCTACCATGCAAGTTCAAATAAATTTGTATGAGGTGAAAAAACATCCCGTGAGTAATTTAGAGCAAGTGACACAGTGCTGGTGTGAACCTAGCATTAGAGTAGAGCCATGTTGCCCTTACGGAAAGGAGAAAGCAGCGCAACACTGATATCATGAGGCAAAAATAGCTGTTTTAGTGACCACACTCTAACTGGAGTTTCCGAAAAGCTTCACTCTGGCCGGAGTTTTCAGAAAGTTTTGGTTTCAGTCCCTGATATTGCATTTTCGTTTTAGACAAATGGCCAAACTATGGTACATTTAAGACTGTTTTTGTAACTTGGATAATAAATAGTAAACAAAACAAACAACAAAAAGTGATTTAAAAAAATGTAGCAAATGAGCTACGTAAAAAAATGCTTTTTCAACCTATTTATTTTGAAACAATACAATTCTTGTTTTTTGGGGGGGGGAAATGCTTTATGTTCAATCCACTTACATTTGTAGAAATGATTAAGTTAACTTAATCTATTTGTGTTGGGACAACATGAAGGAATTGTGTGGAACCCATCATTTTTACAGTGTATATTTGATACTGTAAGATTAATAAAGGCTGTAGAAATTGTTAAAAGGCAATAATAACTAAACCAGATGTTACTATGCAGTTTGATGTGATTGCTGTTATATATTTATTTATATAAAAGTAATATTGTCAGAATTCACAGCATACTAATGGCCATCACTGAAGAAAATGTATTTTTCCTCTCACATAGTGCCATTGTCTTGCAGCAAAGACTAACCAGCCCATGCTAACCAGACGAAACCCTGACCCTCATCATCAATGAGTCTGTGCGTCTTATTATCCAGCGCGGATGTGCTCCAGCCTTCTATTAATGCATCGACAGTCCAGTGACCTGGATAGAAACTGATGAAAAAGATCAATCTTCATATCCCGCAAAGATGATGGAAACAGGTCAGGCGTGAAGTTTTGCATTGCGAGTGCAGAAAGCACTTTTTAAAAGGCTTTTTATTGCGGTTTATACTACCAGAAGACAGAGTGCATTTAACCTGCAGGCTTGAAGAAAACAAATCAATTAATTATGGTAATGGATAGTCCTGCCGTCCTGTTCACCTCAGTCCCAAACCATCAGTTTTACAGTCAAGTAGTCGACCGCCGTCGGCCAAGCACCGGATCGCTAAATAATTCTGACACCTTTGTGTTAAGCGTGGCTCATTTTAAAAGCAAAGTTTCAGCGGCGGCTGTTAAACTTCTTTATTATGATTATAAACAAGAGTAATTACTCAGTCAAGACCACCGATACCTCCCGCAGACCTCACTGCATTAAATAAGATTCCTCTTGTTTCTCTGCTTTGAAACTGTGTGAATGGATGCAGATAAACAACCACGGCAGGTCACATTTCGCAGAGAATTGGCCATTTTTAAGGCATTATTGTGTACATTATAATTTTTATATATAGTTTTTACCAATTAAGATTAAGATATTCTAGATGAAGCACTTAGCTGATATATTTAATGCATAAATTAAACTTTTTTTGTACAATCTATAGATCAAGAGAAGGCAAAGGTCTCTTCGACGTTTATCAGATATCAGTAACTCAACAGCATATATGTAATTTAATAGAATATTTTTCTTTTAAAATATTTATAAATAATAAAAAAATATATATATAAAATAAATCATGTGTAGGATTAAACGTAGTGTGTATGTATGAATGTGAGCATGTATACAGTAGTCAACATTTGAAGTGGTTAAAAAAGGTTTTCAAAATTGTCCTAAGACAAGAATGGGTATTGTTAAATAGTTTTCGGTCAACCTTGATGAAAGGTTTTACACACTTCAAATGTTGACTACTACACACACACACACACTCACACAATTTTATATTGTTATTTATATTTTAAATATATTTATATATTATTTATTTATTTCATTCATTCATTTTCTTTTCGGCTTAGTCCCTTTATTAATCTGGGGTTGCTACAGCGGAATGAACCGCCAACTTATCCAGCATATGTTTTACACAGCGGATGCCCTTCCAGCTGTAACCCAGCACTGGGAAATATTTATTTATTTATCTATCTATATTTTATAAACTGTTAATGTAGAAAATGTGAAAACATAGTTGTACCTATGTAATTATGTATTTGTAGTTATGTAGTTTATATACAGTATATTGTAGTTATATTCATAATAAATAAATATTAAATAATATAAATATAATTGCTTTAGTTCAGATAAATGTCAGTTGACTAAACTAAACAGTTAACTAAATATATAGTATATATCAAATATAGATTTTTAATATATAATATATTAAATATAGAATTTCATAGATACTAGAGCAGAGATGCCCAAACTAGGGCCTGCGGGCCAAAGTTGGCCCATGGTAACCTTTGATTTGGCCCGCTGTCCCATTTGAGAAGAGAGGGAGAATGATGGGAAAGGTTGGTGCAAATGCCTTCAACAGAGATCGTCAGTTCTAATTTCACATAACCATTTGTTTGTTTGTTTAATTGTTGAGCTACAAAAAAGCAAACTGAAATGAAATGTTTCAATTAAATGAATCAGATTTTGTAAAAATGTAAATACTGTTACTTGACGGATAGAAAAAGGTATAAATGAGATTTGTTGTTTGTTTTTATTGCAGGAAGTTCATTGTAAAATGTAATAATAATAATAATAATAATAATAATAATAATAATTAAGATATAAGCATATTTATTGTTATATATATTATACTTTTTTATATTAATAAATTAGGAAATTACCGTGGCATCTTTAATGTAATACCTTTGGCCCACTACCCTCAATCAAATGTGTTTTTTGGCCCATCATAAAAAAAAATAATAATAATAATTGGGAACCCCTATGCTAGAGTATACCTTTAAAAATAACATATAATAAAATCTTTAAAAACAAAGAAATCAAGTGAATTATTAAGTGTTGAAATTTTCCATTGCAAGGGACTGATACTTTTTACACATCGGTACAACTGCTTTAGGATAAAACTTTAAAAAAACAATGATAGCCCTGCAAAGAAAGAGAGATAGAGAAAGGGAGTAAACATAATGCACTTAAAACATGAATACCCAGCATGAATATCAACTACAGTTATACTTTCAGAACATGTATATACTTCTAAATAAATGTACAGTCTAAAAAAGCTGCATGTGTGGTTTTTCTATATGTTCGTCTTAATATTCTCTGTTATGAGGTTGTGCCTCTCAGACCAGGTCTGTTATATGTAATCGATAAATAATCTGGCTCTGCTCAGCCTCTCTGTCATCCATCATCCAGCTTTCCTCATCCTCCAGCTCTCAGGCCCTAGCCTCATGAGGGGCCCAGACAGACAACAGTGCTTTATTAGGCCATGCAACAACTGGGAAATTTGAGAAACTAATCTGTGGATGAGGAAAGCAGAAGAAGACAAAATCTCCAGTGTCTTATTTGCTCAGGAATAATAATGATACTAAGAAGAGAACAGACACGAGGACAAAAACAGAACGGTTTGATAGCATGTCTGAACACACAGTACACATTTTTTTCTAAACATCATTTATGTTGTCAATTATTGCCACTTTGGAATGTGTAATAAAATAGTAATAATAAAAAATATTATAGTTGAATTTGGCATGTCAGGGGTGGCACGGTGGCTCAGTGGTTAGCACTGTCATCTCACAGCAAGAAGGTTGCTGGTTCGAGTCCCGGCTGGGCCAGTTGGCGTTTCTGTGTGGAGTTTGGATGTTCTCCCCATGTTCACGTGGGTTTCCTCCGGGTGCTTCGGTTTCCCCCACATTCAATTCACCTATAGTGCATGTCTTTGGACTGTGGGGGAAACCGGAGCACCCGGAGGAAACCCACGCAAACACAGGGAGAACATGCAAACTCTACACAGAAATGCCAACTGGCCCAGCTGGGACTCAAACTAGCGACCTTCTTGCTGTGAGGCCACAGTGCTAACCACTGAACCACCGTGCCACCCGCATGTAAGTTTTTGACTCATCTAAAGTATTAAAATACCACAATGTGCCTGCCGATATTTAAGAATCATACTAAGCAAACATTTATCTGAAAAACAATTCTAAAGTCATTTATTCTCCTTTGAAAAAAATGCATTCAGTGTCAGAATGTCTGTCTTTGTTTTGCCCACCGCCAGTTTAATCAATTGTATTTCAGCACCTCTGGATGCCTTGGTGGAAAACAATTCATATTACATTTCAGTCATGAAGGTTGTTCTGTATATGTGAGCGCAGCCGAAAGTACAACAAGGTGGTTTTTAATTAGCAAATAATATACATATTACTAACATAAACATTAACTGAGCAGCTTACAGTGTACGTAAGGCTCGACCATCAAGCACACTCATTCCTGTTCGTGTCGTCAATCTGGCAACCTCCATGTGCATTGAGTCTTCGTTGGTGGGGTCGGGTGAAACCATCCTCCCACAAAAATCACAGGACTAATAATTTTGACTTCACTATATTAAATTGGCTAGTAAATGTCTAAGTGAAAATAGTTTTTCCCACTCAGGCTATTAGAGTTGTCCATCTTTTCCTTTTACCTGTCTCCATATCTCTCTCTCTCTCTCTCTCACACACACACACACACACACACACAAACACACACACACACACTCACTCACTCATGGCCGTAATGCCAGAGTATCTAAATAAGGTAATCAGACTGCAGTTGTCTTCCATCCCCAGCGTCTGAGCTCAACTAATCCCACTCTGCTCTTCGCTAACAAGACACTGATCTGAAGTCTGCCGGGGACTTAATGAAAACTGGATTGCTTGTTAGTCTGATGAGGCGCGCGCTTCTTACCTTCTTTTCTCTCGATCCCTCATTTGAACAACAGTATTAGCTCGACCTCTCTGGATAATCCTTCTATTAGAGTGAGATCCAGGCAATCTCGCACACACCAGACATTATCAACCCTGCGCACTCCCTCCCGGTGGCCCGTCTGCCCCCTCACGAACACCATCTCCTCCTCTACCCTCCCAGATGCCAACGAGCTCCCTGCCCATACAACTCGAGACCACATGGCTGAGTTCATAGGGCATTTCACAAGAAGGAGCATTAATTAGCCTCATATAGGAGCTGAGTCTCAGAGGAAGAGTATCATATTTTTTTTCTACCCAGACTGCGCCTCCTGTTCTCCTCTCGTCTCGGTAGGGTTGGACGATTTTATTTCCATGCAGAGACGCCTCTCGGTGTTAAATTAGCTCATTTCGGAGGTGAATGCCTCTTGGACAATTCCGGTCTATTTTCTCAGACCAAAGTTGACATTTAATTCCTTCGCTGCAGTGGGGCTCTTTCAGCTTGTTTCCAGGTTCATTATGGTAAATGGCCTTTACAAAGCGAGTGTTTCAGCACGAACTTCTCTTCCACAGTGAGCTTGTTTTATGGCAGGGCAGAGAGGAATGTAATGGCTCCGCTGTGTTCACATCAACATTGCTTACTGTGGGCTGATTGCCAGTTCTGAGCCAATAGAATTACAGTGTGTGTGTGTGGAGATAATAATGCAACTGCGTTTTTTTCACTGTACACTGTAAAAAAATATCTGTAAACCAGCAGTTTTCCGTATTTTGTGATTCATATATTCATTTTTCCCCATTTATTTATGCTTTTGAAATGCATTATGGGACCCTGATCTTTCTTTCAACAATGTTTACCCTTGAAAAGTTAGAAAAGGTGACTTTTATTAACATTTTTAATAGTTTAAAGTGGGTTGGCATTGTATATTACAACCTTGTGATAAGCTGCCAGTACATTTTCTGTTATTTTACAGACTTGTTTCTCTATATATTATTTATTATACATTTTATTATTTCAAATGACTAAAATGTCCCTAAAAGTCACTTTGTTAAACTGAAGTCGACAGAGTCGACAGAGCAGAGATCCAGGTCTCATAATGCAATTCACAACTGTAAATAAATGGAAAACACAAAACATGGAAACTGTTAATTAACAGATATATTTTTTACAATTTCTGTGCTTGACGATCGGGTTGTCGTGGTCCTAACCTTCGACCACCACCCGTTCCACAATGCACCGGCCCGAGTTGGTGGGCCTGAGTTTCCTTCGCAGGGTGGCAGGGCGCACCCTTATAGATAGGGTGAGGAGCTCTGTCACCCGGGAGGAGCTCGGAGTAGAGCCGCTGCTCCTCCACATCGAGAGAAGTCAGCTGAGGTGGCTCGGGCATCTGTTTCGGATGCCTCCTAGACACCTACCTAGGGAGGTGTTCCAGGCATGTCCCACCGGGAGGAGGCCTCGGGGAAGACCCAGGACACGCTGGAGGGACTAGTCTCTCGGCTGGCCTGGGAGCGCCTCGGGATCCCCCCGGAGGAGCTGGAGGAAGTGTCTGGGGAGAGGGAAGTCTGGGGTTTTCTCCTAAGACTGCTGCCCCCGCGACCCGGCCCCGGAAAAGCGGTTGAAAATGAATGAATGAATGATTTTTTTTTTTACAGTGGATAGCAGTGCAGACAGCGAATGACTTACTCAAAACAATAATTAGGGAATTTTTTGAAAATTGCAACTTAATTGTTTCATGTTCAATCCACTTAAATTTGAAAAATTCATTAAAAACTCATTAAAAACTAATGAGTTAACTTGATTCCTTCATGTTGTCCTAACACAAATCGATTGTGTGGAACCCAGCATTTTCTATCGTGTAGCGCAGAGGACATCTTTACAACGAAATCTCACAGCAATTTGTAACTTTTTGATGTAGTGGCTATTGGCTATTATCTCATTCGCACAATTAATAAATAACTTAAATACCTCTTTTGCACTTTCTTGCACAACATTGCTCTGTCTTATCTAAATGTACTTGTATAGTCGGTCTCAGGTTATGTGTATAGTTAAGTATTTATAGTATATGTATAGTTAGTACTTCAGTATGTTAGTGTAGTGTATGTGTAGGTTTAAAATAGCTCTTGCGTGCAGTGTTGTGTTCATATTTATGGTTATGTTTATTTATCTAGCACCGTGGTCCCGCGAGACATGACATTACGTTCCACTGTATGTTTACACATGTAGCGGAGTGTCAATAAAGCTCATTTGACTCGACTTAACATTTAAATACTATTTGGTCATTCAAATCGTGGCTCAATCTAGCCAAATTACTTACAATACATAAAATAGCTACGTTTCTGTGTGAGATTGGGCTGGAAATTGAGCTAAACTGTGCCAAACCATACCATATCGCGCAGTGAAAGTTGTCAAGGTGCAAAGAAGGTGTAAGATTTTACTGACCAGGCCAAACCTGTTTAGCTTTAATGGAATGGCAAGGGAAATCTATAGGCTGATAGTTCTTGGCTGGATCCCTGCAACAACCATTTGCAATCACCAGAAGAGATTTAAAAAATTTAATTTTTTTGAGATTTTTAGTGTTAAATGATTCAATGCAACAGTATAAATAATTAATGATCAGTTGTGACCCTTCAATGCTTTAGATTTTAGATAGTGGCCAGCTGGATCACTGCAAAATCCATCCAAAATGCAGTCATTAGAAGAGCTGAAATGTTCAAAATGAAGAACGTAACGGTTACTAAAGTAACCCTCGGGGAACGGAAATGCTATGTGGAAACTTCCACTATGGGGATTTCGTCAGAAAGTCAATCATTCTGAAGAGTAATTAAACGGGCCAATGAAATGCCAATGAG
>CAIGQV010014432.1:20173723-20188840 GCA_903798115.1 Danio jaintianensis | reverse complement strand
GGGTGCTCCGGTTTCCCCCACAAGTCCAAAGACATGCGCTATAGGTGAATTGGGTAAGCTAAAATTGTCCGTAGTGTATGTGTGTGAATGAGTGTGTATGGATGTTTCCCAGAGATGGGTTGCAGCTGGAAGGGCATCCGCTGCGTAGAACATATGCTGGATAAGTTGGCGGTTCATTCCGCTGTGGCAACCCCAGATTAATAAAGGGACTAAGTTGAAAATAAAATGAATGAATGAATGAATATGAAATTCCTGTTAAATTGCTGTTAATTTAGTGTGAAATTAATTGTATTTTTTTTCCATAAACTTTTTACCTTTTATTTAGTACAGAGTTGAGTAGAGGGAGGGAACAGTCCGAACTGAAAAAAATACCAATATTAATAGAACATGTGCACTAATTTAATTTATTTTACTCTATTTTAATGGTTGATAGCTTTTTGTCTTGTTAAGAGCACAGAGTATGAGAAAGTGAGTAGGAAACTGCAAGAGATTGACCATTAAAGTTCACCCCAAAATGAAAATGACCTCATCATTCATCCTCCCTCATGTGTTTTTATGATCCTTTTTCTTTTTTTGAACACAAAAGAAGGTGTTTTGAAGAATGTTGCTGGCACCTGTTGACTTCCACAGTAGGGGAAAAATACTACAGAAGTGAATGCAACCAGCATTTTTCAAAATATATTCTTTTGTTTTCAACAGAAAAAATAAACTAAAATAGATATTGAACAAGTGAAGTGAGTAAATGACGGCAGAATTTTCATTTTTGGTTGGCATTTTTGGATTTAAACTTCCTTTTTTCTCTTATTTACAAAAAAAAAGTGCTGTAAATGTAATAAAGTGTGTGCAATTCATTCTCTTTATATCTTCTGTGTGATTTTTGCCTTTTTAAAAGCACTAAGTCAATACAAGCTCGAATGTTGAAAACACAAAAAGACACTGAGCACGACGGGAATAGCATTTACATTTGATGCAGATCACATTTTGATGCAATTTACAAGCAAATTCACAATTCTCTGAAGACAAAAGGTCTGAAGAAGAAAATTCAAATGAAGAATTATATAAGAAACCTTGGCTTGATGCTCAGTGAGGGAATTAGGCAGACTCTTTAAAAATGCTAACTAACCAACTTCTGTGCTTTGGATCCTCTCCAGTGTTTTTTAATTTTTTTAATTTTGCTGCAACCTGCAAAAGAGCTATGGTCCTTTTTTTTCCTCTCTCTCAAGTAGCCGTGACATGTCTGCCAAGTAAATGTTAATGTAAATGCACACGGAAGCTGTCTGGTGTTAATTCCCCCTGCGATAACTCGTTCTCGTTGCAGATGGACTCGAGGTCATCAATAGTGTTTAAAAAAATTATAATAATAACACAGCTTGATTGTTATTCCAAAGAATCTGTTTTTCTCGCTCTCTCCTCGTCTTTCTGCCGCAATAGACCGCATTTCATTAGAGGCATCAGCGAGGTAATTCAGGATAAAATATGGAAGCCAAATTGCTTGGCCTGAGATGCCTTTCAAAGTAACGGCATTGGAGGGAAAACACTCCAGATGAACACGTGCATTACGTGTTCCGCCTCTTCATATGGCACGTATTGATTGGGTTTCAATTCGTCAAGTCAGAGGATTTTTTGCGTCCTTCACATGCTGTTTAGACTTGTATGTTTGTTTTGGTGCTCTCCTGACCTTGTCGGCAGCATTACAATGTGTGTCGTGCAGATAAGGGGTGTGATTTTAAAGCCCTGGAGACAATAAAGTGGATAAAGTAAAGCAACAAACACTGAAAATTAAGCACAAGCGGGATAATAAATGGAATGAGGAAAGAAGCGCATTTCCGATTCGTGGCACACTGTCTCTTCATCTTAAAGGTCAAGGTTCTGTTTGTGCTCTGTAGGGAAATTAGTCTTCCAAAATAACAAATTTAATCTACAAAAACGCGGTTGAGACATTTGTAACAGTGGAATGAGGTAAAATCGCTGTGACATCTTCATGTAATCAGGCCGGCGTGACTCAACCGCAACGAGTCGCCATTTAACAATCAAGACCGGAGCTAAAAGACAAGAGCCTGATATTCAGAACAAATTACATCTCTTTTTTACATATACGCACAGCCTATCATTCTTTATCCATCGCTCTTTTACGGTTTCATCTTGTTTATCTGGGAGGAAGTCTTAAAATGGAAAAAATGTGCATCATTTAATTTTTCCTTTTTGTGTTGCTGAACAGTGTCCTGGGGATTATAGGGCATTTGTGCATGGCAGATTCATGCTGTTACTATGATGCTGTGTGAATAAAACATACCAGCTGACTAATGACTGACCGTGATTTAAAGGGGACCTATTATGCCCCTTTTTAAAATATGTAAAATAAGTCTCTGATGTCCCTAGCTTTATGTAAAGTTTCAGAGCAAAACACCCTGCAAATAATGTTGCATACCTCTTTGAAAATGCCCCATTTAGGCTGTGATCCAAATTGCGCCATTTTGGTGACTGTCGCTTTAAATTCAAATGAGATCCCAGGCCTATTTTGAAAAAAAAAAGAAAAAAAAAAAGGTGGAGTTAAAAATGCCTTGCGTTATCATAGAGGCAGATTCAAAACGACTGCTTCTCAGTCAGGGCTGTCTATGCTAATAAGGCAGAGATCATCACTAATGGGCAGGACTTTCCCCATCTGATGACATGTACAAAGGGATAATGTCAAACAAAGTGTTTCTGCAGCTTTTATGAACTGTGATTATAAAAAATAGAATTAATAACCATTAGAGGCGGGATATATTCACACACTGTTGCCAAACAACTGTTTAAACAGCTTATAAAAGTGATTTTCTTTTGCATAATAGGTCCCCTTTAACATGTCACAAAACAGTAAGAAAATAAATCCTCACACTGGTAATCTAATTAGGTAGACCTTGCTACTATCAGGTTTTGACCTACTTTTGATGTCTTAATTCCCAGCGGGCATCTTGGTGTCAAAACAACATCAAAAACACAAAAAAAAAATAATAATAATGTCAATTTTTTTATGTCAATTGACTAACAATGTTGACTAACAATGTCGACTAACATTGCTGTCAAAAAAAGTCAATTGCAGGTCGGTCCTGTAATTGATTTCTGATATGTATTTGATGCCAATGTTAGATGTCAATTTGATATTGTTTTGAAATCAAGGTAGTTTACATACATGGGGATTCAAAATCTAGTGTAAATTTTTATTTTAGATATTGAAGCTTTTAGATAAAACGTTTCTTACATTATAATACTTTTTATGTCATTATTTTGGTGATCAAAAGGGCCTCAATGTGTGGATGTCAAATAGACATCAAGGTTTTGACATCAAATTGATTTACATGTTTGACACGTTTTTTTTTGTCATCAACGTCAATGTGATGTAATTTTGATTGGGTTGTTTGTGTCAACAACAAGCTGCTAGCAACATTCCTAGGACATTTTGGTCCATATTGACATTGTAAAATCAAACAGTTGATGCTTATTTTTCATCACATCTAAAAGGGGCTCTACTGGATGAGATCTGGTTATTGTGGAGGTCATTTGAGTATCATGAACTCACCATGTTTGTGAAACCAGTTCAAGATGATCAACATGATGGTCACACTGAGGTCATTAAACAATAGACATGGTCAGTATCAATACTTGGGTAGGCTGTGGAGTTTAAATGATTCTGAGTTGGTAAGGGGCCTAACGTGTGCCAAGAAATCTCCCCAACACCACCATTGCATAAACCAGGATGGATCATGATGTTATGCCAAATTCTGACTCCACCATCCAAATGTCACAACAGAAATCAAGACTCATCAGACAAGATAACTTTTTCATTGTCCAATTTTTGGTGAAACAGTGCAAACTGTAGGTTCAGTTTCCTGTTGTTGTTTTTTTTGACAGGAGTGTTACCGGTGTGCTTTTTGCTGCTGGAGCTAATCTGCCTCAAGATTTGGCATGATGTGTGTTTAGAGATGCTTTTTTTCCAAGCCCTTGGTTGTATAAACAGTTGCCTTTTTATGCAGCTGAACCAGTCTTGGGCATTCTCCTCTGACATCAATAGACATTTTTGACCACAAAACCGCTCCTCATTGGATATCTTCTCCTTTTCAGACCATTCGCTATCAATTCTAGAAATTGTATATGAAAAACCCAGGATCATCAGTTTCTGAAATACTCTAAGACACCAACTAAGACAACCAAGACACTTAAATCACCTTTCTTAACCAATCTAATGCTCACTTTGAAATTCAGTAATAATCTTGATCATGTCCACTTGCCTAAATGCACTGTAGATATGCTGTCACGTGACTAAGTAGTTATATTTATATATATATATATATATATATATATATATATATTAAATTAACAAGCAGATGAACACGTGTACCTAATAAAATGGCAAGCGTGTAATATCCTGGCAGAAAATTACCAGCGCACTAAATCCATTTAGTTTACAGACATATTCTTCAACCCTAAAACAATGTCCCTGTGTCCCAATATGCTTACTTCTGTACTGTAAAGTACGTGAACAATATGTGAGCCTAGTAAGTACAGTATGTCCACAAAATTTATAGTATTCATAAAACACTATGTGAAAAGTACTTGGATGACCTATTGTGCCTGGTGAGCTTCTGAAGTTCACATTTAATAGACACTTCATAATATGATCCTATAATTTGACACACCCAGAAGTGAAATGTCATTCAGTGTAATAATAGTATATATGCCAAATATACTCATCAGGCATATTTAGAAAGAAAGAAAGAAATAAGCATTTGATTATATATTAAAAGACAAATTAAATTAGTGCAGTGCCAAAATATTAGTTGTGATTTTAAATGTTTATAGTTTGCCAGTATCATTCTAACTACAAAATTTGATGCATTTGCCAACAAGATAATTTAATTGTAATATAACGTGGTTACATTTTTTATATACAGTTGAAGTCAAAGTTATTAACTCTCTTGTGATTTTTTTTTTCTTTTTCAAATATTTCCCAAATGATATTTAGCAGAGCAAGGAATTTTTCACAGTATTTCCTATAATATGTTTTTCTTCTGCAGAAAGTCTTATTTGTTTCATTTTAGCTAGAATAAAAGCAGTTTTTAAAAAAAAAAAAAACATTAAGGTCAATATTATTAGCCCCCTTAAGCAATTTATTTTTTTCAAATGTCAACAGAACAAACCATCGTTATACATTTTATTTGTTTTTGTCAAAAAAAAATGTGCCTAATTAACCTAGTTAAACCTTTAAATGTCACTTTAAGGTGAATACTAGTATCTTGAAAAATATCTAGTAAAATACAACCCAGGCTCATTATTGATACGTATCCTTATATACATTTCTGGAGATCATGAAATACGTCCCAGAAGGTTTTATTTTTGCAGTTTTTGTTTTCGCGAATCCACCAGAGGCTGCTGTGTGTATTTTTTTAGATCTCAAATTTCTCTCATGAGTGCCATCCAGAAAAAGAAAAGCCCTCACGGCCGCCTGATTTTTTTTTTTTTACCACATTTTCTGATCTTATCACGTTCTCCCCCTGTTATTTACTAGTTTATTTTATTTTTTACCTTTTGTTTTTGTTTTACCTGCTTTCTGGAAGCGTTCTTCGCCAGACCCGATCCCTGTTGTCACGGTCAACTCCTCTCCGCGTCTCGGGTCCGCCGACGTACATGGCAAGCTACTAGGCAAACTGGTAGCAGCGGAAAAGCCGTCCAAGTGGAGGTAAGTGGTCAGCTGGTAGTGCTAAAAAACAGAAGCCGTCGGTGGCGTCAAACCGGCCTGTAGCATTTGTCTTAAAGACGAAATACAGCCATACGTAGCTCTGGCTACATAATTCGCACTCTCCAGAAATGTACACTGGGGTACGTTTTCACAATGAGCCTGTGTTAGTAAAATATTATGTACTGTCATCGTGGCAAAGATACAAGTAATCATTTATTATAAATTAGTTAGTATAAATTATTATGTTGTGTTTAAAAAAAATATCTTCTTTCCGTTAAACAGAAATTGGGAGAAAAAAATATAGGGGGCTAATAATTCCAACTGTATATTATACTTCAAATATATATTTTATATTTTAACATACAGTTCAAGAAGAAAATATGAAATCATCCATATTTAAACAACATTTACTATGCTCTCTATGTATATAAAATCACTTTTCCAAATGTCATTTATTACAGACACCAAAACGCAATGTCTCGTCCTTGACCAGATATAAAAATGCCATTTTATGTCTTTACAACATGCCAATAACACTAGCAAAAAGGCTGCCAAACTTTTCCCGCAAATAAAAACCCTCTCGCTTCTAAATGGTAATTTATGCACGGCTGCTGTCAGCAGAAACAAGCTCTTACATTGTAAATGTCTTTGAGTTGTTTTATCGCTCTTCTCATGCATAGTCGGAGTTGATGGTGAACAAGGCTCTGGTCACCCTCTGTCCGCAGGACACTGAACACCCTCCCCTCCATCGTCCAGAATGATGTACAGCATGAGGCCATGGTTAGCGGCGTGAAGGAAATTGAATACATAGGGAAGTCAAACATTTGAATGCACTGGATTATGAGTGCCAGAGAGAGAGAAAGCAGCAGATGTCTGTTTCTCACTGTCTCCTCGTATCAGACCGGCTAAGACAGCTGCGGAAGAAAGCGTGGGATGTGGAATTGGAGAGATGGAGAGAATGGCCCATTATCATAACAGCAATACGGCAAACAATCAGGGAGAGAACGACGGCGAGACGGCAGAGAGTGGGATGCAGAGGGGGATGAGCACATATGAAGACAAGTGGAGAGAGAGAGAGGGAGAGAGGGACGAGCAAAAATGAGAAATGTCAATGATGGAATAAGAAAAAGCAATGCAGGAGCTGTGGAAAATGGAAATGAAATAAGAGCGGAAGAGGCGACAGACTATTTTCTCTTTAAAATACATTTCTCTTAAAATCCACCATTAGCTGCTAGTTCAAAGAGAACCCAATGTACCTTTTTTAGCTGATAAACACTTGTTCATGTTAGGGTTTCAATTTGTATTTTGTGCAGTTAGTGAATCTCTCCCACATTTTATGCCTAAATAATTCAATTTATGAGTAAATTACACAGACTCTGAATACATTTTCTTATAGAAGCAAATGTGTTGATTGTTTTGTCGATAGTTTTAGTATACGCATAAAACAAATCAATCAATCAATCAATCAATCAATCAATCAATCAATCAATCAATCAATCAATCAATCAATCAAGCAGGTGTACTGTATTTGACAAATCAATGCTCTTTGCAATTTGCTGGGGTTTTGTTTGTTAAAGTCTCATTTATTACACTCAAAGAATATCATTTGCTGTTTGTTCAAACTACTTATTTAAATTGAGCTGAAACCAAGCAGCAACATCCCGCTGCCCCTCGTGAAGCTAATATGGAAGTAACTGAAACTTCAATTCGTCGAAATTCCGCTAGGCCTGGCTCCAAAATAGAGCACATTTCTAAAATGGCCAACTTTACAACAGAAAAAAAGGTGTTTACAGCCTGGTACAAAAAACGATTTTGGTTCATATAGCTAATATCACCCTTTATGACAACTGTGAGGGGAGTGAATTCTTTTATAACTCATCCGTTTTGTTTATATTAAGTTTTATTAAGTCTGCATAATTAAGGGTGTGGCCACTTGAGTGACTGCTAGGTCTCGCTGGTCGCCGTCATGTCACCTCAGCTGATTCCGGCTGATTAGCCGCTGAACTCGGCGTGTACATTGTATTTTTGTTTTGTTTTATGTACCTTCTCACAGTCAATTGCCTTTTGGAATTATTTTCTACAATTATCAGATAATATGGCATGCTATGTGCACTTAATTGTGTTCACAAACCATTCAAGTGGCCTCCATTTCCCAGGTGAGTGAAATTCTTATATTTATATAAGATTTTATATACCATATAAATGTATTTGTTTTATTTAAGATAATTTATCATTTATAATTTCTTTAAAACTTGAATGTACTCCAGAATCTGACAGATTGATTAGCTGTAGGCTCTAGAACAGTCATCTGAAACGTTGTTGTACAGTGTTATGCCTGGATTTCATAAACAGCCTTGCATTTACTAACTATATTTGAAGTATTTGGAAATAATTCGCGTTTTCCTCCTGTAGAAAAACATCATAAGAACAATGCTTAGTGGCTAAATGTATTACAACAGTGTTTTTAAAAGATTAAACACTTTATTGATGTAGTATACAACCAAGCACATGTGGTCAGAACTCAAACGAGTTGCAGGTAATGAAGTATTAAGCGTTTCTCCCAAATAAAAACCCGTCTAAGCAAAATGCTAGCAGGCATCTGTAACTCCGCTCACGCTCCGCCTCTTTGCCCTTTTTTGGTAACCCCCAGTCGGCGCAATGACGTGTCAACAAAATGGCGACGGTTGGCCACGCCTACTTGTAACTTCATTTGCGCTCTTCAGTAACCTATTGGTGATGTCACGGATACTACATCCATATCTTTTACAGTCTATGGCTGAAACACAATTTTTGAGTTTTTGTGGGGGGACAAAAATTTGCTTTACGTTCAATCCACTTAAATTTGTAAACACTAAGGAGTTAACTTAATTACTTCATGTTGTCCCAACACAAATCAATTGTGTGGAACCCAGCATTGTTTACAGTCTAGTCTGAAGTGTTGCAGTGACATTTAAGTCACTCACTCACTATACTTTGGAGTAGTCCCTGATCCATCAGGGGTCACCACAGCAGAATGAACCGCCAATTACTCCGGCACATGTTCTATGCTGCGGATGCCCTTCCCGCCACAACGCAGCACCAGGAAACACCCATACACTCTCCCATTAACACTCATACACAGTCAAGTGCAATTTTTAAATTACTCTAATTCACCTACTACTTGTCCATCAATAGGGTGGTTAAGGCACAATATGCAAGTTTAGTACTACAGGTTGCTTAAACAAAATGAAATCATGGGAGTTGTCATTCACACCCATAGCTATTGGAAATCAAACTGGTTTCACTGACAAACAACTTATGTAAAATGTGCAGTAATTATTAATTCCTTAAAATAGCCACTTTTTGAATGTACCAGCCTTTTACTTTCACTTTTGAATTCACATCAACTTAGTGTGTAGAAAGTCACTTTCTTTATACCTGGGGTGCCCAAACTCAGTCCTGGAGGGCTGGTGTCCTGCAGAGTTTAGCTTCAACTTGCTTCAACACACTTTCCTGACAGTTTGTAATACACTAAGTAAGAGCTTGATTAGCTGGTTTAGGTGCGTTAACTTGGGGTTGGAGATCAATTCTATAGGACACCGGCCCTTCAGGACAGAGTTTGGGCACCCCTGTGTAGAGGTCCATCTATTAGCCCAGTGACGAAACTAACAGCATGGTCGAAGGTTAAATGCGTGTAAGCCTTTTCTAGTGCTTCTGAAAAGAAGTCTGTTATTTATTAGAATCTATTTATATTTGTTTTTCAGCTCCGAATTTAATCTGACTCCAATTTTAAGTGACCGTCAAATTTAGACTGTATTTCTAATTGTAAGAATGGATCACATTCATCATTTATGACTCAATTTAGAGTTTTGATTTATATCTGATCCCATACTCTTCAGTTATACGTTCATTAGGGACCCAATACTGCACAGAGTTGTCACGCCCCGGGATTTGCGTACATTCTCACGGACAGGATCTCGACGTTCTGAAGTTAGTCAGAGGATGCAGGGTTAACTAATACCCAAATAATCCGGTTGCCTACTGCTCACTCGTACTAAAAGTGTAGTTAATTTAGTAATTTTCATACAACTTGCTAAATCAGCGATAACAAGAAATCAAATAGTCTCTGCACTGATGTGCCGACTACTAAATACAGTGTTGTGCGATTCGTTTGGATATCATGTACATAGATCAAGGTAGCACCAGCCTCCACGTAATCTACTGGATATAAAAGATTTCAGGAGAATTCAGAATGAATCAAAACTTAACACTTTATTTTCATGCCAATTACAGATTCAAATAATAAAAAGCCAATTCAGAAATGTACAACATCAATTACTCAAAGATAAATCCAAGAGTTAGATGAAGCGAATAAATGAAGTACATTGCAGCATATGCAAAAGCTCAGAGACTCATAAAGCTGCAACGGGGCATCTTGCCTACAAGATTCCAATGATATTTTTGCACATGTCCCTTAAATACTCAACTCAGAACAAAAAAAAACATAAATTAAAGGTAATAAAAGCTTCACCAAGACCTCTGTCTGGTCATATGTTAACCTAAAAACAAATCACCACCTGGAGTAAAAAGTTCATAATTGACAGACAATTTCACACTTCAGTAGGACAGACTTTTCCCAAACTCAGACAATAATTCTCATAATACAAGTGACTACTGCAAAATTGAGACCATTTACCAGTCACACAGAGACATGAAATGATACCAAAGACGACAAGTTAAAGTTATAGATTCACAAGATACACTATATGAAAAGTATGAAGATTCGGTGTGGAATGTTAGTGACTTAAAACAAATCTCCTTCCACATGAAAACGCAAAAATGCACTGTGATGCAACTTGCATAAAGTATAAAGTAAATTGCATATAAATCAGTGCAAAAATGAGGAGGCAGATTACCATCTCGCAGGTGAACGACACAAAATATGTGATACGTTTGCCGCAAATGTTCAGAATTTGTGTCTTCTGCATTTCGTGTGAACCCAGCCGTGTTGGCCAATCAGAAAGGAGAAAACAACGTGCACCCTGACGTCATGAGGCGAAAACTCCAGTTATAGTGTCCACACGACCACACTGTACCTTCAAAATCTTCACCCTGGCTATAGGTTTATCAGAAAGTATCAGTTTTTAGTCACCTGACACTGCGTTTTCATGTGGACAAACAGCCAAACCGTTTAGAAAAAAGTGTGATTTTGAAAATACCTGTGTTCATGTGGACAGGGCCTAAGTTGATTTTAAAAGGGATTATTTTAAGAAAAGTAATAATTTCAAATTTGATTTCTAAAGTATTCTAAAGGATTTTCTATTTTAAATCCTGCTGTTCTTTCAATTCTTTCACATTGTTTCCAACATTTGGATAAAGGTAAAATTAAATGTTTCTTGAGTATCAAATCAGAATATTACAATGGTTTCTGGGAAATTGTGTGACAATGAAAATTGGATTCAGCATTACATCACTTAAAAATATCACATTTTAGAACACATAAAAATATATATATATATATATATTTACCAATGTTATTAGTTACCAATCTATTTCTCACTTACTGGTAAAGTAGCAAGTCTATGACTAAAATAAGTTAGAAGTGATTTAAAGTTTTAAAGATATTAAATTTGTGGACAAGATGTTTGGTAGTCCTGTAGGGTAAGTGAGAGAGAGGACTTCACCTACCCATGGGAAGATAAATCTTGAATATTTTTCTCAGGGAAAGGCCACAGGCCTCGCAGGAGGCTACGTGAACGCGCGGTAATGAAGAGTATTCTGCATAATTAGAGAAAAGACGGATCTGCCCAGCATATACAGCTCTGAATCTCATTATCCACTGCCGGCTGGCTTCTTTGTCCAGTCAGAAATCTGCACAGACAGATCCAGGGCCAAACGGCTCTTCATTTGTCAGCCAGGGATTAGCACTGGCTTAACTTTAACAAGCAACTGATTAGCAAAAGTTTTATTCGGGATAAGAAACCATATTTCAACTTTTACAAAACATCTACTGATTTTGGATTCTTTTTGTATCCGAATATTAACAGATTGTCCCATACTCACAAATAATAATTTCTAATTTCACAATCGTTTGTAATTATTAGCATGTTTTTCTGCATCTTGTAATACTACATACAGGAACTTTTTAGAGAACAATAATTGTGCTCATTTGCTAAATTATTCATTTGCTAAAAAAATGGCTTATAATAATTATTTGTTTGGAATTAGTTAGACTAAAGTAGTTGTGCTGTATGGTTTAATTAACTAAAATGAACCGTCTTAAAGAATTGAGCAGTTGTCACACAGACTTTACTGGCTGTCTGTTTTGATTCACTAAAAACTGACTTGTAAGAGCAATTGAATTGGTTAGATTGTCATGGATGGTTCTGACTCACCAAAAACTTGCCACTAGCCACTTGTTCTGGAATCAGTTGGAAAGCATGTGCTGAATGGTTATGGTTCACAAAAAAAAAAAAAAAAAAAAAAAATTACTCATAACAGTAATTTCTCCAGGAACTGATTGGACTAATACATTGGGACTTGTGGAGCTGTGCATCGATGGATTTGCTCTTCAGTGTTTGGACTTTCAGCAGTAAAAATTAAACCACACTGAAATGAACTAAACTGAAATTAAACTCTGAAATCTGGACTGACAGTTTTAATTTACTAGAACTATGTTAAGCTGCTTTGACACAATCTACATTGTAAAAGCGCTATAGAAATAAAGATTAATTGAATTGAATTGACTCTATGCCTTTGATTCACCAAAAAGAACTGACTCGTATGAATCATTTGCTCAGGAAGAGATTGGCTACCATGTTTGTGGTGGTCATTTTGACTCATAAAAAGTTATTATATAATTTGTACATTTCTCAGTACATCTACTGATTTCAGCTTTTATCATTTGTATTATTTGCATGTTTGTCTGTCTCATTATTACTACCGAATGATTTTTTTTTTAATCTACTTTGACAATGTTCTACTTACAATACTTTTGGCAAACTTAGCTCAAGTGGTTGTATGGTTTTGATGAAAAATAATTGACTGGTAAGATTTATATTTTTTAAGAATTGGTTGGTTTAATGGTTGTACTCATAAGAGTATTTCATTCTGATGGTGTACACTGGTTTTTTATTATTTCTTTGATTCACTTAAATAAATCAAATAAGAAATGTACTTAGTGTGTTTTATAGTTATGATTTTATTTGATTTTTTTCAGAGACAGTGATAGGAATCAGCTAGTCTACGCTGATTGATCAGTATGACTTTGAATCACTAAAATGAATCAACCAATGAATCATTTTTTTTTCTCAGACTAATTTGTTCTGAGTAATTCATTCAAATCAGTTGGTCTACACTGTTTGATCGCTTTGGTTTTGATTCACACCAATTAATGCAATAAGGATTTTTTTTTTTTAGGTTTTCAAGACATGCAACGGTTGTATTGCATGGTTATGATTCACTAAAAATCTAACTTATTTGTTCATAATTATTCACTAATTTATTCAGAAATCATCTGATCTACAATGTTAGTTCACTATGTTTTTGACTAAAATTGACAAAGGAATCAGTTTTTCAACACACAATCTACTGATTGTGTTGTGTAGTTGCTATTCACTAAAATCAACTGACTAATTTGTTCAGAGTCTGTAATTTATTCAGGAATCAGCTAGTCTACACCTATTATTCAGTAAGGCTTTGAATTACTAAAAAGAGCCAATTCACATAAGCAATTCATTGTGACATTACTGAACTCGAAAGGCCATTATATCCACTCAGAATGTCTTAAAATATACATTGTGCTCTTAGCAAGTGTGTTAGCAAATGTAAAATGAACCACTGAATGATCTGTCCCAACTTCTTCTTGTCTAAATGTACTTGTGAATGTTGAAAGAGTGTATGAAAGCTTTATGAGGCATTACGATGCATTTCTATATTTTTCTCACTCTCAGCTCAGGCTCTCTTACACTGCACTAAACTGATGTAAGAGCTGCTCTCCTCATTGTGTTGTGTGCAATGGCCTCCTCCTCAGGCTCCTGAACCTGACAGTAATTAGCTGTTCCAGGCTCCTCCAGACGAGTGAGGTGTGCAGAGAGTCAGATAATAATATGATCACTTACTCACCAGCTAACATCAGTGTGAGACTGTACATTATCTGGGCCAGAGGTTAAGGGTTTGGAAACAGCGGGTAAAAAAACAAAACTTAAAATCGAGGTCTGCCACAAGACAAAACATCCTTATACCTACCCAAACAAGCACATAGCAATGTAAGAACTGTGAAATCTCTTCTCACAATTTTAATATATGTAAGGAATAATCAAAGGATTGTGTGTGTTTAAGAGGATTTCAAATGCACAACATGGAAGCAAAGAACCACCTGATGTGAAACATTAAAATCCTTTAATTTAAATCCTTTAATCCAATATTTGGCCGGAATTTTGTTAGTTACAACTCGCTAGATCTTCCCACTTTCAATCAGTCAGAGATAGAGAGAGATTGTGTTTGCCAATGTAATGACACAGGCATATCTAATAGCTCATAGTAACATGCGTTAGCTAGCTTATCGCACATATTTCTGAGCATATTTGATGAAGCACATGTTTGGGTTCTTGAGATCTGTGCTCATCAAGTTACTATGGTTACGACTAATGTTCGAGGGCAGCGCATTTATATTGAACAGTGATTATAACTGATTGGAACTACCTGTGCATTAAACTGTTTTATTCCACATCATTAAGCCTATGAGCATCAAGAATTTGGAATATATATATCTACCTCATTTGATTTGAAACTTTTTAGAGATCTGGTATTGTGTCTGTCTGTGCTCTACATTAAAACAAGCAGAATGTTTTATAGTTTTATTTAAAACCATTACCCTCCTGAAAAAATATATCCATCCATTTATGTATCCATCTGTTAATTTTAATTTATCAAACACGTACTGTAGCTTATTATACAGTAAGACCAGACCCTTGAACTTTTAAAATATAATTTCTTATTTCAATGTTTTATTTTTCCTTATACCACATATGATAACAAATGGTTTGTTAATTGTAAGCTTCGTTAAATTATTCTTACATCATTCATTCATTTTTAACTCTTAAAATGTCTATTTTTCCAAGTGGAACAATAACTTTTCTTCGAAATAAAAAATCTGTCATCTTGTCATTTCAAACCTGTCAGGCTTTTTTTTTCTCATGTGGAATACAAAAAGTTACTTTGGGAAAAATAACAACAAAAAAGCTTGAGTGTTTTTGTCCATATAGTGTAAATCCGTTTATCAAAAAAAAACATTTTTCCATAAATTCATCCATCCATTCATTTATTCATCCATAACCCAAATGAATCCATTCGTCCATCCATAAATCAATCAATGAATCCATCTACCCATCCATCTATTCATTCATCCATAATCCAATCCA